>CANSNZ010001486.1:1735000-2935000 GCA_947646795.1 Beta lomatogona
GCAATATATCACGTAAAAAGAAAAGGTAAAATATAGAATAAAGATATTGCTGCGGTTTCGGTAAAAAACCGCAGCAATATGGTTTCAACGGGAATTTTTTTGAAAAAAAGTTGACTTTTTGACCAGATATATTGCTGCGGTTTTTTGTAAAAACAGCAGCAATATCCCCATTTTTTTATATATAAGACACGCGTGCGTTAGGGTTCTTGTTCCCCTTTTTTTTAATTCAGTCGTTCTCCTCTCTCTTCTCTCCTCTCCTCTCTCCTCTCCTCTCAAGTCGCCGGGTTCGTCGTCCTCGCATCTCTCATCCTCGCCGATCTTCTCTCATCCTCGCCGGTCTTCTCTCATCTTCCAAACAAGTCGCCGAGTTCATCGTCGCCGGACTTGTAGAAGTCGATGATGCGCGAACCGAACAATCGCCTAGTTCGTTCGTCTGAAAACCGCATCCTTTCGGTTTTAATTTTCAATTTTTTCTTTCCGGCGAAGCCCAGCGTTTGCCGTTTGAAGCCAGCCGTTCGAAGCCCGGCGTTCGTCATTCTTCTTCGACTGTTTAGATTTGTTTTTAATTTTTTTTTCTTTTTTTTTCCTTTAGATCGGTTTTTTTCTAAATGATGAAACTGAGAACGATTGATGGTGAGAGATGAATCGTTTTTTTATTTTTTTTGTGATTTTTTTCTTTTTTTTTCGTTTTTTAGATCTGTTTGTGATTTTTTGTTTTAGGATTTTTTTTTTTGATTTTTTTCGTTTTTTTAGATCTGTTTTTAGATTTTTTTGTTTTAGGATTTTTTTGTTTTAGGATTTTTTAGATCAGTTTCTTATTTTTTGTTTTTATTATAATTTTTGTAATTAGTCATTAAGTTGTTGTAATAGTTGTTTTGTTATTTTTGCTTTTCCATTTTACTTTTTGATCTTTTGTATTATTTATGTAATTAGTTTTTTTAGCTTTATATATTAATGAAATTCATGTTATTTAATCTTTAGTTTGTCTGCGAATTTGGTGGATAGTGGATGGGTTAGTTGCATGGTTTTAATCTTTCAAATTTAATTGCGAAATTCCAAAAAAAAAAAAAAATTTTTTTTACCTGTACAAGGACCTATTGCTGCGGTTTTGGGAAATAACCGCAGCAATAGGCCAAGCTATTGCTACGGTTTCTAGCCAAAACCGCAGCAATACGTTGTATGTTTTTAATAAAAAATAAATATATTGCTGCGGTTTTGGCTAGAAACCGCAGCAATATATTAATTAACTATTGATGCGCAGCGAAAACCGCCGCAATAGGCCACTTAATGACCGCATCAATAAACAATTATTCTACTAGTGAAATGAAAGCGTAAGCGCTATACTATATGTCACCAAGTTTATAGTAATTCTCTAGACCAAAAGATTTTGCAGATAATTGAAATTTGGAGAAGTCACATAATTATTCAGTTAAGTCTTAAGGGACATCACCATTTCGTGAAGCCTTTTTCACTAGCCAGAAGATTGACTGTGCCCGAAGAACCAACATAGAGGGTTTCAGACTTAAGACCAAAAAGCTGCCGCAACTGCCCCAAGAAAATTTCAACAATGTTTTCAAGATCCTGTTACCAGAAAAGAGTGTATGTTATGAGAAAATTAGAGAAAGAATTGTTTCAGAATTAGGGACTTGAGAATGGAAACTCATTAAAAGAAGGGACCAAGAGATTGTTGTGGATTTCAACAGTGTCAGCACTTTAAGCTGTTCTTACCTTGAAGGGGATTGTATGCCTCGCATGACCCTTGGTCTGCGAATGACTTGAACAGCCAGATGGATTCCAGACAATGACACCTCCCCACATCTAAAAGTAGGAATTACAATTTTAACACTGTAGCAGTCGAGAATGGAAATAAATGAGAGAATGGGAACATACAGGAGATATAAAGCCATTTGTTGCCATTAGGAAGTTGCAGTGAAAGAGGACACTCCTTTGCAGACGGTACAAATCTGACAAACACATAGAAAAAATAAAGTGTATGAGCTCCTAGAACCATAGCAAAAGTTGAAAAGTACTCTTCACAGTAAATAAGATAAAGTCGAGTGAAACATTGTGGTTTAATTTTAGAAGTTATAAAAACAAGCTTAATATATTTGTGATAAGGTAAAAATTACTCAAGGACTTTGTGATATATACCAGTGTCAAAATAAAGGAGCATCTCTTAGATCTTAGTCCTTTACTTAAGGAGAAATATATTTGGACTCATCCTATTTAGATAACAGAAATGCACGTGTTTCTAATCCAAACATAAGCCATCTAAATTTAACAGGCGAAGGGAAGCTAAGACTACCACTGTCTTTGACACATGTTCAATGAATTATTTGCAGAACTCACAATCCTACATCATGCATCATCAAGAACAAAAACACCTTATTGATAGTGCAGCCGTAACACATGCCTTCTCTACAGTCTTCTTTGGCAACAAAACTGGATTTATGTTTGGAAGAACACCTCCATGGGAAATGGTAACTCCAGCTAGAAGCTTTTCGAGCTCATCGTCGTTCCGAACAGCAAGTAACACATGCCTTGGGATGATTATGTTCTTCTTGTTATTTCTTGCAGTATTTCCAGGCAATTCTAACACCTTCGTTTTCATTTTCAACCAACAAAACCCTTAAATAACAATTTCATTGTCAACCAACAACATTCACATTATCAACAAACAATTACAGAAATTGCTATAAAATCAGGCAAAATCAAGCGAAACACAGACATGATCTTCAAATTAGGAGAGACTTAACTTTACAATTTCAATATAATACCCTAAACTCCCTTAATTCACATTATCACCAAAAATTATTACAGAAATTGCTATAAATAAAAACAATCAAAATCAAGCCAAACACAGATATGAACTTCAAAGAGGAGAAATTAGCCCAAATTCGATCATCTAACTCAATATTGAACGAATCTATCATTCTTAGAAAATAGCAAGTGCAGGGAGATGAACATTACCACTGTGTCTAAGGCCTAAGCAAGGTATATCAAAACATTTATAGGAGCAGCAATCACACTACAACTTAACTTGAAAATATTTATACAATGCTAAATAACACTACAGTACTGAACCAAGAGCATCACATAGACACATACCAAGGGTCCAATGATATCCTTTGAAAAAAAAAACATAAAGAATTTGTCTCAAAATTCAAGCTTTTAATCCAAAAACTTCCAGATCCAGAAATATAAGCAAAAATGGAACAAAAAAAACCCTAAAATTCGATAATTTAAAATGGGATGAAAAGAAAATATATACCTTAGTTGCTGTGTTTAGATCGTGCAGCCGTTGTTGCAACCGGCGGAATCTCTCATATTCACCGCTGTTTTTCTCT
The DNA here is from genome assembly GCA_947646795.1 of Beta lomatogona. Classification (NCBI taxonomy): domain Eukaryota; kingdom Viridiplantae; phylum Streptophyta; class Magnoliopsida; order Caryophyllales; family Amaranthaceae; genus Beta; species Beta lomatogona. Next base: position 1,738,348 of record CANSNZ010001486.1, read on the forward strand.
TCTAGAACCTCAAATTCTCTCTCATCGAATACGAAATCGACATAATGTTCGAGAAAATGGAAGGAGAGGGAGGAGAGAGAAAATGGGAGGAGAGGGAGGAGAGAGAAAATGGGAAGGACGACGAAGGGAGGGAAGGACGACGGAGGGAGGGAAGGGAGACGAAGGGAGGGACGGTAGAGGAGTACAGTGCGAGGGGACTTGGGAGTTGGGAGGGAGGAATGATGACAGATGAGGAGGGTCGAAATAACATTTACTAATAAGTATAGTGTGAGGTTTAATTTCATGGATTGAGAGAGAGTCCAAATGCTCGGGTTGATTAGTGAACCGGAGCATTTGACATCAAATGCTCCGATTGACTAATCAACCTAAGCATTTGTGAATTTTTTTATTAAAATTTTCCCAAATGCTTGGGTTGATTAGTCAACCGGAGCATTTGATAAGTAGCAAAAGCAATTTTTTCCACTAGTGCTTCAAGTAGATCAAGTGGGAGCATGAATGAAAATGTACCCTATATGAAGGAACCCGATACCTATGCCCAGGTACGGAAATGGTGGGATGATGCGATCGATCATGCCAATGAAGTGTTAGGGCATATTCAAGAATGGAATGAGGTCATGGGTCCTGCTAGTAATAATCACTATTGGCGGACGGGAATCCAAGCATATGCTATTATAAAGACATTACCGTCATGCGAGCCGTGGGCTAGCTTTTGTAGAGTCTATTGGAGTCTGTTAAAACTGTATGTGGCTACGGGAGCAATTCAAGGGTATGGTGTGACCATGGAAAATATAGATAAAAGTCTCATAAGATGGGAAGGCACAGTAGAAGAGGTTAGGCATGAAATGGATATCACTCTTGCATGCCAAAACCAACAGCAGAATTACCCAAATGTCCCTCATTGGAGGGAAATGTATGAGCGAATAGCCCATAGGGAGGAGGAACGGGCCGCCAGGATGTATGGAGGTAGGTACGAGTCATCCAGTGGAACTAAGAGTCGTTCTAGTTCGAGAACCCCAACAGTATCAAGTTCAAGTACTACTTACGGATCCGAGGAAGGATGTAAGACTTGTGGCCCTGATTACGTTCCAGAGACTCCGCCAATCAGTAGTGACGATAGTGGCTACTACTATGACCCGTGCAGGTTGGATTAATCCGGGGGAGTGAAGCCAAGGAGTGGGGATAAGCAGAAGGAAACCGGCTATCATATGTTTTTCTTTATGTAATGTTAAGTCTTTGTATAATAAGAACTAGCATGTTTGAGTGAAGTATGTAAAATAATTAATGAGACAAGTTGCTATAAGGACTAACATGTTGTATGAAGCATGTATGTTAAATAATAAAAAAAGTTGCTACGTTATTATGGAATATATGCATGAAATATCAGTACAATGGTATGCTTGTGAAATGGAGATATGTATGAAATAAGCATGGGAAGTTGAAATCAATGTATTAAGTGCAATTATGGAGAGAAGTATGTGTGGAATTCCAACTGAACATTGCAATTGAATATGTAGGTAAATGGCCAGCGTAGGAGGCATATCTCAATCGATGGATGCTGAGAATAGCAAAGATAAGCAGTTACAAGAAATGAAGGAAATGAATGCTCGACTGTTAGAAATACTTGAAAAACATAATCAAAACAAGAATGATGATGAGGGAAAATTTTATAAGTGCTTAACAGCTCATAAGCCACGCACTTATGACGGTGAAGCTGAACCCATCAAATTTGAGGACTGGATTACATACATGAGTAAGTTACTTGACATGGTCAGTTGCCCTGAGACCATGAAGGTTAAAATGGCTACCTTCTATCTGGAAGGACCAGCTGATATATGGTGGAACACCACCAAGGGAGTAACTCAGCAGCCGGAGTTTACTTGGGCGGAGTTTGTGGAGAAGATGAAGGATAAGTTCTTCCTCCGGCATTGCGAAGAATGAAGGAGAACGAGTTTGTATTCCTGAAGCAAGCTAAGATGTCAGTGTTGGAGTACGCAGCAAAGTTTCTGGAACTGTCTCGATTTGCGCCTGATTTTGTGGGCAATGAAAGAGTGAAGATGATGCGGTTCTTTGAAGGCATGAATTTGCATTGAAGTACCAGAAGTGAATTGGGACGTATACAACTTTTGAAGAACTATATGATCCCGCTCATGAACAGGAGCGAATAGGAATGAAGGATGAGGAGTTTAGGAAGAAAAGGAATGGAGGAAAATTTAAGGATGGAGGATTCAAGAAACCAAGAACGAGAGATGGCGACCCCATTTTCGGTTCAAAGGGCAAGTTAAGAACAAGAAGGATGGAAAAACAGAGTGGAAGTGCAATCGTTGCAGAAGGAATCATTATGGCAAGAATTGTTCAAGGCAGATGGTATGTTTTAAGTGTAAGAATGTTGGACACCGAATTAGTGAGTGTCCCTCATGGAAAGAAACGGGAAGGCCGGGAGGAAATAATAAGCCGGGTAATATGTTGATGTTGACCGCTGGAGAAGAAACCTTGAGTCAACGTAGGACCGGGAAGGGAGTTCAACCTGTCGGTCAAGGGAAAGCACCAGGGAAGTTGTTCGCTGTTAAGACAGAAGCGAAGGAGGTACCGGAGCTGCATGAGATACCAGTAATGTGATTTTAGGGAAATTTCCTGTATGTAACTCAGTGGCCAATGTGTTATTTGATTCGGGAGCCTCGCATTCATTTATTTCGAATACGTTTGTTGGTAACCTGCTATATAAACCCTGTGTTCAACCCTTAAATATGACTATCTGTATGCCTAATGGGGAGTCGACTTGTTGTAAATGGATATTTAGAGATTGTGAAATTAAGATAGCAGGGTCAGAATTGCGGGTAGATTTGATACCCTTTGGCCTGGAATATTATGATGTGATTTTGGGAGTGAATTGGTTGAGTCGAAATAGGGCGGTGATAGAATGTTACGCTAGAACCGTTAAGTTGAGGTCCCCATGTGGAGCTAATATTTTATATCAAGAAGAGATAGCGAGTCTGAAAATTCAAGGGATTCTGGTGGTTAAAGAATTTTCAAATGTATTTCCAGAGGACTTACCGGGATTGCCACCGCATCGGGTTGTCGATTTTCATATAGATTTGGTGCCAAGGGCTACGCCGATATCCGAGCTCCTTATAGAATGGCTCCGGCGTAAATGTCGAGTTGAAAAAGCAATTAGAAGAATTGTTGCAAAAAGGTTATATCCGACCTAGTGTATCTCCATAGGGTGCACCGGTGTTGTTTGTGAAGAAAAAGGGTGGTACGATGAGATTGTGTATAGATTATCTGGAAATCAATAAAATCACAATAAGGAATAGATATCTATTACCCCGAATAAATTATTTGTTCGATCAGTTAAAGGGGACCGGGGTATTTTCAAAGATAGATTTAAGAACTGGGTATCACCAGATGCGCATAGTTGAAGAGGACATTCCGAAGACAGCGTTCAGAACAAGATATGGTCATTATGAGTTTGTGGTGATGCCGTTTGGGCTCACTAATGGACCAGCAACATTTATGGATTTAATGCAGAGATACTTTAAGCCTTTGCTCGATCGGTTCGTCGTAATCTTTATAGACGACATATTGGTGTACTCCAAAGATCGCAAAGAGCATGAAGAGCACTTAAGATAGGTGTTAGGAATACTACGAAGAGAGAAACTCTACGCAAAGTTGAGTAAGTGTGAATTCTGGTTGGACAAAGTAATGTTCCTAGGGCATGTTGTAACCAAGGAGGGTATAGCAGTGGATCCTGAGAAGATCAAAACGGTAAAAGAATGGCCTGCACCCACCAATGTTAGAGAAGTTAGGAGTTTCCTTGGGCTTGCTGGTTATTATAGGAGGTTTGTGGAGAATTTCTCGCGGATAGCCCTACCAATTACGAATTTAATCAAGAAGAGTACAAAATTTCAGTGGTCGGAGAAATGCGAGAAGGCCTTTCAAGAATTAAAGAAGAGATTAACTAGCGCTCCAGTCTTAGCTCTACCTTCGGGAACAGAAGGGTTTGAGGTCTATAGTGATGCTTTCCAGGAAGGGTTAGGGTGTGTCCTAATGCAGAACCAGCGAGTTATAGCCTACGCTTCAAGGCAACTGAAGCTGCATGAGAAAAATTACCTTGTGCATGAACTAGAGTTGGCAGCAGACATCTTTGCATTGAAATTATAGAGACATTATCTGTACGGAGTTGCTTGCAATGTTTACACTGATCACAAAAGCCTTAAATACATCTTCACCCAGAAGGAAATGAACATGAGTTAACGGAGATGGTTGAAATTACTGAAGGATTATGATATAGATATTCAATATCATCTAGGGAAAGCAAATAAAGTAGCGGATGCTCTGAGTAGAATACCTCGTCGGGAGATAAATTCACTGACATCTGTGCCAGAAGAGCTGTATAAAGAGCTGGTGCGGTTGGATTTACGAGTTATTGCAAAAGACAGATTACAGGGAGAATTAAATGCCATTGTGATTCAACCGTCTCTTCTTGAGGAAATTCGGGGAAAGCAGGAAAAGGATGACTTTATCAAGGAGTTGAAGTCGAAGATAGAAAGGAATGAGACCAAAGACTTCCAATTATATGCTGATGGGAGCGTACGGATAAATGAAAATGGTGTATTCCTAATGACAAGGAATTAAGTAATAAGATTCTGAAAGAAGCGCATAGCAGTGCTTATTCAGTTCATCTAGGTAGAGATATGATGATTCAGGATGTAAAGAAATATTTTTGGTGGAAAGGGTTAAAGCGAGACATCTCGCAATTTGTGGCAAGATGCTTGATTTGTCAAAAGGTAAAATTTGAGAGGAAAAAGATGTCCGGGATTCTTTGCAGCCATTGCCGTCACCGTAGTGGAAATGGGATTCCATCTCTATGGAATTTGTAACAAGATTACCCAAATCAAGAAGGGGAAATGACTCTATATGGGTTGTGGTTGATAGACTGACAAAGACAGCCCGATTTATTTCCATGGGAGTAACTTGGAGCAAGAAGCAGTTATCTGATGCATATATCAGGGAAATTGTTCGATTGCACGGGGTTCCAACCACTATTATCTCTGACCGGGATACTCGATTTCTGTCACATTTTTGGGAAAAATTTCAGGAAGCTTTGGGGTCGACTCAGAAATTTAGTACAGCATTCCATCCAGCAACGGATGGACAAACCGGGCGAATAATCCAGATACTAGAAGACATGCTACGAGCTTGTGTATTGGAATTTAAGGGATCTTAGGAGGATATATTAGCGTTAGTGGAATTTTCCTATAATAACAGTCATCAATCTAGCATCGGTATGGCTCCATATGAGGCTTTGTATGGGCGTAAATGTCGAACGCCTATTTGTTGGGATAATGTGAGCCCTCGTATACCAGTCGGACCTGAGTTAATACAAGATACAATGGAGCAAGTTCGGGTAATTCTGGAGAAAATGAGAGTCGCGCAAGATCGCCAAAAGAAGTATGCTGAGTTACGAAGGAGTAAGCTGGAATTTGAGGAGGGACATAAGGTGTTTCTTCGTGTTTCACCTACTAAACTGAAGGTTAAAGATTAGCTTAGTCTGGAATGTTCGTGTTATGTGAACAGTCGCTGCGTTGTGTTTTCTGTATTATATCGACTATGTTATGTAACTATATATTTTGAACTCGGTTATCTAAATACTTAGACTATGATGTAATAATTAAATAATTTAGGTTGCTTTCATAATATGCTTAAATACTTCTAGATTTCCTAACCTCCCAAGGGCAGGGTGGGTTACAAATCTGCACTAACAACATCTCTAATTAGCAGCTTAGCTCTTTAATTAATTATAGTTGGTCGTAATTAAGCTGCTATTTGGGGAGGGCTGTTACACTTGGTATAAGAGCAAACGTTTCCAAAACTCTAAAATTAAGTATTTTGGATTTTAAAAATCATGACTAACGATATATATATATATATATATATAATTATAGGAATATTTTTGAAAAACAAAAATGAATGACAACATCTACAGATGTTGTGAATATGCAATGATGTGAATGTGTGTTTATGTGTGTAGAGTATGTTTGCAATAACTATATAAACATTAGAAACTCTGTGTAGATGACTTCACTAGTACTCTAGAAAAAACCTCAAGTGCTCCGGTTTTTTAGGCCCCAAATGCTCCGTATTTCACGCGTAGTAGACGCCATACGAGCATTTGAGACTCTTACAAATGCTTCGGTTGCTACTGGAGCATTTGGCAACACAAATGCTCCGGCTTTCCTGGAAAATCGGAGCATTTTTGCTACCAAATGCTTCGGTTTTTAGGGAAAATCGGAGCATTTGTGTCCAAAAAAAATAAAAAAATAAACTTTTTTTTTGTTTTTTTTTTATGCTAAATTAATGCATAATCAATTATATATAGATAAAAAGTTATATTTCTCATATATTTGTTCCTGAATACAAGTAATACTACAAAGAGTTCGAAGCAACAGTCTCCTACTCCGAGGACTCAAAATAGCCGCCAATATAGCTTCGCCATCCAGAGACCTGATAATATATAGAACATCGCGCACTTGAGTAACCACTTTCATACACAAATTGATTATCAGGTTCCACAGTGGAGCAATAATCAGCTTTTATAAGTTTTCTGCAAAATTAACGTAGAAGCCAAGACAACTATGCTTTGCATCACATACAAACGAATAAATTCTCTAACCCGAATCATAATTTCTTCAAAATGATGAAGTAGATTCGTACTAATTCAATGTGAACAGATTTTGTACATTGACAATAGATCGATTGATTACATCAGGAAATTGGGAAATTAAATATTATAGTCCACCTAAGTCTTTAGTCTACATGATGCAGGAAGTAGGCATCTTGCATTTGTATGGACTAAGCTATAGGAATTGTACTACATGCAAGAACTAAAACTATTTAAGCTCTTTCTATATTCTACATTCAAGAAACATACCAATCTGGAAAGAGAACCAAGTGTGGTTGCACATGACTGAAGATTAAAGCACGTATGATGTCGGGCCAACAGATCCAAATCCCTGAACATATCAAAGAGTACAGAACAGAGCAGTTTAGAAGTGACCGATATATGCTACACAGTAACACAACAAAGCTAGTTGTGGTGCCTAAATTGCTCCAATCTATATAACGAAGTGCAGAATAAGATTTTGCTGATGCTCCCTAATTCAGATATGTGACATCCTGGATTAATTAATTTTATTTTATTTTATATTATTTGAAGTGCATTCTAATTCTATAGTCTATACTGTAGGATGCTACATTGATCTCTTTAGCTGTAACTGAGTATTTTCCCTCTGATATCTTTGCTCTTTTATTGAATTCATGCAGTATAAAATGATGTTTCACATGTCTGCCTGAAAGGAACAGACCAAAAAAGAAATTTCACATTTTATTTCCTGAGAAAGTGAGGTGAAATGAAAGCGTAAGCGCTATACTATATGTCACCAAGTTTATAGTAATTCTCTAGACCAAAAGATTTTGCAGATAATTGAAATTTGGAGAAGTCACATAATTATTCAGTTAAGTCTTAAGGGACATCACCATTTCGTGAAGCCTTTTTCACTAGCCAGAAGATTGACTGTGCCCGAAGAACCAACATATAGGATTTCAGACTTAAGACCAAAAAGCTGCCGCAACTTCCCTAAGAAAATTTCAACATTGTTTTCAAGATCCTGTTACCAGATAGAGTGTATGTTATGAGAAAATTAGCGAAAGAACTGTTTCAGAATTAGGGACTTGAGAATGGAAACTCATTAAAAGAAGGGACCAAGAGATTGTTGTGGATTTCAACAGTGTCAGCACTGTAAGTTGTTCTTACCTTGAAGGGGTTTGTATGCCTCGCATGACCCTTGGTCTGCGAATGACTTGAACAGCCAGATGGATTCCAGACAATGACACCTCCCTACATCAAAAAGTAGGAATTACAATTTTAACACTGTAGCAATCGAGAAGGGAAATAAAGGAGAGAATGGGAACATACAGGAGATATAAAGCCATTTGTTGCCCTTAGGAAGTTGCAGTGAAAGAGGACACTCCTTTGCAGATGGTACAAATCTGACAAACACATAGAAAAAATAAAGTGTATGAGCTCCTAGAACCATAGCAAAAGTTGAAAAGTACACTTCACTGTAAACAAGATAAAGTCAAGCGAAACATTATGGTTTAATTTTAGAAGTTATAAAAACAAGCTAAATATATTTGTGATAAGGTAAAAATTACTCAAGGACTTTGTGATATATACCAGTGTCAAAATAAAGGAGCATCTATTAGATCTTAGTCCTTTACTTAAGGAGAAATATATTTGGACTCATCCTCTTTAGATAACAGTAATTGAAAAAATGCATGTGTTTCTAATCCAAACATAAGCCATCTAAATTTAACAGGCGAAGGGAAGCTAAGACTACCACTGTCTTTGACACATGTTCAATGAATTATTTGTAGAACTCACAATCCTACTTCATGCATCATCAAGAACAAAAACACCTTATTGATAGTGCAGCCGTAACACATGCCTTCTCTACAGTCTTCTTTGGCAAAAAAACTGGATTTATGTTTGGAAGAACACCTCCATGGGCAATGGTAACTCCAGCTAGAAGCTTTTCGAGCTCATCGTCGTTCCGAACAGCAAGTAACACATGCCTTAGGATGATTATGTTCTTCTTGTTATTTCTTGCAGTATTTCCAGGCAATTCTAACACCTTCGTTTTCATTTTCAACCAACAAAACCCTTAAATAACAATTTCATTGTCAACCAACAACATTCACATTATCAACAAACAATTACAGAAATTGCTATAAAATCAGGCAAAATCAAGCAAAACACAAACATGATCTTCAAATTAGGAGAGAATTAACTTTACAATTTCAATATCAGACCCTAAACTCCCTTAATTCACATTATCACCAAAAAATATTACAGAAATTGCTATAAATAAAAACAGTCAAAATCAAGCCAAACACAGATATGAACTTCAAATTAGAGGAGAAAGTAGCCCAAATTCGATTATCTAACTCAATATTGAACGAAACTATCATTCTTAGAAAATAGCAAGTGCAGGGAGATGAACATTACCACTGTGTCTAAGGCCTAAGCAAGGTATATCAAAACATTTATAGGAGCAGCAATCACACTACAACTTAACTTGAAAATCTTTATATAATGCTAAATTAAATCTACAGTACTGAACCAAGAGCATCACATAGACACGTACCAAGGGTCCAATGATATCCGTTGAAAAAAAAAAAACCATAAAGAATTTGTCGCAATATTAAAGCTTTTAATCCAAAAACTTCCAGATCCAGAAATATAAGCAAAAATGGAACAAAAAAAACCCTAAAATTCGACAATTTAAAATGGGATGAAAAGAAAATATATACCTTAGTTGTTGTGTTTAGATCGTGCAGCCGTTATTGCAACCGGTGGTATCTCTCATATTCACCGCTATTTTTCTCTTCTAGAACCTCAAATTCTCTCTCATCGAATACGAAATCGACAAAATGTTCGAGAAAATGGGAGGAGAGGGAGGAGAGAGAAAATAGGAAGGACGACGGAGGGAGGGAAGGGAGACGAAGGGAGGGACGACAGAGGAGTATAGTGCGAGGGGACTTGGGAGTTGGGAGGGAGGAATGATGACTGATGAGGAGGGTCGAAATAACATTTACTAATAAGTATAGTGTGAGGTTTAATTTCATGGATTGAGAGAGAGTCCAAATGCTCGGGTTGATTAGTGAACCGGAGCATTTGACATCAAATGCTTCGGTTGACTAATCAACCTAAGCATTTGTGAATTTTTTTTATTAAAATTTTCCCAAATGCTTGGGTTGATTAGTCAACCGGAGCATTTGATAAGTAGCAAAAGCAATTTTTTCGACTAGTGCTTCAAGTAGATCAAGTGGGAGCGTGAATGAAAATGTACCCTATCTGAAGGAACCCGACACCTATGCCCAGGTAGGGAAATGGTGGGATGATGCGATCGATCATGCCAATGAAGTGTTAGGGCATATTCAAGAATGGAACGAGGTCATGGGTCCTGCCAGTAATAATCACTATTGGCGGACGGAATTACTATTGGCAGACGGGACTCCAAGCATATGCTATTATAAAGACATTACCGTCATGCGAGCCGTGGGCTAGCTTTTGTAGAGTCTATTGGAGTCTGTTAAAACTGTATGTGGCTACGGGAGCAATTCAAGGATATGGTGTGACCATGGAAAATATAGATAAAAGTCTCATAAGTTGGGAAGGCACAGTAGAAGAGGTTAGGCATGAAATGGATATCACTCTTGCACGCCAAAACCATGGGCAGAATTACCCAAATGTCCCTCATTGGAGGGAAATGTGTGAGCGAATAGCCGATAAGGAGGAGGAACAGGCCGCCAGGATGTATGGAGGTAGGTACGAGTCATCCAGTGGAACTAAGAGTCGTTCTAGTTCGAGAACCCCAACAGTACCAAGTTCAAGTACTACTTACGGATCCGAGGAAGGATGTAAGACTTGTGGCCCTGATTACGTTCCAGTGACTCCGCCAATCAGTAGTGACTATAGTGGCTACTATTATGACCCGTGCAGGTTGGATTAATCCGGGGGAGTGAAGCCAAGGAGTGGGGATAAGCAGAAGGAAACTGGCTATCATATATTTTACTTTATGTAATGTTAAGTCTTTGTATAATATGAACCAGCATGTTTGAGTGAAGTATGTAAAATAATTAATGAGACAAGTTGCTATAAGGACTAACATGTTGTATGAAGCATGTAAGATAAATAATAAAAAAAGTTTCTACGTTATTATGGAATATATGCATGAAATATAAGTACAATGGTATGCTTGTGAAATGGAGATATGTATGAAATAAGCATGGGAAGTTGAAATCAATGTATTAAGTGCAATTATGGAGAGAAGTATGTGTGGAATTCCAACTGAACATTGCAATTGAATATGTAGGAAAATGGCCAGCGTAGGAGGCACATCTCAATCGATGGATGCTGAGAATAGGAAAGATAAGCAGTTACAGGAAATGAAGGAAATGAATGCTCGACTGTTAGAAATACTTGAAAAACATAATCAAAACAAGAATGATGATGAGGGAAAATTTTATAAGCGCTTAACAGCTTATAAGCCACGCACTTATGACGATGAAGCTGATCCCATCAAATTTGAGGACTGGATTACATACATGAGTAAGTTTCTTGACGTGGTCAGTTGCCCTAAGACCATGAAGGTTAAAATGGCTACCTTCTATCTGGAAGGACCAGCTGATATATGGTGGAACACCACCAAGGGAGTAACTCAGCAGCCGGAGTTTACTTGGGCGGAGTTTGTGGAGAAGATGAAGGATAAGTTCTTTCCTCCGGCATTGCGAAGAATGAAGGAGAACGAGTTCTTATTCCTGAAGCAAGCTAAGATGTCAGTGTTGGAGTACGCAGCAAATTTTCTGGAACTGTCTCGATTTGCGCCTGATTTTGTGGGCAATGAAAGAGTGAAGATGATGCGGTTCTTTGAAGGCATGAATTTACGTTGAAGTACTAGAAGCGAATTGGGACGTATACAACTTTTGAAGAACTATATGAGCCCGCTCAAGAACAGGAGCGAATAGAAATGAAGGATGAGGAGTTTAGGGTGAAACGGAATGGAGGAAAATTTAAGGATGGAGGATTCAAGAAACCAAGAACAGAGATGGCAGCCCCATTTCAGTTCAAAGGGAAAGTTAGGAACAGTAAGGGTGGAAAAACAGAGTAGAAGTGCAATCGTTGCAGAAGGAATCATTATGGCAAGAATTGTTCAAGGCAGATGGTATGTTTTAAGTGCAAGAATGTTGGACACCAAATTAGTGAGTGTCCATCATGGAAAGAAACGGGAAGGCCGGGAGGAAATAATAAGCCGGGGAATATGTTGATGTTGACCGCTGGAGAAGAAAGCTTGAGTCAAGGTAGGACCGGGAAGGGAGTTCAACCTGTCGGTCAGGGGAAAGCACCAGGGAAGTTGTTCGCTGTTAAGACAGAAGCGAAGGAGGTACCGGAGCTACATGAGATACCAGTAATGTGATTTCAGGGATATTTCCTGTATGTAACTCAGTGGCCAATGTGTTATTTGATTCGGGAGCCTCGCATTCATTTATTTCGAATACGTTTGTTGGTAACCTGCTATATAAACCCTGTGTTCAACCCTTAAATATGATTATCTGTATGCCTAATGGGGAGTCGACTTGTTGTATATGGATATTTAGAGATTGTGAAATTAAGATAGGAGGGTCAGAATTGCGGGTAGATTTGATACCCTTTGACCTGGAATATTATGATGTGATTTTGGGAGTGAATTGGTTGGGTCGAAATAGGGCGGTGATAGAATGTTACGCTAGAACCGTTAAGTTGAGATCCCCATGTGGAGCTAATATTTTATATCAGGAAGAGATAGCGAGTCTGAAAAAGAAGGATAATGCGGTAATTGAGATTGATACAGAAGTAGTACATGAGGATGTTGGTTATGTGAATCGGATGGCGGGGGTCAAAAGGAAGGAAGCAAAATTGAAGGGATTCACGGTGGTTAAAGAATTTTCAAATGTATTTCCAGAGGACTTACCGGGATTGCCACCGCATAGGGTTGTCGATTTTCATATAGATTTGGTGCCAAGGGCTACGCCGATATCCAGAGCTCCTTATAGAATGGCTCCGGCAGAAATGGCAGAGTTGAAAAAGCAATTAGAAGAATTGTTGCAAAAAGGTTATATCCGACCTAGTGTATCTCCATGGGGTACACCGGTGTTGTTTGTGAAGAAAAAGGGTGGTACGATGAGATTGTGTATAGATTATCGGGAAATCAATAAAATCACAATCAGGAATAGATATCTGTTACCCCGAATAGATGATTTGTTCGATCAGTTAAAGGGGACCGGGGTATTTTCAAAGATAGATTTAAGAACTGGGTATCACCAGATGCGCATAGCTGAAGAGGACATTCTGAAGACAACGTTCAGAACAAGATATGGTCATTATGAGTTTGTGGTGATGCCGTTTGGGCTCACCAATGCACCAGCAACATTTATGGATTTAATGTAAAGATACTTTAAGCCTTTGATCGATCGGTTCGGCGTAATCTTTATAGACGACATATTGGTGTACTCCAAAGATCGCAAAGAGCATGAAGAGCACTTAAGATATGTGTTAGGAATACTATGAAGAGAGAAACTCTACGCAAAGTTGAGTAAGTGTGAATTCTGGTTGGACAAAGTAATGTTCCTAGGGCATGTTGTAGCCAAGGAGGGTATAGCAGTGGATCCTAAGAAGATCAAAGCGGTAAAAGAATGGCCTGCACCCACCAATGTTAGAGAAGTTAGGAGTTTCCTTGGGCTTGCTGGTTATTATAGGAGGTTTGTGGAGAATTTCTCGCGGATAGCTCTACCAATTACGAATTTAATCAAGAAGAGTACAAAATTTCAGTGGTCGGAGAAATGCGAGAAGGCCTTTCAAGAATTAAAGAAGAGATTAACTAGCGCTCCAGTCTTAGCTCTACCTTCGGGAACAGAAGGGTTTGAGGTCTATAGCGATGCTTCCCAGGAAGGGTTAGGGTGTGTCCTAATGCAGAGCCAGCGAGTTATAGCCTACGCTTCAAGGCAACTGAAGCCGCATGAGAAAAATTACCCTGTGCATGAACTAGAGTTGGCAGCAGACATCTTTGCATTGAAATTATAGAGACATTATCTGTACGGAGTTGCTTGCAATGTTTACACTGATCACAAAAGCCTTAAATTCATCTTCATCCAGAAGGAAATGAACATGAGTTAACGGAGATGGTTGAAATTACTGAAGGATTATGATATAGATATTCAATATCATCCAGGGAAAGCAAATAAAGTAGCGGATGCTCTGAGTAGAATACCTCGTCGGGAGATAAATTCACTGACATCTGTACCAGAAGAGCTGTATAAAGAGCTGGTGCGGTTGGATTTACGAGTTATTGCAAAAGACAGATTACAGGGAGAATTAAATGCCATTGTGATTCAACCGTCTCTTCTTGAGGAAATTCGGGGAAAGTAGGAAAAGGATGACTTTATCAAGGAGTTGAAGTCGAAGATAGAAAGGAATGAGACCAAAGACTTCCAATTATATGTTGATGGGAGCATACGGATAAATGAAAGATGGTGTATTCCTAATGACAAGGAATTAAGGAATAAGATTCTGAAAGAAGCGCATAGCAGTGCTTATTCAGTTCATCTAGGTAGAGATAAGCTAAGATGATTCAGGATGTAAAGAAATATTTATGGTGGAAAGGGTTAAAGTGAGACATCTCGCAATTTGTGGCAAGATGCTTGATTTGTCAAAAGGTAAAATTTGAGAGGAAAAAGATGTTCGGATTGCTGCAGCCATTGCCAGTACCAGAGTGGAAATGGGATTCCATCTCTATGGATTTTGTAACAGGATTACCCAAATCAAGAAGGGTAAATGACTCTATATGGGTGGTGGTTGATAGACTGACATAGACGGCCCGATTTATTTCCATGGGAGTAACTTGGATCAAGAAGCAGTTATCTGATGCATATATTAGGGAAATTGTTCGATTGCACGGGGTTCCAACCACTATTATCTCTGACCGGGATACTCGATTTCTGTCACATTTTTGGCAAAAGTTTCAGGAAGCTTTGGGGTCGACTCAGAAATTTAGTACAACATTCCATCCAGCAACGGATGGACAAACCGAGCGAATAATCCAGATACTAGAAGACATGCTACGAGCTTGCGTATTGGAATTTAAGGGATCTTAGGAGGATATATTAGCGTTTATGGAATTTTCCTATAATAACAGTCATCAATCTAGCATCGGTATGGCTCCATACGAGGCTTTGTACGGGCGTAAATGTCGAACGCCTATTTGTTGGGATGATGTGAGCCCTGGTATACCAGTTCGAGTTAATACAAGATACAATGGAGCAAGTTCGGGTAATTCAGGAGAAAATGAGAGTCGCGCAAGATCGCCAAAAGAAGTATGCTGACTTACGAAGGAGTAAGCTGGAATTTGAAGAAGGAGATAAGGTGTTTCTTCGTGGTTCACCTACCAAGGGGGTGAAGGTTTGGGCTGCGAGGGAAATTGAGTCCTAAGTTTATAGGACCATTTGAAGTTTTGCGAAGAATTGGTGAAGTTGCATATGAACTAGCCTTGCCGGTAGAATTGTCCAAAGTTCACAACGTCTTCCATGTCTCTCAACTAAGAAAATATATACATGATCCTTCGCATGTGTTATCATATGAGCCATTGCAAATAGATAAGTCGTTATGTTACGAGGAGAGACCTATAAGGATCTTGGACAGACGGGAAAAAGTATTACGGAACCAGACAATACCTTTGGTTAAAGTACTCTGGACCAATCATGGAACAGAGGAAGCAACGTGGGAAAAAGAAGTGGATATGCGAGAACGATACCCCCAATTACTCCAAGGTATGTTATAAGTTTAGGGACAAAACTACTTTAAGGGTGGTTTAGTTTAATAGCCTAACTTATTAAGCTAAAATTAGAATCGATAATCCACGATTATTGGGCTAATGATGATAAATTAAGCTGTAACCGTTACGTTTTGAAATCTGAAAATTGAAATAATTGTTATGTGAATTTTGTTGCCAATGTAGATATTATGTGTTATTAGCTAACTAATAACATGAGCTATGTGATAATTGAGTAATTCTTGAATTATGTTAAGAACGTTGAGTATCGTCTCAGAGTTATAGGATTTGTATTAGTTATTGATATCGTTTTGTTACTCGAGGAAGTGAGATTAAGGATTGATTAGGTCAAGATACTTCCATTAAGGTATATATTATACTTTTGAGAAATTTAGTTAAAAATAATTAAGGATTAGGAGGGAATCGGGAAGAGAATCATTTCACAAGAAACACAACAAACACACACCTTACCTCTCCTCCTTTCTCACGCTATTTCTGGCGAGCAGCAGGGTTGCTTTTGGCAGCTTGCTCCTCTTGGCTCCTAGCTCTGATTCCTGCATGCAAACACTTCCCTAGGTCTATCAAGTTGTTCTCCATACTAGGCAAACGTTACTTTTGAGGTTCCATTACAGTAGCATCAAGAAAAACCAAGGAAGGTGAGTTGTGGCTGAATTTCAGCATTATTGAGGTGTATTAGGTTGAAACTTGATTTCTTTGGGTTAATTGATAACTTTTAAGTGATGAATGTTTTCTCTAAGGTCCTAAGGAATTGGTGGAGAAGTTATAGAAGTGGTTAAGTAAGATTTAACTCCTAAGCATCGAGTTAAGGTACACAAGAACCACCCCTCAAATCCTTACTTTCTAGTTTTTTGAATAACACTTGTTTTATGGAATTTGTGAGAGCTTCGAATGTATGTTTGGTTGGGAACTTACTGATTTGTTAATGAATTATAAGTAGTTGATTTCAATGTGTTGCATGTGAGTTTTGATAATGATTTCCGAAATATAAATCGTTACGTTGCATGTCAAGTTCCTCTAAAACCGAACAAACCGTGCTTCTACTTTGAGTGTACCTTTGATTAAAAGCCTTAAATGTTGCTGTCCTTTCATTGTATAATTCTGGAAATTCCGTATTTTGAGTGTTGATCAATCCTTGTTTTGTATTTTCCCACTTATGACAAGAATAACCTTCGTTTGAGAAGAAAACAACACTTTAAACTCGACTTTTCGCTTAATTACTTTCCGAGCTAGTAAACCCTTGTTCTTTTGGTTCTTAAAATGCTTTTGAATGATGAATACCTACTGCCCTATTCATAAATTAGGTGGTAAACCAAGAATTTGGCTTGGCATAAGAGTTATAAGTGATCTTTGCATAAAAAAAACCATTGTTCTTTAACACTAAACCGAGAACCATGGGAATTGGCATATGTGGTGCTTGTGTGAGATAATATTTCCATATCTTAAGAGCCCTTCTATAACCTTTTATATACTGCCATGTCTTGATAATAACACCTTTAACCACCTCAATTAATCACAACATTCTTTCGAAACCTGATTGTTAAGTCACCTTTCCAAAAACAGTGGAACTTGACATAGGAAGCTTGCTTTACGAAACTTGTTTTGATAAATTAAGATAATTATGAATGTTGGTTCCATCAAGTATTTGAGACTAAAGTTTTGTATATTTCATTATAAGTTTTGTAATTATTAAAAGTCTAGTTTTAGAAGGGAAGTAGCTGCGTAAGCAGTGATGAACAACACTCACAGAGCGAGTTTGCTCTTTAAGTATTTGGAGAGGGTATTGCTCTGGAGTGGGTATTGCTCCGTTATGTAGGGTCACGACCTAGAAAGTCTTGCAAGCATAAAATAAGAAAGGTGGGGAAATGTCCCTCAAAAGTTAGAAATATTTTGATTATGTATAAAAATGTTTAAGTAATTGTTGAAAATAGTATAAATGTTGCTCATGGAAAGTCACTTGATATGTTCATGATGTTGTTAGTATTTCTACATTATTCAAAAGGAGAAAGTAACTTTGCAATTAAGCGAATAAAAGTGTTTGAAACAACAGTTATGTTATTACTTCGAAATAAAGTCTATTTTCAGCCACCTTACTATTTTGCAACTGGTGGGACTTGTGTACCGCCGTAAGCTGACTGTTTTGTTCTCTTGAACCTGTCCTGGTGGGGGCAGATTCAGCTATTTTGCAGGACTAAACTGAAGGTTAAAAGATTAGCTTAGTCTGAAATGTTCGTGTTATGTGAACAGCCGTTGCGTTGTGTTTTCTGTATTATATCGACTATGTTATGTAACTATATTTTGAACTCGGTTATCTAAATACTTAGAATATGATGTAATAATTAAATAATTTAGGTTGCTTTCATAATATGCTTAGATACTTCCAGATTTCCTAACCTCCCACGGGCAGGGTGGGTTAGAAATCCACACTAACGGCATCTCTAATTAGCAGCTTAGTTCTTTAATTAATTATAGTTGGTCGTAATTAAGCTGCTATTTGGGGAGGACTGTTTCAACAGGACTGAAAGTTTCATCACAATCGACACCAACCTCATGTGACCTGCCATTACAAACAAGACGAGCTTTGTGCCTTTCAAGTTCACCATTAGCTTTTTCTTTATGGCGAAATTACCACACGCAATTACCAATATTCACCCTCGTAGGCCTGGGTAATAGATCCCAAGTCCCTGTTTTAATTAAAGCACTAAATTCATCATGCATAGCCGCATTCCAATTTGGGTCAGTCAAGGCTTGTTTATGATTTTTAGGCAAGGGGGATCGATAAAGGGAAGGGCCGGAGGGAAGGATAGTAAGCCCGTATTTTGGATTTGGTTTTAAAATGCCATGTTGACTTCTAGTGACCCTTGGTGAAGGTGGAGGAGGGCGAGTGGGCTGCACAGGGGGTATACCACGCTTGGGAGGGGGTGTATATATGTTTTGGGCTCAGGGGGGCTGACCCAAGGTAAAAGGAATCGGTCCAAGAGCTGCTGGAGCTAGGGAAGGGGTATGCGCGTTTGGAGATGCGCTGGCAGGATGTATGGTGTTTGGTGGGCTGGTCCTAGTGGGGACAGGCGTGTTTTGAGGAGCAGGAGAGCTGGGAGGGTGATCTCCGGGGCCTATTGGGCGTGGGGGAATGCGGATGAGACTGTGGGTTAACAGAGGAGACGTGTCATCTATTCCCAAAAATCGGTAGTGAGGTAATGAGAGTTTGCCGGTGTTGGCAAAAGGGAACGTGTGCTCATCAAATATTACATAACGGGAGATGATAATTTTGTGAGTGGCAAGATCAAGACACTTGTATCCACAGTGGTTACGAGGATACCCCAAAAAAACACATGGAGTGGACTTAGGGGAAAGCTTATTAGGAGCAAGGAGCATGATGATCGGATTAGGGAAACATAGACAACCAAAAATCGAAGATGAGCAAAACTCCCTCACGTTCGATGGACATTTCATTAGACACAGACCCACGTTAGCAATCCAGTCCCATAAAGGAAAAACCATAGTGGAGGAATGCTTGTACGAAGATGAATATGGTCACTACGGGCCTGTTCAGCACAAACTTTTGAAGTAATTCTTAGTATTTTGACTCAGTCAAAACACTAATTAAGAAAAATAGTAGTGTTTGGTTAGGTATTGGTATAAGTAGCTTTTAGCAGTATAAGTAGTGTTTTAGTAATGCTTGTCAAAAGCTACAATTTATATAAATTATATACTTCCTCCGTTTCAAATTAAATGCAACAGTTTCTAAAAACGGCAATTTCAAATTAAATGCAACATTTTACTTCTTTCTATTCTTGGTAAAGATTTTGAGTGTGAAATTATGAATATACCCTTACTAAAACTAATTAAAGCCTTATTAACTTAGTCACATGCCCTTACTTTTTCTGTGGTCCCACTTTCTCTCTCCTTATTAACTTAGTCACATGCCCTTACTTTTTTTTTAATCTCACCCTAAGAAATTTTGCCTAGGAGAATGTGCCATCCAAATTGTTGCATTTAATTTGGAACGGAGGAAGTATAAAAGTTTCATTTGAGTTTTTAACGAGTTATTTGTAAACAACTTCTTTTACCGAATATCAATATCTTATATTGCTACTTGGACAGCTAACAGCTACACACCAACCACTAAAAGCTAGTAGCACAGCTACCAGACACCATCTACTTTCACAGCTAAAAGCTACTACCACAGTTATTGTTGTTGAACACGCCCTACCTCATTAAAAGACCCAACTACACAGCTAAACCCATCCCCCTCTGTATAAACTTGCACTGTGGTGTTTGGCACTGAAATTTACTAGCTCTGGAAAGCATGGAGTCATGTGAAGTTGTAAACTACTTTTGGTATTTTATGTTTTGAAGGTGAGGATCTGGGGTATATAAAACATGATGTATAACAATATCATGGTAAACACTAACCTGCCTACCCACTTTAAAGAGTGGTTAAAAGAAAATCTAACTTCTAATTCAATTTCTCACCATGCGAAGGTCCTCTCTAAAGCCATATTTATCTTTGCCCTCTGGTTTATTTGGATTAGGAGGAATTCTTGGATGTTTAAAAAGAAAAGTATTACGTCAGTCGTCCTTACTAAAAATCTATGTTGGACCGCTACCGAATGGTTTTTTATTGTCAGAATCATATTAAGGTAGGTAAAGCTCCTAACTATATATCTCCCTCTCCTCCCCCTGTTGGTCCCCCTACTCCTTTTGCTCTTAAAACAAACACTGACGCAACTTTCTCTTACACTACCAAAGAGCGAAAATTCGAAGGTGCGCACGGAAGTACCTTCCTCTAGGTGCGCACGGTCCCAATGAACATCTGCAGTTTTCCAATGAACATTTGTGGGAACCATCTCAATTTCTCTTTCCTCAAAATTTTCACCCCATGTGCGTTGTAAACCAATAAACATCAAGATTATTCCAATGGACATTGTAGTATAATGAACACACGCTAATTTTCATTGAACATTTGCAATTTAGGAATGAACATTTGTGGGATCCACCTCAATTTCTCTTTCCTGAACTTTTTCACCCCATGTGTGTTGTAAACTAATAAACATCCGGTTTATTCCAATGGACATTGTAGTATAATGAACACACGCTATTTTTTATTGAACATTTGGAATTATGGAATGAACATATATAAAAAATTTAGTGTGATAAACACATTCTTTCTGTTGAATGAACAATTGCAATTTTGGATTGAGCATTTTCGCCTAATTTCAAAATTCAGTATGTTTTCGAATTTTAAAAATTCAAAATTGCTGCTGATTTTCATAATTCAATTTTCAAAATATTTTTCAAATTTACTATTGTTCATTTCTCACTTCATTAACATTGATTCAAATGTTAGTTTGTTCATCCAAGTTCTTCAAATGTTCTTTCAAATTACTTATATGTTCATTGTGATAAATATTTATGTTGTCATTATTATTCTTTGTAATGTACAAATATATTTTGCAATGAACAACATACTATCTATACTGAATAACCCAACTGAATAGTTATATATTATCAAAAAAATAAGTAATTACAAAAGATGATTAATTCAAAATATAGTATGTACCCAAATATAAAAATATAACCAAAATAATACAATATATCTCATATGAACACCAATGTCTTACAAAAGAACATGTATTGCTAATTAAACACTATTGAGTTCATTAAGAAGATCTTTTTGCTTCTGAGCTTCCTTCCATTTCCGATTGATTTGATTTATGAGATCTCGACACCATAATGTATCTGAACTAGTCGAATTGAACTGATACAAGAAAGGAAAGAGCAGTAGTTAAAACAAAATTATGCAAATTTATAATACAATGAACATAAGCTTGCAAAACATACAATTAACACATTGTAATAATACAATGAACATGCTCCCACACTCAATAAATATATGACCAAATATAACGAACATGTGACTAAAATGAAGATGTTAGTAATAAATTGGATAATGAACACACACTATTTTTGATTGAACATTTGGAATTTTGGAATGAACATTTATAAAAAAAACGGTTTTTTCACCAAATACCTCTGACAAATAAATTTATTCACCAAATACCCCCACTTTTTTCAAAATTCACCAGATACCCCTGACCTTTAAAAAAATTCATCAGATGCCCTTTTGTTGACGGAAGTTAGTTCTCCGTTAGTATTTATTTACAAGTTTGCCCTAAGTTAACCTAATTAGCCCTAAGTCAACCTAAAACCCTAACTAACCCTAAAAAACCTAACTAACCCTAACCCTAACCCTAACCCCCATCCTCCCCTAACCCACCCCCCCAAGCGCACCACCCCACCAGCCCCCTCCCCCTCCCCAGCCCCCACTTTACCCTCTTCCGCCTCCCCCCTCCTCCCATGAAGCCCCCTTTGGCCCCCTCCCTTCCCCCTCGCCTCCCCTCCCACGAAGCCCCCCACCAGCCCCTCCCTTCCCCCAGCTCCTCCTCCCCCCCCCACGAAGCCCCCCACTGCCCCCCTCCCTTCCCCCGCGGCTCCTCCCCCCCCCTCCAATGAAGCCCCCACCCGCCAGACGCGATTTTTTGGATCCGGGCGTGTTAGCGGACGCGAAGAGGAGGAGAAGGTGCGGAGAAAAAGGCGGTGCGCGGATGACTAACGTTGACGCCGGCGACGGGTGATGATGGTGCGGTCTTGGCTGGGTGCGGTAGTTGCGTGGATGCTTTGCGAGGGGGGGAGGGCCTGGGTTAGTGTTAGTGGATGTGGTGGTTGCGTGGATCTTTGCGGGGGGGGGGGAGGAGGGGGAGGTTAGTGTTAGTGGGTGTGGTGGTTGTGTGGATCTTTGCGGGGGAGGGGGAGGTCGGTGTTAGTCGGTGTGGTGGGTGCGTGGGCTGTTGCGTGGGAGGGGGAGGGGCGGGGAAGGGTTGGGGGGGTCGGTAGGGTGGGGGTTGGGGGCGGTGGGGTGGGGTGGGGTTTGGAGGGGGGTTGGGGTTGGGGTTGTGGGGGGGGTGGGTGGGGGTGGTTGGGGTTGGGGTGGCTTAGGGAGAGAGAGAAAGTTGGGTTGACTTATGTTAATTGGGTTGACTTAGGATTTTTTAGGATTAATTAGGGTTTTTAGGGTGTAATTAGTGTTAATGACTAACGGAGTTAACCGCCGTTAGTCATTAAGGGTATTTTGGGTATTTTTTTTAAGGTTAGGGGTATTTGATGAATTTTTTTAAAGGTCAGGGGTATCTGGTGAATTTTGAAAAAAGTGGGGGTATTTGGTGAATAAATTTATTTGTCAGGGGTATTTGGTGAAAAAACCGTAAAAAAAATTAGTGTAATAAACACATTTTTTCCGTTGAATAAACAATTGCAATTTTGGATTGAACATTTTCGACTAATTTTATAATTCCGTATGTTTTCGAATTTTACAAAATTCAAAATTGCCAAACAAAATTATTCAAGTTTATAATACAATGAACATAAGCTTTCAAACATACAATTAACACATTCTAATAATACAATGAACATACTCCCACACACAATAAATATATGACCAAATATAACGAGATGTGACTAAAATGAACATGCTAGTAATACAATGAACATCAGCCTAAAAATGTGCCCCTTGTATTTGTAAATAGTACAATAAACATCACATAATCATACAACAAACACACAATGAACATATGACTAAAATGCAATAAACATCTGCCAACATGTGTTTCAGTGAACATATGCTAACATGACAATGAACATATGCCATAATTCTTGTTATTAATGCAATTAATATGCGTCAAACACACAATGAACATATAAACAACTGTATCTAACATCTGAACAAACACATAATAAACATATGGCTAAATATAATAAATATATGACCAACACAAATTCAATGAATACATTGTAGTTATACAACGAACATATATTTACAGTACAATGAACATTACCTGGTTTTTTCCTAGATTTTGAACTCGTTCATCTCCTTTGTTCATTGGGCTCTCTCCTTTGTTCATTCGGATATCAATTGCAAGGCTGTTTTTATTTTTTCACAAACCATTATCAAGATTTTCACTAGAAAAGAGGGGAAAATATAAGAAATGAAAATGCAAAATGCAAAAAGATATTCTATTTTTTTTATAAATGCATATATCTAATACCTTATGTTGTCGATTTCGCTTTGCATCTTGTTGTGTTCATCTTCATGTACGAAAATTGTGCAAAAAAATGAAGAATTTGAAGAGTTTGATGAGAGAGGTTAGAGAAATGTTGGAGGATTTGGGGAGAAGAGAGATAAAGTCTCTGAAAATTTGTGTGGGAAAATGAAAGAAATGAATTCAAAAACTGGGTTTTATGTCTTTCGGTGTTCATTGGAGATGAACAGATGTTCTTTCCTTCGGTGTTCATTGGAGATCAACAGATGTTCTTTCCGTGCGTTTTTAGTTTAATGAACCCGCGTTTTATGCCTTGTGTTGCTGCGTTTTGGATGGTGCGCACCATTCTCTACCTACACTCGTGAGCACTATCGACCAACTGACCAAAGAGGCTACCTCAGCAGCGGGTTGTAGGGATAATATAGGTTCATGGGTTGAAGGTTTCTACTTTACAACCTACGCTCTTGATGCTACGGAAGCTGAAATTAGGACCATAGCTATGGCTCTGCAGTGGATAAAAAACAAAGGTTGGAGAAACGTCACAATAGCCACGGATTGTCAATTAGCGTGGAAGGAAATAAAAGCAACAGAGTAAATTGCCTACTAACTTGTCCAGCTTGTCTAACGAATGCAGGGTGTTAATCCAACAGTTGCAAGACGTCACCGTAATCCATGAAGGCAGGGCACTGAACGCTTTAGCGGATGCAATAGCGAAAGATGCGGAAGGGAGAAGAGATGGCCTTAACACCATTTGTATTTTGTCTAACCCTCCCCCGGTTTGTATGAATATTTATGTTACCGAAAGAGACAACTGTTTAGTTGCTCCTAACACTAGTGCTCATGGGAATCCCCTTTCTCATGATAGTAATGTATTTGAACCTTAATCTTTTATGAATGCTCTTTTCTTAAATAAAAAACAATATCATGGTAAAAGAACCGGAGTACCGAACACAATTAGTGAAGTGGAAAAACTTATAAATAACTCTCTAGCAATAAGGTCGAAGAAATTTACAAATCCTCAATGATTATTTTTCTAAAATCACACATAAGTTATTTGATAGAGATTTAGTGATTTTCTTCTTCTCTTACATACAAAAATTTAGAAATGCATTGAATTCGGGACAAGATACTGGGATACAAAATCAAATCTATCGGATATTTTATCAAAATAGACCTTTTATATATCACATTTTACGAAAAACAACCTTTTAAATTTTTTCTGGCAACTTAAAACCTACTCCCTCCGTTTCTTTTTAATTTACACACTTTCCTTTTTGATCCGTTTCTTTTTAATCTACACACTATTGCTTTTTCTATTTTTAGTAACATGTCACATCTACTTTCTCCTCTTTTTCCACCCATGTCATCCACTTTTTAATATTTTAACCCACTTTTTATTATTTTAACCCACTTTTTAGTTTATCTCTCCATCTTTTCAGTTTCCCTCTCCATCTTTTCAGTTTCTCTCTCATACTTTTATACTTCCTCATTGATTCTCCCCCAAAGTGAAGTGAGTAAATTAAAAAGAAACGGAGGGAGTAAAAAAGAAATTTGTTTGTAACAAACAACCTTAGGCCACTTTCACATGCTAACCAAGCCTTTTTAAGACACTCAATACATAGAAGAAGAAAGCTTCATTACATAAATTATAGAAGAATAATGAATCTTTACTATTTTAGTGTTTGTTAATTGAATTTCTTCACTTCAATAATGCCCAAAAGTGGCCTAATGTTGTTTCTCGTAAACAAATTCTTTTTTAAGGTACTAAGTTGCCAGAAAAAATTTAAAAGGTTGTTTATTGCAAAATGTGACATATAAAAGGTATGTTAAGACAAATTTTCTATTTTATACCCAAATTTAGAAGCATTTAAAGTGGACAACCAATCATCCAAAACTTAATAAAATAGAACCAAAACCAATTACAACCAGATCCGAATTCCAAAAGCCGCAATTTTGCTGACCCCAATCGGCTAAATCTACACTCAGTGATAGATTTCTTCTACATTTCTTCTACTCGTAGTGGGTTTATTTCATATAAAGTCGTCGTTGCGAATATGCCATAGAAAACGTGTTGCAAGCCTCATCAACACGCAATACGGGGAGAGATTAGTAATCATAAAAACATAATTGGGTTGACAGTTGAGCTATAATATTGCATTTGCATATTTCGAGAAATTATCATTGGCAACTCACAAAGAAAGAGCTTTGTTTGCATCAAACAAAACAAAAACAGAGAGAGAGAGTACTGGTACATTGTAATGGCAGAAGGAGTTTTGTCCAACTTAGTAGCAAAGGCTCTTGAACTCTTGGGAAAATCAGCCTTTAAAGATACTTCATCCTGGTGTGGCGCACGAGACGAGCTGAAGAAGCTTGAAAAGAGCATGGAGATGATCCAAGCTCGAGTCCGTGATGCTGAAAAGAATCAGGAAGAGGAGGGCAGTGATACCGTCAAACTGTGGCTTCGGAGGCTGAAGCTGGTGCTTTACCAAGCTGATGACTTATTTGATCACATCCTCACTGTTGATAGCCAGAAACAGCGGAGAAAACAAAATCACGAAGTACACTTTTCCTTAAGGTCAAGTCCTCCTGTTTTAAACTGGAATATAACTCGAGAAATCAAGTCTATCAGAGAACAACTAGATGCCATCAACTCTGATATGGCTGGCTTAAACTTGAGGGTCTATGACCATAGGGAAGAACCACAACTTCTGATGTCCCGCTTCATGAAGAACAGAGAAACAACCTCTTTTGTGGAAGCAGAAGATGTCATTGGTAGAGAAAATGATAAAGACGTGATAATTCAGATGCTTTTTGATCCCAAATACGACGACGGAAGGGTTACTATTATCCCAATAGTGGGATTTGGGGGTCTAGGGAAAACTACACTAGCTCAATTTGTTTTCAATGATCAGAGGGTGCAGAACCATTTTGATCTTACTAGATGGGCTTATGTACCTGACAAGAATGATCGCACTGCTGCAATGCGAAAACTATTCAAGTGCTTCACCGGTACGACCTATCGTGATCTCCCACTGGAAGAGCTTCAACGCGGCATTAGAGAGTCAATAGAAAGCAAGAAGTATCTTCTTGTGCTAGATGACATCTGGGATGAGAGTGTTCATAGATTACATGATCTTGTGAACTTGCTGAAATGTGGTAAACCAGGAAGTAAAGTAATTGTAACTACACGCTCTGATGTTGTTGCAAGAGGTCTTGGAACCTTTGAAGAACCCTACAGATTGGGAACTCTAACAGATGATCAGTCGTGGAATCTTTTCGAAAGATTGGCACTTAAACCACGACAAGAAGGGAGCAATCTCAGTTCTTTGAGTGAGATTGGGAAAGATATTGTGAAAATGTGTGGAAACGTGCCACTTGCTATCAAAGTTGCTGCGGGTTTCCTCTGTTCTAGAGACACTGCAGAAGAGTGGTTGTATGTCAGAGATGCTCAACGCTCAAAGACACAACTTACAATAGATAGCAACATCATGCCTATTCTAAAGTTAAGTTATGACGACCTACAACCAGCATTGAAGCAGTGCTTTGCTTATTGTTCGTTGTTCCCGAAAGGCTATGCATTTAGCCAAACTGAACTGGTTCATTTATGGATGGCTCAAGGATATTTTGAAGCATCAAGCAGAGATATCGGAGACAGCTACTTTCTGGAATTGCTACGGAGGAATTTGTTTCAAGATCCTGAAGAAAATCTTGAAGCGAACATTATAAGCTACAAAATGCACGACTTAGTACATGACTTGGCACAACATGTCGATGGTCACGAGAGCATGGTGTTGGCTGAGTCGTCTTTATCCCAGATCACTAATGGACTCGTACATGTGAATCTTGGTGGATCTAAAGCTCCACCATTGTTATTTGAGGCTAGAATGTTACGCTCATTGCTATATGTTAGAGAAAGTGCTAAGTGTAACAGATTGATATCCAGATTCCAATTCTTACGGGTCTTGAGCTTGCAGAATAGATGGATTTACAAGGTCCCAGGTTCTATAGGGAGGTTGGTACACCTGAGATACCTTAGTCTTTGTGGCACTCCAATTAGATGTCTTCCCCAAGCAATAACAAGATTAGAGAACCTGCAAACACTTAACATTCATGGTTGTGAGCAACTGAAGGAATTGCCAATAGATTTTACTAACTTGCCCAACCTGAGGCACTTGGCAATTGCTAGGAGCGGTTTGACTGCATTTCCACCAGAAATTGGTAGAATGACATCTCTGCAAGAGTTAGATGAATTTATAGTTGGAAAAAGCAATGGAATAGACTCAGTGCCAGCCTTGAATCTTATGGGGAACCTCCATATAATATTCTGCAAGTGGCGCAATGATGCTGTATTGGAAGCGCAAAGGGCAAATTTGAAGGGCAGTTGGCGATTAAGTAATCTCACTCTAGATTGGAAGTTAGAGATAGAAGAAGCTAGTCCTACTTCTAGTGGAATGAATGAAATGTTAATGTACTTGGAGCTACCTCCAAATCTTAAACATCTTCAAGTTAGAAACTATAGTGGAGATGAGATGCAATGTAGGTGGTTAGATGTGGTGTCTAAGCTAGTTACAATTATAATTTCAGAGTGCCGAAATTGTAGAGTTCTCCCTCACTTGAGTCAGCTGCGTCAGCTCAAAAATCTTTATCTTAAAAGGCTTGATGCCTTGGAGTATATAGAAGATGAGGACGACATCCAGGTTGGTCAAGATTGTGGTTACGCAGCCCATTATTTCGTAACCTTAGAGGTCTTGGAGTTGGATGGATTACCACGACTAATGGAGTGGACAAGACCGTCAAAAAGTGGTGGTGAGCAGCGACGACAGTTGTTGTTTCCTTGTCTTTTACAAATGAAAGTAAAGGGTTGCAAAGCGTTGGTGTTGATGCCTCTGGCACCAAAGCTGGAGTCATTGAAGATTTTTGGGGGCAATGCAAAGCTGTTTGAATCCAATATGGTGTTACACGATGAGATTCCATGTAAGTGGTTAGTTGGGCTATCCAAGATAGTGTCCATTACAATTTCAGATTGCAATAACTGCAGAGTTCTCCCTCACTTGAGTCAGCTGCCTCATCTCAAAAATGTTTATCTTAAAAGGCTTGATGCCTTGGAGTATGTAGATGATGAGGATGACATATGGGGTGATGGAGATTGTGGTTTCACATCCCATTATTTCCCAGCCTTGGAGGAGTTAGAGTTGATTCAATTACCACAACTACAAGAGTGGACAAGACCGTCAAAAAGTGGTGGTGAACGACAGCAACAACTAGAAAAGTTGTTCTTTCCTCGTCTTTTGCCAATGAAAGTAAATGGTTGCAAAGAATTGGTATCAATGCCTTTAGCACCAAAGCTAGAGTCATTGAACGTTATGGGGAGCAATGGAAAACTGTTTAAATCCAAGCTGGCGTTACTCGATGAGATTCCATGTAAGTGGTTAGCTGGGCTATCCAAGGTCGTTGCCATTGAAATTTTGAATTGCAATAACTACAGAATTCTCCCTCACTTGGGTAAGCTGCCTCATCTCAAATATGTTCATCTTGGAACACTAGACGCCTTAGAGTATGTAGAAGATGAGGATGACATATGGGTTGATGGGAACTGTGGTGATGCAACCCACTATTTCCCAGCCTTAGAGGTCCTAGATTTAGGTTATTTACCACGACTACTGAAGTGGACAAGACCGTCAAAATTTGGTGTTGAGCGACAACAACAGAGAGAAGAGTTGTTGTTTCCTCGTCTTTTGCAAATGGAAGTAAAGGATTGCAAAGAGTTTATGTCAATGCCTCTAGCTCCAAAGCTGGAGTCATTGATGGTTTGGCGAAGCAACGAAAAATTGTTGAAATCCATTATGGGGTCACCAGATGATGAAGAAACTAACAATATAATGGTTTCTTTGTCAATCAGTAGTAGTTTGTGTAGACTAGAAACATTAGTAATATATGATTGCTTCCAATTGAGCAATTTGATGATCGGATCTTCGAGTTCCATTCGGCATCTTAAAATAAGTGGGGAGTGTAGTGGCTTTTGTAACATACTAAAAGGAGATTTTCCTTTCATTGAGACACTGCACATCTCAGAATGTAGTGAAGAATTAGAAGAGGAAGAAGAGGGGAACACTAGCATGTATTGTCAAGGCTTAAGGAGCCTCTGTTACTTGACTTTAAAGGACATGAACAAACTGAAGAAGTTCCCTCCGGGCATTGCTTACCTAACCAAGCTTCTATACCTTCATATTGCGGGTATGGAGAAGTTGATAGCACTCCCAGAAGAGATCGGCAACCTCTCCCTACTTTCGCATCTTCAGATTAGTAATTGTCCAGAATTGCGGGTACTTCCACTATCATTACAAGCCCTCACCTCTTTACGGAGACTTGATATTGTTGCCTGTCAACATTTGGAAGAAAGATATGGGCCCAATGGCCAAGATTGTCGCCTCCTTAAACATATTCGTCATATTCGTATTAAGTGAGTATCTTATGAACCCTTATTATTAGCCTTTGTTTCTCTCTACTGCACTATCAGAAGTATTATCTATTTTGTACAAGTATCTTAAAAATAAACAAAATACTATTATATATTACTTTCGTTTTTTTTAATTGTTACATTTTGACATTTTGCACTATTCAGAAATTTCACTTTGACTAGCGTTTGTAATTTATACATGAATAAAAACAAAGTCATGTTGGATCTTGTTAAATTCGTCTTAATATGTATTTTATAAATATGTATTTTTTTCTATAAAAAAAATATATGTCCTCTTTATAATTTTTATAAATACAAAACTAGAGATATTCGTCCTCAAAGTTTTGTATGGCATACGTGAAAAATGTAAGCGTAACAATCATTTGCAAATGGATGGAGTATTTATTTAGTTTTTACATGTATTGGGGGGGGTTTGGGGAAAAGGGTTCCTTTTTGGCAAATCATGGTTGGAAATTCTCTCATCTCCCACTGCATCTTAGAGAATTATTACTATTTGTTTTTTTACGGGAAATTCTCTCCTCTCCCACTGCATCTCGTTATGGTTCCGTAAGGTCCGTCATAAAATTGTGACCTTACAAGTTACAAGGTGAAAGGTGCAATTAGCATGTAACTATGTAAGTATCATAGAAGTATAGTGAAAGCCGAAAGGTGCAACATGATACAAAAGCAAAAAAGGAGCAGACAGCCAGCAAGTCGCGTGTCTATGTTTAACCAAGATTCAAAATATTAGTGCAACAAATTTCAGAATTCTTAATATCCTACAAGAGACGGGTAACACAAAATTAGAACGATAAAATAAAAAAATTGAAAGACATTAAGAGATGAATGTTTAACTAGGTGAACTATTAATTGTGAATTTATTAATGAATAATTGTTAGTTTTAGTTTAATTATATAAGTTAATCTAATGAATGGTATAGATTTTAGATTAAAAATGGATGGTCTATTATTGTAGCCGTTGTAAAATTGTCTATAATTTTTACTTACAACTTAATAAAAAGATATAATTTAACAAAGTTATGTGTTGGCAAACGTGCAAAAAGCAAATGGTAGAATTGGCAAACATAAAATCCGATATGCCAGGTGGGTGGTATGCGCTTAAAAACGGTTCTGTTGCAAAAACCGGGTAACAAGTGGTCAAAGAATCCGAAACAAAAAAAAATAGAATCGAAACCGATTAAAACCGGATCCAAATCCAAAAGCCATAAATTCTATTTGGGAAGCATGATGGATAGTAAACTTAGCTGACTCGACCCTACACACCTAAGGCCCTGTTCTTTTGAACTTATTTTGACTGAAATTAATTAAATTAAATTAAATTAACAGAAATTAACTAAACTAAACTGAAATTAAATTAACTGAACTGAAATTATATTAACTGAACTGAAATTAAATTAAATTAACTGAAATTAAATTAACTGAACGGCAATTAAATTAAATTAACTGAAATTAACTGAAATGAGAGAAACTGAACTGAATTGTATATCTAATTTTCTAAAATAATAATTATCGATAATAATCAATAAGTATTAACATAATAATAATAATAATAATAATAATAATAATAATAATAATAATAATTATTATTATTATTATTATTATTATTATTATTATTATTATTATTATTATTATTTTTATTATTATTATTTATTATTATTATTATTATTATTATTATTATTATTATTGTTATTATTATTTATTATTAATATTTTTATTGTTATTATTTATTATTATTATTATTTATTATTTAATTTAAGTTCAGTTATTTCAACTTTACAATAATAATAATAATAATAATAATAATAATAATAATAATAATAATTAATAATGATAATAATAATAATAAATAAATAAATAATAATAATAATATAATAAATAAATAAATAATAATAATAATAATATAATAAATAAATAAATAAATAATAATAAATAATAATATTAAATAATAATATTAATAAATATAATCATAATAAATAATAATAATAATTATTATCATAAATAATAATAACAATAAGAATACTAATAATAATAATAATAATAATAATAATAATAATAATAATAATAATTACAATAATAATCATAATAAATATTAAATAATAATATTAATTATTATTATTATCATAAATAATAATAATAATAATAATCATAATCATAGTAAATAAAAAATAATAATTAAAACATTACATAAGATGAACTAAACTGAAATTAAATTAACTGAATTAAACTGAAATTAAATTAACCGGACCGAAATTAAATTAACCGAAGCGAAATTAAATTAAATTAATCGAAATTAAATTAAGCGAACCGAAATTAATCGAAATAAACCGAAATTAAATTAACTGAACTGAAATTAACTGAAAATAAGTACAAAAGAACAGGGCCTAAATCAATTATACCTCCGTCATTTCTATTTACGCATATATAGATAACTTAAATACAAAGATAAAGATTTGAAATATTTTAAAAATACATTATTTTCTAACTAACCAACCGACTTTTTATATCACAAAGCTTAATCAATAAAAATATATTTTATGATTCCACGTACAATTTATAATGTAAAGAAATTTGTTATATTGAAGAATAAGACATTCAGTTTCAAAATAAAAAATTAAATGTTTTTATTTTTTTTTTGATTAATTATAGGTTAACTAATATTTGTGTTTTTTTTATAAAAGTTTACAGCTATTTAATTAAATAACTTTTAATAAATTTGTAATCATAAATTACAAGCAACTAAATTTGATCTCAACTATAGAATCAAGTATTGCGTGCATTGAGTAAATAACAAATTTATTGTCAAATCAATTCACTTTTAGTCAAATTGGGTCACTTTACAAGTTAAAAGAGGTAACTTTTAAACAAAAAGTAACTTTTAACCTTAAATTGATCACTTCTAGAATAATAAAAGAGACCTATTTAAAGAAAAAGTTACCTCTAACTTTATACCTTAAAAGGGTCACTTCTATATAAGTGACTCATTTAAGGCAAAAAATTACCCCTCCATCTCATAATAATCTATTGTACATCCGTCTCACTAAAAAAAAATTGTGTAAATAAAATAGTCATTCAATATTTTTTAGTATATCTAATAAATACAATATTTCTTGTATATTATGCACAACTCCAAAAATAGTAATTTTCATAAACAGATTTAATAAGAAAGTGGATAGAAACAAATTTAACATACTTACAAACAGATTTCTCGTATATTATGCACAGTTCCAGGCCAGACGTTTGGGCCATGGGAGGAACGTCACGTTCCTCCCCATCGCCCAATTATAAATAAATAAAAAGTTCACGGGGTGGTGCCGATTTCGCGGCTCTCTCATGGGGGGTGGGGCTTTGGTGAGGGTTGCAAGAAAGGTGGGGGGGCCGCTCGTGGGGCTTGCTAGGGGGTGGGGGGCTGCTCGTGGGGCTTGGCGGGGGTGGGGGATCTTTGGTGGGGGGGTGGGGTGGGGGGGGGGGGAGGGTGGGGGGCTGCTGGTGGGTGGTTGTAGCAATGAGGGTGATGGTGGCGGGGAGGTGGATGGTGGTGGAGTAAGGTGGCTAGTGGTGGGAGTGGTGGTTTAGAGAAAAAGAAAGAAAATGTTATAAATGTAATTTCAACTTTTTTTGGGGCGATTTTAAGTAATTTTGGAGCAACGAATAGCATTTCAGATGAATTTATTATTAAACTTATTTCACTCCCGAGTTGTTAATTATATTATATGTTGGCATATATTCTATACTATTATCATATATTTATATATGAAATGATTTTATCATATCATTTTATATGCAACAATAGTTATTAACAATCTACGTTTGTGAGGCACCCCCCTCTTTAATTTGGTATCAGAGCAAGTAACGATTCTAGCTGAAAGACTGTTCGAGGCCACAGGACGGAAACCAGGGAGTAGTACGTCGCCGGCAAATAGTAGGCAGTCTGAAGGTAGTATTGTTATTTAATTTCGTACCTTTGTTATAAACATATATATGAGTATTTATTGATAAAAAGAACTTAAATGAACAGTGAAAAAGCTATAAGACGTTTTAATCATTGAAGAAAACCTAAAGACAATTGCATACTTAGATCTTGCTTATAACTCAAAAGATAAACACTCTATTTCACTTGGTAAAAATAAGTTTCTTTGTAGATTTGATAATAAGTTTAAACACATCCTACATAGTGACAGTTCACACCTAAATAGCATAACAGACTTAATAATCAGTCTAGCCGAAAATATAAAAAAACAGAGTTATCACGAATCTCTAGATAAAATAATTAGAGCTTTTATAGATAATAGAAAACTCTTGAAAGAAGTACAGAATAATAACGATTTCTTAAGATCACAGATTAACTCATTAAGTAAAGAAGTTAAGACTTTAAGAGATAAAACTCCTACTAAGGAAGAGGTTAGACAACTTAGTTTTGACATACAACAAAACAAGCCCAAACTTATAGAAATAGAGACTAAAAGGATTTTAAATCAAACAACAGAAAAATTAAGTAAGGTTGAAGCTTTGCTTCAAGAAGTTAAAGATTTAATAATAGGTTAATGACCCGAGAAAATAGAAAAGAATATTTAACAGCTGAAAAGAAAGCAAAAGAATATTTAGATTTTACAGATAACGAGTTTGCAACTTATAATCCACCAATAAAAGGGGATAGGTATAACACTATTAGATTTAATATTTTAACAGAATTAATTCTAGATCTAAAACAACAAATAAAAGAAATAAAAGACGAACTTAGAAACGATAAAGGGCCGGACTTCAGTTTCAAACGAAGATAGTTTAATTAAAGCATTTAAGAATCTTAGTGTTTCTCCGAAGGAATAATTAGAAAGGTTAAACCAATAACAGAATATAAATATTTTGTACCAAAACCAAGCAAAATGACTAATTTCCCGAGAACAAGTAGAACTTTAAATAGATCTCTAAGCACAATAACAGCAGAAGAATTAGACACCAATAAAAGATTTAGTCCTTTTAAGTGGCTAACTAAGAAAGAGCCTATATCTCAAATAGAAGAATTAATAGATATAGAGCAAAGCTTAGAAAGATTTAAGAATAATAGGGTAAAACTATTAGAACCAAAAGTCTTATATAATCAAGGACTATTCGACAGATCAACCATGGTATTTAGAACATATAGAGAAGAAGCCATTAGTGTACTAAGTGGATCTAAAGATATAGGGCTTATATCACCACGAGCAGTCCCAAACCTTAACTAAAAAACACAATTATCTTCATCTAGGAATGATAATTATAGGAATTAAAGCCTTAATTAGAAAAGAAACAGGAACTAAAGTCTTGCTATTAATAGTAGACAACAGTTGGAAAGACCCATTTAGCTATTATATCGGGAATGGAAGTAGATCTATCATCTAATAGAGGATTATTTTATCTGTGTTCCAGATCTTTTAAAATCAGTAAAAGATATAACTAAGCTTAGTATTATAATCAAAACCAAGGGTTTTGAAGGATACACAGGCGATAACTTATCGGTAACAATAGGAATTATTGCTAAACTCAGTAAAACTACTATAACAAACTATAAACTAGAAGTAGATAAAGTTATCAAAACCATGATGTCCAAAGGGATAAAAATGATAGAACCAACAATAATAGATAAAGAAATCTTAGCAGGAGAAGAATGGAAAATCTCAGAATTATTTCAAAAGAAAGATAATAGTCCGTTAGTTCCACAAAGTAGTTATATGTATAAAGATAGTAGAGGAAGACTTTCCGTTAGATTTGGAGAATATGAGAAATTAGATTTAGATTTAGAAACTGAAGAAAATGATGCAGAATATAGCTTAGCAAACCACGAACTAAGTGAAATAGCCAAAGAATTAGAAGAATTAAGAAGAAAAATAGAAATAGCAAAAGCAGAAAAGGAATATATTAGTAAAAGACTTAATTATATCCTATTCACAGATTGTCATAGATACACCAGTGCTAGGTTATATACAAGAGAAGGTCAAAAGATAAGAGAAATTGATCAATTAGAAAAACAATTAGAAGAAAAACTAAAAGAAATATCACTTTTTAATGAAGAGGAACCACCTACTTATGATGAAAGTGATACAGAGGATAGCTTTACAGACTTAGGAAGTTACGCTAGAATAAATGAAGATCAACCAGAAGAAGAACAAGAAGTTCTTATTAGTCAAATACAGACTAAAACTAGAGAAGAGATTTTTAATAAAGATTTCCAAAGCTATAATATTAGGGAAGTTCTAGATGATATTACTATAGAATTAATGAATGACTTAGGAATGACATATTCCGAAGCAGAAGAAGAAATAAGAAAGAAATATCATGTAGAAAAAATAGATTTAATTAAAGAAGGCAAATTAGGACCAGATAGTATCTACAAAACCGAAGCAGCCTTTATGGCTAATGGAGAAAGTTCATATGGTGAGATATACAATCCATCAGACGAATATATGACTGGACCTACAGATAGGCCAGTATGGAAACAATCAAGGGAATATAATCCAGCTAACGAAGGATTAAAATCCTTCGGAAAACCTTATAAAAATACCCCTTATACTCCTAAATTACTAAACCTAGACTATGTCAATCCTCAGCAATATAATTCCCTTATACAAGATTGGGAACAATTAATTATACAAGAATGGGCAAAGTTAGCTAATAAAGAAGAAACAGATATGTTTGCTTATTTAGAAACATTCTTAGGAGAAACAGCGCATGGCTTATACATGGCCTATAAGACTAAACATCCAGACAAAGTAAATAATATAAAGGCAATGGGTAATGACCCCAATAACTTTACCAACATAATTAGAATTATAGTCATGGGTACAATACCACAAACAGATACTGTACTTCAACAAGACCAAGCAATTAGGAACCTAGAACAATTGTCAATTTCAAAATTTGATTATATTAATGAATTTTCTAGAGACTTTATGCGAAATATAGCATTAACAAACAGAGCTTTAGATGATTCCTTAGCAGAAAAATATTTCCAAAAACTACCAGGAACTTTAGGAAAACAAATTCATGATGCATGGATTAGAGAATTTGGAACAATACAAGACCTAGGAATAGGACCTAGAATTGCCTATACATATCAATACCTAAGAAATAAATGCACCGAAGAAATGGCAAATCAAGAAGTAAAGAGACAATCCTATGCTTTTGGTAGAAGAGCTATCTACACACCACAGAGTTATGGGTATAAACCCAAATATAAGAAAAAATTTAGGAAATCCAAATATTTTGAGAAAGGCAAAGGCAAACCTCAAAAGGGACACCATTTTAGTAAACCTAAAAACAGAAGTTGCCAATGTTTTATTTGTGGAGAAGAAGGACATTTTGCTAGATCATGTCCCAAAAAATATAAAAGTCAAGAAAAATCTTACTTAGTAGAAGAAGCAGAAAAAATAGGATTTGATAATATTAAAGATGCTGACTCAGATGATGATTCAGTGTATAGTTTCATAGAAGAAGATGAAACCGAAATTGAATATATTATGACTAATACAGAATGTGAACACCATTGGGTTCATAGAAGGGGAACAGAAGATAAACCATGTCATTTATGTCAGTGGTTCCCAGCAATAGAATTAAGGTACCAGTGTAATACTTGTTTTTTAGAAGCATGTAGACATTGTCTCCAAAAACCAATTGAAGAAATAGACCCTATAACTTTTGAAACTGGAGAAAGTAGCTCAAATAATCTTAGCCCCAATATTCTTAACAGAATAGAAATTATAGAAGAACAAGTAGCTGAAACTATTAGAAGGACTAAAAGATTAGAAGAAAAGAAACCCATAGAATCAACACCAGAAATAGAACAGTCCCTTCAAAATGAAGAAGAAACAATAAGCTATGTCAAAACCCCATTATATACTAGTCAGGGTTTACAAGTAGCCTGTAAACTATGGTTTGATCAACAAGCCACAGTTGAGACTTATGCTATAGTAGATACGGGGTGTACTAAGAGCCGATCACTACAAACTTAGTACCCGCTCGGTTTAAACTAAAGCATAAAGATATTATCACTAATATTCTCGCCGATGGGAAAACATGTTTAATAGAATACTATGTTAAACCCACAGCCATACAATTTAAAGACTTTGCGGGAGGATATAGCCAAAAATATGATATACCTCAAATAAACATATCACCACCCTACAATTCTAGAACTCGGTTCTTATTAGGATTAAACTTTATCATTTCTCAACAAGGTAGTATTTCTATAACTCGAATAGCATTACCATTAGTAAAAACATTTACCATATCCCAACACGTTATTATCGGCAGAAATCCGAGTTCTTTGCGAAAGCGTGGTGGACGAATAAAGAATTAGATTTTTTAGGAGAAGAAAATCAATTACGGCTGAATCGAAGCGGTAAGTTTCCTTCGGTATGAAGAACTTAGAGAACTAGAAAAGGGTGTAATATACACCAAACTACCAATGTATCCTACAATTCAAAAACTTAGAACCAAAGGCTTAATTGCCAATGACATTAGTAAATGTAGAGTTAAAACAGGTTATTGATCAACGGATTAAAAAACCCGGATATAACTATCACTACAAACCAATATAGATTATTCCCCTAAAGAAAAAGAAGAGTTTAAAAAGCAAATAAGTGAAATGCTCAAAGCAAGTATTAATTGAAAAATCAAATAGTCCCCATAGAAGTGCAGCATTTATAGTCCAAAACCACAGTGAGCTCAAGCGAGGAAAAGCTCGTATAGTCTATAATTATAAAAGGCTAAATGATAATTTAGTAGATGATGGTTCTTGTATACCTAATAAGGATACATTAATCAATTTAATCCAAGATAGAAATATATTTAGTAAATTTGATCTAAAATCGAGGCTACAACCAGATTAAACTAATGACAGTTTTAAACCATGGACGACATTTATTTGTAGCGAAGGCCATTTTCAATGGAAAGTTCTTTCATTTGGTTTAAAAAATGCTCCAGCTATATTCCGGGAGATTTATGGATAATATCTTTGGAAAATTAAATTTTTGCTTTGTTTATATTGATGATATTTTAGTTGCTTCAAAATCTATACGGGAACATACAAAGCACTTAGAGGAAGTGTTCAACATTATAGATAAAGAAGGAATTGTAATAGCGAGATTCCAAAATGGAATTATTTAAGAAAAAGATACAGTTTTTAGGATTAGAAATTGGTAATGGAAAAATTCAATTGCAAGATCATATTGCTAAAAAGATAATAGAATTCCCGAGATAAAATGGAAGATAAAAAACAGCTTCAAGCTTTTTTAGGACTTTTAAACTATGCTAGGAAGTTTATTCCAAACTTATCAAAATTAGTAGGACCGTTATATGGTAAAACTTCTAAAAACGGACAGAAATATTTTAATCAAGAAGATGTCCAAACTAGTCTTAACAATTAAAGAAAGGGTAAAAACGCTTAAACCATTAGAATTACCCTTAAGTACAGATTATCTCATTATTGAAACGAGATGGTAGCAAAGAAGGTTGGGGAGCAGTTACGCTAACTAAACCTAATAAATATAGTCCTAAAATAGAAGAAAAATTAGCGAGGCTATGCAAGTGGAAACTTCAAACCTAGTACTAATTGGTCTTCAATAGATTATGAAATACAAGTTGTAATAAACGCCCTAGAAAAATTTAAAATACATCTAGATAGAGAAATCACTTGTTAGAACGGATTGTGAAGCCATAGTTAAATTTATTAAAAATAGCAATAGTAAGAAAGTTAATAATAAACGTTGGATTAACTTTCAAGATCTAATTGCGAGGAAAAGGCTATCGGATAACGTTTGAACACATTAAAGGTATAAATAATAATCTAGCCGATTGTTTGTCTCGTGTTATTGACGGATATTGTAAGAAACACAAATGAACAACTCGAATCCAACGAAGCGATACGGCTCCTAAGGTTCAAGAGTTCACCTTTGGAAAGTTTAAACTTTACAAAGAAACCTACAGGGAGGATTCAATCCCCAAGAGGAATAGAACTGGATAAATCTCAACAGGCCCTATGTAACAACATATGGGAATTAAAAACAGATCCTATAGCAAGCAAGCACAAGTTGTTAGTCTTAAACTGTCTTGCTTTCTATTTTTCAAAAATTTTAGAAAAACCCCTCTCTAAAAACTTTAGTTTTTATGTTATTTTACATGGCCGTAAAACAGGAATGTTCGGATCATGGCATGAGGTACGCTTTTAACTAAAGATTTTAAAAAACCTATTTTTCGAGGTTTTCACTCTTTTGGTGAAGCAACAGATTTTGCCAAGGCTTATTTAGGCATAAACTTCTACATACGGCTCGAGATTTTAACTCGCATGAGATACGAGCTCCGAGTCAAAACGGAGTATAGAAAGACCATTGAATTCAAGAGCAATGGCATTACGGCTAGAAATTTCGAAAATAGAATCGGTCTAATGAATGAAAAAGAAGAAAAAATTGTCTGCCCTCCAAAACGATCTCTCTCGACCTATACAAAAAATTTGAATACCAACAGCCAAACTATATGTCCGATTTCCAAACACAACCAAAACATCCTTCAAACCAATCAAAGCTTAACCCTTGAATTAGAAGCCAAAAACATAGAAGCAGCTGAATTCAAAGATATGGTAGAAGCTTTCAAAAAGACTCTCAAACCATGCCGCAAAAATCTTACTCATGAGCAGCTCAAAGCAAGCCTAAAAAGACCACAAACAACCCTTCCTACTTTAAATCCATTATTCCAAAATTTTCCGAAGCGAGAACTTATCATAGAACAAAAGTGTACTGAAGGCTTTATCAAAAAACTCATAAGCTTACGTAAGATACTTCTCGGTATCCATCATTTAACCCAAGAAGGATCTCTCGCCAGAAACAAAGTATGGCGGGATTTACTACATTACAGTCTTTCTAGCTTTGATGGAAGAAGAACAGTTGACACAGGCCTTTTTAAAATTCATATTGACATCGAGACAAACTCATCCGAGTCGTTCTCGCATTATTGAGTTTTATGATTATGGTATGTTAAGCGGCCTAACATTAGATAATCCAGATCGATTCCCGATGGGTTTGGATTAAAATTCGAGACATGTGTTAAGAAATATCTACACTATCGAAAGAATCAAGAGTTAATAATAGAGTTCAACAAAGAAGATCCCAGATTACAAATGGACTACTAGAAGAACCAAGACTTCATTACATCTACATTGATCCACCTTGGAAGATTGACGAAATTCCACTAAGTTCTTTTAATTACGTAGAAGATGAAAGTTTCTACGAGAGAACTAATGTTACGACCCCCTAATCACGGACGGGGAGGAGCTATTGCCATGAACTTTCTAGCGAAGGCAAAACCTTTAAAATATTGGGTCCGTAAAGCTTCAAGATCAATATTCCTTTTCACGGTTTCAATATTAATGATACGTAAGTCTTCGCCATGGATGAAGATAGCGACGAAGATCATGGAGATAATTCTCTAATTGAAGAAATGCTTCAAGGAAGAGATTTACATGACTAAGCACGACAGTACTACTTTTATTTTGTCTTTTAGTAACTAAGGATAATGAATTGTATGCTTGTACTTTATGTCTTGTAAAAACTGTTTGCTTTAAGCATCTTTAATTTATGACCTCTCTTTAGAAAAGAAAGGTCCTTATCTGCTTTTACTTTAGAAAAAGGAACCTCTCTTTAGAAAAGAAAGGTCCCTATCTGCTTTTACTTTAGAAAAAGGAAGAAAACGTGTTTCTCCTTTCACTAGTTAAAGATGCTTTGAAGCTCTATATAAGGGCTCTTAGTTTTCGGTTGTAAAACACACAAGTACTTACACAAAGAATAAGAAAAACACCATGTTTTCTAGCTAAATCCCTCTCTTCTTATAGCTTAAAGAAGCCCAGTAGTTTATGTTCTTAAAATCTTCAAATACTCTACTAATTTTCCATGAGATCCTAAAGAGGCACCCCCTCTTTAATAAAGAATTAGATTTTTTTAGGAGAAGAAAATCAATTACAGGCTGAATCGAAGCAGTAAGTTTCCTTCGGTATGAAGATCTTAGAGAACTAGAAAAGGGTGTAATATACACCAAACTACCAATGTATCCTACAATTCAAAAACTTAGAACCAAAGGCTTAATTGCCAATGACATTAGTAAATGTAGAGTTAAAACAGTTATTGATCAACAGATTAAAAACCCGTATATAACTATCACTACAACCCAATATAGATTATTCCCCTAAAGAAAAAGAAGAGTTTAAAAAGCAAATAAGTGAAATGCTCAAAGCGAGGATTAATTGAAAAATCAAATAGTCCCCATAGAAGTGCGGCATTTATAGTCCAAAACCACAGGTGAGCTCAAGCGAGGAAAAGCTCGTATAGTCTATAATTATAAAAGGCTAAATGATAATTTAGTAGATGATGGTTACTTGTATACCTAATAAGGATACATTAATCAATTTAATCCAAGATAGAAATATATTTAGTAAATTTGATCTAAAATCGAGGCTACAACCAGATTAAACTAACAGACGGTTTTAAACCATGGACAACATTTATTTGTAGCGAAGGCCATTTTCAATGGAAAGTTCTTTCATTTGGTTTAAAAAATGCTCCAACTATATTCCGTAGATTTATGGATAATATCTTTGGAAAATTAAATTTTTGCTTTGTTTATATTGATGATATTTTAGTTGCTTCAAAATCTATACAGGGAACATACAAAGCACTTAGAGGAAGTGTTCAAGCATTATAGATAAAGAAGGAATTGTAATAGCAGATTCCAAAATGGAATTATTTAAGAAAAAGATACGTTTTTAGGATTAGAAATTGGTAATGGAAAAATTCAATTGCAAGATCATATTGCTAAAAAGATAATAGAATTCCCGAGATAAAATGGAAGATAAAAAACAGCTTCAAGCTTTTTTAGGACTTTTAAACTATGCTAGGAAGTTTATTCCAAACTTATCAAAATTAGTAGGACCGTTATATGGTAAAACTTCTAAAAACGGACGAAATATTTTAATCAAGAAGATGTCCAACTAGTCTTAACAATTAAAGAAAGGGTAAAAACGCTTAAACCATTAGAATTACCCTTAAGTACAGATTATCTCATTATTGAAACAGATGGTAGCAAAGAAGGTTGGGGAGCAATTCCGCTAACTAAACCTAATAAATATAGTCCTAAAATAGAAGAAAAATTAGCGAGGCTATGCAAGTGGAAACTTCAAACCTAGTACTAATTGGTCTTCAATAGATTATGAAATACAAGCTGTAATAAACGCCCTAGAAAAATTTAAAATACATCTAGATAGAGAAATCACTGTTAGAACAGATTGTGAAGCCATAGTTAAATTTATTAAAAATAGCAATAGTAAGAAAGTTAATAATAAACGTTGGATTAACTTTCAAGATCTAATTGCAGGAAAAGGCTATCGGATAACGTTTGAACACATTAAAGGTATAAATAATAATCTAGCCGATTGTTTGTCTCGTGTTATTGAGCGAGATATTGTAAGAAACACAAATGAACAGCTCGGAATCCAAGAGCAAGATACGGCTCCTAAGGTTGAAGAGTTCACCTTTGGAAAGTTTAAACTTTACAAAGAAACCTACGGGAGGATTCAATCCCCTAAGAGGAATAGAACTGGATAAATCTCAACAGGCCCTATGTAACAACATATGGGAATTAAAAACAGATCCTATAGCAAGCAAGCACAAGTTGTTAGTCTTAAACTGTCTTGCTTTCTATTTTTCAAAAATTTTAGAAAAACCCCTCTCTAAAAACTTTAGTTTTTATGTTATTTTACATGGCCAGAAAACAGGAATGTTCAGATCATGGCATGAGGTACAGCTTTTAACTAAAGATTTTAAAAAACCTATTTTTCGAGGTTTTCACTCTTTTGGTGAAGCAGCAGATTTTGCCAAGGCTTATTTAGGCATAAACTTCTACATACAGCCTGAGATTTTAACTCGCATGATACGGGCTCTGAGTCAAAACGGAGTATAGAAAGACCATTGAATTCAAGAGCAATGGCATTACAGCTAGAAATTTCTGAAAATAGAATCAGTCTAATGAATGAAAAAGAAGAAAAAATTGCTGCCCTCCAAAACGATCTCTCTGACCTATACAAAAAATTTGAATACCAACAGCAAACTATATGTCTGATTTCCAAACACAACCAAAACATCCTTCAAACCAATCAAAGCTTAACCCTTGAATTAGAAGCCAAAAACATAGAAGCAGCTGAATTCAAAGATATGGTAGAAGCTTTCAAAAAGACTCTCAAACCATGCCGCAAAAATCTTACTCATGAGCAGCTCAAAGCAAGCCTAAAAAGACCACAAACAACCCTTCCTACTTTAAATCCATTATTCCAAAATTTTCCAGAAGCAGAACTTATCATAGAACAAAAGTGTACTGAAGGCTTTATCAAAAAACTCATAAGCTTACGGAAGATACTTCTCGGTATCCATCATTTAACCCAAGAAGGATCTCTCGCCAGAAACAAAGTATGGCGAGATTTACTACATTACGTCTTTCTAGCTTTGATGGAAGAAGAACAGTTGACACGAGGCCTTTTTAAAATTCATATTGACATCGGACAAACTCATCCGAGTCGTTCTCGATTATTGAGTTTTATGATTATGGTATGTTAAGCGGCCTAACATTAGATAATCCGCATCGATTCCCGATGGGTTTGGATTAAAATTCGAGACATGTGTTAAGAAATATCTACACTATCGAAAGAATCAAGAGTTAATAATAGAGTTCAACAAAGAAGATCCCGATTACAAATGGACTACTAGAAGAACCAACACTTCATTACATCTACATTGATCCACCTTGGAAGATTGACGAAATTCCAC
Organism: Beta lomatogona; assembly: GCA_947646795.1. Classification (NCBI taxonomy): domain Eukaryota; kingdom Viridiplantae; phylum Streptophyta; class Magnoliopsida; order Caryophyllales; family Amaranthaceae; genus Beta; species Beta lomatogona. The sequence goes on from CANSNZ010001486.1 coordinate 1,783,198, forward strand.
TAAGTTCTTTTAATTACGTAGAAGATGAAAGTTTCTACGAGAGAACTAATGTTACGACCCCCTAATCACGGACGGGGAGGAGCTATTGCCATGAACTTTCTAGCGAAGGCAAAACCTTTAAAATATGGGGTCCAGAAAGCTTCAAGATCAATATTCCTTTTCACGGTTTCAATATTAATGATACGAAGTCTTCGCCATGGATGAAGATAGCGACGAAGATCATGGAGATAATTCTCTAATTGAAGAAATGCTTCAAGGAAGAGATTTACATGACTAAGCACGACAGCTACTTTTATTTTGTCTTTTAGTAACTAAGGATAATGAATTGTATGCTTGTACTTTATGTCTTGTAAAAACTGTTTGCTTTAGCATCTTTAATTTATGACCTCTCTTTAGAAAAGAAAGGTCCTTATCTGCTTTTACTTTAGAAAAAGGAACCTCTCTTTAGAAAAGAAAGGTCCCTATCTGCTTTTACTTTAGAAAAAGGAAGAAAACGTGTTTCTCCTTTCACTAGTTAAAGATGCTTTGAAGCTCTATATAAGGGCTCTTAGTTTTCAGTTGTAAAACACACAAGTACTTACACAGCAATAAGAAAAACACCATGTTTTCTAGCTAAATCCCTCTCTTCTTATAGCTTAAAGAAGCCCAGTAGTTTATGTTCTTAAAATCTTCAAATACTCTACTAATTTTCCGCAGATCCTAAAGAGGCACCCCCCTCTTTAATAAAGAATTAGATTTTTTAGGAGAAGAAAATCAATTACAGCCTGAATCAGAAGCAGTAAGTTTCCTTCAGTATGAAGATCTTAGAGAACTAGAAAAGGGTGTAATATACACCAAACTACCAATGTATCCTACAATTCAAAAACTTAGAACCAAAGGCTTAATTGCCAATGACATTAGTAAATGTAGAGTTAAAACAGGTTATTGATCAACGGATTAAAAACCCGGATATAACTATCACTACTGACCAATATAGATTATTCCCCTAAAGAAAAAGAAGAGTTTAAAAAGCAAATAAGTGAAATGCTCAAAGCAGGATTAATTGAAAAATCAAATAGTCCCCATAGAAGTGCGGCATTTATAGTCCAAAACCACAGTGAGCTCAAGCGAGGAAAAGCTCGTATAGTCTATAATTATAAACGGCTAAATGATAATTTAGTAGATGATGGTTACTGTATACCTAATAAGGATACATTAATCAATTTAATCCAAGATAGAAATATATTTAGTAAATTTGATCTAAAATCAGGCTACAACCAGATTAAACTAACAGACAGATTTAAACCATGGACAGCATTTATTTGTAGCGAAGGCCATTTTCAATGGAAAGTTCTTTCATTTGGTTTAAAAAATGCTCCAGCTATATTCCAGAGATTTATGGATAATATCTTTGGAAAATTAAATTTTTGCTTTGTTTATATTGATGATATTTTAGTTGCTTCAAAATCTATACAGGAACATACAAAGCACTTAGAGGAAGTGTTCAGCATTATAGATAAAGAAGGAATTGTAATAGCAGATTCCAAAATGGAATTATTTAAGAAAAAGATACAGTTTTTAGGACTAGAAATTGGTAATGGAAAAATTCAATTGCAAGATCATATTGCTAAAAAGATATTAGAATTCCCAGATAAAATGGAAGATAAAAAACAGCTTCAAGCTTTTTTAGGACTTTTAAACTATGCTAGGAAGTTTATTCCAAACTTATCAAAATTAGTAGGACCGTTATATGGTAAAACTTCTAAAAAAGGACAGAAATATTTTAATCAAGAAGATGTCCAGCTAGTCTTAACAATTAAAGAAAGGGTAAAAACGCTTAAACCATTAGAATTACCCTTAAGTACAGACTATCTCATTATTGAAACAGATGGTAGCAAAGAAGGTTGGGGAGCAGTTCTGCTAACTAAACCTAATAAATATAGTCCTAAAATAGAAGAAAAATTAGCGAGGCTATGCAAGTGGAAACTTCAAACCTAGTACTAATTGGTCTTCAATAGATTATGAAATACAAGCTGTAATAAACGCCCTAGAAAAATTTAAAATACATCTAGATAGAGAAATCACTGTTAGAACAGATTGTGAAGCCATAGTTAAATTTATTAAAAATAGCAATAGTAAGAAAGTTAATAATAAACGTTGGATTAACTTTCAAGATCTAATTGCGGGGAAAAGGCTATCGGATAACGTTTGAACACATTAAAGGTATAAATAATAATCTAGCCGATTGTTTGTCTCGTGTTATTGACAGATATTGTAAGAAACACAAATGAACGGCTCGGAATCCACGATGCTGATACAGCTCCTAAGGTTGAAGAGTTCACCTTTGGAAAGTTTAAACTTTACAGGCAAACCTACGGGAGGATTCAATCCCCTAAGAGGAATAGAACTGGATAAATCTCAACAGGCCCTATGTAACAACATATGGGAATTAAAAACAGATCCTATAGCAAGCAAGCACAAGTTGTTAGTCTTAAAGCTGTCTTGCTTTCTATTTTTCAAAAATTTTAGAAAAACCCCTCTCTAAAAACTTTAGTTTTTATGTTATTTTACATGGCCGTAAAACAGAATGTTCGGATCATGGCATGAGGTACAGACTTTTAACTAAAGATTTTAAAAAACCTATTTTTCGAGGTTTTCACTCTTTTGGTGAAGCAACGAGATTTTGCCAAGGCTTATTTAGGCATAAACTTCTACATACAACTGAGATTTTAACTCGGACGGATACGTGCTCGAGTCAAAACGGAGTATAGAAAGACCATTGAATTCAAGAGCAATGGCATTACGGCTAGAAATTTTCGAAAATAGAATCGGTCTAATGAATGAAAAAGAAGAAAAAATTGCGCCCTCCAAAACGATCTCTCGACCTATACAAAAAATTTGAATACCAACAAAGAAACTATATGTCCGATTTCCAAACACAACCAAAACATCCTTCAAACCAATCAAAGCTTAACCCTTGAATTAGAAGCCAAAAACATAGAAGCAAATTTGAATTCAAAGATATGGTAGAAGCTTTCAAAAAGACTCTCAAACCATGCCGCAAAAATCTTACTCATGAGCATTTCAAAGCAAGCCTAAAAAGACCACAAACAACCCTTCCTACTTTAAATCCATTATTCCAAAATTTTCCGAAGCGTAACTTATCATAGAACAAAAGTGTACTGAAGGCTTTATCAAAAAACTCATAAGCTTACGAAGATACTTCTCGGTATCCATCATTTAACCCAAGAAGGATCTCGCCAGGAAACAAAGTATGGCGGGATTTACTACATTACGATCTTTCTAGCTTTGATGGAAGAAGAACAGTTGACACGAGGCCTTTTTAAAATTCATATTGACATCGGACAAACTCATCTCGAGTCGTTCTCGGATTATTGAGTTTTATGATTATGGTATGTTAAGCAGCCTAACATTAGATAATCCCGATCGATTCCCGATGGGTTTGGATTAAAATTCGAGACATGTGTTAAGAAATATCTACACTATCGAAAGAATCAAGAGTTAATAATAGAGTTCAACAAAGAAGATCCCGATTACAAATGGACTACTAGAAGAACCAAAGACTTCATTACATCTACATTGATCCACCTTGGAAGATTGACGAAATTCCACTAAGTTCTTTTAATTACGTAGAAGATGAAAGTTTCTACGAGAGAACTAATGTTACGACCCCCTAATCACAGACGGGGAGGAGCTATTGCCATGAACTTTCTAGCAGAAGGCAAAACCTTTAAAATATGGGGTCCGAAAGCTTCAAGATCAATATTCCTTTTCACGGTTTCAATATTAATGATACGAAGTCTTCGCCATGGATGAAGATAGCGACGAAGATCATGGAGATAATTCTCTAATTGAAGAAATGCTTCAAGGAAGAGATTTACATGACTAAGCACGACGACTACTTTTATTTTGTCTTTTAGTAACTAAGGATAATGAATTGTATGCTTGTACTTTATGTCTTGTAAAAACTGTTTGCTTTAGCATCTTTAATTTATGACCTCTCTTTAGAAAAGAAAGGTCCTTATCTCGCTTTTACTTTAGAAAAAGGAACCTCTCTTTAGAAAAGAAAGGTCCCTATCTCGCTTTTACTTTAGAAAAAGGAAGAAAACGTGTTTCTCCTTTCACTAGTTAAAGATGCTTTGAAGCTCTATATAAGGGCTCTTAGTTTTCGGTTGTAAAACACACAAGTACTTACACAAGAATAAGAAAAACACCATGTTTTCTAGCTAAATCCCTCTCTTCTTATAGCTTAAAGAAGCCCAAGTAGTTTATGTTCTTAAAATCTTCAAATACTCTACTAATTTTCCGCAGATCCTAAAGAGGCACCCCCTCTTTAATTATTTTCTTCTCCTAAAAAATCTAATTCTTTATTCTGTCCACCACGCTTTCGCAGCAACTCGGATTTCTGGCGATAATAACGTGTTGGGATATGGTAAATGTTTTTACTAATGGTAATGCTATTCGAGTTATAGAAATACTACCTTGTTGAGAAATGATAAAGTTTAATCCTAATAAGAACCGAGTTCTAGAATTGTAGGCTGGTGATATGTTTATTTGAGGTATATCATATTTTTGGCTATATCCTCCTGCAAAGTCTTTAAATTGTATGGCTGTGGGTTTAACATAGTATTCTATTAAACATGTTTTCCCATCGGCGAGAATATTAGTGATAATATCTTTATGCTTTAGTTTAAAGCGAGCGGGTACTAAGTTTGTAGTGATCTCGGCTCTTAGTACACCTTGTATCTACTATAGCATAAGTCTCAATCGTGGCTTGTTGATCAAACCATAGTTTACGGGCTACTTGTAAACCCCGACTAGTATATAATGGGGTTTTGACATAGCTTATTGTTTCTTCTTCATTTTGAAGGGACCTGTTCTATTTCTCGGTGTTGATTCTATGGGTTTCTTTTCTTCTAATCTTTTAATCCTTCTAATAGTTTCAGCTACTTGTTCTTCTATAATTTCTATTCTGTTAAGAATATTGGGGCTAAGATTATTTGAGCTACTTTCTCCAGTTTCAAAAGTTATAGGGTCTATTTCTTCAATTGGTTTTTGGAGACAATGTCTACATGCTTCTAAAAAACAAGTATTACACTCGGTACCTTAATTCTATTTTTGGGAACCACCGACATAAATGACATGGTTTATCTTCTCGTTCCCTTCTATGAACCCAATGGTGTTCACATTCGTATTAGTCATAATATATTCAATTTCGGTTTCATCTTCTTCTATGAAACTATACACTCGAATCATCATCCGAGTCAAGCATCTTTAATATTATCAAATCCTATTTTTTTCGCTTCTTCTACTAAGTAAGATTTTTCTTGACTTTTTATATTTTTTTGGGACATGATCTAGCAAAATGTCCTTCTTCTCCACAAATAAAACATTGGCAACTTCTGTTTTTAGGTTTACTAAAATGGTGTCCCTTTTGAGGTTTGCCTTTGCCTTTCTCAAAATATTTGGATTTCCTAAATTTTTTCTTATATTTGGGTTTATACCCATAACTCGTGGTGTGTAGATAGCTCTTCTACGAAAGCATAGGATTGTCTCTTTACTTCTTGATTTGCCATTTCTTCGGTGCATTTATTTCTTAGGTATTGATATGTATAGGCAATTCTAGGTCCTATTCCTAGGTCTTGTATTGTTCCAAATTCTCTAATCCATGCATCATGAATTTGTTTTCCTAAAGTTCCTGGTAGTTTTTGGAAATATTTTTCTCGCTAAGGAATCATCTAAAGCTCTGTTTGTTAATGCTATATTTCGCATAAAGTCTCTAGAAAATTCATTAATATAATCAAATTTTGAAATTGACAATTGTTCTAGGTTCCTAATTGCTTGGTCTTGTTGAAGTACAAGATCTGTTTGTGGTATTGTACCCATGACTATAATTCTAATTATGTTGGTAAAGTTATTGGGGTTATTACCCATTGCCTTTATATTATTTACTTTGTCCGGATGTTTAGTCTTATAGGCCATGTATAAGCCATGCGCTGTTTCTCCTAAGAATGTTTCTAAATAAGCAAACATATCTGTTTCTTCTTTATTAGCTAACTTTGCCCATTCTTGTATAATTAATTGTTCCCAATCTTGTATAAGGGAATTATATTGCGAGGATTGACATAGTCTAGGTTTAGTAATTTAGGAGTATAAGGGGTATTTTTATAAGGTTTTCCGAAGGATTTTAATCCTTCGTTAGCTGGATTATATTCCCTTGATTGTTTCCATACTTGGCCTATCTCGTAGGTCCAGTCATATATTCGTCGATGGATTGTATATCTCACCATATGAACTTTCTCCATTAGCCATAAAGGCCGCTTCGGTTTTGTAGATACTATCTCGGTCCTAATTTGCCTTCTTTAATTAAATCTATTTTTTCTACATGATATTTCTTTCTTATTTCTTCTTCGCTTCGGAATATGTCATTCCTAAGTCATTCATTAATTCTATAGTAATATCATCTAGAACTTCCCTAATATTATAGCTTTGGAAATCTTTATTAAAAATCTCTTCTCTAGTTTTAGTCTCAGATTTGACTAATAAGAACTTCTTGTTCTTCTTCTGGTTGATCTTCATTTATTCTAGCGTAACTTCCTAAGTCCGTAAAGCTATCCTCTCGTATCACTTTCATCATAAGTAGGTGGTTCCTCTTCATTAAAAAGTGATATTTCTTTTAGTTTTTCTTCTAATTGTTTTTCTAATTGATCAATTTCTCTTATCTTTTGACCTTCTCTTGTATATAACCTAGCACTCGGTGTATCTATGACAATCGTGAATAGGATATAATTAAGTCTTTTACTAATATATTCCTTTTCTCGCTTTTGCTATTTCTATTTTTCTTCTTAATTCTTCTAATTCTTTGGCTATTTCACTTAGTTCGTGGTTTGCTAAGCTATATTCTCGCATCATTTTCTCTAGTTTCTAAATCTAAATCTAATTTCTCATATTCTCCAAATCTAACGGAAAGTCTTCCTCTACTATCTTTATACATATAACTACTTTGTGGAACTAACGGACTATTATCTTTCTTTTGAAATAATTTCGAGATTTTCCATTCTTCTCCTGCTAAGATTTCTTTATCTATTATTGTTGGTTCTATCATTTTTATCCCTTTGGACATCATGGTTTTGATAACTTTATCTACTTCTAGTTTATAGTTTGTTATAGTAGTTTTATCGAGTTTAGCAATAGTTCCTATTGTTACCGATAAGTTATCGCTGTGTATCCTTCAAAACCCTTGGTTTTGATTATAATACTAAGCTTAGTTATATCTTTTACTGATTTTAAAAGATGCTGGAACACGATAAAATAATCCTCTATTAGATGATAGATCTACTTCCATTCCTGATATAATAGCTAAATCTGGGTCTTTCCAACTGTTGTCTACTATTAATAGCAAGACTTTAGTTCCTGTTTCTTTTCTAATTAAGGCTTTAATTCCTATAATTATCATTCCTAGATGAAGATAATTGTGTTTTTTAGTTAAGGTTTGACTGTTCGTGGTGATATAAGCCCTATATCTTTAGATCCACTTAGTACACTAATGGCTTCTTCTCTATATGTTCTAAATACCATGGTTGATCCGTCGAATAGTCCTTGATTATATAAGACTTTTGGTTCTAATAGTTTTACCCTATTATTCTTAAATCTTTCTAAGCTTTGCTCTATATCTATTAATTCTTCTATTTGAGATATAGGCTCTTTCTTAGTTAGCCACTTAAAAGGACTAAATCTTTTATTGGTGTCTAATTCTTCTCTTTGTTATTGTGCTTAGAGATCTATTTAAAGTTCTACTTGTTCCTGGGAAATTAGTCATTTTTTTGGTTTTGGTACAAAATATTTATATTCTGTTATTGGTTTAACCTTTCTAATTATTCCTTCGGAGAAACACTAAGATTCTTAAATGCTTTAATTAAACTATCTTCGTTTGAAACCGAAGTCCGTCCTTTATCGTTTCTAAGTTCGTCTTTTATTTCTTTTATTTGTTGTTTTAGATCTAGAATTAATTTGTTAAAATATTAAATCTAATAGTGTTATACCTATCCCCTTTTATTGGTGGATTATAAGTTGCAAACTCGTTATCCGTAAAATCTAAATATTCTTTTGCTTTCTTTTCAATTTGTTAAATATTCTTTTCTATTTTCTCGGGTCATTAACCTATTATTAAATCTTTAACTTCTTGAAGCAAAGCTTCAACCTTACTTAATTTTTTCTGTTGTTTGATTTAAAATCCTTTTAGTCTCTATTTCTATAAGTTTGGGCTTGTTTTGTTGTATGTCAAAACTAAGTTGTCTAACCTCTTCCTTAGTAGGAGTTTTATCTCTTAAAGTCTTAACTTCTTTACTTAATGAGTTAATCTGTGATCTTAAGAAATCGTTATTATTCTGTACTTCTTTCAAGAGTTTTCTATTATCTATAAAAGCTCTAATTATTTTATCTAGAGATTCGTGATAACTCTGTCTTTCTATATTTTCGGCTAGACTGATTATTAAGTCTGTTATGCTATTTAGGTGTGAACTGTCACTATGTAGGATGTGTTTAAACTTATTATCAAATCTACAAAGAAACTTATTTTTACCAAGTGAAATAGAGTGTTTATCTTTTGAGTTATAAGCAAGATCTAAGTATGCAATTGTCTTTAGGTTTTCTTCAATGATTAAAACGTCTTATAGCTTTTTCACTGTTCATTTAAGTTCTTTTTATCAATAAATACTCATATATATGTTTATAACAAAGGTACGAAATTAAATAACAATACTACCTTCAGACTGCCTACTATTTGCCGGCGACGTACTACTCCCTGGTTTCCGTCCTGTGGCCTCGAACAGTCTTTCAGCTAGAATCGTTACTTGCTCTGATACCAAATTAAAGAGGGGGGTGCCTCTTTAGGATCTGTGGAAAATTAGTAGAGTATTTGAAGATTTTAAGAACATAAACTACTGGGCTTCTTTAAGCTATAAGAAGAGAGAGATTTAGCTAGAAAACATGGTGTTTTTCTTATTGCTGTGTAAGTACTTGTGTGTTTTACAACTGAAAACTAAGAGCCCTTATATAGAGCTTCAAAGCATCTTTAACTAGTGAAAGGAGAAACAACCTCTCGTACTATTTCACTTATCCTCCAATATCAAACTTCATTGTCCTTCGTCATCTTTCAAGGGTTTTCACATATCTTTGTAATCCTTTGCCTCCTCTATTTATTTTTTTTCTTTTTCTTATTATGATTATATAGATTGTCAGATATTCAATTAATTTAATTATTTATTAATTGTCTCTTTTATTCTCATTAATGCTAACTCTAATACTCTACCATATCAACTACTCCCTCCGTCCCATAATATAGTGCTTACTTTTTTTTTTCACGGAAATTAAGGAGTTTGGAAGGAGTAGTAGGATTCTCAAAAAAGAAAATTTAATGATGCACTTTTGTCTTGGAACTACTCTCTTTATTTTCTTTTTCCTTCAAAAAAAATCAAAAAGCAATAAATTTTCCTTAGAATGGTGCAAAGTAATAAATAGGAGCACACATCTTGAAAGAAAGGTAGGAATATTATGGGAAGTTTGTGTAAAAATTAAGGATAATTTAGTCAAAATAAATTAATATAATATAAAGTAGGCATAATATTTTGGGACACCCAAAATGAAATGTAAGCACTATATTATGAGACGGAGGAAGTACAACCTATCACCTCCCCTAAAAAAAAAAAAAAAAAAAAAAAAAAACTACAACCTATCACCTATGCATCGCATAAGTTTAAAATCTAGTTGATTTTAATCCTCTCTTTTTTTCTGTATCTTTTACAATTATCTATTTGCATAAGATAGCTATATCAACTTAGATTTATGGGCATGTGCTAGTCATATCCAAAGTTGTCAGATTAGTCTATAAAGTGATCTTGTTCAATATTTTATGTTTAAGTTGGAACATTATCTTCTTCTTTTTTTATTTTTACGTTTAGGCTACTACGTTTCAATAATAAAAAATGATAGCAATTTCAACAATAACATGGCACTACCAATTCTCAAACAAACACCATTTATATTCAGTGGCGGATCTAGAAATTATTTGCAATGGGGTCACTAATTATAAATACCCGAAATAAGTACCCGAAACAATGTTGAGTGGGGTCTCTTCTACTAATAATTAACACTTTTATCAACATTTATACACTAAAAATTAGGTTTTTTCTCATATCATTTTGCCCCAAGTGGGATCAAGTGACCCCACTTCTATCAACATGCATCCGCCACTGTTTATATTGTAACTTTAAGTATATATTTAACATGATTTTCTCCAAAAAAAAACCATTCCACTCTGTCATATGCTTTACTCATGTCCAGCTTAAGCCCCATAAAACCTTTCTTGCCCTTTTTTTTCTTTCTCAGATAGTGAAAACATTCACAGGCAACCAGAATATTATCAGTGGTATGAATATTATACTTTTTTTGAAATATATACTTAAAGTTACAGTTTGTTTATATAATATAATAACCCATTACGGTTTATTGATAATCAAACATCATTATTTATTTATTTAAAACTCTAATCATCCATTTTCATTATTCTGAAATTATAATTTAAGATATATATTGTGATTGGGCAATTCTATGTGGCGCTCTCAATGTTTCCCAAAAAAACTTCTTTTTATATATAATACTTCTTTTGTTCAAAAATACTTATCACACTTCTTCGGGCACACTTGCCAACACATAACTCTAACTATTAATATCTCTAATTCCCTAAATGTAAAAATTATAAAAAGATGGTATTGTGAAAGTATATATCGAGACAAATCTAACAAATTTCACCTGACTATATTTTTCCATACGTAAAAAACACAAAACACACTCAAAGAAAAATGTGTAAATAGTGCAAAAATCAAACCATATCATCTACTTCGAAACGGATTTAGTAATACATACAAATATTAGATTAAATTTATGACCAAATACACGGATATGAAATCGGATCTGCTAGAAGTTAAGGTAACAAGTGGTCAAAGAATCTGAAACTAAAAAAAGAAATAATGGAAAATTAACCGATTAAGACCGTATCCAAATCTAAAAGCCGTAAATAATAATAGAAGTATTTGCTGAGTGCTGACCAGTGACCCCAAAAGTCCTAACGGCTAAATCGACGTTCCATGATGGATTTACCGATTTAATATACTCATCTTTGTTCTAACTTCTACCTACTACCTAGAACTTCGTAGTGGGTATATTTTTGTAATTGCAAATATGCCATGAAAAGCGTGATGACAGCCTCATCAACGCGCAAATATGCAGAGAGATTTGGAACTTAGAGGCTAAAGCACAGCAAATGGTTGGGTTGAGCACTGAGAGTTTAAGTCGAGAAATTATCACTGGCAACTCAGAAAGAAAGAGAGCATTGGTTGCACCAAACAAAAAACAAAAAAAACAGAGAGAGAGAGTACTGGTAAATTGTAATGGCAGAAGGAGTTCTTGCGGACTTAGCTGCAAAAGCCTTGGAACTCTTGGCAACATCAGCCTTTAAAGAGGCTGCATCTTGGTGGGGTGCACGAGATGATCTGAAGAAGCTTGAGAATAGCATCAGGATGATCCAAGCTCGAGTTCGTGATGCTGAGAAGTATCAGGAAGAGGAGGGCAGTGAGGTCATCAAAGAGTGGCTTCGAAGGCTCAAGCTGGTGCTTTACCAAGCTGATGACTTGTTTGATCACATCCTCACTGTTGGTAACCAGAAACTGCGGAGAAAACAAAACAAAAAGGTACACTTCGGTTCCTTAAGGTCAAGCTCTCTTTTTCTGAACTGGAAAATGGCTCGAGAAATCAAGTGTATCAGTGAACAATTAGATGCCATCAAATCTGATATTGCTGGCTTAAACTTGAGGTCCTATGATCATGGATCACTGCATTCAGTGGCTCAATTATTGAAGAAAAGGGAAACAGCTTCTTTTGTCAAAGCAGAAGATATCGTTGGGAGGCAGAATGATAAGAATGTGATAATTGAGATGCTTTTTGATCCCAGTTATGATGCAGAAAGGGTTACTGTGATTCCGATTGTGGGGTTTGGCGGACTTGGAAAAACCACTCTTGCTCAATTGGTTTTCAATGATGAGAGTGTTCGACAACATTTTGATCTTACTAAATGGGTGTGTTTGCCTGAGGTAGACAATCAAAAGGCAGTACTGGGGAAACTTTATGGGTGCTTCACTGATGACGAGTCTGGTAATCGCTCAGTGAATCAGATTAAATTGCTAATCCAAGATTCAATAAAGAACAAGAAATATCTTCTTGTCTTAGATGACATATGGGATGATAGCCGAAATAGGTGGTTGGATCTCATGAGTTTGCTAAAATGTGGTCGTATTGGGAGTAAGGTTATTGTAACAACACGCTCTGGTGTTGTCGCAAAGGTTGTAGGCACAGTTCCGAAACCTCATAACTTAGGACTTCTAACGAAAGAGGAGTCCTGGAATCTTTTCAAACGACTAGCATTCAAACAAAACCAAGAAGAGAGTAATCCTAATTTAACTCGTATAGGAAAGGAGATTGTTGTTAGTTGTGGAAACGTTCCCCTTGCTATCAGAGTTGTTGGAAGCCTCCTCTACTCTAAAGATAGTCAGAAAGAGTGGCAGATCTTCAAAGACGATCAGCTCTCAAAGGTGAAGCTAATGGAAGATGGAAACATCATGCCTATGTTGAAATTAAGTTATGATTACTTGCCACCGGCATTAAAACAGTGTTTTGCTTATTGTTCGTTGTTCCCGAAAGACTATGAGTTCAGCCAGACTGAATTGGTTCATCTATGGATGGCTCAAGGATATTTTGAAGCATCAAGTAAAGATACAGGAGAACACTACTTTCTGGAATTGTTGGGTAGGAATTTATTTCAAGATCCTCGAGAAGATCTTGAAGGGAACGTTGAAAGCTGCAAAATGCACGACTTGGTGCACGACTTGGCACAACATGTAGCTGGTCATGGGAACATGGTGTTGGGCGGGTCGTCTTCATCCCAAGTCAGTGATGGACTTGTACATGTAAATCTTGGTAGATTTGAAGCTCCACCATTGTTATTCGAGGCTAGAAATTTACGCTCATTGCTATCTGGTGCTAAATGTGACAACTTGATGATATCTAGATTCCAATCCTTACGGGTCTTGCGGTTTGCAGATATGAGGATCGAGAGGGTCCTAGGTTCTATAGGGAGGTTGGTACATCTGAGATACCTTAATGTTCGTGGCACTCCAGTTAGATATCTTCCCCAAGCAATAACAAGTTTAGAGAACCTGCAAACACTTAACCTTCATGATTGTCGGCGACTGAAGAAATTGCCAAGAGATTTAACTAAATTACCCAACCTGAGGCACTTAGCAATTGCTAGGAGCGGTTTGAGTGCATTGCCACCAGGAATTGGTAGAATGACATCTCTACAAGAGTTGGATGAATTTATCGTTGAGAAAAACAATGGTATAGACTCGGTTCCAGCCTATCTTATGGGGAACCTCCATATTAAATTCTGCAAGTGGCGCAATGAGGCTGTTTTGGAAGCGCAGAGGGCAAATTTGAAGGACAGTCAGAGATTGAGTAATCTTACTTTAGATTGGAAGTTAGAGGGAGAAGAAGCTACTCCTACTTCTAATGGAATGAATGAAATTTTAATGTACTTGCAGCTACCTCCAAGTCTTAAATGTCTTCAAGTTAGAAATTACAGTGGATATGAGATGCAAAGTAGGTGGTTAGATGAATTATCTCAGCTAGTTTCCATTACAATTTCAGATTGCAATAACTGTAGAGTTCTTCCTCACTTGAGTCAGCTTCCTCATCTCAAAAGTCTTCATCTTAAAAGGCTTAATGCCTTGGAGTATGTAGAAGATGAGGACGACATTTGGGTTGGTGGGAACTTTGGTTATGCAGCCCATTACTTCCCAGCCTTAGAGGACTTAGAGTTGATACGATTACCTCGACTATTGGAGTGGACAAGACAGTCAAATAGTAGTGGTGAGCGACGACAATGGTTGTTTCCTCGTCTTATGCAAATGGAAGTATTTGTTTGCGAAGAGTTGGTGTCGATGCCTTTAGCACCGAAGCTGGAGTCCTTGGAGGTTTTTATGGGCAATGGGAAACTGTTTGAATCCATTATGGCGTCACCAGATGATGAAGAAGCATCATCAACTCCTTTCACGGCATTAAAGCACCCGAGAATTGAACAAACTAAGAATGGACTGGTTTCTTTGTCAATCAGTAGTAGATTGTGTAGATTAAAAACATTAGTAATAAAAAAATGCAAGGAACTGAGGAGTTTGATGATTGAATCTCCAAGTTGTGTTCGGGATCTTAACATAAGTGGGGTTAGTACTGGCCTTTGTAACATACTAAAAGGAGATTTTCCTTTCCTTGAGACACTGGAGATCAGGGAATGTAGTGAAGAATTAGAAGAGGAAGAAGAGGGGAACACTAGCATGTATTGGCAAGGCTTAAGGAGCCTCCGTCACTTGACTTTATGGAACATCAACAATCTGAAGAACCTCCCTCCAGGAATTGCTTGCCTAACCAAGCTTCAATCCCTTCATATTAGATATCTGGGCAACTTGACAGCTCTTCCAGATGAGATCGGTAACCTCTCCCTGCTTTCAAACCTTTGGATTTGTGATTGTCCAAAATTGGGGATACTTCCACTATCATTACTAAGCCTCACCTCTTTAGAAACACTTGTTATTGATAATTGTCCACATCTGAAAGAAAGATATGGAGAACCCAGTGGCCAAGATGGCCACCTTCTGCAACATATTCCTAGTCTTCATATATTATGTGAGTATCTTTTGGACCCTTATAAGTTATAATTGGCCTTTGTTTATCTATACCACGCCATGATACTATTATTTATTTAGCTTTTACATGTATTCTGGCCTTGGGTTTATTTTTGGTAAACCAAGGTTGGAAATTCTCTCCCCTCCCACTACATCTTAGATAATTTTTTTTCCTGGAACTTTTTTGTCTTTACTAATCCCTCTTGATTTTTGTACTTGCTCAATGCCTTTAGCGGATTCATAGGACCTTTACGACCTGAGTGAGGGGAGCACATAGTAATCAGACCTACAACTGTAAGGAAGAAGAAGGTTCCTTCAAAAGAAGCGTTACAGGAGTGCTTATGATCCGAGTTGAGGCTATGTTATCTATTCCTTTATTGCTTTCTGGTAAGTTGCATTATTTTACCTTATTTTTAAAGTCAGAGTTTTGCATGTAACTAAACGTTTTCAATTCATTAGAATTTCGTTTAAATGTTATGGGCCTTTACATGGGTTCCAAGTTGTAAGGGCTAATTTTTGGACTGACCTAGTTCATCATTTAATTCTTCAGGATTTAGTGAGTGTTTTTGTTTGTGGATATTCTCATTAATACTTTTGTATTTTAATTATTCATGTATGGTAACAACACTAACTTATATTTTTTACCACCACTTCATCCCCTTTTATCATCTTTCGTAATTACCTTTATTTCCTTAGTTTGACTTTCATTACTCATTTAATGTATTACCCTCAGCTAGTAGAAAAAACGCCTAGGGCAGTGGTCAAAAGTGGCTTAAGGGCTCCGTTTTTTTACCGCAACACTTGGAGTAGCGGCCAATAACAAATATTATTGGCTCCGATTCTCAACCGGAGCCCTTAACAGTTAAGGTAGAGGTGATCATGGGTCGGGCTTTGGCCAAAAAAAGTGGCATGTTTCGGGCGAGAGTCTCAGACCTCTAGGCGAAATTTCCGCGCCAAAATCCGCTAATTCGAGCAGGGCCAAGCGGGATTTTCGGTCCATTTTCAGCTGAACACCGGAGCCCTTATGATGTAGTTTTCTCTTAAAAAAAAGTGGGACTAAGGGCTTCGTTTTTAAATTAACCGGAGCCCTTATTAACTAGCTCTTGGCGGTTTTTCCTCTAATGCTCAACCAAATCATGTGTTTAATGAAAACCTAATTCGATAACTTGATTTGTACCATTGCCAAGAACTATGATAGAGTAATTCTTAGTTCAATGGATTCTTTCACGCATATACTTAGAAGATGTCCTTCCTCTATCCTACTTGGTGTTTCATCTTGTGTCCCAAATAAATCTTATCTGAACTGCTCACCCTCTCATATCAATTATATAAGGTAATCAATTTTATATTGTTGAAGTGTCAAAATGAACACATCAAATGGTATTGTACATATGATCTCAACCCCATAATACTAGCTTTTGGAGCTGATGTTACATAGCTAGCAAGTAAGCAATTTCAGAAAACTTATGTACTCCACTCAGGTTTTAGTGTTGTATGTTCCTTGAATTCCCTCTATCACCTTGGTAGAAGATACTAAATGAAGGTAATGGTATTGAAGTCATAAGAATGTGTAACATTCCAAAATCCTGAGCTACTATCTAAAAATTAACTCTCATCATTAAGCAACAAAGCACAAATTTTATCCTTAAATCCTAAACGCATAGCTCTTATGTACTCATGAATATAACCTAAAATAAGCCTATGAATAAAATTAATCCCACATCAAATCCTTCTAAAACAATTTAGAATCTTGAAACATAAGAGACGATCTTATAGGAAGGATCTTGTCATGGATTCAATTTTAATAGACCCGATAGGCCAATACCTGCAAGAATCCCTAAGATGGAAATCTGCCTCTGCTAGGGAAGATTCCAAGACCAAATAACTGAAATCTAAGCACACAATGTCCAACCTGAAACTCTTTTTAGTGGCTTTTCACATGATTCATAACTCATCACAAATTCCCAATAGAATAGTGAAAATGAAACACATGAAAGTCATACTTCACAACATTCTTAAACATGGCTTGAAACTTTTTAGGGTTGAACGCCCTTTTATAATTTGGAAGAATACCTCGGTTTCAGACTCAATATGACAATATATATCATGCTAAAGATCTTATAATCATTATTCAACACCCTTTGATGCTAACATACATACAATTTTATTGCTCCTAATTGCTTCTTAAGCACTATACTCACAAACCATAATATATTGCACGAAGTGACCATCACAATGCACTAAGTTATGCATGAACTTGTATAACAAAGCACCATCGTACACCATGTACCACAATCCACATAATTCATACCATATTCTTGTTCTCAAATTTGTAAGTATGTCAACAATACATAGCTTTAGCTCCATGGTGAAAGTGAGCACAGATAAACAAGGGTCACAAGTCACAACGACCAGATTGTCCCTGAATTCTTAGGGGCCATCACCCTCCTAGTGTCCATATGCTTACAAGATGTGTCCCATGGCAACTACAAGTAACACACTCACCTGTAAAATAAACCGCAGCTACGACTACCATACTTGCTAGCCAAAATTATTGTTTATCGCAACAACTTCGTAAGTGGCAAATTTTAGCTCACAATTTTTGGGAGCATTTAAGCTATAGCTTTCTAAGATTGTCTTCGCAGTCCGCCGACATATAGCCATGACATTCTATATTAGCGGAAGATGGGCATGGCTTACCGAGCATCCACAATCCAACCAAGAGCTAGACATCTAATAAAACACAAATCACCCATAACACACAATCTCCTTACATTAACCATTTAAGGAGAACAAAGGCTCAAGAAAGAACAAGCAGTGATCCAAGAAATCATCGGAAACGTAAATCTAGTAGAAGAACCTACCGTACACTAAATCCCATACTTGCAGGCAACTGGCAAGGAAACCTTAGGGCTACATCAGCTAGCATCAATTCTGTTTCCTAAAAAAGCTGATAATGCAGCTCTTCTAAGTCATTGTACCCAAAAACACGAGTTTAAATCAATGTATCATCTATTAGGAAGGAAGTAAGGATGTGGAAGAACCCCAACTGTTTTGAGCCAGAAGATATTTTATCTATTTCGTGCTGTGAAACAGATTCACAGGTTTAGTTAGAAGCTAGAAGACGGGGTTTCACCAAAGAACATGGATATGGAGGAAAATAAAACTTAGGATAAAGCTCAGCAGCTTTGTGCTATTCCAGTTCACGTCTGAATTGTACAGTCATAATTGTCGTCACTGTGAATTTCAGAAACCTTGACTGCTAAGCTTAATTAACTTGGAGTGCACCATGTAGTATGTACTAGTCTTGAAGGCTTTCATTCTGTGTACTGCTACCTGGTGTTATGACTTATGAGATTCCTCTACACAGATTTTCTAAAAGATCTTGTTATCATATTATAACAATCAGTCTACAGGGTTCTTACACAGTGCTCTCAAGAGCAAAGGTATCATGTTCTCAGAAAACATATCAGATAGAGAGCACACGCTGAACCAAGCAAGAAGAACCAAACACAATTCAGAACTTCTCTCAAGGCTAAGGCCTTGTCAGAAACAGATTACAAATGGATTAAGAAAGGTTTTCACATGGGTAAAAAGTATCGTGCAAAATGGAAGGACCAACTTGCCTTATTATAAGTAACCCCTGAATCAAAAAAGCCAAAGTCCTCAGATATTACATTAGAAAAGTCCCCAAAGTCTCATAGTTGTTATCCAACCCTTGTATGGTATAACCAAATAAATATAGGTGTGGCATTAGACAATTTATAGCACTAACAGAGTCGATAGTATCCTCGATTTCACAATATTACTGCTCAATGGCTTGGTTCTACAGACCTTTGAATGCTCCTTAGGAGATGAAATTGTGGAGGTGAAAGGCATCAACTGGAATTATGATGTAATTGAAGGAATCAAGGGGAGCTCAAAGATTAAGGGTCTTTCGGAGAATTACGTTACCCCTCCCCTTGCGGAAGCTCAATAAAGCATGTCGTCGGTGTGTATCTGTTTGGTATATGGGCCGGTGCCTGGTAGAAGTGAGAATTTCAAAATCAGAAAGAGCTAAGACCCTTAGACCTAACATTAGTTAATAAAAAATTATGATATTCCTTGGTTTCGATGGTCTTGGAAGTGCTTTGCGAAACATAAATCCTACATACTACCTCCGTTCTTTTTTAATTCCAGCGTTTTTCACTTTGGTAAGTTGCATATTAGTTGCAACATTGACACTTTTGGCAATATAATCTTTCTTTCTCTCTTCTAGCACATGAGGTCTCCATTTATCTCTCTCCTCTTCAAAATTCTTATGACATGTTTCAATGTTACAAGTACAAAAGAACGGAGGAAGTTTGTATAAAATAGTGCATTTGATCATTTTTTGGGTTAGTTTTGCGATCTAGATCTGGAAAGATGACATTTGGGTTGGTGGTGGCCGTATGGCTCTAAAGCCTACATAAACTACTTCCCATTGTTAGAGGCCTTAGAATTGACCTATTGGCGACACTTTAAGGGGTAGAAAGGACCATAACAGGATGACAACGAGCAACGACATTGTCGATCCCTTGTCTATTGCGAATGAGGGTATTTAATGGCCCAACTTTGATGTCAATGACCCAAGCACCAAAGTAGGATTCATTGGTGGGTAGGTGTAACAATTAAAAAACAAAATCCTGTAATTTTCATGCAGCTCTACTCCAATTAAACTAGATTTCAACTACAGGTTAATTCAATGAACCAATATCAAGAATAATAATATTTTGTCTAGCAGATAGACACAGATGTGCCACGGTCCACTGAGCATTCTTATTGAGGAGCTTTTTCTTACCTAGAACTCTATGAATTCAAAGCCTTGAATCAATCCCTCCCCTAAAATAGCCAAGCTCTAAATTAATGACAATAATCTCAGTAACTTCTTAGTGTGCATATGTATTCTACGGCCAGTAACTCAAGGTCTTTGATCCCAACACTCTCGACTCTCGAGTCTTCGCCGTATATACAACCATGAAATTCATAATCTGCAGGACTTATGTGACCAGCAATTTTTATAACAAATCATCATATTTATATATAGATATATAGACTATACAATACATAGAATCAACTATTTCATATGAGAAGAACAAATAAAAGGAGCTCTTCTACCACACAATGGTGAAACCAAGACAACAAAAGAAACACAAAGCATAGGCAAGATAATGCACAGAGCCACAGCTTAATCAAGTACCTGAACTTTGATTGATGCGTCTTGTAGTAATCCTGTATTAGCACGAAATCCGATGAATGTTCGACCGAGTCCTCCCTCGCTCCTCATATTTGGGAATCTCTTCTGCCTTGTTACTCAAACTAGTAGAGAGGAAATAGCAATTACTGCTACACATGTATCATGTATCATGTATCATGTATCATGTATGGAATGAAATTCGAGAAAATCAAACAACATTTGCCAGAATTTCCATCATCTTTGTCCATAATTTGTTTTCCAGCTGCACAAAGTTCCAACTTTTTTCTGTAAATTGCGGAATTAGAATCTACTTCCGTAATTTACTACAAATTAAACAAATGAATTGCTGCCGAGAATTAAGAATTAAAGCAATGTGATGTAAGAGAGAGAACGAGTAAGGATAGCTGTAAATTTATATGTTCAGTTCACCTTATTTTTGTTTATTTTAAATCAGATCAGATTAGACCAAATCAGATCAGATTAGATCATAAAAAATAAGTTCAGATCAAAATAGATCAGATCAGATCAAATCAGATAAGTTTAGATCAGATCAGATTATGCTTATATTTAAAAATTTATTATTATTATTATCATCATGATTATTATGATTATTAGTATTACTAATGCTATTATTGTTGTTATTATTATTATTATTATTATTATTATTATTATTATTATTATTATTATTATTATTATTGTTATTATTAATATTAATATTACTTTATACAATTACTATTACTATTAACATTACTATTTACTAGTACATTTGTTCAAAAATATTATTATTACTAGTTAGTTTTGAAGTGCGTATCTCTGTGCTACTTATTTTATCTTTTTGTAAATTTTTTTGTTAATATTATTGTCAATTTTGTGTTGCTATGAAATGAGATTTTTCAACACTATTGTATTTATAACTTTCTCCATTCCTTTTCTATTACAACAATTACTGCTTTGGGTAGTTTCATCTTTTGGAACCATTTCACTTTTGGTAAAACAAAAGCAACTATTGTTGACAATATTGCCTTTATTTTATGTTAATAAAACCCTCATTAATTATCTAAGTTGCCTCATAAAGTTGCGTTTACTTTATTAAGGATTATTTATCCCCTACTCTAGTTAACTAAAGGGGTACCTTTATGCTAAATCACCCATTTTATATTTCCTTAAAAACCATGCCCACACCAATTGTTGTAGTAGAAAAAGAACAGGAAAAGTATTTGTCATTATACTATAATTTCTAGATTTGTTATTACGATATATAAATTTTATAATTTTTAATATCCAATTAAATATTGTAACTAACTCTATTATTAAATGGTATCCTAATAATAGATATGACTAACAATAATTAACACAGTTTTAACATGAATAATACCCGAATGATAATTTAAGAAAGTAGAGCGAGGGTAATAATTTAATAGATGCAGAATGGAAAGAATAGGGAAAAACATGAGTGTCAGCCACAATTTCAACTTTGAATATAGCACATAAACACTAACGCATATAGAATGGAAGATGAAAAAGCAAAAAAGAAGATCATAATGATAGTTTCATGAATAAAATTAATTAAATGTAAAACTAACCTCTATTAATAATTGAAAATACTATTTAAGAGAGAAAAAAAATACCTCTTCATCAATCATGACCATATCAAGACTTATCAAACTTCCCCCTTTTTTATGATCCGTGACCTTAAACAGTCTAGAAACGCGAATCTTGATTTCCAAATAGTTTTAGTAGAATTAAGTTCATGGAGAAAAGAATAAGATCTTACATATAGATATATGGAAAAAAAAACATAAATAATTATGTATGCAATAAATATTCTAGGACTAAATTTATTAGTTAATTGCATAATACCTGTGCAATCTCGATGACAAACTTTCATTTGATTCTTCATGTAATGCCATCATGGAATGCTATAGGTTCAAAACTATGGATATGAATTTTTTATCTTTATATAACTCAATTTTTAAAAGTATGATTCTTAAAGACATAATTAGTATTGTTAGGTATAATACGCTATTTTTATATATTTAAAATAAAGAATAAATAATATGTTATTGTTCATCTAAATAAATACATTTTCATAAGTTGTAAAACAATATTGTATATAGATCTTATTTCAAAGTATATCTCGAGCACTCTCCGACGGTAAAAAAAAACTATATTATTGCGAATTATGTAGCAAAAGTTATAATCAATTTACATTGTATAACAATTCAGATTTTTTATTTAAAATCAGACTATCAAATTTACATTGTTGTTTATTTTATTATATTTCATAAGTTGTAGAACTATATTGTAAATTAATCTTATTTCAAAGCATATTTAGAGCACTATCCAATTAATGGTACAAAAATTATTATACACAATTTAGATAATATAATAATTTAGGTTGTTAATTCAAAACCAAACTCTAATTTTCGCTTATCAAAAGCTCCTTATATGCATTTAAATCTATGTCAAACTCTATTCTTTAAATATTTTCATGATTTGTGATCCTATATTGTAAATGGATCTTACTTTGAAGCATATTTCAAGCACTCTCCAATGGTAGTCGAATTATAATGTTTTGAATTAGGTAGCAAAAGTTATACACAATTTACATAATATAATAATTTAGGTTGTTTATTCAAAATGAAACTCTAATTTTCCCTATCCAAAACTCCTTTTAGGTATTTAAATATATGTAGAACTCTATTTTTTATAATATTTAAATTTAAAATTATGACATGGCAATCCTACGTGGCGTTCTCTATTTCATAAGTTGTCGAACTATATTGTAAATGGATCTTATTTCGAAGTATATTTCGAGCACTATCCTATGGTACAAAAATTATAATATTCCGAATTACGTAGCAAAAGTTATACGCAATTTACATTATATAATTATTTGGGTTGTTAATTCAAAATCAAACTCTAATTTTTGCTTATCCGAAACTCCTTATACGTGTTTAAATTTTTGTAGAACTCTACTTTTGTAGAAAATAAAAATAATAATTAATGACATGGCAATCCTACATGGCGCACTATATGGCCTCGAAATCTTGAGGAGCTCCCTATGCTTCCGAAAAGTTCCTCCTTTATATATATATATATATTGATTGTCGTTGTTGTACTTATTAATTATTAATATTGGTAATTATTATTAATGTCGTTGCTATTATTATAAATGTCATTGATATCACTATTTGAAGCTATTTGTGTTCAAGAAGAAGAATGCTCTTTTGGCATTTGTAAGTGTTCTTTTTTATATTTATTCTAATTAATAATTTTGATATGTGATGTTCTTATTGATGTTGTACATGCAACGAACATAACAATAGTATATGATATTTATTTTTTTAAACAATTTTGGTAGAATAATATAAATTATATATTACTAGTTTATATAAAACATGAGTAGCATGGGATAACCTAATGGTGTTGTTATCACGTTCAAAATTTTCCCTACAAAGGATTTCAACTTATCTTTAAAAACAAAGTTTATATAGAATAAGACAACGATATAAGAAGAATATATAACCATTTTGTTCAAGATCATATGATTATATATATTTATTGGTTTATTTATAATAGAAAAGAAGAATTTATTGATATAACAAAGAACATGTTGTTAGTTAAATTCAAACTGTCATCAATATAAAAATAACATCTCTTTTATTTTAAAAATGTGTTCTTTAAATAGATCTTGTATGCTCTTTCAGTATATGTATTTTTTTTAATATCATTATATGTTCTTTTCATTACTACCTAATAAATTCTTATTATTAACGGACCTTGAACATGAGTGTTCTTTTTATTTTAATTTTTTTGGGCCCCTTTCGGGAATCCCGTGGTAAGATGATTTTTCTCTGGGCTGCTCTCGCACAGGGTCACTCACCTAAAGACCCGACAAACCCCAACCCCCCCTCCCCCACCCACAACAATATTGAAATATATGCTTCCACCAAGATTTGAACCTTGGTCTCCCATGTGGGAGGTAAGAAGCCATACCATTGGAAGCCACCGAGATTTGAACCTTAGTCTTTTATTTTTAA
Source organism: Beta lomatogona (assembly GCA_947646795.1). Taxonomy (NCBI): domain Eukaryota; kingdom Viridiplantae; phylum Streptophyta; class Magnoliopsida; order Caryophyllales; family Amaranthaceae; genus Beta; species Beta lomatogona. The sequence goes on from CANSNZ010001486.1 coordinate 1,807,245, forward strand.
TTGTATGTTCATATACTAATGTGCTATTTTTCAAAAAAAAAAAAAAACTAATTATGCTAGAATAATAATAATAATAATAATAATAATAATAATAATTATTATTATTATTATTATTATTATTATTATTATTATTATTATGTTATCTATATTATTATTATTATTATTATTATTATTATTATTATTATTATTGTTATTATTGTTATTATTATTATAATATTATTTATATTATTATGATTATAAAATTATTATTATTATTGAAAGTTGTGCATAGTAATAAAATGATAGTAATAGTAATACTAATACTAATAATGAAATACAAAGTAATAATAATATTAGTAATAATATGTTTTTTAAAAGATAAGTTCAGATCAGATCAGAAAAAATAAGTTCAGATCAGATCAGATAAGTTCAGATCAGAAAATTTCAGGTGAACTAAACATAGCCTTAATAATGTTGAATCTTCCGGTTGAATCATTAAGGCGTTGTGGAATTTGAGTTTTACAATAATGGCCATGTTTGCTAAACGGTTTTTTAATTGGCTTTTGGCTTTTCAATTTGGTCAAACAGCCAAAAAAAGTGTTTGGGTATTGACTTTTTGGTTGGCTGAAAAGCTGGCTTTTAAACCAAAATGAAAAAGCTGCCTGGAGCAGCTTTTTGGATTGGCTTTTGGCTTGTTGGCCGACAAATTCTCTAATAAACAGCCAACAGCCACAATTAATTTTGCCAAACACTTTTGCAAACAGCTGGCTTAAACAGCCAACTTAAAAAACCAATACATACAGCCCATGCTTCCAGCCAGTCAAACAAGCCAACTAAACCAGCCAACAGCCAACAGCCGATTGCCAAATGTAATACCCTGAAATTTCGAAATTTATTTATTACGCTTTAATATTATTTCCACTTAAATTTATTTTTCTGATAATTCAATTTTAATAATGATTTCATTTAGTTTTGGATTGTGATTTAATTGAAATGTATTTTAAACTAATTTTTCATTTTCATTATTTCTAAATAATTTAATTAGGGACCATTTTTATTGAAGTTCCACTTTGTTTAATCAAGTATCCTAAACTAAACCATATTGAAGCCCAAACAATGTAATACCAAGCCCAATGTCCAATACATTGTCCAAAAGCCATAAGCCAAACTACTTAGCCAAAAAAAGGAAAAAGAAAACAAATCAAAAAAAGGGAAAAGAAATCAGAAAACCATCTTCTCCTTCCCACCATTCTCCCTCACCCATGAATCAAGCTCAACCATGAAAGTAAAGAAAATTCAGTAGCACCAACTCCATGTCAGAGGACTTTGAAAATCAAGCACAAATTCAACCATAACCTCAACTCTTCTGTTCAAAATCCCCCAAAATCAGAAAACAAAATCTCAACACCATACTTCCTCCATTAATGGAGGTTGACTAAGCTCCACAAATTCAGAAAATTCGCTCTATAAATAGCAACCCAAACACATTCAATTGTTCAAGCAAACAAATAAAACTTCAAAGGTTTGCTTCAATCTTCTTCTTTCCCCTCTTAATTTCTGTTTTTTGTTTTGGAAATTAAAATCAAATTTCAACCCATTAACATTTCCTCTGTTTCTCTGAACCACCACGACCACCCAGAAAACCACCGCCGCCCAACCGGCGCACCACTCTTCTCCTTCCTCGCTGCTTTCTTCTTCTCCTTCGCAGCACCCTGCTGCCTCCCTCCACGGTCGCGCCAACCGCCCTCTCGACCCCGCTTGACCCCGACCCCTCCTGGCTCCGGCAGCCGTGGTTCGCCCAAACCACCAGCCTTCCTCCTTTGCTATTCTTTCCCCTGATGCTTGCCTCCTCTGTTCTTCCTGCCTTCTTCGTTTTATTTTCTCAGTTTTGAGAATCTGATTCAAAGAATCAGTAAAACCTTTTTTATTTTTTGTTTTTAATTGTTTTAATAGTTGTCTTTTTAAAAAAAAAACAAATGACTTTCCTAAAATTGACTTGTTTTATTAAGTTGGTATATTTTAGATTAATTAACTTAGTCTTTTATAACTTGAAAATATTTCTTAATTTCTAAAACAAAGTAAGAAGTTAGTTTCCTATATTTAAAATAATCGTCTAAGTTAATGAAAATTAAGTTGAAGTTATCTTTGAGTACTTAAAATGATTTCATAAATAATTTGAAAACCATAAACTTTAATCCTTAAGAATTCTTTAAGTTATCTGAATTATTTAAATTGTTTATTTTATATAAAAAGGGGTTATTTAGGTAACTAACTTAGACCTCGTTAATGTCTATTGTAGACTCCGATTGCGTAGACGAGGAATATCAAGAGTGTTAATCCGTTCGTGAACTTAACTTTTGGGCACGCGTCACGAGGTAATCTCCGATGTCCATCTAAACGTACATAGATCCCTTGAGAATAAAACGAATTCATTATGTGACTATGTGAATTAGAATATGGATTATGAATATGGTTTATAGTTATGGATTATGTACGATGAATTAGTATGACAGATGAAATGACTTGTATAACGGACGATATGACAATGATGATTATTATTATAACGTTATTAACACCGTCAATAATAGCAACCTAATCACTAATCTTTTATTCTTGTTATCAACATCGTTTAATGTCATTTAGTAATGTTATTATTATTATTATTATTATTATTATTATTATTATTATTATTATTATTATTATTATTATTATTATTATTATTTTTATTATTATTATTATTATTATTATTATTATTATTATTATTATTATTATTATTATTATCATCATCGCTATTCTTACCATTTATAGTATTACTATTACTAAGATTATTGTTATCGTTATTATATTGAAGTCATGAGTGAAAGTTGGACATTATCAAGAACAAGTGATTATTGGATGATTATGAGTTAATCAATGTAACCAAGTGACGGTTATGATAATGAATACGAATGGGCTCTCGGATTAAGCTATGTATGAATTGAACTCTGGATTTGGAATAAAAGTATTCACTCTTGATTAAATGAATTGATGCATATGTGTACATGTGTTATGTGATGACTTGAATTTAAAACTATTAATCACTTAAAGTGAAATATCGGAGGTAAATGAACAAGGTTGCTCTGTATGGGAGGTTCGGCGGCCACCTACGGGTTCTCTCGGTTATTATGTTGATTTTATGTTATTTGTCTTCCTTCTATTTTGTTGTGATCTAGAGCCGATCAACTCCAGGCCCGGCCCGCGGGCCGGGCGGATTTTTTGGACCAATTTTTTTTTTTTTTTTTTGGGCCGGCTTTGGACAAGCCAAAAAACACTTTTTAGCCTAAATTTTGGGCCCGGCCCGTTTTGGCCCGCAAAAGCCCGCTCGGCCCGGCCCGAAATACCGGGCTTTGGGCACAAATTTTTGGCCCGGATTTGGGCCCGGCCCGCACAATGGGCAATTTTTTTTGCGCGGCCCGACGCGAACCCGGCCCGGCCCATGATCACCTCTATTGTGATCCAAGTAGAAGGGGTGTGCACACTAGGGACTCGTTATGGCCATTATGTTGTCCGTAGGTGGTTACGGGGGATTGACCCCGCCCTACAATGTTGAAGTAAGTGGTTACGGGGATTGACCCCGCCATCGGTGTTCTCTTTCCTCTCCTTAAATAATTGGATTAATTATGTGATTATTCATTGTATATATATATATATATATATATTTATATATATATATATATATATATATGTGTGTGTGTGTGTGTGCGTGTGTGTGTGTGTGTGTGTGTGTGTATGTGTGCTATGCGTTCTAACCCTATTGACCTACTATTTTACAAAGTATTTTCAATTTAAGTATTTTACGGGATGGAGTTGGAATTACTCATTTTTTCTGATTTTTGGGAGCTTGTCTCTCTTGTTTCTTTTCAATGTATTTGTGCAGGTGGGTGATCGACGGGGAAACAAAGGAAGATAATTTAGAGTTGTCATCCACTTAGCTTATGATTTAGCTTCCGCTGGAACTCTGAAACACTTAAGTAATTAGTAATATTGAATGAACGATATACTAAGTTGTAAGGATTAATTTATTTTGAATTTAGTATGCTTTAATCTAGCCTTGCATTTATTTCCAAGGAGATAAGTGAGGCGGTAGCATGCCCGTTGAGTCGAACCCTCGTGGATTTTCCCCCATCTCTAGTTTTATTAAATGAAAAAGGGTTCGGGTTGGCGGGGGTGTTACAAAGTGGTATCAGAGCGGAGCTTAGATTAATTAACTAGGGAAGGATTAAAATTATTAAAATATAATTATTAGGGAAAATGAATCAAAGAGGGTGAAACTTAAAATTGGTTTAGGAAGTCAAAATAATAAAAATATTTAAGAAAAATGAATTAGGATTAAAATATGACTTAAGGGTTTAGTATGGGTATGAATGGGTTATGTGTACATGTATGAAAGTACTTGCTAAATGTACTTATTAATTGTTTATGATATTTTATTAGATGGCCAAGACACGTTTGACCTCCTGGAAATGCACCAGAACCCCTCGTCAAGGACCCTACCTTCTAAGGATGAGGGTCGGAGAGTATATTTCATCTTATATTTACAGGTTACGTTTAACAATGAAGTGTTACCACCTCAATGAAGGCCACAGTCATTCTGATTACCTCACGCCACCTAGACAGGCCGATGCTTTGATTCACACTCTCCCCAACGATGGTCCATATGCTGGAATCAAGAGCGAATACTCTGATGTTCTGAAAAATGGAAGGGCAAACTATGAACGATACACATTGAAAGGGAAGTGGTATCTCACGTTGAGTTACCTGGAGAAAAGAATGCTCGATGCTAGGGCCAAGTGGCTTAATGAGTACTTACCCACTGATGATGCGGAATCCAAGTATAGTGACGATGAAGTAGTAGGAAGCAATCCTGCCTCACCTGTTGTAAATCTCGATGGAGTTGGAGAAGGAGATGAAGGTGAAGACGAGGATCCGTCCGAGTACGCTGACTAGAAACCCATATCTCTATCCCTGACCCTTAGATTTGTAATTAAGGTTGTAAAAGATCGATTAATGTGTTAACTTAGTTAATGATGGTGCAACTAATGCTTATTTGACTATTTGAAACAAACTCTTATGCTACTAAGGACGAATTGTTATGGCACTTTTGAAGTAATGAATGATGAACTTTTGACATGTGAATTGAGTGTGAAATGAAAGATGAACTTTTGATATGTGAATTGAGTATGAAATGAATGAACAAATGATATGAACCATGATTATGTGAATTAGCTTTTATATAAGAATCAATGTAAATGGTAGAAAAACCAATGTGAATAACGTAGGTAGCTTATGCAATACGTTTATACGCGATCTAGAGCTAGGCGACAAGAAAACCAACTGGCCGAAATCCTGAACAAGTTGCAGCACGACTTAGGACTCTCGAGCAACTAGCTCAAAGTTTTGGCTCAGTCCTTCAAAACCAGCTCAACAACAACCACCATGGAGACGATCCGCAAACTGCAATGGCGAAAAAGATTTCCGCTTTGAAACCACCAAAGTTCGTTGGGAGAGAAGACCCACTAATTCTCGAGAACTGGATAAGAGATTTTGAAAAGATTTTCACGGCCATGGGTACGCCTGAGGCCTAGAAAGTAGACCAAGCAACCTTTTACCTACACGAAGATGTCGATACTTGGTGGGAAAGTGTAGGACCTACTGTTAAAGCTCAAGAGAGCTTTAACCGGGAAGCGTTTAAGGTAGCGATTAAGGCTCGATTCTTCCCCGAGCACATTCGTAGACAAAAGTACAATGAGTATAGTAGGTTTAACCAGAGTTATAACATAAGTGTGCAAGAGTACGCTAAGAAATTCAATGAGTATGCCCGATTTTGCCCGACTGTAGTGCCAGATATAGGAACTAAGGCTCAAAAGTTCGAAGACGGACTTAGGTTTGACATCCAGACTCGGTTAGGAGGAATTACCTCCGCCACTTTCGTGGAAGCGTATGCTAAAGCTTCGAACCTGGAGAGAATCATACAGCGTGAGAGAGAGGTGCTAGGCAGACGCAAAAGGAAGGAACCTACCGACAACAACAACAACCAAGGGTACGACAAAAGGCCCAACAATGGTGGAAACAACAATAACAATGGTGGAGGCTACAACAACTGCAACAATCAGAATTATGGACCACAGGCCAAGCAAGGAAATAGGAACCAAAAGAAATTTATTTGCAGGAAGTGTGCCAAGAGCCATCCAGTGTTCACTTGTCAGGGTGAAAGGATCAAGTGTTTCGACTATGGAGAAGTAGGTCACAAATCGTTCAACTGTCCTAAGAAGCAAGCTCAAAATGGACCAAATGGGAACAATGGTAACAATGGAGGTGGAAACAGAATTCAAAACTTCAATAACAACCGCCGCAGTGGAGGAAATGCTGCACTGAACGGGAACCAGAACAACCGCTCTTTTAAAGATGGAAATGGAAACTATGGAAAGAATGGAAGAGTCAATGTCATGAGCCGAATTGAAGCTGACACCGATGCCAATGTTGTGACGGGTACATTTCTCATAAACTCAAACCTTGCTTATGTACTCTTTGATTCCGGAGCGTCTCATTCTTTTATTTCTAGCACTTTTGTTAATAAGTATCCCCTCAAGTCTACCCAATCTTGTCGAGCCAATATAGCCATGTCCACCGGTGAAACTGTTTCTTGTAAATCTCTTTTCCAAAGTATTCCTGTAGTTATAGCTGGTACTGAATTACCGGCCGATCTTATCCTTTTTGACCCAAAAGACTTTGACGTTATCTTGGGAAGGGATTGGTTAGCCAAGTATAAAGCCAAAACCGAGTGTCATAACCAGAAAATATCTGTTAGAGGACCAAAGGGAAATAGGATATCTTATAAACGCATAACCTTCTAGCCTGATGTCAAGATAATCTCAGTCCTGAACCTTCAAACCTATCTTAGAAAAGACTACCCATTCTACCTGTGCCAAGTAAGGGACGTAAGCGTGGAAAACGAGGAGTAGACTCAAATTCCTGTAGTAAGGGAGTTTTCGGATGTATTTCCCGAAGAGCTTCTCGGAACGCCACCAGAAAGAGAAGTGAGCTTTAAGATCGATTTAGTCCCTGGAGCCGGACCTATCTCTAAGGCTCCATATCGAATGGCACTTGCAAAAATGCAAGAGTTGAAGGGTACATTCGACCTAGTGTCTCACCTTGGGGAGCCCCGGTGTTGTTTGTCAGGAAGAAAGACGGATCTTTGAGGTTGTGTATCGATTATAGGGAGCTGAATAATGCCACGGTAAAGAATAAATATCCGCTCCCGAGGATCGAGGATTTGTTCGATCAGCTTCAGGGTGCAACAGTGTTTTCCAGGATCGATTTACGATCTAGTTATCACCAGCTACGAATTGCTGAAGAAGACATCCCTAAGACAGCCTTTCGTACGAGATATGGCCATTATGAGTTCACAGTTATGCCTTTTGGACTCACTAATGCGCCAGCAGCTTTCATGGACCTCATGAACAGGACTTTCCAGCCGTACCTGGACAAGTTCGTGATAGTGTTCATTGACGATATATTGGTGTACTCGAAGGATAGATAAGAGCATGAGGATCAGTTGAGGAAATTTTTGGAGATTCTTCGAGAAAAGCAATTGTACGCGAAGTTCTCGAAGTGTGAATTTTGGTTGGAAAAAGTCTCATTTTTGGGTCATGTGATATCAAAAGAAGGTGTTCCCGTCGATCCATCGAAGATTCAAGCAGTGAACGATTGGCCTCAACCTAAGAACGTCACCGAAGTAAGGAGTTTCTTGGGTTTAGCTGGATATTACCGGAGATTTGTGAAGGATTTTTTGAGAACAACCCAACCTCTCACTAACCTGATGAAGAAAACAACAAAATTTCATTGGGATGATAAGTGTGAGGAAGCAATTCAAGAGCTCAAGAATAGACTTACAATAGCCCCAGTATTGACTTTGCCCTCTGGAGTAGAAGGATTTGAAGTCTACAGTGATGCCTCAAAGAAAGGTTTTGGGTGCGTCTTGATGCAACATGGTAAAGTAGTGGACTATGCGTCGAGACAACTCAAACCGCATGAGCAAAATCACCCTACTCATGACTTGGAGTTAGGAACAATCGTGTTTGCGCTGAAAATCTGGAGACATTATTTGTATGGAGTGCAATGTATGGTCTATACAAATCACAAGAATTTGAAGTATCTGTATACGCAAAAGGAGTTGAATATAAGACAGAGACGTTGGCTCGAGCTTATAAATGACTATGATTTGAAGATAGTGTATTAAGAGGGAAAAGCGAACAAAGTAGCTAACGCGTTGAGTAGGAAGAGTGCTCATTCGCTAAACGTGTTGATTTTGGCAGAAAAACTGTGTGAAGAGATCAAGAGATTGAGTTTGGAAATAGTTGAGCCCGGTTATGTGAAAACTAAGTTGAATGCTCTTACTGTTGGACCGGACATATTTGAGGAGATTCGGGTGAAATAAGCTGCAGATAAGTGGTTGAGCAAGTTAAGAGAGATGAAGGAATGTGGTCAAGCACCGGAGTTCGAGATCGACGGCAATGGCGTTGCAAAGTATAAACGGAGATTGTGTGTGCCACAGGATGAGGAACTCAAGACGAGAATTCTAAGGGAAGCCCATAGTTCGCCGTATTTCATACATCCAGGAGGAGATAAGCTTTATAAGGATTTGAAAAAGCATTTTTGGTGGCCTTGGATGAAGCAAGAAGTAGCCGACTTTGGCAAAATGTTTAACATGCCAGAAGGTGAAAATACAGCATATGAAGCCTGGAGGGAAATTGCAACCTTTGGAAGTGCCAGGATGGAAATGAGAATCTATCTCTATGGATTTCGTTATGGGGTTTCTAAATACGAGACCGGGAAAGAATGCAATATAGGTAACAGTGGACCGTTTGACTAAGACGGCAAGATTCGTGGCAATGAAGGATACTTGGTCGTTGAAACAGTTGGCCGATGCTTACTTTAATGAGGTGGTTAGGCTACATGGTGTTCCAAAGGACATCGTTTCGGATAGGGACTCGAGATTCTTATCTAAGTTCTGGAAACAGCTTCAGACAGCCGTGGGTACACTATTGAAATTCAGCACAACCTTCCACCCAGCAACAGATGGTCAAACGGAGAGAACCATTCAAACCTTGGAGGATATGTTGAGAGCATGTGTGATGGATTTCGGAGGATATTGGGATGATAATTTGATGTACATTGAGTTCTCGTACGACAACAGTTATCACTCGAGCATAGGAATGGCACCTTATGAGGCGTTGTATGGACGGAAATGTAGAAGTCCTATATGTTGGAGCGATGTGAACGAGTCGTTGAATTTGGGACCAGAAATGATTGAAGAGACTACCAACAAGGTGAAGTTGATTCAATAGCGTATGAAAGCAGCTCAGGATCGACAAAAATCGTATGCTGATCAAAGGAGATGAGATTTAGAATTTGAAGTTGAGAAAAAGTGTTGCTGAAGTTTCACCAACCAAGGGAGTAATGAGGTTCGGTAGAAAAGGAAAGTTGAGTCCTCGTTATATAGGACCTTATGAGATACTCGAAAGAATTGGGGAAGTCGCCTATAGAATAGCCTTGCCCACAGAGTTAGCCAATGTTCATAATGTCTTTCATGTGTCTCAACTTCGTAAATATGTCCCCGATCCCTCCCATGTTATCCAACCTGAAACCATTGAGCTAGACCCTCACCTTTGAAGAACGTCCTGTTAAAATCCTTGATTCCGAAATGAGAAATACCCGGAACAAGGCAGTAAAGTTAGTCAAAGTTTTGTGGTCTAATCATCAAACCGAGGAAGCAACTTGGGAAACGGAAGATGACATGAGAAAGCGTTATCCTGAACTCTTTTCTGAGGTACAATTATCGAGTTTCGGGGACGAAACTCCTTAAGGGGGACCGAATGTAATACTAACAAAGCGCAAAACTACTATTTCGTTAATATTGAATATCTAACTTTAAAGTTCGAGGACGAACTTTGTTTTTAAGGAGGAGTAGATGTAATACCCTGAAATTTCGAAATTTATTTATTACGCTTTAATATTATTTCCACTTAAATTTATTTTTCTGATAATTCAATTTTAATAAGATTTCATTTAGTTTTGAATTGTGATTTAAATGAAATGTATTTTAAACTAATTAATCATTTTCATTATTTCTAAAGAATTTAATTAGGGACCATTTTTATTGAAGTTCCACTTTGTTTAATCAAGTACTCTAAACTAAACCATATTGAAGCCGAAACAATGTAATACCAAGCCCAATGTCCAATACAATGTCCAAAAGCCATAAGCCAAACTACTTAGAAAAAATAAAGGAAAAAGAAAACAAATAAAAAAAAAAGGGAAAAGAAATCAGAAAACCATCTTCTCATTCCCAACATTCTCCCTCACCCATGAATCAAGCTCAACCACGAAAGTAAAGAAAATTCAGTAGCACCAACTCCATGTCAGAGGACTTTGAAAATCAAGCACAAATTCAACCATAACCTCAACTCTTCTGTTCAAAATCCCCCAAAATCAGAAACAAAATCTCAGCACCACACTTCCTCCACTAATGGAGGTTGACTAAGCTCCATAATTCAGAAAATTTGCTCTATAAATAGCAACCCAAACACATTCAATTGTTCAAGCAAACAAATTAAACTTCAAAGGTTTGCTTCAATCTTCTTCTTTCCCCTCTTAATTTCTGATTTTTGTTTTGGAAATTAAAAATAAATTTCAACCCATTAACATTTCCTCTGTTTCTTTGAACCACCTCGACCACCACGACCACCCAGAAAATCACCGCCGCCCAACCGGCGCACTACTCTTCTCCTTCCTCGCTGCTTTCTTCTTCTCATTCGCAGCACCCCCTGCCCCTCCTCCACAGTCGCGCCCGCCGCCCTCTCGACCCCCGCCCGACCCCGACCCCCCGGCTCCGGCAGGCGTGCTTCGCCCAAACCACCAGCCCTTCCTCCCTTGCTATACTTTCTCCCCGATGCGTGCCTCCCCCGCTCTTCCCGCCTTCTTCATTTTGTTTTCTCAGTTTTGAGAAACTGATTCAAAGAATCAGTAAAACCTTTTTTCATTTTTGTTTTATTTGTTTTAATAGTTGTTTTTTTAAAAAACAAACAAATGACTTTCCTAAAATTGACTTGTTTTATTAAGCTGGTATATCTTAGATTAATTAACTTAGTCTTTTATCACTTGAAAATATTTCTTAATTTCTAAACAAAGTAAGAAGTTAATTTCCTATACTTAAAATAATCGTCTAAGTTAATGAAAATTAAGTTGAAGTTATCTTTGAGTGCTTAAAATGATTTCATAAATAATTTTAAAACCATAAACTTTAATCCTTAAGAATTCTTTAAGTTATCTGAATTATTTAAATTGTTTATTTTATATAAAAAGGGGTTATTTAGGTAACTAACTTAGACCTCGTTAATGTCTATTGTAGACTCCGATTGCGTAGACGAGGAATATCAAGAGTGTTAATCCGTTCGTGAACTTAACTTTTGGGCACGCGTCACGAGGTAATCTCCGATGTCCATCTAACCGTAGATCCCGTTAGAATAAAACGAATTCATTATGTGACTGTGAATTAGAATATGGATTATGAATATGGTTTATAGTTATGGATTAGGTACAATGAATTAGTATGACAAATGAAATGACTTGTATAACGGACGATATGATATGATGATTATTATTATAACGTTATTAACACCGTCAATAATAGCAACCTAATCACTAATCTTTTATTCTTGTTATCAACATCGTTTAATGTCATTTAGTAAAGTTATTATTATTATTATTATTATTATTATTATTATTATTATTATTATTATTATTATTATTATTATTATTATTATTATTATTATTATTATTATTATTATTATTATTATTATTATTATCATCGCTATTATTACCATTTATAGTATTACTATTACTAAAATTATTGTTATCGTTATTATATTGAAGTCATGAGTGAACGTTGGACATTATCAAGAACAAGTGATAATTGGACGATTATGCGTTAATCAATGTAACCAAGTGACGGTTATGATAATGAATACGAATGGGCTCTCGGATTAAGCTATGTATGAATTGAACTCTAGATTTGGAATAAAAGTATTCACTCTTGATTAAATGAATTGATGCATATGTGTACATGTATTATGTGATGACTTGAATTAAAAACTATTAATCACTTAAAGTGAAATATCGGAGGGAAATGATGAACAAGTTGCTCTGTATGGGAGGTTCAGCGGCCACCTACAGGTTCTCTGGTTATTATGCTGATTTTATGTTATTTGTCTTCCTTCTATCTTGTTGTGATCCAAGTAGATTGGGTGTGCACACTAGGGACTCTATTATGGCCATTATGTTGTCCGTAGGTGGTTACAGGGGATTGATCCCGGCCTACAATGTTGAAGTAAGTGGTTACAGGGGATTGACCTCGGCTTACTGGCGTTCTCTTTCCTCTCCTTAAATAATTGGATTAATTATGTGATTATTCATTGTGTATATATATATATATATATGTGTATGTATATATATATATGTGTATGTATATATATATATGTGTATGTATGTATGATATGCTTTCTAACCCTATTAACATACTATTTTACAAAGTATTTTCAACTTAAGTATTTTACGGGATGGAGTTGGAATTACTCAGTTTTTCTGATTTTTGGAAGCTTGACTCTCTTGTTTCTTTTCAATGTATTTGTGCAGGTGGGTGATCGACGGGGGAACAAAGGGAGATCATTTAGAGTTGTCATCCACTTAGCTTATGATTTAGCTTCCGCTGGAACTCTGAAACACTTAAGTAATTAGTAATATTTAATGAACGATATACTAGGTTGTAAGGATTATTTTATTTTGAATCTAGTATGCTTTAAACTAGCCTTGCATTTATTTCCAAGGAGATAAGTGCGGCGGTAGCACGCCCGTTGAGTCGAACCCTCGTGGATTTTCCCCCATCTCTAGTTTTATTAAATGAAAAAGGGTTCGGGTTGGCGAGGATGCTACACCAAACAACCCCAATATCTCAGAGGAAAGCTTAATTAGGCTCCCTGGATAAGTCGAAACCGGTTAATGGTCATTTACTATAAAAATTTCACATAAGTTGGGGACTCACTTGAGGAGGTATAAGGGGAAATCCTCAAATGCATCCCTAGACCTCAGGGATCTAAGGTGGCAAGCGATGCCACTACTCCACCACCTCAAGTCCTCAACCACATCTGACATAAGTTACTTGGTATTGGTAATTTGGTATTTGGTAGTAGTGATTATAGATTTTTATTGATTTTTGTTCATCTTCTCATATATGCCTACAAGGCTACAAATACTTCCTCCGATTTTTTTACATCTGTCATTTTGACTTTCGACACTATTTACAAATTTTATTTTGACCATCTTTTATTATTTATGTACTTCATAAAGAAAAATATAGTCGTTTGGGATCTTGTTGGATTCATCTCATTATATATTTTCAAAATACTAACTTTTTATAATTTTTACTTTTACCTAATTAGAAATATATGTATATATAACTAAGCTTGCTTATGGGGAGTTTTCTGCGTTGCCACGCGGAATTGGTAAAATGACATCTCTACAAGAGTAGATGAATTCATAGTTGAGAAAAGCAATGGTATAGACTCGGTGGCCAGCCTTGAATCTTATGTGGAGCCTCCATATTAGATTCTGCAAGTGGTGCAATGAGGCTGTTTTGGAAGTGCAGAGGGCAAATTTGAGGGACAGTCACAGATTGAGTAATCTTACTTTAGATTGGAAGTTAGAGGGAGATGAAGCTACTCCTATTTCTAGTGGCATGAATGAAATGTTAAAATACTTCCAGGCTTCCAGCTACCTCCAAATCTTAAATGTCTTCAATTTAGAAACTACAGTGGAGATGAGATGCAATGTAGGTGGTTAGATGAACTATCTCAGCTAGTTTCCATTACAATTTCAGATTGCAATAACTATAGAGTTCTTCCTCACTTGCATCAACTACCTCATCTAAAAATTTTACACTTAGACAACTTGATGCCTTGAAGTATATAGAAGATGAGGACGTCTCAGGACGACATCTGGGTTGCTGGAGATTGTGGTTATGCATCCCATTATTTCCCAACCTTAGAGGTCTTACGGCCCGTTTGGTAGTCGTTAATAGATTGCGGTAATGGGAATGAATTTTAAGTGTAGGTTACAAGGTAAGCATCCTTAAAATCTCTATGGGGAGGCAATTTCAACCCCCAAGTTTGTGTCTTTTCTCCATGGGGAAGCAATCTCACCCCTAATTTTCATTACCACTCATTACCACCTAACAAGGTGGTATTGGATGGGAATGAAAATTCAAGAAGAAAAATAGACACTTTAGGATAAATTAGCATTACCATGGGAATGAACAATGACTTTCTTCACAAATTTACATACAAATTCATTCCCATTACCACCATTTATAACCAACTACCAAACGGGCCATTAGAGTTGATTCGGTTACCACGACTGAAGGAGTGGACAAGACTGTCAACGAGTGGTGGTGAGCTACAGCAGCAGCGGCAACAGTTGTTGCTTCCTCATCTTTTGCAAATGGGAGTGGAGGATTGCGAAGAGTTGGTGTCAATGCCTCTATGGAATCATTGATTGTTTGTAGGGGTAACGGAAAGCTGTTTGAATCCAACCTCACATCACCAAATGATGAAGAAGCAACATCATCTCTTTTCACGTCATTAAAGCAGCTGTATATTGATACAAGAGTGAACTAGTTTCTTTGTCAATCAGTAGTAGATTGTGCAAACTAGAATCAGTAATAATACATAATTCGTGGGATTGAAAAGTTTGATGAGTGAATCTCCAAGTTCCATTCGAACTCTTCAAATAAGAGGGTTTAGTAGTGCCTTTGTTAACATACTAAAAGGAGATTTTCCTTTCCTTGAGTGTCTCAAGATCTGGGGAAGTAGTGAAGAATTAGAAGAGGGGAAAACTAGCATGTATTAGCAAGGCTTAAGGAGCCTCCGTCACTTGACGTTATTCAACCTGAAGAAGCTCCCTCCAGGAATTGCTTGCCTAACCAAGCTTCAGTACCTTACCATTAATGATATGGAGAACTTAACAACTCTCCCATAAGATATCAGCAACCTCTCCCTTGCTTTCGGAGCTTCGAATTTCAGATTGTGCTTGTTCGAGATTGGCGGCACTTCTACTATCATTACAAGGTCTCACCTCGTTACAGACACTTGTTTTTCGTGATTGTCCACTTATCTATCATGTACATGTATCTCAAAAATAGACAAATACTACTATTACCAACTACCTTCATTTCTTTTTAAATTGTTACACTTTGACAATTTAACTATTCACAAATTTCACTTTGACCATCGTTTGTGATTTATACGTGAATAAAAACATAGTCATGTGAGATCTTGTGAGATTCTTCTTGATATATATTTTATTAATATATACTTTTTTTTCCTATCGAAAAACTATATGTACTATTTATAATATTTACAAGTATAAAACTAGAGATATTTATGCTCAAAGTTTTGCATTGGCATGATTGAAAAATGAAGTGTAATAATTATTTGTAAATGGATGGAGTATTTATTTAGTTTTTACATGTATTCTTGGGGGTTGGGGGAAAAGGGTTCATTTAGGCAAATCAAGGTTGGAAATTCTCTCCTCTCCTACTGCATCTTAGAGAATTATTACTACTTCCTCCATTCTTTTTTAATTGCAACATTTGCATTTTCGCAATTCTCGACACACAATTTTGACCATTAATAACCTTAGTTATGTATTTGTAAAAAAATTATACAAATGAGATATTAAAAAACTACATATTGAGACGAATCAAATAAGATCTCATATGACTATGTTTATCCTTGTATATAGATCATCATACATAGTCAAAGTATGAAATGTGAATAGTAGAAAAATCAAAATATTGCAATTAAAAAAGAATGGAGGAAGTATTTTTTTTTGGAATTCTTTTTGTCAGTTTTAATCCCTCTTCAATTCTGTACTTGCTCATTGCTTTTAGCTGATTTAATATATCGACCTTGACTACCTGAGTGAGGGGAGCACATCAGCACACTGTAATCAGACCTACAAGGCTACAACTGCAAGGAAGAAGGAGGTCCCTTCAAAATAAGCATGATCGACAACTCTAATGGTGAACTATAACACCTTTGTAGTTTGACTTGCCACATCAGTTATTTAAGTAATATTGTCTTCTAGCTACAAAGTCTCCTAAGGGCCTGTTATCTTCGGCATAAAACAACTGAACTGAACTGAACTGAATTGAACTGATTGCAAATGAACTGAACTGAAATGAACTGAATTAAATTATAACTAATAGTAATGATAATAATTTAGGAACTTAACTGAATTGAATTGAACTGATTGGAACTGAACTGATTGCAACTGAACTGAATTGAACTGAACTGATTGCAACTGAACTGAAAATAAGTTGGGGAGAACATGCCCTAATAGTAGGCTACAACACATTGTTGCTACTTGCTAGTATGGTCCCACATGTCAAATAATATTTTCAACTTTAATTTTTTATTCAATCATGGAAGTAGTTAGGAAGGAAACAACAAAAAAATATGCATTTATCGTTGATGGAGATGCACTCACCAATCATATGCAGTGTGAACATCACCTTTCCTTTTTCCAATCGCAAGTCATACTGCCTTTTTGAAGTCAAGTAACTAGCTTGGTGGAGCAGATTTTGCTCTCAAGCAAGTATCAATTATCTTACTTCTAGTGATTAAGCAACTTGCTTACTACTTTCAAATATTACAAGCAGGTCCAAAATTACAACCATTGGAATCGCTATGAGCCAAGTCTGGTTGATGGTATTTTATCTAGGAGAAATTGTCAAGAATAAGCCCACCTTTACCCCGTCCGCTAAAAATAAGTCAACCATTTGATTATCCTGGGTTAAGCCTACCTTTAATAACAATATGTTTTTAACATGTCATGACCGGTTGTTGACCCATTAAACTTGTTAGATGTGCTACGTGTCACCATTTAATTAGTTATTATTAAAACTTTTATTTTTTTTGAAAATAAAATGCCTTATTTTAAAAAATAAACCCTTATTACTCCTCCAATTGAACTGGTTAGATGAAGAATCCCTAGATCTGCAACTTCCTCTGTTTCTCCTTCTCTTTCTCCTTCATCTTGTTCTTCATCATCTCATCTTCTTGCTTTCATATTCAACAACAACCACACACTCAACTCATTATCAAACCTCCTCAAACTCCACTTCTTCTTCTTCCTCCCCTTCACTTTCTCTCTCCTCCAAATCTAATCGCCGACTCGCCGTTGCCAAGGCCTCGATCTACTCGTCAAAGTTGTGTACTACGTTGCTGGCTCAGTTTTTGGTGTTCCCTATATTCAAAGGCGGTTATTCGTCGTCGAAAACCCGCCCTTCGTTTCGCTAACCTCGTCATCAATAATAATTTTGGGCATGTAGATTTAGATGTTGATGAATAAATTATTGATTGTAGTTGTAGCAAGCTGATGCCGAAGCCGAAGAGTAAGCAAAAGAGAAGATCAAAGGGGGCTATCCCTTTGAAATACCATGACTCTGTTTTGCAGTTATGGAAACCTAGCGATCGTCCAAGGAGGAGAGCAATTAAAGGTTGAAATCATTAATTCAGATTTGACTTAAGATCTTGTAAATGATCTGGGTTTTTTTATTTTTCTATCTGGGTTTGTTCTTGCTTTTGTGATCTTGACAATGCATTGGTGTTGGGGAATTTTTTGTTGTAATAGAAGTATTATTAGACATATAGTATTATCGTTCCTCATATTTTGTACTAATGTTTAGTTGTGATAGTATGAAGAAGCTTGTATTTGATGTATTATTATTCTTTGTTGAAAATTCATGAAAATTTTGATCTTCAATTATTGGAGAAGCTAGAACTAGATTGTTATGATCTTGTTTAAGAGTTCTATATAATATGATCTTGATTGGTCAGCTATTGATGACTAGTTGCATACAATTTCAGTGAAGATTGAGAAAAAAAGAGGAAAAAGCTCGATCGAGAGCTCACGAAATCGAGAAAAATGTTAGAAAATGGAATAGGATGGTAGCTGCTGGTGGGCGAGGATGGAGAGGTGAGTTACTGGGTTTTGGGATTTGGAGGGGAAAAGAGAGAAGAAGAGAGAGAAGAGAGTGAAAAAAAGAATTAAAAAAATTAAAAAACCTTAATTACCTGTTGAACAGGCTACAAGTTATTTGACTTGTTAAAAGTTTAAGTGATATCAAAGTTAACTTATTCTAGGATAATCAAATGGTTGACTTACTTCTAGCGGACAGCGTAAAGATTGGCTTATTCTTGATAATTTTTCCTTTTATCTATTCTTTCATTGCTTTCTAGTAAGTTGCATGGTCTTTACTTTACTTTTAAAGTGGCATTGGTTCCAAGTTGCAAGGGTTGTTTTTTTTGGACTGACATAGTTCATCAATTAATTCTTTAAGATTTACAAGCTGTAAGGTTAATTTTTGGACTAACATAGTTCATTAATTAGTTATTTAGGATTTACAAGTTGTAAGGGTTAATTTTTGGACTGACATAGTTCATTAACTGATTTTTTAGGATTTAGTGAGTGTTCTTTTCTTTTTTTTCCCTTTCTGGGATATTCTCATTAATAACTTTGTATTTTAATTATTTATGTATGGTAACAACACTAGCATATTCTCTTTACCACCACCTCATCCCCTTTTATTATCTTTAATCACCTTAATTTCCTTAGTTTGACTTTCATTATCATTTAATGCATTATCCTCAATCTAATTATATTTTTATGAAAACCTACATCGATGGCTTGGTTTATATCATTTCCAAGTACCACGATCGAGTAATTCTTGGTTCGGTGGATTCTTTCACCCGTAATACCCAAAAGAGATCCTCTATCCTACGTAGGTGACTCATCTTGTGTCCCAAGTAGTTCTTATCTTGATACCTCATCCTCTCATATCAATTATATCGTAATTAATTTTAAATTGATTGAGCGTCAAAATTAGAAAAGAGTGGGATACAAGATGACACATCAAATGATACATATGTTCTTAACCCTGTAATACTAGCTTGGCGAGCTGATGTTACATAACTAGCAAGTTGTACCTTGTAAGCAATTCCCAAAAAAAACCGTGAAATGCACCTCGAATAATCACATATCAAATTCTTCTAAAACAATTTAGAATCTCGGTTTCATACTCGGGATGAAAAAATATATCGTGTTAAAGATCTTGTAAACATTATTCACAACCCTTTAACACTAACACACATACATTTATACTGCTCTTAATTGCTTCTTAAGCACAGTACTTCGCATACCATAATTATTGCATGAACTGACTATAATAATATGCCAAGTTGTGCATGAACTTGCACTAGTGGAAAAAACTCCCTTTGCTACTTGTCAAATGCTCCGGTTGACTAATTAAACCGAGCATTTGTGAAAATTTTAATATAAAAAATTCACAAGTGCTTTGGTTGACTACTCCACCGGATCATTTGATGTCAAGTATAACAAATCACCATCGTACACCATGTACCATAATCCACATGACTCATACTATATTGTTTCAAATTTTTAGGTTTGTCAACAATACATAACTTTAGTTCCATGGTGAAAGTGAACACGAATAAAGAAGGGTCACCACGACCAAATTGTCTCTAAATTCTTAGGGATCATCGCCATCCTAATTACCATATGCTTGCAAGACATTCAAGACATGTCCTACGGCAACTACAAGTAACACACTCGTAAAACGGCAGCTATGACTGCCACATTCGCCAGCAAAAAATCATTGTTCATCAGTGCAGCTTCCTAAGTGGCATATTTTGGCTCACAATTATTGAGAGCATTTAAGCTATAACTTTCTAATATTGTCTTTTGCCGAGATACAACCAATTAGCCATGACAATCTATATTAGGGGACGATGAGCATCATTTACAGAGCATCCACAATCCAAACAAGAGCTAGACATCTAATAAAATACAAATTACCCATAACACTCAATCTCCTTTGTGAATTTATAACCAAATATTATCACCCTAATAATTTGGGTTTTGAACTTTCATAATTTCATATTAACTGATTTTGGTTACTCGTAATACAACGCACAATCTCAAGGAAGTCTCTGCTTATGCTATGATCAATGGCCAGCACGTCAAGGTCTACATCCCAACACTCTTTGTGTTATATACCATTACGAATTTTGTGATACTCCATCTGGTATTTACTAGTTGCAACCAAGTTGTTTGGCATGCTGTTTTAGGAGCATCATAGATAAGGAAACAGACAAAAAAATGAAAAGAATTTAAGCACATGCAATCACTTATCACCTTTGTTAAAATTATAAATAGTTTGATCATATACCTGTTACTCATCCTTCTAAAATTGTGTGCGAAACAACTTGGTTGCACTATTAAAGAACCGAGGAACTATGTGACGAGCAATTCTAATGCCATACTTTGATGAACATCGGATTCACATGAAGATATAATCAACTATATGATAATTATGATTAGATGTGTAGAACAATAGAAGGAGCTCTCCTACCACAATGGTGACAGCAAGTCAACAAAAGAAACACAAAGCACGGGTAAGATAATGCAGGGCTGGAGAGACATCTGAATTCTGAAGTACCTGAGCTTTGCTCTATCTTGTACTCTTGTATTAGAATGCGTTACAATCCACCTCCTCCTCCCGAGTCCGAAAAAATTTAGTACAACAAATCCAAGGAATCTTGTACCAAGTCCTCCCGTTATTTATCTTTGACAACTTCTTCTGCCTCGGCACCATACTGCATATCTCTATCACCCAATTAGCCCAGATATATGGCCCTCTGGTGACATCTCTCATGTATAACTGGTAGTCAAGATCTGCCAACATTCCCTTCTCACTCGTTTCACAAAATCTCTTTTATATTGCTGTCTAACTCCCAAAACTGTTGTCTCCATTTTGCCAGGCCTCTATAATGCAGGAACTGGCACAACCTCAATCACTGTTAAATGGGCAATGGCAAAACTTCTAAACAATCCACAAAAGCTCAAGAAGAAAGAAAAAGTAGTGATCCAAGAAATCATTGGAAATGTAAATCCAGTAGAAGAACCTGCTATACACCGACTCCTGTACTTGCAGGCAACTGTCAGGAAAACCTTAGGACTACATCAGCTAGTGTCACTTCTGTTTCCCAGAAAAGCTAATACTGACGTGCAGTTCTTCTACGTCACTGTACCCAAGTTACACAAGTTTTAATCAACGTATAGTCTATTAGGAAGAAGCAAGCACGTGGAACGGTGGAAGAACCCCAACTCTTTTGAGCCAGATAGATTTTTTATCTCTTTTGTGCTTCAAACCAGATTCACAGGTTCAAAAAGAAGCTAGAAGACGGGGTTTTACCAGAGAAGATGGACATGGAGAAAAAAACTTTGGGTCAATTTGATGAAAGCTCCGCAACTTTGTGCTATTCCAGTTCACGTCTGAATTGTACAGTCATAATCGTTATGACTCTGAATTTCAGAATTCTTCACTGCTAAAGATTCATTGACTTGCACTGCACCATGTAGTATGTACTAGTCTTGAAGGCTTTCATTCTGTGTACGGCAACCTGGAGTTATCAAGTTCCTCTACACAGATCTTCTAAAAGTTCCTGTGATCATAATGTCACAATCAGTCTACAGGGTTCTTACACAGTACTCTCAAAAGCACAGGTATCATGTTCTTTGGAAACATATAAGATAGAGACCACACGCTGAACAGATACAAACCCAACACACCATTCAGAACTTCTCTCAAGGCTAAAGCCTTGTCAGAAACAGATTACAAATGCATTAAGAAAGGTTTTCACGTGGGTATAAAGTATCGTGCAAAATGGAAGAACCGACTTGCCCTATCAAACAGACTCCAACCCCGGAATCAAAAAGCCAAAGTTCTCGGATATTACATAAGAGAAGTCTCCAAAGTCTAATAGTTTTTATCCAACCCTTGTGTGTGTTAGAGAAAATATAAATGAACAAGGGTCACAAGATGAACAATCTTCTAGGCGTGGATCACTTTCCCAAAAGTAATATTCCGACCCTAATCGTAAAGCACGGGTTCCACGGAATTCACCTTCGAGATACAAAGAAGAAAACAATAGTGGTCACGCTTACTATGAACACTATTAATTGAAAATGAGTTTGTGAGATTTTGTAGAGATGAAGAATTTCAGATTTTGATCTTTACAATTTGTATGCAAAAGAGAGAAGTAGTTTTCTCAACCCCCTTCATCATATGAGAGATCTCATATTTATAACAATGCTATAACGTTTCAGAAAATCTGAAACGATACATTGACAAACCGTCAAAATACGCGAAATAACGCAAAGAACAACCAAAGTCAGAGACATCGTCGCGAGTCGCGATCAGTATCGCGAGTCGCGAGCTGGGCACTGTCGCGAGGTGCGACCCTGGTCGCGAGTCGCGACCAGCCCTTCCCTCCGAGTTCAGCTTTGCTGCTGCTGGGATCGAGCAAGCCAACAAGCATGATGTTGTCCCTATTCCTCGCGAACACGACTAACATATAGCATATTATATTACATATATTATTCGAGTAACAACACCATAACCAAGTAACTCAAACAATATATCATGAAATAAACTAACTTTATACTCTAAATCTCCAACAGTGTGGTGTAACCAACTAAACACAGGTGTGACATTAGACAATTTATAGCACTAAGAGGTCGACGATATCCTCGAGACATTATAAAACTCCTTAGAAGCAACCTTTTTAGTCCAACTCCATGGCTATAACTAAGTTTCCAATTCTGCAATAACTGTATGTATTGAGTCTCTCACAGTCTCACTTCAACTAAAATACATTTAATCAAAATTAGAAATATCATGGTCTTACAAACTGAGCAGTGTGGGATCAACAGCCACGTATAAGGATCGACATTCTTTGAAAAAAAAAATCTTAAAATTGCCAAATTTTCCATAATTAGTTTTTGTTAGGACTCTATTTATGTTATCTTGTAGGATTAGATTTATTATCCTAGTTTGAGATGAAGTAGGACTCTACTTAGGATGTATATAAATACACTTGTTTGATGAATGAGAAGGATGACTGAAATTGACCCAATTTAACATGGTAACAAGAGCCTCAGATTGAAAAATTTCTCTCTACCCAAATCTGAAAAAACCGAACCAAAATCAGCACCAAGACTCGATTTTTTTCGAGCCTAAAACTCGATCCCTTGCTTCGTTTCTTCCCAGATTCGATCAAACTGCAAAACCGAACCAAACTCAGCATCAAAATTTGATTTTTTTTTCGCGCCTCGATCTACATCCCTTGCTTCGTTTCTTCCCAGATTCGAATTTTTTTTTTAATTGCTCATCATTGCTTCACCTGTTCGTACCAATTCTCGTGGTGCTAGGCGAGTCATAATGACGGAAACTCCCGAAACCAACATCTCTAAACCTGACCCAGCCTATTTTCTCGGATCTAATGATAATCCGGGCAACTTAATCACTCCGATTCAGTTGAAAGATGACAACTTTGATGAATGGGCACGCACGATTCGCATGTCTTTGAATGCAAAACGGAAACTTGGCTTCCTGGATGGTACTATCACCAAGCCTACTACACCGGAAAAATTGGCAGACTGGAGCACGGTACATTCCATGCTTGTCTCGTGGCTCTTAAACACTATCTCTCCGACCATTCGAAATTCCGTTTTGTTCTATGAAACTGCTCATGAATTGTGGTCACATTTGAAGGAACGATATTGCGTTTCTAATGGCACTAGAATTTGCCAACTCAAATCTCATATTAGTGATTGCAAGCAGCAAAAGACGGAACCTTTGGCCAACTATTTCGGCCGTTTGACTCGTCTATGGGATGAGTTATCATCCCAGGAGGTGGCGCCTACTTGTTCTAAGGGTGGCTTGCACTGTGAAGTTGTTCGCTTTCTCGAACAACAACGTTCTAATGATCGCTTGCATCGTTTCTTGATTGGCCTTGATGATTGTTATGGCCCTCTTCGATCTCATCTTCTCGCGCAAGCCCCTTTGCCCACGATGGCTCACGCCTATCAAATCATCGCTCAAGAAGAGCGCCTAAGGGGCCCCCAAGCCTCTTCCTTGCCTTCGCCTGGTGACAACTTGGCTTTTAAGGTAGAAACTCGACCAAAAACTCGTTCTTCTACTGATTCTATGATTTGTCCTCACTGTCATCTTGAAGGACACGATATTTCGGGCTGCTTTGAATTAATTGGGTACCCCGAGTGGTGGGGGGACCGTCCTCGTGGCCGGCGTGGAGCTACGGCAAATCGGGGCGGCAGAACTGGCCGCGGATGTGGCGGCAGGGGTACGCCACCAGCACGCGCCAACAACGCCATGGCTGGTGGTGGTGGTCCGACAGACAAAACGAGTGGAGGGGGGCTTCGGCTTCCCAACCACGTGACCCAGTAAGCGCGGGCCTTGCCGGCATCACAACTGAACAGTGGCAGACTCTCTTGGATTTGCTGAACTTGCCTAAACCAAAGGATCGTGTGACTGGTGAGTGTTTATGGATTATTGATACGGGTGCTACACATCACGTGATAGGAAAGTTTTCACAGTTGTGTGCAGCACGCAAAAAATTAATGGATGTCCGGTGGGTTTGCCGGATGGTAGTTCTGCAGAAGCTACTCATGAGGGAGATGTCATTCTTCCTGGAAATCTTAAACTCCATAATGTTTTATTTGTTCCTAATCTTGATTGTAATTTGATATCCATTCCGCAGTTATTAGATTCTGCGAATTGTATCGTTCAGTTCACTAAAACATTATGTGTCTTACAGGACCGCATGACGAGGACACTGATTGGAGCGGGTGAGCGGGAAGATGGACTTTTCTTTTTCCGGGGCATTCCAAAGGTGAAGATCAATGTTGTGGATGGCATGGCATCTATTGATATCTGGCATAAGCGTTTAAGTCACCCTTCGGAGAAAGTTTTGCGGCATTTATCGTGTGTGAGTCCATCTAGTGTTAGTAGTTGCAATAAAGATGGGTGTGATGTTTGTTTTCGTGCTCATCAACCTCGAACTAGTTTTCCTAAGAGCAATAGTAGAGCTAGTAGGATTTTTGAATTAATTCATTGTGATTTATGGGGGCCCTATAGAACTAAGTCTACATGTGATGCTTCATATTTTTTGACATTACTTGATGATTTTTCCCGTTCTGTTTGGACATATATATTATATAATAAATTGGAAGTTGAAACTATGCTTTTGCACTTTGTGGCTTTGATTTATCGCCAATTTGAACAGAAAATTAAATGTGTGCGCAGTGATAATGGCACTGAATTTAATTGCCTCAAGCCTTACTTTATGCAACAAGGGATTATTTTTTAGACTTGTGTTAAAACTCCCCAACAGAATGGTAGAGTTGAGACAAAACATGGCCATATTTTAAATGTTGCACGTGCTTTGAGGTTCCAGGCTAATCTACCTTTGAAATTTTGGGGGGATTGTGTGCAGGCAGCTTGCCATTTGATAAATAGAACCCCCTCTGTTGTCCTTGATTATAAGACCCCATATGAGTGTTTGTTTGGTAAGCCACCTACGATGACAGATATAAAGATTTTCGGTTGTTTGTGTTATGCCTATAATATTTCTCATGGGGGTGATAAATTTGCTAGTAGGAGTCGCCGCTGTGTTTTTCTTGGTTATTCTTATACTCCAAAGGGATGGAAACTGTATGATTTAGAGACCAAAAAATACTTTGTTTCCCGGGATGTGAAGTTTATTGAACATAAATACCCCTTTGGTGCGTCTGAACCATTGACAGTGTCCAAATGATGTACATCATAGTGTGGAATACTGTGAAGAGGAGATGTCTATGCCCCTTGTTGAAGTTCCCGTGCAGGTTAAAGTGGGACTTGGTGAAACGAGGGGTGGGGCGCAGGATGGGGATGTACCTGTGGGTCTTGATGATGGCCCACAGCTTGTGCCAGACAGGGAGGCCGAGCCTAGGCTGCCTCGTGGGATGCCAGGCGTGACCCCCCGGGTCATGGGGCGCCAATGTAGGGAGGGGGTAGAGAGGAGGATGTTGAGGTGTTGGGAAGGGGGAAACGAACCAAAATCCAAATAAAAAGTTGCAAGATTTCGTGACTCATACTGTAGTGAAAAAGAAAAGTTCATCAACTCAAGCACCTGTTTCAACATCGTCCTCAGGTACTCCCTATCCTATTACACATTATGTTAGTTGTGAAAAGTTTTCCGATAAACATCGCAGTTTTCTAGCAGCTATAACTGCAGGGCACCCTCCCAAGTCATTTAAGGAAGCTATGAAACATGAAGGGTGGCGTGAAGCCATGGGAGCTGAGATACAAGCTCTGGAGGATCAAGGCACATGGGAATTGCAACCCCTTCCTCCAGGCAAGAAGGCCTTGGGGAGCAAATGGGTGTATACGGAGAAATATGATGAGAAAGGAAACCTACAGAGGTTGAAGGCGAAATTGGTTATATTTGGGCATCATCAGGTAGAAGGAATTGATTATAATGAAACATTTGCCCCTGTCGCAAAAATGACCACAGTACGTACTTTCCTGGCAATTGCAGCAGTGAAGAAATGGGTTATTCATCAGATGGATGTCCACAATGCATTTTTGCATGGTGATTTAAAGGAAGAAGTGTACATGAAAATTCCACCCGGTTTCAGGGGAACAATACTAATCTAGTATGCAAGATGAAAAAATCATTGTATGGTTTGAAGCAGGCACCTAGGTATTGGTTTGCCAAATTGTCCACTGCTTTGAAAGCCTATGGGTTTAAGTAGTCTTATTCTGACTATTCCTTGTTTACTTTGACCAGGAAAAATATTCAGCTGAACGTTCTTATCTATGTGGATGATATGATTATTGCAGGAAACGATCAGTAAGCTTTATTGAACTTCAAAGCTTACCTTGGAAAATGTTTCAAAATGAAGGATTTAGGTGCTCTGAAATATTTCCTAGGCCTTGAGATTGCCAGGGGGCCGCAGGGAATTTTTATGAGCCAAAGAAAGTATGCCTTGGATATTATTTCTAAGGCCGGATTGCTCGGTGCCAAACCTGCCGAGTTTCCTATGGAGCAGCACCATCAGCTTGCTTTGGCTGATGGTCCTTTGTTTGATGATCCAGAAAAGTATCGCAGATTGATGGGCAGGTTAATTTACCTTACTGTTACGAGGCCTGATCTGGCATATATTACCAAGAATCTGGTGTTCCATGAACGTACTAAACACATTGAGGCTGATTGTCATTTTGTTCGTGATGTCGTGACTGAAGGTCTTGTGAGTCCGTCCTATGTTCCTACTACGTTTCAGTTGGCAGATATTTTTACAAAAGCACTTGGTGGGACTCAATTTGAATTTTTGTTGTCTAAGTTGAGTGTTCGTGATTTGCACGCTCCAACTTGAGGGAGGGTGTTAGGACTCTATATATGTTATCTTGTAGGATTAGATTTATTATTCTAGTTTGAAGTGAAGTAGGACTCTACTTAGGATGTATATAAATACACTTGTTTGATGAATGAGAAGGATGACTGAAATTGACCCAATTTAACAGTTTTCCAGCAACACAGTATTCTATCTTTTCTATACAACGCGAAACTAAAATATACTACGATGATTTACGACAAATTAAACAAAGATATTGCTGCCTAGAAAAAGAATTAATGCAGTCACATAATAGGGAGTCAGGAAGAGAATGAGGATACCTGTAAATTTTGAATCAATGTTGAAACTTCCAATTGAATGATTGAGGCTTATTAGAAATTAAGTTTTACTATATCTTAAGGGAAAGCTACCTTTTTCAAAAAATTGATTTGAGAGAAATTAAATTGGGCACTAAAGATGGGATTGTGGGGAGTTTTCTGGTTCCTCTCTCCCCTGCGGAAGTACATCGAAGCATATTCGAGGTGCCTGTGTGTAGGTGTTTAATAAGTCTAGGAGGTGAAAAGGCCTGCTAGGAGTGGAGGGGAATGGGTATGGAAGCTTAGTGTTACCCCCAAATTAAAAATGTTTCTTTGGCTTACTTGGTGGGATAGGCTCCCCACTCGCAGGCTTCTCTTCCATAGGCAAATAATTCAGGACACCTACTGCCATGTTATGGTGTTGGGGTTGAAAGCTCCCTTCATGTCTTGCGGGACTGTGTCAAGATTTCTCAGGTCTGGGAGCTTCTCTCCCCGCAGGCGTCCTTTTGGACGGCATCGCCGTCCGATTGGCTGCATGAATGTGTGGGGAGCTCAAATGTTTTTAAAGGGATGAGTTGGGAGATTTTAGTTCCCTTCATGTGTTTTGAAATATGGAAAGGAAGAAATGGGGTCGTGTTCGAAGGTAAAACCCAAGCCCCCCCTAATTTAATTCTCAAAAAAGCTACTACCCAAGCCCAGGCCTTCATAGCCCAACAAAACTACCCTAGCATCTCTCCTCTTTCGTTCTCTCAAGAGTGGGTTAACGTTTCCCAACCTTGGGTCCATGTGAATGTAGATGCATCCTTTGCGGATATTGAAACTAAAACGATTCTTGCGGGTGTCATAAGAGATCATCAAGGATGTTGGTGTCATGGTTTTTCTTGTTTGTCCTATGCTTCTAACCCGTTACATGCAGAATTATTAGCAATTAGACAAGGCCTTCATATGGCTAGTGAGGCTAGCTACACGCATATTGCTCTTCACTCCGATTGCCAACAGGCGGTTTTATAATCAATGATAAAGAGGACATATATATGATGATTTTTATAGCGATATAATTATGGATTGCGGGGAGGCTGCAAGCACTACTTCCAAGAGATGACCATCACCTTCGTTAGAAGAAAGGCGAACCAAGTTGCGAGATAGCGCACGGTGGTAGGAATGGGATAGACTCCTTTGATGTAATTAGGGGAATTTCCCCACCCCCCTAATTATTGTCTGGACCTTTTATCTATGGATTGTAAGAGGCTTTTTGCCATGACAATTTAAGCTATTGATTTTCGTTGTTCACCAAAAAAAGACACAATACTAATGGCGGGCCTAGTGGGTTTGGGTTATTTTCAAACAGTATAAGTAAGCGGTTTGAGCCAGTATGACTGGTTTATCAAGCGGTTTGAGTTAGGGTTGAATTTTGGACTTGAGCTTGATACAATAACCTGTTTATGCTACCAACAATATTATAAGCTTGTTTTATAATACTTTATTCTTTGGTTTTTCTATATGATTTATTTTGGTAAGATATTAGTATATAAGAAATGCGTTAAGTCGTTAAGAGACGGGTTAAGAGATAGATGCAATTGAATTGTCCAATTTATAAGTTTGTTTTATATAAACAAGTCTAGTAAACCCATTTAAAAGGGGTCAACTACTCTCAACTATAACCTGACCCATTTTTTGAACGAGTTATTCAATTTGTTTATCAGCCGTACACATATATTTACAGTTTTAAACCTAAAAAATCAACCTTATATTTTTTAGTTTTTTTTATTAATTAACAGCTCTAGTATTGGCTATTTTTAGTTTTTAAGTTTGTAGAAAAACTAAAAGAACACACACATATATATTTATACTAGTATCGGGAACCGGGCAAATGTCCGAGCACTTCGTGAAAAAGATGTAGACTTTCTCATATTCACATGCCCCATTTGACAGTATATTTTGCTTGATTTTTTATAACAAAATTTATTATGCAATATGTTGTTCGATTTTTCTATATGTATATATTCATAATATCAATTTTATTAATTTTTAATAAAATACAAAAGCATAGAGTATTTCAATGTCAAGCATTACAGTGAAAGTGATGCATCTATTTGAAATAAAAGAAGTTTTTCATGCTATTTTTTTATTAATTTGTTTTTTAGTTTGATTGGTTAAATGTATAATTAATTAAAGATCTTTTTTTTCATTTGGTGTTTAACTGTTTTTGCTTTTCTTTTCTTATATTTATGAGTTCCGGACTTTATCTCTTCTTTAGGGGCAGTGCAAAAAAAAAAGGGGGCCTTGTTCAATTGACATAAAATTAGGCCATCGAGGCATGAGAAAGTAGTCC
Organism: Beta lomatogona; assembly: GCA_947646795.1. Taxonomy (NCBI): domain Eukaryota; kingdom Viridiplantae; phylum Streptophyta; class Magnoliopsida; order Caryophyllales; family Amaranthaceae; genus Beta; species Beta lomatogona. The sequence goes on from CANSNZ010001486.1 coordinate 1,837,284, forward strand.
TTGGTTCAAATTTTTCAAAAACATTGTCAATTTGTAACTCATACAAATCATGAGATGGACAATTGTTGAAATGTGTTAAGTCAAACTTATCTAAGAACATAAAAGCTAAGTAAGAATGAGAGGAAGTACAAGGATTGCAATGAATAAGTCAGATATTTCTCAAGTGGAATCAACAAACTAATCTATAGAAACAAACATACAATAATTGATTCCAAGTTGAAGTAAAATCGTAAAACTACAACCTCGTTGGTTCATATATAGTAAAGGCAAGGAAGGGAAGATAAAGAAATGAAAGAGAAAAGAAAGGAAAGGAAAAAATCTGATTCCTCAAGTTTGGTTTAAGTTTCACTTTCCTCCCAAATTCTTCCAATTTTGGGAGGAAAGGAAAATGAAAATTTTATAAAGAGGTTTCCTTCCATTTCATATCACTTATAATGTTACTAGCATTTTTTGTACGCGATGCGTGCTTGGATTTTGTTCGAGACAAAAATTCGATTTTCTTCGACATAAGTAACAGTCAAATTTTGAACATTAGACATACGAAGTATAATTGTTTTTAGTTGAAAATTTTGATTGGTTTAGTCTCTGTCACTTAAGTCTCTCATTAGTCTTTTTTTTTTTTTTTGTACTTTTCAAAGTTAAATTCTATGAACAAAATAGAAATTTTATTGAATTTATTTATGATTTCTAATATTATAATTTTTTAGTTGATTTTTGAATTAAGTACTCTTCATAGATTGTGAAGACAGTGGACACTTTGATTTCAAGTTAAGAATTGGATGTTGTGTCATTAAAAAACTTGACAATATATTTCTTTGATTTAAATTTCTTGGCAGTGCACTCATCTGTATATATTTCTTGGCAATGCACTCATCCGTACATATTCAGACCAATGAAGATTAAAGGAATGTGTATCACTACTGTTCTTAGATTGTAAGTGAATTTTTGTTAATGTTTTTGTGACTATGTATTGACGTTCTAGTGTATTAGTTGTAGTTTGTAATTAATTTTTTTAGTTTTTGTAAACTTTCCTGATCATTTGAGTGATTTGTGTGATTTGTATAACTTGATTTTCTCAATTCTATGAGTGATTTGTAAAGTTTCCTTATTTAAGTGATTTGTGAGTGATTGTTGTAAATTAATTTCCGGTAGTTTTGTTTGAACCCCGTATTGGTTTTTGATATTGGTTTTGTAATTTAGAAAGGGAAGGGGGTAAAATAGTCTCTTCAACTGGGGACACCATAACTCCCCCCTTTCCTTATATAATAGAGATTTTTAAACCAAACATTGAAAACTAAAATATTTCCTTCCAATTCCTCTTTTTTCCTTTCAAATCCCTTCTACCAAACAAGCTGAAAACTATAATTTGAAAAAAAAAAATCAGAAAAATTACCATGAGGTTATGGCGCTATGAACGGTAATAAAGGTGTCAAAAATATTAGGTTGTAGCTATATATGAAGCTATATGTTCGACTTCTCTTCAGTAGGATTTGTTATGTTATCAGTCATAGAATGTGAGCAAAGAAAGAATAGACTCCATAGTATAGAGACTAAAAAAAAAAAAGTAAGTGTTTGTTATTATTTCTGAATGAATTCTTGCAAGAGAGAATACAGGTATTTATAGCTAAAGTTGTAATACAAGAGATGATTTGTCACGTGCTAGTAATAACAGATTATGTTATAACATAATCACTTAGGTACAACTGACTATTTAGTAGCATCAGGTGTGACCTCAGGTATATTCTCATTACCCCCCCCCCTAAGCTAGGCAGGGTGGTAAACATGCCAAGCTTGGAGAGTAAAGAGTGAAACTGAGGAGAAGGTAGATTTTTGGTGAAGACATCTGCCAATTGATCCCCAATAGGCAAGTATGATAATTGAATGAGGCCTTCCAACACTTTATCCCTTGTAAAGTGACAATGCTTTATGTGTTCATGGAACACATGGTTCCTAGCTATATGCAAAGCACTTTGATTGTCACAATGCAATGTGACAGGCTGCAAAACAACCACTCCTAGTTCCTCAAGTAGCCTGACCATCCAGGTAACCTCAGATGCAGCTGAAGTAAGAGCTCTATACTCGCCTCGAAGAAGATTTGGAAACTTATAGATTGCTTCTTACTTTTCCAGCTTATAGGTGATTGACCAAGCGAAGGAGATAATCGAAACAAATCTTCTGGTGTCAACACAAGCACCCCGATCACTATCGGAGAATGCTTGTAAGCAAAGAATAGCAGAAGCTCTGAAAAGGATGCCTTGACCAGATGTGCAGCCAACATAACTAAGAGCATGAAGTAAAGCTTTATGATGCTAAACTGAAGGAGCATGCATGTACTGACTTATAGTATAGCTTAAATCAGGTATGGTATTAGTAAGAAAGTTTAACTTTCCTACAAGACACTTATAAAGAGCAACATCTGAAAAAAGGCTCACTATCATCAGCACAAAGTTTAAGATGAAAAGTAAGTGGAGTAGCCACTTGTTTAGGAGAAGAAATGCCAAGCAGCAACAAGAAGTTTTTTGGTGAACTTTTTTTGTGTAAGAGTAATTCCTTCAAGTAGAATACCCAATCTCTATGCCAAGGAAATAGCTAAGCCTTCCCAAATCTTTGATACTAAATGTTTTGTCAAGATGCGACTTAAGAGCATCAATGGAAGAAGAATCGTACTACGGTCAAAATGACATCATCCACATAAACAAGCAAGAATCGTGAGATGAGAGTTGTGCTTCTTTAAGAACAAAGAGTAGTCATTCTTGGACTGTGAAAACCCTTGAAGTTGTAATTCACTTACCAACTTAGCAAACCATTGCCTACTAGCCTATTTTAGGCCATATAATGATTTCTTTAGAAGGCAAACTTGATGAGTAGGATTAGGTATACCCTCTGGCATCTTCATATAGACCTCTTCATGTCAATCCCCATGGAGGAGTGCATTATTGACATCAAGCTGCCATAGTGGCCAGTGTTTAGAGGCTACCAAGGCTATTAATGCTCTTACAATTGCCATTTAGATGGCTGGAGATAATGTCTCTTGAAAGTCCACCCTATGCTGTTGAGTGTAGCCTTTTAGCCACTAACCTGGCTTTATATCTTTCAAGGGTACCATCAGCCTTAAGCTTGATCTTGTATACCCACTTATAACCAATAAGCTTCTTACCATTTGGTAAATCAACAACTTCCCATGTCTTGTTGGAAGTTAAAGCATAAATTTCTTTTTCTATGGCTTGAACCCAATTGGAATATGTAGCAGCTTCAGCATAGGAAGTAGGCTCAACAAGAGAAGAAACATGAGCAATAAGGGCATGATGAGAGGTGGACAAAGAAGAGAATTGGACAAGATTGCACCCGTGAGTTGATAAATGAAAAGAAGATGTGTTAGCAAGTGTGACAGTATAATCATTGAGATGAGCAGGGAGTTTGGTGGTTCTAGAAGACCTTCTGGGAGGAGAAGGTGGGGTAGGATTAACAGTAGGTGGAAGAGAAACATAAGAATGAGAAGAAGCAGGAGAAGATGTATAAGATGTGATCTCGGGATCGGTAGAATTGTGGATGGTATGATCGGTATCGGTTGATATGTGTATAGAATGATCAGATGATGTAGAAGGTAAGATAGATGTAAAAACATCAGGTACATTATCATAAGAAATATCGGAAGGGGGAGTATGAGCAGGGAGAAAGAAAGGTGCATGTGTGAGGATTGTAAAAAAAAGAAGAAAAATGAAATGGGAAGTGATGTTCATGAAATATGACATCTCTTGAAATTATAACTTTTTTTGTATGAAGGTGTAATAGCTTGTATGCTTTTTGATGTGGAGGGTAACCAAGAAACATATAAGGTTTAGATCGAGGTTCAAACCAAAAACCTTGAGGTGATCAAGAGAAGGGTAAGTATTGTGGAGTTTTTTCATAAGGAGAGATGTGTTTAAGGACTTTAAGAGGAAGTTTGTTAATCAAATGCACAACACACAAAATGCATTCTCCCCAATATGCAGCAGACACTTTAGGCTGAAAAAATAAAGCTCGAGCAACCTCCAAAATATGCCTGTGCTTCCTTTCCACAACTGCATTTTGTTGTGGTGTATCTGTGCAACTTTTCTGATGTACAACACCTTTTTGTAACATGAATTGCAGCAGCTTCCCCTCACATAACTCCTTTGCATTGTCAGATCTCATACATTCAATTGAACAATGAAATTGATTGTTAACATATGCAAAGAAATTTTCCATAATCTGAACAACATCAGACTTATGTTTAAGCAAATATACCCAAGTATGCCTAGAATAGTCATCTACAATTGTGACAAAAAACTTGCAATTATTCTAAGTAGAAGTGTTATAAGGAACCCACAAGTCCACATGAATCAATTGAAAAGGTTTGAGAGTTTTTATTGAACTCTGTGAAAAAGGAAGTCTTGTTTGCCTAACAGCAGGGCAAATTTGACATATACAAGTAGGGGTGTGCACAAACCGGTCCGGACCGGAATTTGGACCGGACCGGAGATTCCGGTCCGGTCCCCGGTCCGCCGAAAATCAGGATTCCGGTCCACCTGTCCGGTTTGGTCCAAAACCGGAAAATTCCGGTCCAGCCCGGTTGGACCGGAATTTCTATTATTTTAGTAAAAAAAAAAATTATATGTTAAAAAAAAATTAAAAGGTAGAAAGTTAGAAACTTAAAAACCTACTATTTATTCTTTTAGGATTATTGACATTAAAATTATTAATTTTTAATGTATATAATTTATAAATATATTTAAATAAAATAAAAAAATATATTTTTTTAAAAAAAAAATAAATCCCGGTCCAAGAGGTCCAGGACCGGACCGGAATTTTTCCGGTCCGGTCCCGGTCCAGGAAAACCCCGGATTCCGGTCCACTAGTCCAGCCGGTTCCGGTCCGGTCCTGGACCGGTGCACACCCCTATATACAAGAAGTAATATCATCTAGATTTATACTAGGTTGAGCATATTTCATAGAATGAAATGGTAAGTGTCCTAATCTCAAGTGCCATAACTTGGCTTGATCTATACATTTATTGGCAGAAACATTAATAGAAGCAGAAGCAACATGATTTATACTACTTGCAGCAGCTATTGAAGACTTGGAGAAGTTGGTGTAATATAGTACGTGCTTCAGGTTACCAGAGGCTGGGTCAAAGTAGGTGCCTGGATAACACATGAATTAGATGTAAAATTCACTGAACAATTCATATCTTGACAGAGTTTAGGAATAGAATTCAAATTAAATTGAAAGTGGGGAACATGTAACACATCTTACAAGATAATGTCAGAATTGAGATTAACTGTTCCTTTATGTGCAATGGCTACTTTTCTTCCATCAGGTTTGGTTATAGTATCATCATGATCAGTGTTATCTTTAAAACTAGCAAACAAGCTTAGATCACAATAAATATGATATGTTGCACCTAGCACCCAAGAAACACCAATACTAGACTGAAAACAAAGTTTACCTGTCATAAAAGCAGCTCCATGTGTAGCAGATTGCTCTCCAGTGGATGTATTATGTCATCAGATTGTTGTTTGTTGAGCAAGGACATGAGTTGATTGTATTGTTCAATAGTCATTGTCTTGGTTTCATTTGGTGCAAAGCATGAGACTCATGATCTTCTGTATTTTGCACCATATTAGCTGACCTTTTGTCTCTATTCCACTCAAATGAGGAGGCAACCCATGAAGCTTGTAACACCTTTCAATACCATGCCCAGGAGTCTTGCAATGATCATAGTACCATGCAGAAGATCTTTTATTACCAATCAATGTTTGTGATTGTTTGGGTGCAGAATATGAAGATTTGCCTTTATCAAATCTCTCAGGATAAGCCATAGCATCATGCTGGGTAACAATTCCACTGACTTCTTGATGCCTCTCTTCCTGAACTAGAAGTCTGTAAGCTATGCTCAGGTTTGGTAAGGCTTGTATCATCAGGATGTTTGTTCTTGCTGGAACATAGTCATCATTAAGCTTCATTAAAAACAATATTAGCCTTTTATCTTGTTGACTCTTCAGTATTTTCTTAGTCATTGTGCAGGTGCAATTTGCACATGTGCAAACAGGTAGTGGATCCAAATCATCTAATTCATCCCATAATGCTTTTATTGCAGAGAAAAATGAAGATACAGACATCTTCCCTTGTTGCATTTCAGAGATTTGTTGTTGTAATGAGAACAATAGTGTTCCAGATGCTTGACCAAATCTCTCCTCAAGTTCTTGCCATATATCTCTAGCCTTCTTATAATACCATACACTTTTAGCAACTTGTTTTTCAAGAGAAAACAACAACCAACCAGTCACCAAGTCATTGCATCTATGCCAAGCCTTATAGTTTGCATCAGTCACACTAGGTTCCTCTAAAGATCCATCCACAAAACAAAGTTTGTTCCTAGAGGACAAACAAGCATCATGGAACGCTTCCAATCTCCATAGTTGTTTCCAGCAAACAACTCATTCACCAGTTTAGTATTGGTAGAATTAGAAGGATGAATATAATACACACTTCCTAATACAGTAGGTTCAGGTGTAGGTGTTGAGTTTTCAGCCATAATTCTTCAAGAAAACTTCTCCAATTTCAACAATCTTCAAGAAAACTTTTCCAATTTCAACAACACACAAGAAAACTTCTCCAATTTCAATAAACACAAATCAAGAAATCTTCAATTCAAAGAAATCAACAACACACAACAAAATTCCAACGAATTTTCAAACTGATCGCAAGAATGATTAGAAAAACACCAACAAAATGAGCTAGGATCGACAAAAGTGATTCTCAACACAATCACAATTCCCAATTCATCAAACAATCACCAATTCTCCAATTTTGAGAATTCAACATCAAAATTCTTCAATATCACAACAACAATTGAAGAAGAAAACAATCACAACTACACATTCACAATCAAACTAGATTTTTCTAACTAATCATAATTTTCCGGATTCATACTACTTCCTCCGTTCCAAATTAAACGCAACAATTTAGAGGGCACGGACTCCTAGTTGAAATTTCTTAAGGGGTGATTAGAAAAAGAGAGGGGCATGTGATTAGTTTAATTAAGCACCACCACTAAATGCCACCACCACCTACTGCCACAACCTAATCCACCAAGGCACCACCACCACCGAGGCACCGCCACCACCACCACCAAGACACTGCCACCACCACCACCAAGGCACCTGCAACACCACCGAAACATCACCACCATCAAAACACTACCAACACCACCGAAATCCACCACCAATTTCACCACGAAATCCACCACCAAACCCTAATTTCACCACTAACACCACCGAAATCTATCAAAAAAACCCTAAAAACACCACCACAAGGAAAAACTACAACCTTAACCACCGAAATTCCAAACCCCTTTTTTAATTTCATCATACGCCATTCTTAGGGCTTCAAGAAGCATCGGAGAGTTATTATCACAACGATCAGCGATAAATAAGATCCGTATGATTAGCGATGAAGATGTGATGGCGAGAGAAAGAGATGGAAGAGAGAGAGGGAGATCTGCAAGAGATAAACAGATGGAGAAGAGAGAGAATCGAGGAAAGAGAATGAAAGATGATCGAAGGTGGAAATCGCGACTGATTGTTGTGGGTGTTGGTGGAAATCGTGACTGGTGGGTTGGATTTGTGTAGTGGTGGGTTGATTTCTGGGAGTGGTGAGGAGAAAGAAGATGGTTGTGATGGTGGTGGTGGTGCCCGAAATCGCGGAGGCCGGAGATAGAAGGATGGTGGTGGTATGAAGATGATGATGGTGGTGGTGGTGGGTGACGGTGACGGTAGAGGAGAAACTTGAGGTGGGTGGGATTGTGGAGAGAGAATCTTAAGGTGGGTGATGAATCTGATGATGGAGGTTTAAATGATGATGATGAAGAAAAGTGGTGGTGGGTGAGAGTTGAGGAGATAGAAAAAGGAAGATGATTTGGATTTGTATTTATTTAATTAGTATGATAAGTTCTTGTTAAAGGTTTAATTAGTTTTCATTAGGTATAATTAAGTATGGTTTAATTTTTTTAGTAAGGGTATTTTTGTAAATTCACGCCTTAAAAACTTACTTAAAATAGAAAGTTTGGAATTGTTGCATTTAATTTGAAACTTCCCAAAATGGAAACTGTTGCGTTTAATTTGGAACGGAGGAAGTACTAAATTTCAGTAAAAGAAGAAACATTACCTGATTTTAGGTACGAAATAACGAAAGATTTGCATAATGTAGCTCTGATACCATGTTATCAGTCATAGAATGTGAGCAAAGAGAGAACAGACTCCATAGTATAGAGAATAGAGAGAAGAAATGTAAGTGTTTGTTATTATTTCTAAATGAATTCTTACAAGAGAGAATACAGGTATTTATAGCTAAAGCTGTAATACAAGAGATGATTTGTCATGTGCTAGTAATAACAGATTCTGTTATAACATAATCACATAGGTACAACTGACTATTTAGTAGCATCAGGTGTGACCTCAGGTATATTCTCATTAGTTTTAGATTGTTAAATATTGTCAAAGTGAAGTGAAATAGAGTTTTGGGAGAGTGAAGTATAAAGAGGAAGGCGGAAAGTTAAGGAATTAACTTCATAACGTGCATTTGACCTCTCGAGGATAGTTAAATGATATTAAATTAGGTTTTGTAGATAGGAAAAAGCTAGCCACAATTGGCGTTATGGCCTTATGGGTTTTTTTGAAATAATGGGTCATGTAAGAATCAAGTCGCCAAGCTACCAAAGTATACTTTGCACGAGTTAACCACTACACTAGTACCTATCTTATAACTTAACCTTGCAAATAAAATACTTAGTCCTTATTTGGGGGTCCTATATCTTTCCGGGCCTCGTACGGTTGCCCTTATTGCACGGGCCAAAAATCTCCCCTGCTCTTCTTCATTAAATCTCCAATAAATGAACATTAAGAAGCATGTGGACTCTCCATATTAATGATGATATTTCTTCTTACTTCTCCTGTTTGCTCCATGGCACCTAAAATGAACAACAATATTACTAAATCCGCCTCACTATTTCTGGAAGAGGAAGATAAATGTGAATGACCATTTGGTTGTCAATCCTCTAACACTTGACTTATTGTGAATTTTATTTTCTTGTCTACTAAATTAAAGTCATTCAACCATGTCTCTAAGTTGCAATGCTTTCCAACTATATCTTTCATGGCTTGTGGGATCAATTGTACCTCTTTGCCCTTCAAATATGCATTACCTTATAAATTTAAAGAGATGAAAATTTTCAATGATAATATTATGAGTATATGGCTTTTGGTAGACCATTTTTGTTGTATTAAGAGGTGTTATTGCTGCAATTTTTATTAATTCTCTGCATGCTTGTCAAATAGTACAAATGTTGTGCTAGCTGTTTCATCTTTCATTCCAACTTCTACTCTGTATATGTTCATTGGGTTCGTGTTAAAACTTATGTCAAATAAAGTAGTCGGATTCTTTAGATTTAAAGTAACATATATTGCCTTGTTATGGGGAATTTTTGTTCTTCCATGCATTTGTAATAGAAAAATTTCACACATCATTTTTGTAACTTTAATTGATATGCATTTGGGATAGAATGAGAAGAGACGATCATTGTCTTTTGAAATATGTGACCATAACTTTGTAAGCCATTTTGGTACCAATATGAACAAAAGGGTAATAGGCATATATGATTAGCTCAACACGGGAAAAAATAATTTTTTTATACATCCCGGAAGTTCCAATACTAATTCTAACATGAATAGGATTTTCAGAAAAGATGGAGTTAATAATGAATAACTGACTTTTGTGAAAGACCATCACTAAGTATTTAAATACTTTTAGATATATCATAAATTGATTTTACTTTAAAGTATTTGAAGTGGTACAAAAATTACTTCCACCGTGACGAAATTATTGCAACATTTTTCCTCTACACGGACTCCTAGGGAGTTTTTCTTAATGGAGTATTAGGGGCTTGTGAGGAGAAAGAAAGTGAGGTAAACTGACCACCATACCAACCACCACTGCAGGTACTTGGCACCGTCCCAGGCCCGGCCCTGAGCTAGTCCAAAATGGGACTCAGAACAGGGCCTCCCTTTTTAGAGGGGCCTCAACTTAAAAAAAATTAAAGAAGGAAGCCCAAGGTGGCAAGGCCCAGTAAAAAACACTGATGTACATGACATATACACGTTGCACACTGCACGCATAAGTCAAAAATCAAAAAACACTGATACACTCAGCAAGATAGTCTCTTTCCTCACTCTCTCTCTCTCTTTCCCTGTTACCTCTCCTCGATTTTCTCCAGTCTCCATGACTGCTCAGTCTCTAGTAGAGCTTCTCGCCGCTCATCTCGAACAACAGAAAATCGATGTATATTTCTCTCTCCTTTTTTTATTTATTAATCTCTACTTTTTGCTTGAATCATTTTACAACTTTCCCAACTTCATTTGAGCTATTCCATTTATGTGTTTTAAGTTTTTCTTAGTTTGGATGGAATTAGAAGTTTCCGATTTATTCTTTTAACCTGCGGAAAAATCGTTTTGTTTTTGTAGGTGTAGTTTGTTGTTTTAGTTTTGTTTTGGTTGGATCTCAGTATATTTTTACTGTGAAATGGATGATTGTTGCTTGAAAATTGAATAAAGTTGAATACTGGAAAGAAAAATAAAAATGGGATGTGGGTTAATAGTTCTTGTTATATAAATAGTGGATTTCTCTTGAACGTTGTAGGAATAAAAGATGGTTTGCTATGTTTTTTTGTTATACTTTGGCAATGATGGGAGTTTTATTGATTGTGTTAACTTTTATGATCCTCATTCTAATTCATTCTTTTGGGTTATGAACTCATAATTTTAATTGTATGTAGCTTTCATTTTTCTGGGTTACCTTCAATTTTTTCTGTAATTTAATGTGTCTAACTGAATTCTCCAAAATAATTCAGGAATCTGCTTGTAATATAAGCAAATGGGTACTGTTCAATTATCAAAAAGATTCTTTTTTTTTTGTGAATCTTTTGGTGCTGCTCCTTTTGTGCACTCTTCTGATATCAATTTTGAGGTAAATTTACAACTTTCATCTTCTCTCATTTTGAAATGGGTACTGCTCAATGGTTGTGTTAGTTGTGAAACTAGGGTTAGGTATGGATTTGATTATAATTGTAATGGTTATTATCTCCTGTAGACGGGAGGGTTTAAGAAATCGACCTCATTTGTGTACTTATTGTTATCAGTGATGTTTATTGTGGCTGCATAAGTGTAAAGTTGAGATTTTGCTGTTAGAAATCCTTGGTAATGTGGAATTTAGATACTGCTATTAGTCAGGCCCGACCCTTAACATGTACAAAGTGGGACATGGAACAAGGCCTCACTTTCAAGCACGGGGACTATTTTTCAATGTTAGCATAGGGCCTCCATATTGTTCGGGCCGGGGCTGCACCGTCCTCAAAAGGGATTTATGAAATTAAATACGGATGGAAGCTGGAAAGGACCTGACAAGGCGGCAGGGGGTGGTGTTCTCCGTCGTGAAAACAATCAATGGTATATTGGGTTCTCCACTAAGTTTCCTGCCTCCACTCCTCTTGCTGCCGAGCTTATTACTCTTCGTGAGGGTTCAATTTTGGCAAAAGACTTCAATGTCTCTCACTTAGAGGTCGAAACAGATGCTCATGCCCTCAAGATAATGCTTTGCAACTCCAAGGATTTCATCAACCATGAACTTGGGGTTCTTCTCAAGGATGTTGTCACGCTTCTGGGTCACTCTTGGATTATCATAATCAATCATGTGGGTCGTGATGGAAACAAAGTTGCTCATAGACTTGCTCATATTGCGCATCAAATGGAGCCTGTCAAGAAGCTTCACTTTGTTGTTCCAATGGAGGCATTCATTGCCATTGAGGCAAATCTTAACTCTTCTGTTCCTCCTGCGAATGCTTAAGTCTGTGATATTTGAGATGTTGGTTGTATGTTCAACTTGTGGATTTTAGGTTTGTTGTATCATGATTCATGCTGCTCCCCTTTTGTGCTGATGGGCCGTTTCTCTAGGGTTTTTAATATGTTAATATTCTCTAGGTTTGTTGTTGGATATTGTCGTGATGTAATGCCTTTTGATTGGCCTTTAGGCCTTGTTTAATAGATTTCCACTTCCTGTGCTAAAAAAAAAAGATATCACTTTCGATTTTTGGTTTTAATATAAGTATACTTATATTAATTATATTTAACACTGAATACTAATTAATTTTTCCGCATTTCCGTAATTTTCTTCTTTTTAAAGAAAAAACAAATGAAAACAAACAAAAAAATATGGAAGCTTTTTGAGTGTGTGGCTACAATAAATGGTAGCCACCACAATTACTTAATCTGAACCCTCTATTTTATCCATTAATCTTTTAGTAATTAATCTTGCCCATTAGTTATGTTGACCTTTAAGACATTCAAAAAGATTTTCCAAAAACTAGGTGAATTGTTAATGGGAAATTCTACATGGTGGCTCCTACTTTGAGTTTTTCTACTTTTGACCCATTAATTCACTTAAAATCTAACTAACCCATCATTTAAAGTAAATTCACTAACCTACACCTCTAATTACTTATAATTTTAATAAAAATCCTCCCCTTCTCGATTAAAACTCCCACCTTCTTTTTCTTCTCAGCTTCTTTGTTCTTTTCCTCTTCTCCCTCTCACTCCTAGGGTGCCATGTTGACACAAGTTAAATAGGAACAACCTGCCAAAGAAAAGAGTAGCATCTTGACACAAGCACTGCAATCAAGTTCTAGGCTCTTCGAACATATCAACATAGACCACAATCCAGACAGTAAAAAATTTTGGCAATTCAACTGAACAATCTTCGTAAAAACACAGATCTCTAGAAGTACAATGCAAGGTTTCCTACAGATCTGAGTTCAGCACATATTCTAGGGCATTCAAAATCATTTAAACCATTCAAAATCATTTAAACCACTATTCGCGAGCGGCTTGAACGTAATTGATTTAGGACTTGCACCAGTCTTAGAAGCGAATGTATGCAACCTTACCATATGATAACAGAGGAAGAAAACTCAAAGTAGGAGGCCGTCATGTAGAATTTTCCATTGTTAATTGTGAATTTATTAATGTATAACTGTTAGTTTTAGTTTTATTTAATTATAAAAGTTAATTAAATGAATGATGTAGATTTTAGATTAAAAATGAATGGTCTAGATTTGATAAGTTATCATGGCTACAATTTATTATAGCCATTTAAAATTATCCAAAAAATATTACTACCTCCGTTTCATATTAATAGTTACACATTAACTTTTGACACTATTCACAAATTTCCCTTTGACTATCATTTGTGAATTATGGCTAAGAGAAAATATAGTCATGTGGAGTCTTATTTGATTCGTCTCGATATGTAGTTTTAGAATATCGACTTTTTATATTTTTTACAAATACAAAATTAGAGATATAAAGGTTCAAAGTAGTGCATCGGCATGCGTGAAAAGTGCAAGTGTGTAGATTAATATGAAACGGAGGTAGTATATCATATTAGCGCTTGTTACTATTAACATTATAAGGTACTCCCTCTGTTTTTTTTTATCTTTCTCACTTGGAATCTTGACACTATTGATACTTAGAGGGAATCTTCTCAATTCTTTTCAATTTATAAGAAAAAATATAGTTATGTGGGGTCTTGTTTGATTCGTCTCAATTAGTACGTTATTAATATTCAATCGTTATAATTTTTACTAATATACAATAAAAAATATTTAAGTTCAAAGATGTGTATTGAGAAACACGCACAGGAATGTGAGAAAGATAAAAAAAAAGGGAGTATTGCCTTAATGCCTAGCAAATTTGGTAGTTTTTCATATACTATTCCAAATCTTGAGAATTTTCGGCACTTGGTTGTTACTTGTTGTAGTTGGTTGTACCAATTATTTATATTGGCTCTTATATTATTGACAGTTCTCTAAATGTGTTTGGTAAAATTAGGTGTAACGCCCCGACTTTCATACATCCTTATTAAGTTAATTAATAAAGATTAGCAGCGGAAGACTTAGCTTAGTCGGTGCGCTACCGCCGTACTTTCCACTAGGGGAAAATACAAGGCGACATTAAACATTAACTTACATGGACATTACTTAGATTTGTCACTCTTTAAAAAAAAAACACTTTAATAATACATTAATATTTTCTAGAAATTTCGGCAGAGTTTCCTTTGTAAATTGGACAACCCAAAATGGGAAAATGTTTGAAAAACCTGTCACAATCAAATATTTCCAAATCCATAACTCAACGCTTTCGCGGAGTAGCAGCTAACGAGAATCAGGAGCACTATTGCTCATCCAGCACTCGAAATAAAACTAAATCATTACTTATTATCTATTACAAAGTGGAACGTCCTCGCCTCGAAAAGAAACATAAAACAATCATAGCCGAGCTCTTAGTACATAACTCGCTTCCATCTTGGAAAAGATGCTCCCGGAACTTCAACCTGAACTATTGTAACACTTGTCACCCACCAAGTGACGGGCCACGTAGTGACAAAACAAAACATTGACGGACACATCGGCACAACGCCGAGTACTAACCCATAAATCATTCTTAAAACATGCTTTGGTGTCTACGACTCTCACGTAATCAATATGTTCACATTGTTCATAACTATATCACAATATAGCAATATTCACATCATCCATTATCATTCATCATGCTTCGTGACCTTTCGAGTACTCTCGAAATCATAGCGAGTCGTAACATCATCATAGTTCTCTCATATCAAAGCGGAAAACATACTTTCATATCATTAGACAATAAACGTTCATAAACATATACTTTAAGTCATGCAGGATATCATAAATCATCATCATCATTCATTTACTTAACTACCAATAATCGTACTTTCTTAATAACATAGTTATGCCATACATTCGTTCATAAACATCACTAATCATCATATTCGTAAAACATTCCTAACCCAAGCATCAATAACATAATGAGTGAAATCATAAAACATAACCGCAATCATAATCATACTTTCGTAACATCAAATTCACCATACTTCATAGCATTAAATTATAAAATCATCTACATAACAGATATTTCGTTTCATATCATAAGCCTCATCATTATCTTTTCATTTTACTTAATCATATTGGTAACTTGAAAGAGCATGCATTTAATAGAGGGAAGAACAACATAAATCATTTCATAACATATTATATCGGTTCGTATCATATCATAAGTGTCATCATATCTTTTCATTTTACTTAATCATTTTGGTAACTTGAAAGAGCATGCATTTAATAGAAGGAAGAACAACATAAATCATTTCATAACATATCATATCGGTTCATAATATCATATCATATCATATGATTCATCATTATCTTTTCATTTACTTAATCATTTTGGTAACTTGGCAAGTATAACATAAGGGACGTCTCCCAAAAGCATCATCATCATAATCATAGGGCAATAGCCACCAGGGACATTGTCCCTAACCAGAAGGTGGCATAAAGCCATGCATAGTGCGGTGCCACCAGGGACAATTGCCCCTAACCGGAAGGTGGCGTTTCCGCCATAGAACGAGAATGGTACGTGCACGACCAACATAACATCGTAATCTCGCCAAGAACCGTTCTTTCACTTAGCTTTATCATGTTTCGTTCCTTTACGAATCATAATCACATTACCTAATGGTAATCGTAATCATGATACGTAATCATCATCATAACGTAACCATAATTACATTACATCATCGTAATCATAATCATGGTACGTAATCATAATCGTATTTTCATAACATCATGATCATCATATCACATAGCCTCAAATCATTTGATAATCATTTACATAGCAACTATTTCATATCAGAGTCATACCTCCTATACTTTCAACTCATTTCCGAATAATCATAACGTATACTTTTGCGAAATCGGAAATTTATAAACATAACTCATCACCTTAAGTATATCAGAAATACATGACAAGTCATAACATAAACATCATGGTAATCCTTTCATACTTTCAGATAACTTACGGGGACATAGCATAAGACCCCTGCTTATAACATCATAATTTCATACATGTCATTTCCTTGTATATAGTTTACATCTCGCCATTCATAATACATGTAAGTCACATGTATGTAGGGACATCGAGAACGTCGACTATTAACTTTCCTTATCTTATAGTCATCATCTTATCTCAAAATATAAGTTATCCCTACCAAATCTCAATTAACAAAGACAAACCCGGAAAGCCA
Source organism: Beta lomatogona (assembly GCA_947646795.1). Taxonomy (NCBI): domain Eukaryota; kingdom Viridiplantae; phylum Streptophyta; class Magnoliopsida; order Caryophyllales; family Amaranthaceae; genus Beta; species Beta lomatogona. The sequence goes on from CANSNZ010001486.1 coordinate 1,853,514, forward strand.
TCCTATATTTGGTGTAACATCCATGACGATCAGAAGTCTGGTGTTAGAAATTAATTAAGGATACTTAATCGACTTAGGCTTAGTTATACTCTGAATTGACATATGGTACATATGTATATCATTGGAGTATCCGTAAATATCGCGATCATTTCAGTGGATCATAACTCACTTTATTAATTCGGGGTCTAATATACTTTAGTGACCATTACCCATAAATTTACTCAACCTTGTTCATTAATTTACGACCATTCTATAGCGTTAGTAACCTCTAGTTTCATTTGAATCTCGTCAATTGGCTCTGTTTATAATAGATCTGTTTTAAGACTTTTAGTAAATACTTAGTCTCAATGCATCCTGTATATTTCTTAAATGGAATCAACCAATTAACACCTTCATATAATCATTCAACACACTCAACATCAATTTAGAATTTCAGTACACCAACAAACCATAAATTCATCATTCTCAACAACATCACATAACTAATATTCACCATCCACAATTGAATCATAAATTTTCATCCAAGAATTTGAACCATAAAAATAAGAGCAAAGGAAGGAGTAAGAGGTTAGTACCTCTGCTCACTTGGAGCAGGGACGAAACAAAACAGGGGAGGGAGACGGAGCTCCGGCAGCGGCGGAGAGCATCGGCGAGGCTGGCGGCAGACGAGGGAGGGTGGCTGTCGATAATCACAGCAGCCCCAACAATGACAACATAGCAAAGAACACAACACCGCCAACAGCAAGAACAAAACAACAACAACAACTCGAGCAAAGAAGCGGCGGCTGACCAACAACAACGAGCAGCAAAGAAGGCGGCGGCGTCGCGGCGGCGAACAAGGCCAGCAGCAGCGACAGGGGGTGGCGGCGAGCACCGCCTCGAAGCAGCAGCAGCAGCGAACGGAGGAGAGAGAACAGAGAGAAGAGGGAGGAAGGAGGAGAGCTGGGTCGGTGTTCGTCGAACTCCGGTGGCTGGGAATCCGGCGAGCTTCAGGAACGCCGGGAAGGAAGGACGAGAGAGGAAGGAGGGAGATCGGGAAAGAGGAGAGAGAAAATTTGGGGGTTTGGGTCTTTGAGGTTTTTCCACCGGGAAGAGAAAGAAATAAATGGGGAGTTGGGGTTTGGGTGTCCTCGAGGAACACGAGGGTGTGAGTGAAATTTGGTTTCTCATTTGGGCAAATACTATTCAATTAATTGTACACGAAATCTAAAATATATTTATTGTAGAAAATAACTTGGCCATGGTCATTTTGAAAAATCTAGAATGCAATTAAGCTAATAAGCGTAATTAGTAAATAATAAAATGAGATAAAAATTCGGGGTATTACATTAGGACTTGAAGTTGGTTACATTACTACAAAATAAATGTAAAAGCCGATAATAATTGCTACTTTAATCTTACTACCTTAAAAAAAAGCTAAAAACAAATTTTATCCTCCGATCATAGATGTATAGGTCATAAAATTTCATGAGTATAATCTAAAAGGAAAAATGGAAACTAATAATCCAACCTTTGCCACTTCTGCTCAAAACAATCCCACCTCTTCGAAATCTGGAAACAATCCCACCTTTATACCTCATCTTCTCAAAATGAGCCTTTTTACCTCCAACCTGTTTAACAAGTTATATTTTTATTTTATTTTTTTATTTTTTGTCCTTTAATCTCTCTTCCCACTATCTTCCAACCTTACATCCTTCTTTCATGGCAGCCCCTCCATCACCACCATGGGCACCACCACCACCCTCTGTCGCCTCCACACCACCATAACACCCACACCAAAAACCCCCTTCCAGGATTCCTCCACCTCGAAACCCCTACCCCTAGCTCGAAAACCCCTACCACACCACTCCCACCATCATTGACCCCCCACCACGACTAACCCCCACCACCCATGGCCGCCTCCTGAACCGAACCTCACCCACCCTCGTCCTTTCATCTGACCATTACCCCACCACCAAACAAACCTTCTCTTAAATCTCCATTATACATTGTCCAAAAAAAAAACCTCCAAATCACTCGTACACAATATTATCTCCAAAAAAAAAAACACTCTCGTTAATGGCCGCTGCTATCTCAAATTCTCTCTCCCAAACTCAACTCAAATTCTCTCTCCTTCCTTCTCAAAAACATCTGAACCTCAAATTCAACTACTGGGATTCGAACCTTTATCGTCGGAAAAACCAGAGTATCTCGGCGAAGTGTTGTCTGAATTTTGCATTGAAGCTTAAGCTTAAGGATTCGAATCTTTGATCCTATATTTTACTTGGGTTATTTTGAAAAAGTGAATTTCTCTGAAAGAGGGAAGGGCAGGGGAGGGCGGCTGGGGAAGAGGGAAGGGCAGGGGATGGGGGCTCCGGCAGAGGGAAGGACAGGGGAGGGCGGCTGGGGAAGATGGAAGGGCGGGGGAGGGTGGCTGGGGAAGAGGGAAGGGGGATGGGGACTCCGGCAGGGGAGGGAAGTGGAAGAAAAATGTTTTTTTTTTTATAAATTCCTTTATTTAAAAAAAAACAATCAGAAGGTGACACGTGGCAAGTCACCTTCTAAAACAAGTTACCAATTTCACAACGAAGAAGTGGGATTGTTTTGAGCAGAAATGGTAAAGGTGGGATTATTAGTTTCCATTTTTCCAATCTAAAATAAGCCTCTGAATAAATAATAATATTATTCTATCTAATAAACCTTGAAATACACTTTGAATAATCAGATATCAAATTCTTCTAAAACAATTTACAATTTTGAACCATAAAAAACCCTACAATAGTGGCGGATCCAGATTTTTTGTATTTGGTGGGCCATAAGTCCTTAACTAAAGATATTGTTTTCTTTGGAGCCACATGAATAGTTTTATACTCTATTGCGCCCTCTCACGCGAGAGCCTGTGGGCTTGAAGTGTGGATGCCACACGGGTCTCCCTCATACCTGGTGCTAAATATTCCACTTAGAAAGGAGGAGTGGATGAGATTTAAACCCATGCCCTTTATGTCACATTAGCTCTTATACCATGTCAAAAGACCAACTCAACCAAAAAACTTAAGCTGATGGTTGGAACCCCATGAATAGTTTTATAGTCTATCATGATTACACAAATATATATCTTTACAAAATATCTTGAGAATATTTTCATGTTCTCTGTCACCCCCGAACTTTTGTTTTTCACTATAATATTGTAACACCCCGTATTTTTATATTATTTAGTAATTATTTATATTATTATAGTTTCCAAAAATAAACTAAAATATTCTTTTATTAAATATATTTTACTTCTCACTAATTGACTTTACCTTAAAAGGGGTCAAAAGTTAATTCCTAAAATTCCCAAGGTTAAGTACATAACTACAATTATATTAGTAGTATAAAGAAAAAAAAAAAAAAAAAAAAAAAAAAAAAGAAAGAAGAACGAAAGAAAGACAGAGAGAAGAAGAACATAAGAAAAGGAAAGAAGAACTACTTTCTTCCTTTCCTTTGTACTCCATCACCCATCTTCCTTTCTTTTCTAATCTCCAACCTCCATCTCCATCCTTTTCTTTTCCTTTCTATGATTCAAGACTATACTTGCTAAGCTATTGATATCAGCCGTCCCTCATCCATCTTCACTCGTTTTTGTGGGCAATTTTGAAGAGGAGAAATGGAGTTCTTGGGCTTGCGGATTTCGGGTCGGTAATCGGATGAAAGAACAGTTTTTCGGGTCTTTTATAGTGTGTTTCACCCTTATTCCTTCCTCTCAATCAAGTAAGATTCTTTATCATGTGTTTTAATTTCAGTTTTAGCTTAATTTTGGAATTGGGGGTTTTGATTTTAATGGTTTGGGATGAGTAATTGAATGAATAGGATGTTTATTTAGGTGTTTAGTAATTAGTTGAGATTAATGGAATGTTAAGTGTTCAAAGTAATTTATAGTGTATCTCGTATGATTTACCCGTCAGTTCGTAAAATGCGATTTTAAGCAGTTTCTGGGCATTTTTAGCAAAAATACTATTTCACAAAAGTTGTTCGTATCGAAATTTTACTCAAGATAGGCTCAAGAAACGCTTGATTTGGAGTTCGAATGAGGAAGTTATTCCCATTTTAAGTTTCTGCTGAAATTGATAAAAAGTATAGTTAGTTTCGAATGTTTTAAATTTCAATGTTTTCTTATGAAGGTTTAATTAATGGACTTTGAGTGTCTAAAGTATAACAGGAATATTAATGTTGATTTAGTATAAACAAAGAGAGATTTTTAATATTGTTAGTATTAGTTAGTTATGTCATTTGAAGTAAGAGGCTCATATATTATAAAACTAGAGTTAGTTAAAGCTCATTACTAGTTAGCCAAGTCTATTATTATTTATTGAATACATATATGTTATTATGTAGCTTTCGAGTTCACTAAAGAGTCGTTTTGGAGATGGTTGTTTTGATGTGATTCGTAAGAGGTAAGATTCTTTACTCAAATCTTTAATAGTTATGAGAAAAGTTTACAAAAGATAACTTTCGTTGTTACGAGAAAAGATTATAAAGGTATGTATCTCTCCTGAGTTGAGATTGGTTTTGAATAGGAGGATGTTCCTCCTAATACAGATAGTTGGTTTTGAATAGGAGGATGTTCCTCCTAATACATATAGTTGGTTTTGAATAGGAGGATGTTCCTCCTAATACAAACGGTTTGTTTTCAAACATTGGATTATGGAATAGTTACAGAAAGAGATTTATGGATAGTTTTATGTTTTTGAAACGGTTGGGATTGCCCTTGGGGCGTCTCAAGGAATTGGAACCTTGTCGAGATGTTCTCGACATTTCAGAATAGTTGGGGGGTATGTTGATCAGTACCTCGGACTTAGATCTTCTGCTACGGTTTGGCCGTATGTAGGGTGTGCACACTAGGGGTCTTTGTCTAATAGTTATCCGGAGGGCCTAGCTAGCCCAAAGGCAAGGAAAGTTTGTTCCATTCCATAGATTTATAACTCCCTCTTTGTGAGGGTAAAGGAAAGAAAGGATTTGTTTTAAGGAAAATAAAGAAAGGATTTTATTTAGAAAGGAATACAAGAAAAGGTTTGGAAAGAAAGGATTTGTTTTAAGAAAATAAAGAAAGGATTTGATTTAGAAAGGAATACAAGAAAAGGTTTTATAAAGCTTGCTATTTATTATTTTGATTTAAAAGAAGATGATTTGTAGGATATATTATTATCCTACCTGCATATATGTTTGGCTTTATTGTAAGAATCTTGCTCAGCCAGTTTGGCTGATACTACATGCCCGATATGTGCAGGTACATGAAGATCTTACATGTTGGGTGTGGGGTGTGGGCTGAGAGCAACGTTTCACCAACTGTTACTAGTTAAAGTTATAGTATTCTTTATCCGCTGCACTATTTATCATTTTGGGATTTAAGGTTGTAATAGTTTAAATTAAGTTTTATTTTAGTTATGGTGCAGGTAGTTCTTCCTAGCGATTATTCTCGTAATAATCGTGGAATAACACGTTTGGATTTCGAGTAATTAAACAGGAATTTCATTGGTATTTGAGCTGGGTGGAGTTGTTGAGAATTTGGAATATGGATTGCTGTTTTGTTGAAACAGGTTTATAATAATTCGGACGCCAGTCCTAAATTAAATTTTAGGCAGTCCATATTTCAAACGGAGCTCTACCGAATTTTCTGTAGAATTTTACTATCATTTAGTTTAGATAGTAACTCGAAATTCAGGAGTGTTATAAATATGATCTTAAAAGATCTACTAAAGGGTTTGTTCTCTTCACTTCATTTTTCTCGTACTTATTAAAATTTATTAGAAGTTTAAATAACTAATCTAAGTTTACAAATTTATATGTAAACTTATTATTAAAGCTTATATTATAAGATGTGAGAGTTTATGAAAATTTATTGGATCTTAGTTGAACACATTAAACTTACAAAAAGAAATTTTAAAGGTAAAGAAAACCACCCTAAATTTAAATCTACTATATCATATAGTATAACAATTTTTTTTAAAAAAGAACAGTAGTTTAAGTATTGTGATAATGACAATTTAGTAAAGTTCATAGCTGAAAAAGGGTTAGTTTAGGTTGTTTAGCCTAGTAATTTATTAGTAAAGAAGGAAAACATAGACAAGAAAGTAAAATCAAAGAGTTGTGATTCGAACAGTTCACCATAAAGCCAACTAAGCTGCAGAGATTTCTTGCTTAGCTATTAAAACAACTAGTCCTTATTAGACCTGGTTATTGGGCGGGGCGGGTCAGGGTTAGTGCGGGTCGAAAGCGGCTCGGGTTACAAGAGGGTCGCCCCATAAAGGGTCGGTAGCGGGTCGGGCCAAATGGGTAGTGGGCCAATAGCGGGTCGATAATGGGCGGGTCGGTAAACGAGCAAGAAAAACAAGGAACAAAGAGAGCCAGAAGTGAGTATAAATGAATACGAATCCGACTATGTAATTGTTTTTACAAAACCTATTTTATTTTTCAAAATTATTGGGTTTCTTTGTTGGCCCTATAATGGCCCCGTCCAATAATGACCCTGTCCAATAAAGCACTGTCCAATAAAAGTCCTGTAAATTTGACCCTAACCCTTTAGCCATTGGGCTACCCTATCCAATAACCAGGTCTAGTCCTTATCAACATTTTCAGTGACGGGGCGGGCTAAGGCCCGGATAGGCCCCCTTGGATTCACCTCTGCCTTACAATGATCTTATAAGAACAATCTTGTCATTAACTCAATCCTGATCCACTCGATAGGCTAAAATGTGCAAAAATCACTAAGATGGAAATCTGCCTCTACATCAAAGATTCCAAAATCAAAATCATCAAAATCTAAACATATTTTGTCCCTACAACTCTATTTAGTGGCTTTTCACATAATTCAAACTCATCACAAATTCCCGAAAGAACATTGAAATTGAAACACATGAAAGAAACATAGCTTAAAACTTTTTAGGATTAGTCACCTTTTTATTATTTGGAAGAATACTTAGATTTTCAAATTGGGATGAGAGATATATCATGTGAAAGATCTCATATACATAATTCAAAACCCTTTAACGCTAACATACACGGTATACGCTGTTCTTGATTGGTTCTTAAGAAGTTATTTAAGTATTGTAATTTGTACTCTGTAAACCGTAAATATTACACGAAGTGACCATCATCATGTGCCAACTGCCAAGTGAACTTATACAATATTCTTGTTCCCAAATTTTTAAGATTCTCCACAATACACCATCAACCACAATCCACATAATTTATACCATATTCTTGTTCCCAATTTTTTAAGATTCTCCACAATACATAACGTTGGTTTCATGGAGAAAGTGAACACAAATAAAGAACGGTCATCACTCATCACAGCCAAATTTTCTCTAAATTCTTAGGGGTCATCGCACTCCTAATTACTACATGCTTGCAAGACATTTAAGACATGTCTCATGGAAACTACAAGTAACACAAAGACCTGCAATATGAATGACAACTACGAGTACCACACTCACCTAAGAAAATTGTTGTTCATCACCGCAGCTTCCTAAGTGGCAAATTTTGGCTCCAAATTTTTGGAAGCATTAATGCTATAGCTTTCTAAGATAGTCTTTTGCCGACATATAGCCACGACAATCTATATTAGGGGAAGATGGACATCATTTACGTAGCATCGACAATCCAACGAGAAGTGTTAAGATATATATCGGTTATTTATGTAAATATGATCTTTTAGGAAGTAGTTTCCTTTGTATAGTTGGTTTCCTATTTTGTAGGGCTAAACATCCTTATGTATAGCAGTGCTTGTCAATCAATGGGAACACACAAAATCATTCAACCAAAACATTATTCTTGACATGGTATCAGTCTAGGGAAAACCTCGATCCATTCTTACATCAATGGCCGACGATGAGGCTGCCGTTTCTATCTCACCACCAAAAATTGACCCATCTTTACCGTACTATCTCGGGCCTCAAGACCACCCTGGAGACTTTCTAACACCGAACTGTCTTCGTGAAGATAACTACGATGACTGGGCGGCCGATATCCGCACCACCTTAGAGGCTCGTCGAAAATTCTGCTTTCTCGATGGAACCATCACAACTCCATCATCTCCTTGCACTACTGCTGATTGGGCAGCCCACCAAGCCATGCTTCTGTCGTGGCTTATGAATACTATCACGTCGGAAGTCAAACTTTCCATCCCTAAGTTCAGGGACCCTTGTCAATTATGGGACACCCTCAAAGCCCGATACGCCGTCGCCAACGGCCCCCGGATTCATCAATTACTCTCCTCCATCGCCAAGTGCGAACAAACCAAAACGATGTCGGTGGCCACTTATTACTCACACCTGCACGTTTTGTGAACTTCACCGTCACGAGCCCCTTCTTGATTGCTCGTGTTGTACCAAGTGTGATACAGGTCAGCGGCATGCCAAGCGTCGAGAAGAACGCAAGATTCATCAATTCCTTATGGGTTTGTATTCTCCTTATTATGCAAACATTTGTACCACTATTCTTGCACTCAACCCCCTCCCTTCACTTGACCGTGTTTATCAGATGGCAATTCAAGATGAAAGGATCCGGCTCGCTACGCAGCCCCTTGACTCTCAACCACCGGAAGCTGTCAGCTTTACTGTGCAGGCTAATTCTGGCCGCGGCCGCGGTCGTGGAGACCGCCCCGATCGTGCTTCTTTGGTCTGTACTCATTGCAAGAAATCGGCCATAGAGGTGGGCATGGGCCGGGCCAAGCACGCGGCCGGCCCGGCCCAGCACGATTTGGGCCCGGCCCGCACGAGCCCGTTCAAGGCCCGCCCGGCCCGTTGTCCGCTCCGTGGGCCGTGGGCCTGCCACGGTCAAGAAATTTTATTTCCGCCCGCCGCACGCACGAGCCCGCGTGGGCCGGCCCGCGGGCCGAACGCTCCTTTCCTTTGTTTTTTAGCCTAAAACTGTCAAAAATACAAAAAGACAACATAAAACACGGGCCAGGCCCGCAGGAGGCACGAGCCCGGCCCGCGGTCCCGTGGGCTCCGGGCCGGCCGTGGACAAAACCCGGAAATTTCAAGCCCGGCCCGGCACGGCCCGCCACTCACGAGCTCGGGCCCGGCCCGGCCCGCCATTTCCCTAAGCCCGCGGGCCGAGCCCGTGAACAGGGCCCGGCCCGGCCCATGCCCAGTCTATCGGCCATGATGTGGCCACTTGCTTTGAGTTAATTGGTTACCCGCCTCATTGGCACGACAATAGTGGTCGTGGCCGCGACAGATCCTCCGGCAGAGGACGTGGCACCCCTGCCCGCGCCAATGCAACCACCGTGGGCAGCAGCTCCACCGAATCCTCCTCAAGTGGGACATCCTCCACTTCCTCTCTCTTTTCGGTAAACAATGGGAGGTCCTTGCAGGCATGTTTGGTAATGTTAAAATTCCTGAAAATCGCCTCACTGGTAAGTTTGACACTCTTTATTTGATTCTTGATACTGGAGACACTCACCATGTTACTGGCGATATTAAATGGTTATTTGATGTACATCTTATTTCTGATTGTCCAGTTGGTCTTCCTAATGGTTGTACTGTTGTTGCTAATCAAGAAGGTTACATTCGGTTATCTAGCACGATTGTTCTTACTAATGTGCTTTATGTGCCTCAACTTCGTTGCAATTTGGTTTCCATCTCTCAATTGTGTGATAATTTGTATTGTATTGTCCAATTTGATTCTCATATGTGCACTATACAGGACCCGTCGATGGAGCTGATTGGAACGAGTGTTAAGCGGGATGTACTTTACTTCTTTGGCAGCATGGATTCTATTCAGCACATTTCTGTTTCTGGTGAAGCTTCCGCATTTGATATATGGCATCGTCGAATGGGACATCTCTCCGCGAAAGTTGTAAAGTTACTTCCTCCTGTCAGTCATTTAAAGTGTAGGTTTGATAAGGGTTGTGACATTTGCTTTTATGCTAAGCATCCTAGAGAACAATTTCCGATTAGTGATAATAAAACCACTCGTATTTTTGAGAAAGTTCATTGTGATTTGTGGGGCCCTTATAGACATGCCTCTTTCTTGTGGTGCTCGCTATTTTCTGACTATAGTGGATGCTTTTTCCCGTGCTGTGTGGCTTAATCTGTTGATTGACAAAATTGAGGTTTTTAGCATGTTCATGTCCTTTGTAGCCATGGTTGACAGACAATACTCTCAAACCATAAAAATTGTGCAATGTGATAATGGCACTGAGTTCGCTTGTCTCTGTGATTACTTTGTTGCCACAGGCATCATTTTTCAAACTTCTTGTGTTCATACCCCACAACAAAATGGCAAAGTTGAGCGTAAACACCAACATATCTTGAATATAGGTCGTGCTTTGCGTTTTCAATCCCATCTTCCTATTTATTCATGGGGAGAATGTGTTCTAGCTGCAGCTCATCTCATTAATCGCACACCTACTCCTTTGTTAAACAACAAAACTCCTTTTGAATACTTAACTGGCAATTCTCCCTCTTATGATGCTTTTAAGGTGTTTGGGTCTTTGTGTTTCGCTCATAACCACAAAACAAATGGTGACAAATTTGCTAAGCGGAGTCGTAAATGTATCTTTGTAGGGGTATCCTTTTGGTAAAAAGGGGTGGCGTCTATTTGATCTTAAGAATAAGGAATTTTTTGTTTCTAGGGATGTTAAATTTTTTGAGGACGTATTTCCTTTTGAGACTCCGGAAAGTGTGGATATTGTTCCCGAAAATATTGTTCATATTGTGCTTGATGTTGATGATGACTTCGCTCATGTGCCAATTACTACAACCTCACAACATCAAACATCTACTGCTGTCCATCCTCCCATAAACACGGCCCAGCCCACTTCAACAAATATTCCCCACACTTCTCCCTCAAACGATCCATCCACAGCTCCTCCCAATACTTCCTCCCAACCGACCCACATTTCTGAACCTTCTTCATCTTCAGACTCGGCCCAAATCCTTGAGCCTCCTCACCCTTCATCGCCCGCTTCTTCTGGGCTTCCCTCAAACGGGCGTGCTTCCCTGTCTTCTACTCCTCAAATCAACAGCGCCCCTACTGGGCCTTCCTCTTTACCCGCCACCTCCAGCCTTCCTTCTACAACGACTGGGCCAGCATCTTCTGAACCCCCATCCATGCTTAATCCCACGGATTCTCCTGCTCTTGGGAGTGGTTTGCGCACTAAAGTGCCATCAGTTCTCTTGCGCGACTATGTTACTCATAATGTTGTCGTCAAAAGTCCTTCCCTCGCTTCATCTAGTTCTCATCGCTCCTCAGGTACTCCTTACCCTATTGCACATTATATCAATTGTGACAGTTTTTCTGCAAATTATCGTACTTTTCTTGCTGCTCTAACTTCCACACAGGAGCCTCGGTCTTTTAAGGAGGCCATGAGAGATGAGCTTTGGTGGAAGTCTATGCAAGAAGAAATCATTGATTCACTACTCTTGAAAATAATGGCACTTGGACCATGGAATATCTTCCTCCTGGTAAACGGGCTCTTTGTAGTCAATGGGAGTACCGCAACAAATATGATTCCAATGGTCTTCTTGACAGGCGCAAATCTCGCTTAGTAGTTCTTGGTAACCATCAAAAGGAAGGTATTGACTACACTGAAACTTTTGTTCCTGTTGCTAAGATGGTCAATGTTAGAGCTTTTCTTGCTATTGCGGCTTCTAAGCACTGGGAACTCCATCAAATGGACGTTCAAAATGCTTTCTTACATGGTGATCTTGAGGAGGAGGTGTATATGAAACTTCCTCCCAGTTTTGGCTCTTCTGATCCAAATCTTATGTGTCGTTTACGCAAGTCTCTGTATGGTTTGACACAAGCTCCCCACTGCTGGTTTGCTAAGCTTGTTACAGCTCTTCGTCACTATGGTTTTCTCCAACCTTATTCCGATTATTCTCTGTTCACTTACACCAAAGGCACTACTCAGATTAATGTCCTTTTGTATGTTGATGATCTAATTATTGCTGGCAATGATTCTGCTGCTTTACTGGCTTTTAATGCCTATCTGAGTAACTGCTTTCGTATGAAGGATCTCAGTCCTTTGCGATATTTTCTTGGCATAGAAGTTGTCAGGAGTTCTACAGGATTATTTCTTTGTCAACGTAAATACACATTGGATATTGTTGCTGAGGCTGGTTTATTGGGTGCTAAGCCCTCTGACTCCCCTATTGAGCAGAATCATAGACTTGGTCTTGCTACGGGCGATCTTATTCCTGATCCTGAGATATATCATCGTCTTGTTGGTCGTCTGATTTACTTGGCTGTTACTTGTCCCGACTTAGCCTATTTTATGCATATTCTCTCTCAGTTTATGCAGGCACCTCGCCAGGAGCATCTTGAGGCTGCCCTTCGTGTTGTTCGTTATCTCAAAGGCACTCCTGGTCAAGGGATTCTTCTTTGAGCATACAGTGATCTAACCTTGCAGGGTTGGTGTGATTCTGATTGGGCTGCCTGTCCTATTGCTCGGTGTTCTCTTACTGGTTGGCTTGTCTTTCTTGGTCACTCTACTATATCATGGAAGACAAAGAAACAACTCACCGTCTCTCGTTCTTCTTCTGAGGTCGAGTATCGTTCCATGGCTGCTATAACTTGTGAGCTTAAGTGGCTCAAAGGTGTGCTTCTTACCATGGGTGTCCATCATCCCAAATCTATTGCTCTCTTTTGTGATAGTCAGTCCGCTTTACACCTTGCCAAGAACCCCGCCTTTCATGAACGCACAAAACACATTGAGGTTGATTGCCATTTTGTGCGTGATGCTATCACTGATGGTCTTATTGCTCCTTCCTATGTTCCTACTACTGCGCAGTTGGCCGATATTTTCACTAAGGCACTTGGGAAGACTCAGTTTGATTCATTTCTTCGCAAGTTGGGCATTTATGATCCCCATGCTCCAACTTGAGGGGAGTGTTAAGATATATATCGGTTATTTATGTAAATATGATCTGATCTTTTAGGAAGTAGTTTCGTTTGTATAGTTGGTTTCCTATTTTGTAGGGCTAAACATCCTTATGTATAGCAGTGCTTGTCAATCAATGGGAACACACAAAATCATTCAACCAAAACGTTATTCTTGACAAAAAGCTAGACACCAAATAGAACACGAATCACCCATAACACACGATCTCCTCACTATAACCACTTGAAATCTCCTTTGTGAGTTTATAACCAAATACTTTCACCCTAATAATTTGGGTTTTTGAATTCTCATCATTCCTTATAGTGAATTTTGGTTACTCATTGTTAGGAAATTATATTCTTCCTTGTATATTGTGTGTCTGTAACGGGAGTTAGTTTCACTTCCTTGGTTGAACAAAAATATAATTTAGGTCCTCGATGGAAAAGGAGGTGTAGTTTTAGGTTATTTAAAGGGTAGTTAACACCATTAAATACGATTTTTTTTGGTAATGATGAAGTTTTAGAAAAGCGATAAATGTGTTGGAATAAGTAGCATTACTATGAACATTGACAAGAGAATTTCATTAGAAATTAATACTAAAAGGCATTCATTACATTTATGAATGCTTAGTAAACGAGTCGTAAGGGTCCATCTCATTTCTCTATAGATTCACATGCATTACACAATACTCCTACTATATTATGATCCTAGCTAGTACTAAATGATAGTTGACACAATCAGTTTTCACTTTTACTTACGGCGTTCCATATTAATCGATACACTTTCTATTTTCATATGATTATTTACTAAAATGGCATGGTCCTCTTCATGGAAAGCCTATCAGTAAGTCAGTAATAAACCAATATCACACACACTCTTACTTAATAAATTGAGGCCTCATATTCCACTAACTATAAAAAAAAACCACTACCTACTACCAACAATAAACTAAAGAAGTCAAATAAAGCTTTTAAAATTTTACTACATTAAAGGGCAAAGGCAACACATGAAAACCATCACAATAGGCCCAAAAGTCGTTGCAGTAGACCTATTGCAACGGTTTTGAACCGTCGCATTTGGTGGCGTTGCAATAGGCCTAGTGCAACAACTTTTAAAACTCTACGCTGGTCTACTTGTCGATTAATATGGGACCAAGAGAGCATTTATTTTATTGTGAGAGGATAAAACTCTCATGTCTGATATGGGAATACAAAACAGAGACATGCTCAGATCATATATGCTATAAATACTATTGTGTAACAATGTTTGGTAGTATATTCAGCACAAAAAAGTAGTATACTTAATTCTAATATATTGAATCAAAAGTAGTACTACCTTCGTTTCTATTTAATATACACATTTTGCTTTTCACTAGATCCAAGGAAGAAGTGAAAAAGTCGGAGAAAGAGGAGCGGAATTATGAAAAGTAGGTGTAGGCGTGATTTTATTTCGCCTACGCGGGATGAACGCGTATTTGACTACCTCATTGTAAAAGTTTTATTGGAAACATTTTTGAAGTCGGCAACAAGTCTTTAAAGGAAGACTCATAAACTTAATTGGATATTGGAAAACCGTATGGACAACTTAGGGACTTATCCAATGTAGATTTCCCCATCATGACTCCGTTAATGGTCAATGAACCATAGATTGAGTTCAGGGGTGAGGGTACGAACACGGTCATGAGCCACATTCGCCCATTGCTGGCCTCTACTAAATATCGATTCATATCAACGTTTATGCAAAAGAATAACCAAACAATATTTTCAAGCACCCTAAACATATTAGTCTAAATTTGGTTTATTAAGCACATCAAACAGACTATTTTTTGTGACAAATTACTAAGCAATCAAAATTACAGGGTTCCTAACAGGTTGTCCAAATTATATGATTAATATTAGAACAGTTCCTTAGATCTTTATTAGCAATAATAACATGTTGGTGATGAAAACATGAACAGGACAATCAGGATAACATGTAAGAAAAAAAAAAAAAAAAGAGTAGAGATTAAAATGTACAAAAGAATGAATTTCTATTAAAGATCTACATCATGAAAGGTAACCATTAGTAACTTCAATAAAAATAATAAATTTATTCAAGGACCCTCATGTATATACCGGTGTGGCTTAGGTCTGAGGGAATAATGACCTTCGCGAAGAGCAATCGTGAAACCTGAAGATCGATCGAAATACCAGTATATATGTTTGAGAGTATGTGCTTGTAAATATATGTTTGTCTAGGCTGAGAGTTTTTGAGAGAATTCGCAAGTATTCGAGCGTGTATGTCGTATTTGAATTTTTTTTTTTAATCCGGGCAACCACGACTTATTTAAAGCAAAATATTAGAAAAAAATTGCGCGTCACGCAAAGAGTGCACTAGGCGCACGTCTCTGCATGACGCACAGAGACACGTGTCAGGCACAGATTGGTGTGCCTGATGCGGCTCAACCAATGCGTTGGGCGCACCGCCTGCGTCAGACACGGTTTGAGAACTTTTTCTTAAACGCGTTATCCTTTTATCCTTTAAATCCGAAAATCTAATTTTACGAGATAAAATCTGATTTAACTTTGAAATATCTTTGAAAATATTTATCAGAACAATAAATACAAACAATTAATTATGATAAATAATTAATTGGATTTTTCAAAGGATTGGGCTCAAAATATTGTTCTTATGGGTTGAAAATATAATTAATTATCAAGATTAATTAATTGGGCTTTAAATTTGGATTTTGGATCTTTATTGCTAATAAATAAGCTTTACACCTTTGAAACAGTTTTTGGGCCTAGCTATTCGAACTGCTCTCCCCTTTCATCGGACCAATTAAGACCGTGGTATGTTTCATCATTGGGTCCTTAAATGGGTAGACACGATTATGTGTCTACAGTAGGGAATAAGAAGTACAAAAAGTAAATAAAAAAATACAGGAGAGAGAAAAATAGGGTAGGTGGGGGGTTTTAATTTGGTTAATTTATTTGGTGAGGGACCACATGATAGATAAAAGTGGGGAATAATAATTGGGAACCTTATATAGATAAAGTAACAGTATAACCATTAACAAGGAACGACCCGAAATTATGTAGATTAAAAAGGAACGGAAGTAGTATATAACAACCAGTATATAACTAACATTCATTACTAATCCATACCCATTAAAAAGTGAGAGATGGTTCTACTGTAGCTTAGTAACAGTAAGCTTACTATTTTGCCCTTCCAACTACATGAAACTACTTGCCTACCCTTACTCATGCCTCTACTTTGCCACGCGTTCCTTTTGGCTGATGCTTTACCTCTTGGCTCTTGCAATCTTGCCCCTTCTTTCCTCCTCCTCCTTTAAACCTTCCTAAAAATAGAGCAATACGGCGGAACCCTAGACTTCAAATAGAGCAATCTTGCAATCTTGCACGAAAACCTCACTGTTTGCTACGATACGCCGAGCAATCACCACACAAATCTCCCTTTTACGGCACCTTAATGGGTCTCCTAAACCTCGAGAAAGAATATCTCCGCAAATTATTCGTCGGAACCACTCATTCCAATCTTCAACAAGCAATTCAGTCGGAAAATTGCGACAGATTTCGTGTTTTGCTGCGATTTCTCACTGTTTTGATGTGTAGCAAGGTTCTTCAACCATTTATTTGAATTTTTTAATAGATTAATAATAATAATTATCCTTTCTCACTTTATTTTCTTTCAGTCTGCCTCGAAATTCTTAGTTCCCTCATTATTTGCGTTTTTCAACCATTTAGGCCCTGTTCTTTTGAACTTATTTTGGCTGAACTGAACTGAACTTATTTTATTTTTTTGAACCGAACTTATTTTTTTGAACCGAACTTATTTTTACTTATTTTTGCTTGAACCGAACTTATTTTTGCTTGAACCGAACTTATTTTTACTTATTTTTGCCGAACCGAACTTATTTTGGCTGAACCGAACTTATTTTTGTTGAACTAAACTGTATTAACATAATATTATCAATACTCATTATTATAATAGTCAATAAATATTAACATAATATTATCAATACTTATTATTATTATTTTTTTATTATTTTATAATAATAAATAATAAATAATAATAATAAATAATAATAAATAATAAATAATAAATAATAAATAATAAATAATAAATAATAAATAATAAATAATAAATAATAAATAATAAATAATAAATAATAAATAATAAATAATAAATAATAAATAATAAATAATAAATAATAATAAATAATAATAAATAATAATAATAAATAATAAATAATAAATAATAAATAATAAATAATAAATAATAAATAATAAATAATAAACAATAAATAATAATAATAAATAATAATAATAATAATAATAATAATAAATAATAGTAATAATAATAAATAATAAATAATAAATAATAATAAATAATAATAAATAATAATAAATAATAAATAATAAATAATAAATAATAAATAATAAATAATAAATAATAAATAATAAATAATAAATAAAAAATAAATAATAATAATAATAATAATAAATAATAAATAATAATAAATAAAAAATAAAAAATAAAAAAATAAAAAAATAAAAAAAATAAAAGAATAAAAGAATTAAAAAAATAAAAAATAAAAAATAAAAAATAAAAAATAAAAAAAAAAAAATAAAAAAATAAAAAAAAAAAAATAAAGAAAGTAAAAAAAATAAAAAATAAAAAATAGAAATTCATCATTATTATAATTATAATATTAATAATAATAATAATATTAATAGTAATATTGAAAATAAAAATAATAATTACAACATTAGATAAGACTGTACTTATTTTGCTGAACTGAACTTATTTTTGCTGAACTGAACTTATTTTTACTTATTTTTGCTGAACTGAACTTATTTTTGCTGAACTGAACTTATTTTTACTTATTTTTGCTGAAAATAAGTCCAAAAGAACAGGGCCTTATTTGATTTTTTTCTCACTGTTACATGCATCTTTTACTTTTTTGGGTTGCACTGTTCTTTCATGTTCTCTCAATCAGTCTGAAATTGAATTATTGTGTATGAACAAACAGGCCCATATTGAAGAACAAGAACAGATATAGGAGTATTGGAACAAGGTGATACATCAGGTGATCAACATTAGAATAAAAAGGTTTTCTTTGATTAATGTACTAAATAATCTGGGTTTTCATATATTTTTTGTTTTGGCTTGTTGCCTTTTTTTAGTGTTGCTGTTAACATCTATATTTTGGTGGCTTAGTGATAAATTGAGTTAAGCCGCTTTGTCTTGGGATATGATCCTTTTGCCCTTTTGTCTTCGATCTATTTCTGTCATATATGTTATCGAGGTTATGATAACAAATAGATTTCTTCCTAGAAAAACACCGTGCCATAGCACTGTAGCATTAGCCACCAAAGCTATGTACTCAGGTTTAAAGCTTTGTGCAAAGTGGATTTTCACTGATGTTTTTTATCACTATCCTGCAACAACAATGGAATATCTTACAGAACCATGACAATTTATAAAAAAAAAAACTTCCATCCGAAAGGCTTGATAAAACATAAATAATTCTACTTTCCAAAATTTTATCATAACGTTTATATGATGATAATTTCGGCTTTTTTGAAATAGATGGAAAGTGAATATCTTTTCTTTGTGTTTTGTTCTTCTGATATGAAATATGGCTTCATTTTTTTTTTTTGCAGAATATAGTGATGTTGCTGCTTATCGCTTGCTATCAGAAGACACCAAAGATCTTAATCAGCTGGTATACATCTCTTTCTGCTAGCCTCTACTTATAGATTTCTGAAACGTTTGGAGTTAACTTACACTTTTCTTTCATGAATTGCCTTTTCAACTGATTATGTTCAACTTTTGTGGTGTGCTTCAGTTTCCACATGAAGTTTTATCATGTTGGTTTGGACAAATCTAACATATATATGCTCTGCATGCAGTACGCTCTTATCCACGAGAGGAAAGAAGATGGCATCTGTACTTTATACCTATCAAAGTTGTATAAAGGCGCTTCCTCAGGTTAATAGCAGCTTGTTATTGAAATACCAAGGGCATATTGTGATCTGGTGTAATTAGATTTTGTGCAGACCTTGATAAATTGCTATCTGTTTATTTATTTTCATTAACAATTAGATTCTGAAAGTTAATTGGCATGTAATTTTTGTTTTTTTTTATCCTTTGGCTTAGTAATAATGTCTTTTCTCTCATGGTGTTAGGACTGAGTAGAAAGTATTACCTTGAAGCCAGAAAGAGAGAGAAGCAAAGCAGAAGAAAGCAACAACATGAAGAAAGAAAAAGAGTTATACGAGGGAAAGGTTTGTTCAGTTTCTTCTGAAATCTGTTTCAGATTAGGGTTTTACTTTGTTTCTTTTTGCAATGTTGAAGAATGTATTTTGTGTCGTTAGTAAATGAGGCGGTAAGCTGATCTCATTTGTTCTATCATTTTTTTATTATTTTAAAAAAAAATTACTTTTTGTAGTAGTATATTCTGGTAAAATTTCTGGTTGTAGGAAGAGGGAATTAGTTTGCGCTTTTTTTTATTATGTAGCTGTGTAATTTATTGTTGATGATTAAAATATATGGTTAGTTGTTGAAAATCTGCTTGAAAGAGTTGATGAAATGTGAGAGTTTTCGGGGTTGAGTTAAAAATTTGGCTTCGAGATCTTGCCTAATTTTCAGTGAGATGTGAAATTTGGTTTTGTTGATTGATACTCCCATGGTGCTCTTTGTCTCTCTAATTCGTACATTGTTTCCATTTTAACATCATGATATGATGCGTTCGTCAACAGAAGTTTTAGCATGGATTTTTGAAGTTGTTTTCTAGATTTATGGTCTGGAATTAGGGTTTGGGTCAATTTAATGGTTGTTTTAATCTCAAGGTACTGCATTTGCTAAGAATGTTCCTGGCCCATTCTCATGCATAGCCTACCAAAGTCTTTATGGTTTGATGTATGCGTGCAATTTAGGGGGTCTTTATGGTTTGAGGTATGCGTGCAATTTAGGGGGTCTTTATGGTTTTGTTAGCTCTAACAATGCTTGAACTTGAAGGATGTTGCAAGATGAGCCCCCTCCCAAGTATAGAGAAAATTGATTTTAATTTTTATTTGTAGACCATCACTGAAGAGATGTAACAAAATAGAGAATAAGGAGTTGTTTGATTGTTATGTTTTAGTGTTATTGACCTGTGATTATTTACTTAGCTCGATATTTTTGGGGTCTACTTTGTCATCCCTTTGTTAATTACATTTTTCTGGTCTAAATTTGCAGATGATTCTACAAAAAATGAATATGGTAGCAAGGTCCATCATGCTAACATCCGTGCACCAAAGGTGAGAATCCCATCTTATTAAATGTGGAGGTTTAAAGATGTTAGAGTAGCTGAGATTGTGTTACAACTTAAAGTTCCGAATGGATTCTCTTTTCCTTGCCCCCATTAGCAAGTTCCTATAAAGAGCATATTGTTTTATGTTAACTTAAATCAAATTAGTTAATCAATTACTATAAACTAACTAAAAAAATGGGTTTAGGGTTTTCTAATGGGTTATTACTTTGTTTCTTTTTAGAAGAATGCGGTTTTGTTCTAGGTATGTCTTTCTTTTATGATATTTCATGTTTTAGAGTCTTGTGATTTTTGAATTTTAAAAGGATAATTCGCATAAGAGATGTGAAAAGCGTTTTTTTAAACGGGAGGAGATCTAATGGCAAATTTAGAATAGACTAAGTAAATGTTCATGATTTTGAGATGTTTTACTTCCTGTATTTCTTTCCATTTAACTTTGTATTTCTCATATTAATCGTTTTCAGTTTGGAGTTAGCGTTCTCATGTAAGGCTCGTAATTTCCAGTTGAAGGCTTAAAGCATATAAAGATTTTGATGCTTTTACCCTCTGAAATAATAATTGTTCTGATTAGCTTGCGAATATATGTTTAAAGTTCCTTTTCTTATTCGAATAGTCACACCTACTCTTGGTTTTGGTTTGTTGCACTAATTCTCAGCTGATATTGTTTGAGATTAACAAAACCACAAAAGAAAAAAAAATGCAATCCTCATGACACTGTAGGAAGAGTAGGTGTGTTTAATTGGTTATATGGGAAAGTTGCCTTCGTTGTGTGCTATTTAGTTTGTTACCGTCCTATATTTGTATAATCTTTTCAGAAAACTCTGAGGAGAAAAATGCTTCAGGTGCGTCCGGGGTATGTTTTCCTAATCTTCCCTTATTAGGTTTCACCATTTACAATCAAGGAATCTATTACTTCCTCCATTTCTAAATAAGTGCAACATAGAGAAGTGGCACACATACCAATGCATCTAGAGAGAGAAAGTTGGGGACCACACTTAAAAGAGTAATTAGGCAACCTAATTAAATAAAATATCTACACTAATTGCCCAACAACTTCAAATCCCCAACACCTTCACCGCCATCCACCACAACACTGCCACCACCGACCACCGCCACCACCACAACGCCACCACCGACCACCGCCACCACCAACGAAAAACTTATTTCCCCCTTCCCCATCCCTCGCCCACCGAAAACCCCCCCCTCCCCACCCCATTTCCCCTCCTCCACCCCTCGAAACTAATGCCCTACCCTTCCTGACCCCCAACCACCAACCACCCGTGTTACTCGGAGTCGGGTATGTGTCCAAGTGTCCGACTCGACAATTTTGTGGAACTTCTTCAATTTTTTGGCCCAAAATAAAGTGTCCAAGTGTCCCACTCATGTCCGAGTGTCGAGGATCCGACACAGGTACTTGACGTGCAATAAAGAGTCCGAGTAACGGAGCCAACCACCAACAGCTATCACAAACCACTGGCACCATCACCATCACAACAACACACCAACCACTACCATCACCGACACACCACTGTACATCTAAAAACCCTAAGAAGGAGAGAGAATGAGAGGAGGAGATAAGAAGTTGGTGGAAAAATTGTACATATAAAAACCCAAAATTCATCACTACGAAAATTCGTTGGCGGAATTCGAAGGCTCCATAAACAAGATCACGAAATTAGGGTTCTTCGTGGTTTAGAGATGAGAGAAGAAGGAGAAAACTAGATTCGCGAAGTAAACAAGGTCAGATCTGAAGATTAGAACACTGAAATTGCACGAAATTAGGGTTTTTCATCGTTTACAGATGAGAGAAGGAGAAAAATAGATTTGAACACTGATTTTGCAGGAATTTAGGGTTCTTCATGGTTTAGAGATGAGAGAAGAAGGGGAAAACTAGATTCAACCGCTGATTTTGCATAAAATTAGGGTTCTTCGTGGTTTAAAGATGAGATGTGACGAATTAGGGTTCTTGGTGTTTTGGGGAAAGTAAACTCTATCACAGGAAGTAACACTCGGTTAGTGGGTTGAGTTGTTGGTGATGCGACGAATTCGACCAGGTTGTTGTTGGTGGTGCGGGTTGGTAGCGTTGGCCAAGTTGTTGCTGGTGGTGCGGGTTGCTGATGTTGGCCAGGTTGTTGCTGGTGGTGTTGAGTTAGTGGGCTGAGTTGACAAGAGGGGGGTGGGTTAAGTTGAGGAGAGAGAGAGAGGTGGTGGGTTAAGTTGAGGAGAGAGGGGTGGGGTGGCTGAGATGAGTGGTGGGTTGGGTGGGTTGATTAATTAGTTTAGGTTGGTAGATGATAAGCTGATTAAGTTGTTGGAGAATTAAGTAATGGCAAGCTTGTAAATAAAAGGAAGAAAACTTTCCAATTTGAGCTATGTTAAACTTATTATGACATTTTTTAAAATGAGAAATGTTGCACTTATTTAGAAACGGATGAAGTATTAAATTCTTCCGTGTATGTAGATTATACAGATTCTGATGCAACAATACAAATTGCATGCCAGTTAAGAAAACTCTGCAGTGTGGGAATATGGAACACACGATTGAGAAAGTTAATGATTTAAATCCAGAGGTCAGTGTCAATGCAAAAGTTATAGCTTACCTGTGTAGAATACTATTACCTCTTTGCTCATTAATAGAAAGGTTTCTTTTACTTAGAATCCTTTCTTGTCAAACTACATACGCCGATTAACTTAGTAGTTAATGATTTTTGAAGATTTCCAGGTTGCCAAATGACAGTATTTCTTCTATTACTCTTTTCCATCATCTTGCTCCTCTTTTTTTGTTTTCCTTATCTTTTATGGATTTTACATTTTTCGGGTTAGGTCTTCTTGCTCTCATTTCCTTGATCTCGAATCTCAACATTTGTGTGTTGCTTTCGAGTTTGGTGATAAATATGTTGGACTTGCAATTTAAGATCAAGATTACTTAACTCCATCATCTTTGAGGTAAATTGTGCACTTTATGCATCAGAATTGAGGCTACCAACTTTATTTTTTGTATCTAAAATAATTTTTCTCAAGACTTGGTACAAGCCAGGAATTGACATTAGATTATGTAAGAGTATATATAGCTTAGTCTATTGCGTTTTTTGTTCTATTTAGATTATGTATTTAGTTATAAAAGTAAAAAAAAAGAAGGATTCCATTAAGAACAATTAAGTTATTCATCATATGTGTTAGATCTTAGAGCGCAAAAGTCATGAAAATATGACACTTATTTATTGATTGATACTTATGAGTATGAATTGATGAGTCAATGGGGGTCTAAGTTGTGTTTCAATTGCATTATCTGAATTTTGACATTATGTTTGCACTATTTTATTGACAAATTGGCTGGTGGAATGGGGGGTTATCCTTTTCTCATTCTTAAATAAAGGGGGTAGCCATGATTGGAGAATGACCCGTATTGTAAAGAATTGTCTGCAGGAGAGAGCCTTGTCTAGCCCAACTTCGCACCCCTCCCCCTCCAAATAAAGAAAATATAAGGGTAAAAAATTGAGGAACACCCAAAATTATTTTTTTTTTTTAAAAAAAAACCAAAAATAAGACTTCATTTTGCTTATCTATTTATAAAGGTAGTTGTGTCGAAGGGTTGTAAATTCATGGGTTTTCCTAATGTCATGATTTGATTTATCGTACCTGGTTGCAATATGAATTGCTTTTTTAGATTGCTCGACAAAATAAATATAAACTCAATTTAATATATTATCCTAGATACTATCTTGGGGAAGGAGGGTAGCATAGAATTATGAGATGCACTAAATTAAGAAAGCCATTGGGAGAGAAAGAGAGTATTCTTAAGAGAGTTGGAGAAATAAGCAGGGTGAAAGGGGAGGGGGAGAAAAAGAAAGAGCGTTCAACAAAGACATCAATTTGCAAAATACGATTTCTTTAGTACAAATTAATTTATCAGGGAGTAGCATAGGAGGGTTTATTAAAAATCTTTAGACCGTAAACAATAAAAAATGTGTAGGGTGAGGGAGTGGTATAAAGAGAAGGAGAAAGAGGATAAGATAAAGCACTTTTAAGATATCGGTTTTTGAAATATGATTTTTCCTAATAAAAAATTAGAGTCAAACGAATAAGTGACGCAACTCACAAAAGTAGAGAGGGATAAAAAGGAAGAAGAGGATAGGGAAAAGGATAGGGGAAAGAATGAGAACTAGAGTAACACAAATAGGTAACATATTGGATTATGATTTTCTATGGTTATTCCTTTGATCAAGTTGGCAAGGCTACATGATCGCAAGTTAATTGATAAATGATGATGAAAAAAATTCTTGTGATGGACAATTTGAAATTAACGAAGAAATACTATTATTCATAATAAGGAGAATAAGGCATGGAGCAGAGTTTGTTAAACATATTTCATAAATTCTTACTCAATTTTTAGATATATTTATTGATTATACCTTCAATTACACGTATTTATAGTCTAGAAAATAGACTAATATTTTCGTAAATAGCTATGTGTTCAATTGCACATAGTTATAATCTAGCCAATAGATTTGTAAGAGCTATATGTTCAAATATCACAATTGACAACACCATATGCTTTTAATGTTCAGGCATTGCCTACGGTGAGAGGTTGATTCCATTTTGCACATAAATGTGATGTGGTATTCATGGCGAGGACGATTATCCAACTATTTTTTTTGTTAAATAATTTATAAGTATTTTAGGTTAGATAAACTTGAAGACCTTCATTTGTGGTGTGAGCTCAAAGAAAGGGAAGATATTGGCCGTTAACATGAGGTTGCCTTTCGCCTTAGCACTAAGTCTGCTGCACATCAAGCTGCTCATGCACTTACCACTAAAGCTGCTGCTCAGCCTAACAATTAAGCTACTTCATCACCTACCCAAGGGATCTTTTTACTTACTGTTTTGCTGTAAGTCTAATGCTACATGTTAACAGTTTACCCCTTAGAGTTAATCATCACTTAATATGAACTAACCAATTTGCTAATAGGCATGATTGAGTTCTTGTAATAAATATAACAATGACCCAAAAGCGTTTTAGAGGATGCGAAAGACCCTTGGCGTGTTTTGTAATCTAAAAATAGCTTGCACTAACAA
This sequence comes from Beta lomatogona, assembly GCA_947646795.1. NCBI lineage: Eukaryota > Viridiplantae > Streptophyta > Magnoliopsida > Caryophyllales > Amaranthaceae > Beta > Beta lomatogona. The sequence goes on from CANSNZ010001486.1 coordinate 1,878,755, forward strand.
GGGTTATTTGCATATATGTTATGCGATCTAATTACTTTATCTTCCTAACTACCAAGTTCACATGCTTTGGTTTTGCTTAAATCGATTATGATAAATGCTTACATTTCGTTATTCACAATCATTTTCGCTACCTTGGGGGGCCGCGCGCGATAGCTTGCGGTCCAACAACTAGTCAAGAAAAAAAGGGATAAGTCTCTCTCTAGTAAAACCTTAGCGAACCCCCACCCACCTTGCGCGGCACAGCCCTGTATTGAGGAAAACTCGCCGATGGCCAGGGCTTTGCTCTACTCCCGGTCTCCAACGAGCTTCACCTTTCTCTCACCTTACGCCGCCTTCGCTCCTAACGCCATGACTTTACTTCCCTGCAGCAAGCGGGCCTCGCCTCCCTGACTCCTACCGGCGCTTCTCGTCTATCCGTCGGTGGCCAAGTCGGGGAATCTTGACCAAAGTCAAGTTTGGCACAACTTCAGATCTCCCAATTTATTGGGGTGATTTATCGACTTCGGTAAATCTACAATTCCATCAAACAGTTGTGAGTTGTGTGCTTTGTTTTCATCTGCTTACTGTGCTATGTTCAGCTTCATTTTAGTTCTTGTTCGTGGTTTGGGTTTGTGTTTCTAGTGGTAGATTTAAGGTTTTAGTTTGGGTTTAGTACTTTAGTCTTGTGTGGTTATCTTAGGAATCATGAACAAATATGAACAGTTGAAAGGGGTTTTGTGCTTATATCACTTTGAAGTGAATGATTTTTCTTCGAATAATTTGGTCCAAAGGATTTGTAACATGGACAAAAATCCTTGGGTATTTTTGAGTATGTTCGAAGTTTGAAAGATGAGGGCAACCATTTCTACAGAAAAGGTGTTTTTCAATCAGCAATTTCAAGATAATTCCAAGGCATCAAAATCTTGTTTTTTGCTCAAATTAATGACGAGGAGGAGAAGCTAGTCTGTCTTTCTTAGCTTAGCTATCTCTATTAACTTGAACTTGGTTTCATGTTTTATCAAGGAAAGGGATTTTCAGAAAGTGGGTGAGTTGTTTATTTGGGCCACGTTCTTTTGAACTTATTTTGACTGAAATTAAATTAAATTTGAAATTAAATTAACTGAACTGAAATTAAATTAAATTAACTGAAATGAGAGAAAGTGAACTGAATTGTATATTTAATTTTCTAAAATAATAATTAGCGATAATAATCAATAAGTATTAACATAATATTATCAATACTTATTATTATTATTATTTATTATTATTGTTATTATTGTTATTATTGTTATTATTATTTATTATTATTAATGTTATTATTTATTATTATTGTTATTATTTATTTTTATTATTTAATTTAAGTTCAGTTAAGTTCAACTTAACAACAATAATAATAATAATAATAATAATAATAATAATAATAATAATAATAATAATAATAATAATAATAATAATAATAATAATAATAATAAAGAATAATAATAATAAATAAATAATAAATAATAATAATGATAAATAATAAATAATAATAAATATTATATAATAAATAATAATAAATAATAATAATAATAATAATAAATAATACTAATAATAATAAATAATAAATAAAAAATGATAATAATAATAGTAAATATAATAATAATAATTATAATAATAAATAATAAATAATAATAAATAAACAATAAATAATAAATAATAATAAATAAATGATAAATATTAATAATAATAAATAATAATAATATATAATAATAAATAATAATAATAATAATAATAATAATAATAATAATAATAAATAAATAAAAAATAAATAACAAATAATAAATAATAAAATAATAATAATAATAATGATAATAATAATAATAATAAATAAATAAATAATATAATAATAATAATAACAATAATAATAAAAAAATAATAATAATAATAAATAAAAAATAAAAATAATAAATAATAATAATAATAAAAATAATCATAATCATAATAAATAATAATAATAATAATAATAATAATAAATAATAATATAATAATAAATAATAAATAATAATAAATAAACAATAAATATTAATAATATTAAAAAATAATAATAAATAATAATAATATATAATAAATAATAATAATAATAATAAATAAATAAATAAACAATAAATAACAAATAATGAAATAATAATAATAATAAATAATAATAATAATGATAATAATAATAATAAATAAATAAATAATATAATATAATATAATATAATAATAATAATAATAAATAATAAATAAAAATAATAATAATAATAAATAATAATAATAATACTAAAAATAATCATAATATAATAAATAATAATAATAATAATAATAATAAATAATAATAATAATAGTAATAATAAACAATAATAATAATGATAATAATAATAATAAATAATAAATAATAAATAACAATAATAAAAATCATAATAAATATTAAATAATATTAATTATTATTATTATCATATATAATAATAATAATAATAAATAATAATAATAAATAATAATAATAATAGTAATAATAAACAATAATAATAATGATAAAAATAAAAATAATAATAATAATAAATAATAAATAATAAATAATAATAATAAAAATCATAATAAATATTAAATAATATTAATTATTATTATTATCATAAATAATAATAATAATAATAATAATAATAATAATAATAATCATAATCATAACAAATAAAAATAATAATAATAATAATTAAAATATTACATAAGATTGAACTAAACTGAAATTAACTGAAATTAAATTAACTGAACTGAAATTAAATTAAATTAAATTAACTGAAATTAAATTAACTGAACTGAAATTAAGTGAAATAAACTGAACTGAAATTAACTGAAAATAAGTTCAAAAGAACAGGGCCTTGGTTTTGAGTTATGATACTACAAATGCAAAAGCTTACTTAGGAGAGCAGTTGCAGCTTTGGAAATCAACAAATTTGATTTAGCTTTTGTTGATCTTACCCCAGCTCTTAAAATTCAACCAAACAATGGAGAATTTCAACAAAAATTCAATGATGTGATGTCATTGTTAGGATGGTCTTCAAGCTTTGTTGATATTGCTATTGAAGTAGTCCGAGAAGATGAAGCGTTCAAGAACTATTCACAATTGGAGAGAAGGGGAAAGGAACTCCTACCAAGGTACAAATATGGTCAATACTAAAGTAAAGGAGAATCACACCTTATCAGAGAAGGTGGCAATGAATGCTGTAGAAATAGAGTGCAGCATTGACGATACTAGTAGGGTCCAATTAGGAAAAAAAATCAAATTTTGTAGGGTCCAATTTTCGATTTTTAAATCAGAAACAGCAGGATACCTATTTGGATCTCACCCCCTCAATACAGGGGGTGATTTTAGCGAGAACTTTGAATAATTATAGCTCTTCCCAAAATCATATGATTAACATCCAAATCCTTAATCCATCACAGAAGATGGATTGTTGTACGACTACAGATTATCATAACTCCAATGGAGACGAGACACTCGTTGAAGGGCACTATTAAGTGTGAAAAAGCTCCAAGTTTGGCCCAGGAAGATCGGGCTACAAGTATGGATTCCTAAAAGTCGTCTTGTGCCTCTCCGTTTGTAACTCTAAGTGCCTCCTTCGCTAGCCAGCAAAGTCTACTTTATGGATCACCAATTATGCTACTAGAAAGATGACAGTCTCTTCTCGGTTCCCCTCCAAATTCAAACAACAACATGATGATGAGCGTGGAAGTCCCTCCTTTTCTAACCCTTGGTTTTGCAAGGTGCGTGTTGGCTCCAAGAGAAGTCCATCTTGTTTTATTGAGGATGTTTGCTACCCTTGCCGAAAGAAATGTTATTCCCCTAACCCTCATGTTTTAGTAGCTAATCTTGTTCATGAAAACTTAGTTATGTAGTGTTGGTTTGTTCTCTAGGATATAATATGAGTTTTAACTAACACAAATTTTTCCGATGTTAAAAAAAAAAACTTACATTTATTAGCTATATTAGCTATATGATAAAATCTGTTTATATTTCATATAAATTAGGCAAGCTTGTACTTGATGCATGACATTTATGGCTTTTAAGTTCTAACATTCTCCTACTACTTTTAGAGTTGGACACAACTATAAAGTGACTGCACATGTCAATTGGAGCTGGCAAACAAGTGGGGTTGACATGAGCTAGTAAGATTCAGAGATACGCACACTTAAAAACAAAAGGATTAACATTCTCATTACAGTGACCTACTAGTCTATGTGTAAATGTGTTTTGTCGTCTTATTAAGAAATGAGTGGAGAACATCCAATGCAAAAAAAATCAACGAGATGTATCTGATCTGCAACAGTTGAAGCTGCTGCCTAACAGAAAAGAGAGTTGTAGAAAGCTAAGCGGAGAGTGATACACAGTAAAACTAATATGGCTGAGGGAGTTCTGTCTGACATAGCTGCAAAAGTATTGGCATCCTTTGGGAAATCAGGTCTTCAAAAGGCTGCATCCTGGTGGGGTGCAAGAGATGATTTGAAGAAGCTTCAGGACTCCATTAGTATGATCAAAGCTCGCGTTCGTGATGCTGAGAATCGCCATCAGGAGGAGGGCAGTGACTCGGTGAAAGAGTGGCTGGGGCGGCTGAAGCAGGTTCTGTACCGAGCTGATGACTTATATGAGGAGGTCCTCATTGTTGACAGGAAAAGGAAGCAGACACAAAGAAGCAAGCTTGTCATGCAGGCAGGCTGCTTATTCTCAAGGTCGGGCCCTCTTTCTTTCAGCATGAATATTGCTCGGAAGATCAAGTCTATTAGACAAGAGCTTGATGCCATTAAGTTAGATATGGTTGGCTTAAATTTGACAGACCGGTTTGTAGATGAACCACCCCATTTGATGAGTAGAAGGGAAACAGCCTCCTTTGTTCAGTTAGAGGGAGTCATTGGCAGGGAAACTGAAAAAGACGCGATAATTGAGATGCTTTTTGATCCCAAATATGAGGGGAAAAGGGTTACTATCATCCCAATCGTGGGGTTTGGAGGTCTAGGAAAAACCACTCTAGCTCAATTTGTTTTCAATGATGAGAGGGTTAAAAACCATTTTGATATAATTAAATGGGCCTGTGTACCTGAGGTAGATAATCAGCATGAAGTGATTAAGAAAGTTTTCAAGTCCTTAACTGGTCAGGATTACTATTCACTCACTTTGGACAAAATAAAAGAAGGGATCCAAGAATCAATAACCAGCAACAAGTATTTACTTGTGTTAGATGATGTATGGGATGATTGTCGTGAGAGATGGCTTGATCTGAATAGCTTGTTGGAATGTGGTAAATTGGGAAGTAAGGTAATTGTGACTACGCGCTCTTATGTGGTTGCAAAAGTTCTTGGCACAACTCCAGAAGCCTACAAATTAGGACTTCTAACAGTGGATGAGTCCTTGAAACTTTTTAGAAGATTAGCATTTAAGTCAGGCCAAGAGGAGAGTAATCCTAATTTGACACAGATAGCGAAGGAAGTTGTTGCAAGCTGTGGAAATGTTCCCCTTGCTATCAGGGTTCTTGGAAGTCTCCTCTACTCTAAAGACAGTGAAGAAGAATGGTGTTTATTTAGAGATGCTCAACTGTCCAAGGCAAAGCTCACAGAAAGTAGCAACATCATGCCTGTATTGAAGTTAAGCTATGATAACCTACCAGCAAGATTAAAGCAATGCTTTGCCTACTGTTCACTATTCCCAAAAGACTACAAGTTCAGCAAGGTGGAATTGGTTAGTCTGTGGATGGCGCAGGGGTATCTGGAGCCGCCAAGTAATGGTTCTAGCCTTGAGGAAGTTGGGGATGAATGTTTTCTCGAGTTACTGTGGAGAAACTTTTTTCAGGATGCCGAGGAAGATGAGATGCTAAATGATGATATATACTGCAAGATGCACGAGCTGATGCATGACTTGGCACAACATGTAGCCAATGATGGGAGCATTGTGCTTTACGGGAGCTCTATCCAGTGTACTAAGAGAGTTGTACATGCATCAGTTCATTTGATAGAGAATTCAACGGTGGAAGAGTCGTGGGACACAATTCAAGAACTGCCACAATCCTTGCATGTTGCTACTACAATGCGATCATTGTTATTCATCAAAGAGGTAAGATTTTTTCATTATGGCTCTCTCAAATCAAGTGTACTAAAAAATATAACTTCCAGATTTCAATCCTTACGTGTCTTGTACTTGAAAAAAATGGGAATTCAAAATGTCACAAAATCAATAGGCAGTTTAAGACATCTGAGTTACCTTAACCTCTCAGAAAACTTTATGGAATGTCTTCCCAATAGCATCACAAGGTTAGAGAACCTGCAAACACTATGCCTTAGTAAATGTGAACAGCTAACGGAGTTGCCAAGAGGGTTTACAAGATTGGTCAATCTTAGATACTTGGGAAATTTGGAATGCACTTTCCCTGAAATGCCACTTGGATTTGAGAAAATGACACATCTGAAGCGGTTGGATAAATTTGTTGTAGGGAAGAGCAGTGGGATAGACACACTGCCTGCCTTGAATCTTAGAGGAGCTTTGACGATTGAATTTGGCAGATGGCGGAAAGAAGCAATGATAGAAGCAAGGAGGGTGAATTTGAAGGGAAACCAAAAGCTGACTCATCTTCTATTAGATTTGAGTTTCCAGCAGGAGGAAGAAGCTGTTAGTTCCAGAAATGTGGAGGAGTTGTTAGATTGTGTACAGTTACCGCCAAGTCTCAAGTTTTTGTCTGTTTGCCATTACGGTGGAGAGAGATTTCCACTGAAGATGGTAGATAAGTTAACTAAACTCGTTCACGTTCGTATTGCAAGTTGCAGAAATTGTCATGTTCTTCCTGGCCTCAGTCGACTGCCTCGTCTCAAATATCTTTATCTTGATAAGCTTGACAAGTTGGAGTACATAGAAAATGATGACATGTGGGCTGGTAAGAGTGAACCTTGTTACATGTTCCCGGCTTTAGAATCTTTGACTATGTGGGATTTGCCTGAACTAAAGAGGTGGTCAAGAGTGCAGGAAAATGACGTAGAAATAGCACAGCTACAGAAGCCATTCTTCCCTCGCCTTTCTAAACTTGATATGCTAGGATGTTCTAAGTTGAAGTTAATGCCTCTAGCACCAAAGCTCCAGTCATTGGAGGCTTATAACATCCACGGGAAGCTGCTAAACGCTCTTCTGATGCCACATGATCCAAAAGCACCATCACCATCACCACAACCATCATCATCATCTTCCTCTTTGTCTTCGTTAACTGTTTCCACTTCCTCATCATTGAAGTGGCTAGACCTTTGCAGCATTGATGAATTAGTTTCCTTGTCCCTTACTCATTTTTGTGATCTGGAGTCCTTGAGAATACGACAGTGTGAGGAACTGAAGGATTTGATAATTGAATATCCGAATTCAATTCGAGAATTATATATTGCGAGTTGTAGCAGCCTGAGAAACGTTTTCGATGCTCTTCAGCATCTTTACGTCCTTGAGAAATTGCAAATCTTGGAATGTGAAGACCTGGATGTTTGGGACTATGATGAGGAGGAGAGAAACAACAGCAATAAGAGTGACAAGAGCATCATCAGATCACCATCATTAGCTTGGAAAGGCATGAAGAGCCTTCAATTCTTAGAATTATTCAACATCTGGAAACTAGAGTCGCTCCCACTTACATGGGTAACAACACTTCAGAGACTCAACATTAAATGGCTCAAGAATTTGACAGCACTACCGGACAGCATTGGCCACCTCTCCCAGCTGCATGAGATTACGATCATAGGATGTCCTAATTTGGCATTACTTCCACAATCGTTACGTAGCCTTACTTCTTTACGAGAACTTGTGGTTCATGCATGTCCGCATTTGGAAAGAAGATGTAAGAAGCTGGATGGTGAAGATTGGCCCCTGATTCAACACATTCCCCATGTTACTCTGGGATAGACTTCCTAGTGGTATGAGTATGAAAATACCAACCTATGCGCTCCAGAGCTTTTTTTATTTTTTAGGATACAAATTTATGCCTTCTTAAAATATGCTTAGTTAGCTATTGTTCTATTGCAGCTTTCCCATTGACCTGATTGCATCAGGCTTTCTAATGCTAGTTCAAAAAGCTGATGCTGAGAAATGAGAATAATTCACAGCTACTGAACCATTATTGCAGAACCGGCAGAGCCACACTCTATTCTCACCTTGGTGATCCTAGAACTGTTTTTCTAGTATTGTATGTCAATTGCATTTCCTCATCCAGTATTTGCTTGTCTCTGTGAAATCAGAGTGTCACAAACAATTACTTGATGCGAGGTGAAGCCTAATATAATGTGTTTGTTCACAAATTTGTAGCAGAACCTGTCATGTATTATCTGCATCATTCTTCGACAATCTTGTAGGTATTTGCCTCGATAAAACCTCTGCAATTAACCCCGGTGCTTCTCTCGATGAAATTCTCACTGTGACAGAAAATTCCAGAAATAAGGTGTAAAGTCAATAGAATACCTTATGTTAAAATCTGGCGCTTGCTGCAATTATTAAGTCCTCGCCTCGATATGAAGTTAAATAGAGATAAAGAAGTTGAATAATGGGGGAAAAACTAACATATGAAAAAGTAAACTTCTCTTTTGGAGTATTAAACTTTGCATGTAATTTAATGGCGAACTCATCATTTTTTATGTGTGGTTCTCCTTTCTTCTCTTCATTGCTAGCATAACTGTCTCACAAACAAACCACAAACACCTGGGTCCTTGGCAAAAACTTCAACAAGCATTCAACTTCATACTTCCTCCGTTTTCTTTTATCTGCATCGTTTTCCTTTGGCAATTCCCTTTTACTTGCAATGTTTCCATTTTTGGGTAATCTAAAGACAAATAGATTAACAGTTAAAAGACTCAAAACAGCAGTATGTCGCTAGTTCCTTGGCATTATGCAAGATATACTCTCTTCATCTGGAAGTAGGTGTAAGGCCTGTAAGCCGATCTAGAAGCCTTTTTTATCAACAAAAAGAGTAGGTGTACACTCAAAATCATGAAGTTTACTACTGTGTCAATACTTGAAGGCTTCGAGAATATTGGAGCACAAAAACATGAGAGAAATGATGAGCACATTATCTGTTAATTGAAGCTTAAATAGAGAACAGGAAAAGGAACCCTTTATAGAGTGAACACATCATGCTTGGATCAGAAACCTTGGTTCTTTCTAATATCTATCAAGTTGAATAGTGAATGGCTAATACGGATTTATTCAACTAAGCTAGGATTTAGCAAACTGGCATCCATAGAAGACTAACTAAACTTGGTTCTTTTTACAAAAGAAAAGATACAATCAACATGGTAAGATACCATCATCATCTACATTAATGTGGGCACAGAGCAAGTCAGATGGAGAAACACTGGTTAACATCTTTCTTTTTCGGTCAGAAGAATGTCCATCCTAGGAAGGGGGAAATCCTTCCTAGAATAAGCTTGGTAGGATTTGACATTTTTGACCCTCAGCCTCCCGCTGAAAGTCGGAGCGCTTGCTAACTACTCTAGCCTCCTATCTCGATTGACACCTTTTTCACCAAACCTTTTTTCACTATGTATTTTAATATATGATAGAGTATATGCGGTTTTTATATTTTTTGAAATACAAAATAAGATAAAGTGATATACTTTTAATAAATGAACGTATTAAGAAAGTTTTTTTTTTAAGGTAACATGGATATCCCTTGCACAAGCGTACGGGGGATTGGGAATTCCAGGTACTTTGCAAGGGGCAAGAATCGAAGCCTTGCCACAAGGGTGGAAGGAGGACCTCCAGGCTCCAAAGTCCAACCAACTAGGTTAACCTTGATTCTTAAATGTATTAAGAAAGTGGGTGGAGACCAATTTAACATACTTACAAAGAGTACGTATGTATGTGTACGCATACAAGCATTACTCTATGAATCTATGAGGTACAACTTGCGGGATCCCCAAATTTCCCATCACTTGTGCAAGGGATTTCATCTTGCCTTATTAAAAAAAAAAAAAAAAAAAAAAACTTCTCACATTGTAGAAATGCAATTATGTCCATTAACTAAGCAAAGGGAAAAAAATTTATTAATGACTTTAGAAATAACGAGCCTAATTACTTCATATGTAAAAGATAATATTAGTCTCACTTCAAACCCGCGTTTTTAGTTATACTTCCTCTGTTTCAAAATACTTGACACACTTCTCCGGGCACGCTTGCCAATGCAAAACATTAACTATTAATATCTCTAATTTCCTACATGTAAAAATTATAAAAAGTTGATATTTTGAATTTCTATATCGAGACGAATCTAACCACAATCGCACATGACTATATATTTTATTACGTAAAAATCACAAAACAAGGGCAAAAGAGAGTGTGTGAATAGTACAATATTTATCATACATCCGGGTGTACCATGCTATTTTTTTGCTCATTTGGAGCTCTCACTATGCTCATTTGAAGGTTCCAAATAAGCAAATGATGAAAAAATAGCCTTGGGTGTACCATGCACTTGATACACCCGGGTGCATGATGAATGCACTCATGTGAATAATGCAAAAGTCAAACCGCGTCATCTATTTCAGAAAAGTACTTGTGTACTCCATTCAGGTTTTAGTGTTGTACTATGTTCCTTGGATTCCCTCAATTACCTTACGAACTATTTGGTAAAAAATACTAAATGACGGTAATGGTGCTGAAATCATAAGTAATTGTGTAACTGCTAAGATCTAGGAATCTCAGTTAGGCAACAGTAGATATAAACAGCAAAAATAGCACGATAGTAGGATAGTTTTGTATTAAGCAAGATTTAAGAAATCTCCTCCTAACACACCCTTACATTCGAGAGGTAAGGTTTACTCCCACCACTCCACACTCTAATATTCTGGATACCACCCTTTTTGGGTGAGGCCCCTATTTATATATTTACACACATGCCTTTCTCTCAGGACTTTTCTCTCTATTACTCATAACTAATTTCTGTTATGATGTCAGTAATTATGCTATTCCTTCCTCCACTCCTTTGTTGCTATTCTCCACTCCCATATTGCCACCTGTCCCTGTGTGAAGACTTCTGGACCCTTCCTTCCTCTCTTCCTTCTTGCATACGTGTAAATAATAGGAGGGTGGGTACTGGGCTTAGCAATACCCCCGGGCCAATTAAGCACCGAATTCAGGGAAGCGTGCTTTGAAGAGAGTGATGTCTTCCAGGTAGCTTCAAAACTAGGCAGGTGAAGCCACTTAATGAGGACCTCAGTAGCTTGGTCAGGAGAATGGTGACTAGATCTCAGGCCTAGGACAGCTTCAGGGGAAGCGTCTAGAACCATGTCAGCAGTGAGTTGGGTGGGTAGAGTGGGGGAGATGTGAGGTTGGCCAATGGCTTTTTTAAGCTGTGAGACATGAAAAACTGGATGTATTTTGGTGGGGGATAGGTCAAGCTGGTAAGCAACAGACCCAATCTTCTGAACAACTGAGAAAGGCCCATAGAATCTGGGAGAGAGTTTTTCATTAGGTTTCCTAGCCAAAGACTTCTGTCTGTAGGGTTGTATCCTAAGATAAACCCAATCACCAACAGCAAAGAGGTAACCCAATCACCAACAGCAAAGGTTACCTCTCTTCTGTGTTTATTCTCCTGGAGTCTCATACTGTTCTGAGCAGCTAAGAGATGGAACTTAAGTTCATGCAAAGTAGCATCTCTCTCCAATAGTTGCTCTTCCAATGAAGAAACTGATGTGCTACCTTGCTCAAACCTGAATAAAAGGGGGGGGGGAGGGGATCCCTACCATACACGGCCTTGAAGGGTGTACAGTGAGTAGAAGCATGAGTAGAGGTGTTATACCAATATTCAGCCCAAGGAAGCCAAGTAGCCCAGGAGGTAGGCTTACCACCAATGAAACACCTGAGATAGGCTTCTAAGGACTTGTTGACCACTTCTGTTTGGCCATCAGATTGGGGATGGTAGGATGTGCTTCGATGGAGGGTTGTGCCATGAAGCTTAAAAAGTTCCTTCCAGAATAAGGTGATGAAGATTTTGTCTCTGTCAGAAACTATAGAGAAACTATAGTTGAGGGAAAACCATGTAATCTCACAATTTCTTTAATGAAAACAGCAGTCCAATGAAATTTCCATACTTGGTAAGCCTATCAATGACTACTAATATAGTATCAAACCCCATGGATTTTGGAAGACCCTCAACAAAATCTATGGAAATATCTGCCCAGATGAGGTGAGGAATAGGAAGGGGCTGCAACAGCCCAGCTGGCTTTAGGGTAGAAGTCTTACTTTGTTGACAAATATGGCAGTTCTGGACAAAGGAAGTGATGTCCTTCTTCATGCCTCTCCAGAACCATACTGATGCAAGTCTCTGGTATGTTTTATACACCCCAGAATGCCCTCCAACAGGAGTAGAGTGATACTCCTTCATCAATATGCTCGGAAGAGAAGACTTCCTAGGAACCACCAGCCGCTTCTTATACTTCAATACTCCATGCTCCACTGAAAACCCTTGTAGAGGAGTGTCCCCTGCTAGAACAGAATTGGTGAGTGCTTGCGGTTCCTGATCTTGTTGTATAGCCAGTTGGAATTCCTCCCAATGTGGGAAGTGTGAGGTGAGGAGAGCATTGCATTCAAGTTGCCCTTCCTGTCTGCGAGACAGAGCATCAGCCACTCTGTTACTTGCTCCTGGCTTGTACTTGATGTCAAAGTTAAAACCCATGAGTTTGCCCACCCACTTCTGGTATTTTGGCCCCACCTCTCTTTGATTCAACAAGTTTCTCAGGCTCTGCAAAAGTGCCTGCCCAGTAAATAATGTCTCCAATTCTGTACGGAAAGAACTACAGCCATTACTTCCTTCTCATAAATGGATTTGCTCCTTCCTCTCAACCCCAAAGTCTTGCTGTAATAAGCAATAGGATGCCCTTGCTGGAGGAGCACTCCCCCAAACCGAACCCAGAAGCATCAGCTTCTATTACAAAGGGTAAATTGAAATCTGGCATACTGAGTACTCTGGAGCAGTAGATAAAGCCTGTTTGAGCTGATTGAAGGCAGCAGTGGCTGCCTCATGCCACATAAAAGCATCTTTCTTCAATTGTTGTGTCAAAGGGTGTGCTATACTAGCATAGCCTTTAATAAACCTCCTGTAGTACCCAGTCAAACCCAAAAATCCTCTCAAGGCCCTTAAGGTTGTGGGTAGTGGCCAATCCCTCATAGCTTGAACTTTAGTCTGATCCATAGCTACCCGAGCAGAAGATATAACATGCCCCAAGTACGCCACCTCAGATTGCCCAAACTCACATTTTTTAAAATTGGCATATAAGTTGTGCACAGCCAACAAACCCAACACCAGACTAAGATGATGTTGATGTTGCTCCATATCAGTACTGTAGACCAGTATATCATCAAAAAAAAACCAAAACAAACCGCCTCAAGTAGGGCTTGAAGATATCATTCATAAGAGCCTGAAAAGTAGCAAAGGCATTTGTGAGCCCAAAGGGCATCACCAGAAACTCATAATGGCCCTCATGAGTCCTAAAGGCTGTCTTATGAACATCTTCCTCCCTCATACGAATCTGATGATATCCAGATTTCAAATCCAACTTCGAAAACACAGATGAGCCATGGAGTTCATCAAGTAATTCATCAATTACTGGAATAGGATACTTATCAGGGACCGTAACATGGTTTAAGGCTCTGTAATCCACACAGAAACGCCATGAATCATCTTTCTTTTTGACCAACAACACAGGACTAGAGAAAGCACTATGGGAAGGTTGTATGATGCCAGCATGCAACATGTCAGTAATTAAACTTTCAATTTGAGTGTTCTGTGATTGAGGATATCTATAAGGTCGGACACTTACTGGATCAGTACCATGTTTCAAAATTATAGCATGTTCATGTCCTCTCTTGGGAGGAAGACCAATAGGCATGTGAAATACCTGATCATAGGAAGTGAGGAGAGGCTGCAAACATGCTGGAATGTTGTGTTGTACCTCCTGGTCTCCTTGTCCAACATTTTCCAATTGATTCAGTTCAACCAAATAACCTCCACCTTCCTTCTTAATGGTGCGCATCATGGCTTTCAGGGAAATGCCCTGCCTGCAAAGTGTGGGATCACCCTCCAGAGTGACAGTGTGCTCTCCTTGTTTAAATTGGATTTTCTGAGTCTTCCAATTTGTCACCATGGTACCCAACTTTTCCAACCATTGGATCCCTAGAATGAGATCCGAATTACCCAGATGCATGGGTAAGTAGTCTTCAACTACTTCTACCCCCTAAATGAGAAGAGGCACTGCCTTACATACTCCAGCTCCATAAACTTCAATACTCGTGCCTAAAGAAACGCCAAAAGACTTGGAAGGAGTGATGGGAAGTTTGAGGTGTTGTACAGTATCAGGTGAGATGAAGTTGTGGGTGGCTCCAGGGTCCACCATAACTACTACACTTTCTCCATTAATAGTACTAGCTAACTTCAACGTTTTGGGGCTTGAAATGCCCATCACCGAGTTAAGAGAGATTTCAGGTTGAGGGGGCTCTAAGCTAGGGCTTGTGGGTGTATCATATTGGGCCAAATCCTCTAATGAACCATATTCTACCTCAGTATCTTCATGACCCAATAACACACTCAACTCCTTCTTACACTTATGGCCTACTGTCCATTTATCATCACACCTAAAACATAAGCCCTTCTCACGCTTGTATTGTAACTCCTTGTCACTGAGTCTCCTTATCTCTCCAACGGGTTGGGCTATGGGTATGTGGCTATGGTTGCTTCTGGGTGATTGGGTTGAATAGGTATTGGAGTGGGGTGAAGCTACCGATGAGGTTGAGAAAACTGATTGGGCTGGTTGTGAAGAATAGGTGGATTTTTGTGACTGATTGGGTGGGCTATAGGATTGGGTTGGGCCACTGGTGTAGGAGCTACGCCCCTCCCACCTCTTCTTTGGATTGTAGTTGAGTTTGGCTTCAATTTGGACTGCTAAATCCATAGCATGGTCGAAGGATTTAGGCCCAATAATTCTGAGCTCATTTTTAATGTCTTCTTTCAGCTTACTTACGAATTGGGCCTGGGCTATGGTTTCGGGTATACCCTCTAATGGGGCTAACAGTTCAATAAACCTTCTCCTATACTCCACCACTCCACCATCTTGCTGTAGGCTGAGCCACTGCCCTTGGACCGATCCCAGGGCTGTCACCCGGAATTGTCGTAATATCATAGCCTTCATCTCCGACCACCGGTAGATTGGCCGGCGACGATTCTCCCACCGATACCATAATAAAGCGTCCTCATCCATGGAAACCACCGCCGCTTCTACTTGCTCATCCTCCGTCAATCGGTAAAATTGGAAATAACGCTCCGTGCGTATGATCCACCCATCAGGGTTATCCCCCGAAAAAATGGGTAGATCCAATTTTTTGGCACTCCAACCTCCACCACCACGGAATCCACCAGCGAACCCAATTTCATCCTCGAACTCCTCGGCGTCGCGATCCCTTCCTCCTCTACCTCGAAGGTTACCCCTCTCAACTTCGCGAGGTGAATGGTCTCCTCTGTCTTTCTCGCCATCATCATTTCCCCGGTTTTTAACTCGCGCCACCTCTTCACCCAGTTGCTTAGTGGCCGATTCGAGGCTCGTGGCGATCTGAGCAGCAAGAGTTTGTTGCAGCGCCTCAACTGCTCGAGAAACTGCTGTAGCTACCTCCTCACTCAGCGAGGCTCGCAATTCAGCAATTCCTTGCTCCAGTTGGTCGATCCGCTGGGAATGAGTGGCCACCATGTTTTCCGTCGCCAGAATTCCGCCGCTCGATACCAATTGCTAAGATCTAGGAATCTCAGTTAGGCAACAGTAGATATCAACAGCAAAAATAGCACGATAGTAGGATAGTTTTGTATTAAGCAAGATTTAAAAAATCTCCTCCTAACGCCCCTTACCATTCGAGAGGTAAGGTTCTCTCCCAGTACAGCACTCTACACTCTAATATTCTGGATACCTCCCTTTTTGGGTGAGGCCCCTATTTATATATTTACACATGCCTTTCTCTCAGGACTTTCTCTCTACTACTCATAACTAATTTCTGTTATGATGTCAGTAATTATGCTATTCCTTCCTCCACTCCTTTGTTGCTATTCTCCACTCCCATATTGCCACCTGTCCCTCCCTGTATGAAGACTTCTGGACCCTTCCTTCCTCTCTTCCTTCTTGCATACGTGTAAATAATAGGAGGGTGGGTACTGGGCTTAGCATTTCGCAAGGCACTTCCAAGACCACCGGAACAAAGGAATATTTAATTTTTTTTTATTAAATAATGTTAGGTCTAAGGGTCTTACCTCTTTCTAATTTCGAAATTCTCTCTTCTACAGACCCAACCACGCAGATACACACCGGCGATATGCGTCATTGAGCTTCTGCAGGGGGAGGGAGAATGGAATTCTCCGAAAGCTTCCCTTGATTCCTTCCTTCAATTACAGCATAATTTTAGTTGGTGCTTTTCACCCCCACAATTCCATCTCCTAAGGAGCATTCAAAGGTCTATAGAACCAAGCCATGGAGCAGTATTATCATGAAATCGAGGATATCATCGATTCTCTTAGTGCTGTAAGTTGTCTAATGTCACCTATATGTAGTTGGTTATACCATACAAGCTTGGACAAAAACTATGAGACTTTGGGGACTTCTCTAATGTAATATTTGAGAACTTTGGCTTTTTGATTTAAGGGTTACTTATTATAGGGCAAGTTGGTCCTTCCAATTTGCACGATACTTTATACCCATGTGAAAACCTTTCTTAATCCATTTGTAATTTGTTTCTGACAAGGCCTTAGCCGTGAGAGAAGTTTTGAATCGTGTGTTTGGTTCTTCTTGCTTGGTTCAGCGTGTGCTATTTATCTGATATGTTTCCAAAGAACATGATACCTTTGCTCTTGAAAGCACTTTGTAAGAACCCCGTACACTGATTGTTATATTATGAATTATGATAACAGAATCTTTTAGAAAATCTGTAGAGGAATTTTATAACACCAGGTAGCAGTACACAGAATGAAAGCCTTCAAGATAAGCACATACTACATGGTGCCCTGCAAGTTAATGAACCTTAGCAGTGAAGAATTCTGAAATTCACAGTCAGAACGATTAACTATTATGACTGTACAATTCAGACGTGAACTGGAATAGCACAAAGCTGTTGAGCTTTCTTCAAGATGATCCAAAGTTTTTTTCTCCATATCCATCTTCTCTGGTGAAACCCCGTCTTTAGCTTCTAACTAACAAGTGAATCTGTTTCACAGCGGGAAATAGATAAAAAATCTTGTGGCTCAAAACTGTTGGGGTTCTTCCACATCCTTACTTTCTTCCTAATAGCCTATACATTGATTAACCCTCGTGTTTTTTGGTACAGTAACGTAGAAGAGCTGCACTTCTTTATCAGCTTTTCTGGGGATCAGAAGTGATGCTAGCTGATGTAGCCCTAAGGCTTCCTTGACAGTTGCCTGCAAGTATAGGATTTAGTTTATGGCAGGTTCCTCTACTAGATTTACATTTCCGATGATTTCTTGGATCACTGCTTGTTCTTTCTTGAGCTTTTGTTCTCCTTAAATGGTTAATGTGAGGAGATTGTGTGTTATGGGTGATTTGTGTTTTATTAGATATCTAGCTCTTGGTTGGATTGTGGATGCTCCGTAAACAATGCCCATATTCCCCTGATATAGAATGTCATGGCTATATGTCAGTGAAGACAATCTTAGAAAGCTATAGCTTAAATGCTCGCAAAAATTGTGAGCCAAAATTTGCCACTTAGGTAGTTGCTGCGATGAACAACAATTTTTGCTGGTAGAGTCTGGTACTCGTAGCTTCTGTTTATTTTACAGGTGAGTGTGTTACTTGTAGTTGCCATCGGCCATATCTCGTAAGCATATGGAAATTAGGAGGGTGATGCCCCTAAGAATTTAGGGACAAGCTGGTTGTTGTGACCCTTCTTTATCTGTGTTTTCTTTCACCATGGAACTAAAGTTGTGTATTGTTGACAATCTTAAAAATTTGAGAACGAGAATATGGTTTGAATCATGTGGATTGTGGTACATGGTTTACGATGGTGCTTTGTTATACAAGTCCATGCATAACTTAGTGCACTGTGATGGTCATTCTGTGCAATATATTATGGTTTGTGAAGTATAGTGCTTAAGAAGCAATTTAGAGCAATATAATTGTATGTATGTTAGCATCAAAGGGTGTTGAGTAATGTTTATAAGATCTTTAGCATGATAGATATTGTCATCCCGAGTCTGAAACCGAAGTATTCTTTTCAATTATAAATAAAATGGCGATTAACCTATAAAGTCTCAAGCCATGTTTAATAATGTTGTGAAATATGACTTTCATGTGTTTCATTTTCACTATTCTTTTGGGAATTTGTGATGAGTTATGAATCATGTGAAAAGCCACTAAAAAGAGTTTCAGGTTGGACACTATGTACTTAGATTTCACTGATTTGGTCTTGGAATCTTCCCTAGTAAAGACAGATTTCCATCTTAGTTATTCTTGCTGGTATTGACCTATCAGGTGATTAGGATTGAATTCATGACAAGATCCTTCCTAAAAGATCATTGTGAAGTCTCTTATGGTTCAAGATTCTAAAATTTTTAAGAAGAATTTGATATGTGATTATTTAAGGTGTATTTCAAGGTTTTATTAGTTAGACATTTGTGTTATTACTTATTCATAGGCTTATTTTAGGTTATAGTCATGAGATCCTAAGAGTCATACGTTTAGGATTCAAGAATATAATTTGTGCTTCGTTGCTTAATGATGAGTTAATTTTAAGCTAGTAGTTCAGGATTTTGGAATGTTACTGCTAAGATCTAGGAATCTCAGTTAGGCAACAGTAGATATAAACAGCAAAAATAGCACGATAGTAGGATAGTTTTGTATTAAGCAAGATTTAAGAAATCTCCTCCTAACACCCCCTTACATTCGAGAGGTAAGGTTCTCTCCCAGTACAGCACTCTACACTCTAATATTCTGGATACCACCCTTTTTGGGTGAGGCCCCTATTTATATATTTACACACATGCCTTTCTCTCAGGACTTTCTCTCTCTATTACTCATAACTAATTTATGTTATGATGTCAGTAATTATGCTATTCCTTCCTCCACTCCTTTGTTGCTATTCTCCACTCCCATATTGCCACCTGTCTGTGTGAAGACTTCTGGACCCTTCCTTCCTCTCCTCCTTCTTGCATACGTGTAAATAATAGGAGGGTGGGTACTGGGCTTAGCACCAAACTTATACCCCTAAATACTACCTCCGTTCTTTTATAATTCCGACGTTTTTCACTTTATTAAGTTGCATATTAGTTGCAACATTGACACTTTTGGCAATATAATTTTTCTTTCTCTCTTCTAGCACATGAGGTTCTTTTTTTATCTCTCTCCTCTTCTGAACTCTTGTGACATGTTTCAATGTTAAAACTTACAAGTACAAAAGAACGGAGGGAGTATGTATAAAAATAGTGCATTTGATCATTTTTGGGTTAGTTTTGTAATCTAGATCTGGAAAGAAGACATTTGGGTTGGTGGTGGCCGTTTGGTTCTAAAGCATACATAAACTATTTCCCATTGTTAGATGCCTTAGAGTTAACCTATTGGCAACAATTTAAGGGGTAGAAAGAACCATAACAGGGTGATGATGAGCAACGACAGTCGTCGATCCCTTGTATATTGCGAATGAGGGTATTTAATGGCCCAACTCTGATGTCAATGTCCCAAGCACCAAAGCAGGATTCATTGGTGGGTAGGTGTAACAATGAAAAAACAAAATCCTTTATTTTTCATGCAGCTGTACTGCAATTAAACTAGACTTCAACTACAGGTTAATTCAATGAACCAATATCAAGAATAATAATATTTTTTTAGCAAATAGACACAGATGTGCCATGGTCCACAAAGCATTCGTATTGAGGTTCTTTTTCTAACCTAGAACTTTATGAATTCAAAGCCTTGAATCAATCCCTCCCCTAAAATAGCCGAGCTCTAAATTAATGACAATAATCTAAGTAATATCTTAGAGTGAGTATATAGTCTATGGCCAGTAACTCAAGGTCTTTGATCCCAACACTCTTCGCCGTATATACAACCATGAATTTCATAATCTGCAGGACTTATGTGACCAGCAATTTTTATAACAAAACATCAGATTTACATAGACATATATACACTACAATATACTATATAATCAACTACTTCCTATGAGAAGAACAAGTAAAAGGAACTCTTCGAGCACACAATAGTGACACCAAAACAACAAAAGAAACACAAAGCATAGGCAAGATAATTCAGAGCTTGGCAAGAAACATATAAAGTACCTGAACTTTGATTGATGCGTTTTGTACTACTCCTGTATTAGCACGAAATTTGATGAATTTTCGGCCGAGTCCTCCCTTGCTCCTCATGTTTGAAAACCACTTCTGCGATTTGAAATAACAATTACTACTAAACATGTAAGGAATGAGATTCCAGAAAATTAAACAACATTTGCCAGAATCTCCATCATTTTAGTCTATAATTTGTTTTTCAGCAGCACAAAATTCCAACCTTTTTCTATAAATTGCGGAACTAGAATCTACTTCCGTAATTTACAACAAATTAAACAAAGAAATTTCTGCCCAGAAAAAAGAATTAAACCAGTGACGGAACAGAGAGAGTAAGGACTAAGGATACCTGTAAATTTACTTCTGAGTTAATAATGTTGAATCTTCCGATTGAATAAAGGCGTTGTGGAATTTGAGTTTTATATCTCAGATGAAAGCTTAATTAGGCTCCCTCAGAAGAAACAAAACTCAAATTGCAAAACCTAATTGAGAGGTGAATTGCAAGAAATTGAATTGGGGGTTCATTGTCATTAACTTATGATGCGCTTTTGGGGGGCTGAAAGCCATCAACTGAAAATAGAGGGCTAAGCTAGAGTTTAATTCAACTGCCAGTTTTATAAGCGAGTGTGCGTGACATCGTATGTATGTGATTTTGTAGAAATTTTCAATTTATAATCCTCATTCATTAATTTACATTAAAAATTTGCTTTATATAAAATTATACAAAAAGGTATATAACTATGTATATATTTGCTGCTAATAATTTGGGTATTTTAATCAAGCTTGATTCTAATTCTCGGTTAAGAAATAAGATTATATTTGCTAGAGTATGTGTGCGCGTTGATAATACTGAGCCATTACTTTTTTTTTTTTTTTGACAGGAGTTGATATTACTGAGCCATTACTTGAGTATGCTGAATTAACTCGTGCTGGTGGGAAAGTTTGTGGGTATAATATCTGGTATGAGGATTTCTCTACTGGTTGCTCTTTCTGTGGCTCTGAGGATCATGCTATTGATGTCTTGTCCCTTATTACATGCTCCTAAGAAAGAAATTTCTATCTCTCTCTTGAAAAGTCCTAAACAAAATAACTTGGCTGAAAGATTAGTGTCTAACTAGAGGTCTAACCCTAGCCTCCTCCTCTCCCCTCTCTCCTCTTCCTCCTCAAAAAACCCTAATATTTTTCTTCTAGTTTGGGGTTGCCATCATCCTTAGTTTCGATGGTGGTAAGCCCCCAATTTTTCTTTTTTCTTCAAGTTTTTATAACTTTTGTTATTAATAATCTTCTGTTCTCTCTCTTTTTAAGAGTTTTCTACCCAATTTTTGGGTTCTTTCTCTCTTTTCATGAGAGTTTGGAGTTTGATTTTATTCTCTTCCCACGTGGAAGTTTAAAAGATGGTATGAAAAATTGTTCTTATTGGTTGAAGTTCAAGACCATCAACATCGAAGTATTGGAGATTCAGATGCAGTCAACATGGTTAAATCAAGAATTTTCTTCGCCAATCTATGTCAAAATGATAGACTTCCCCATCAATAGTAGCGTGATTCAGCAAATACAAGGGGGTTGCGCTGTATTGCTCGATATGGTTCATTGTAGTTCCTTCGAAGACGAATTTGATTTGATCTTGTCTGATTATATTTTGTTTTTCCTTAATACTTATTGTAGATGCCGTTTGGCCTTCAATTAATGAAATTTCTCTTTCAAAAAAAAAAAAAATACCTTGGCTGATATTCTATATCTGGCTGAGGAAGCCAATGTGGTGCAAGCTAAGCCTAAGTCAGTTTCTAGAACTCCTTCTACAAAGAAATTCATGAATCAAAAATCTATTACCCATGGTAAATTTGCTACTGTCTCTCGTAAGAAGAAATATATTGGTATTGGATCAAAGAGAACACTCATGTTCCTGCTAGCAAGGTTGTTGTGCCTGCTTATGGGAAAGGTAAAGGGAAGGCTATTCTTTTTGCTGCTGCTCCAGAATGTGTAGAGGTAAGTGACTCTGATGATGAAGCTGGTTTTAATGTTGTTCCTAAACAATTCCCTCCTTCTGATGTCTGCTTTCAAGCTGCCATGCTTGACTTCTTTCACTGTGAGGGATGTGGGGGTGTAAGGATGGCTCATGCTCCACCCAAGGACATGGAAATGGTGTTGCATGTCCCTTTACAAATAGTCTACCCTGAAGACTATATGCAAGGTAACTAGTTTGGCCCCTTAGCTAATTTTTGCTGATCAAAATTATGGTGATCTCTCTTTATTTGAGTCTGGTGTTGAAAATGCTACCATGATTATTCATGATGATGATAAATCTCTTGGCGAGTATCACACTCAGCCTGAGAATTCATTCCATTATGTGGATTCAGAGAGCTCCATTATTGTCAGGCACATTGGTGCCATGGGTGTTGAGCAGGAGCCCCTTATGGAACCCACTTCTAGTGCTGCTAAGAAAAGGAAGGGGAATGGTGAGGAAGATTCAGCATCCTCAGCTCTGAAGAGATCTAAGACCTAAGTGCTTCCTGTTAGAGGGATATTTTTTGGATGCCTATAAATCTTTAATTATGTCTTTGGGCTTTTGGAATATTCGGGGATGTAAGAGAAAAAACGCATTAGAAGAAGTAAAACTTTTTTGTAATAAATAGTTTATCTATTGTAATGATATGCGAAACTAAGTCTATCCTTCCCCCTCCCCCAACTGCTTGTTTGAGGAAGACTGGTTTCACATATTTTGAGTGCATCCCAACCTAGGGACTATCAGGTGGCATCTAGTTATGATGGAAAGAGGATGTGTTTAATCCTTTTAATCTTCAAATCCTATTTGTAGCTTCTCGATTTATTGCTTGCAAATTATCCCTATTAAATTCTGAAATTTCCTTTGTTATTTTGTTTATTTATGCTCCTACACATTCATCTAGAAAAGAATGAATTTTGGGACGAAGTTTCAAAGTATGTTAGCAATATTAGTGATCCATTCATAATAATGGGTGATTTTAATGAATTGAGTTCTAAGAAAGATAAAATGGGTGGTGCTCTTTTTAAGTATACTAGGATTTCTAGATTCATTAAAATTCTTACTTCCACTAATTGTGCTGAACTCGAGTTTTTTGGGCAACCATTTTCGCGGAGAAGAAAAAGAGGTGGTATTGATAATACTTTGGAAAGATTAGATAAAGCTATAGCTAGCCCCTAATTGGTTCAACTTGTTTCCATTAGCTAAACTTCAAAATCATATATTTACTTCGTCGTATCATTGCCAAGTTTCTTTAAAATTGAGCTCTATTAATTCCACTAAAGCTCCTCCATTTAGATTTGAAAAAATGTGGTGTATGCGCAAAGATTTTGATATCCTTGTTAAAAAAAAAATTTGGTGCACCCAATTTCAAGGATCAATGATATTTTGTCTTGTTAAGAAGAAGCGACCTTTAAAGACTAAAGCTAAGGATTGGAATCGCACTGAATTTGGCAATATTTTTAGGCAAATTAAATTAGTAGACTCACAACTTGAAAATGTTCAAAACAGATTAATCCAAGAACCTTCAAATGATTTACATGTTGATAATCAAGAAAGACTTGTTAATAAAAGAAGAGATATTTTCTCGTTTCAAGCAAGCTATTGGAAGCAAAAGACTAGAGATAATTTTTGGCTAAAAGGAGACTCTAACTCCTCATATTTCGATGATAGTGCATCCATTAGGAAAAATCGTAATACCATCAAGCTATATAAGTCCAGTAATGGATTAGTTGTTACTAACCCATCTCTAATAGAAGACGAAATCTAAAGATTTTAGTATGCGATTCTTGCCTAATATGAATGCACTTCGGTGGAGAAACAGAATTTGACTTAATCACCCCGATCATTTCACATCAAGAAAACTTAGAATTAATCAAGGAAGTTACGTCGGAAGAAATTAAAGTTGCAGTCTTTGACTTAGCCCCAGAGAAAGCACCTGGGCCGAATGGTTTTCCTCCATATTTCTTTCAAAAATATTGGACTTTAGTTGGCAACTCAGTGACCAAGGCAGATAAAGCTTTTTTCCATTCAAGAAGAATGTTGTTAGAGATTAATCATACATTTATTAAGCTTATCCCTAAGATTGACAACCCTAACTTTAATTTAGACCAATTAGGCCCTATTCTTTTCGACTTATTTTCAGTTCAGTTCAGTTTCTCGCAGTTCAATTCAGTTCAGTTACTCTCTACATTTCAGTTTCTCGCAGTTCAGTTCAGTTCTGTTCAGTTTCTCGCAGTTCAGTTCGGCTTGGTTCAACACAGTTCAGTCCAAAAGAACGGGGCCTTAGTTTATGTTCAACGATATACAAAGTTATTGCCAAAGTTTTAACTAATAGACTGAAAATATCGTTAGAAAATATCATTCACCCCCTCTAAGAAGCCTTCATTCCAGATAGAATAATTCAAGATGGAGTAATATTTTTCTTGCTCATGAGGTTTTTCACTCTTTCAAAGGTAAAAAAGGTAAAGAGGGTTGGTTAGCAGTTAAACTAGATATGGAAAAGGATTATGATAGGCTTGAATGGAATTATGTTATTACTATTCTCAAGAAACTATGGTTTCATAGTAAATTTATTGAATGGATTAAAAGTTATATTACTACAGTCTCCTTCTCTGTATTAGTAAATGGTATTCCTGGTAAACAATTCAAGCCTACTCGTGGTTTAAGATAAGGGGACCCCTTATCCCCATATCTTTTTATTTTGTGTGCAGAGTTGCTTGCTAGGAAAGTTCATCAACAGAGCTTCTATGGCAGTAAGGACTTAGGAGTTAAAATGGGGAGGTCTGTTAATAAAATTCCGTTTTTAACTTTTGCTGATGATACTCTTTTATTTGCAAAAGCCAATACTAGATCTTGTCATATTAAGGATATTCTGGATGAGTATTATAGAATGTCGGGCCAATTGGTTAGTTTTCGTAAATCAGCCTTAATGTGTCAAATCAGGACTGTGTGATATTTAAGAATATTCTCAAAATGGATAATGCCTTGTCTCTAGGTAAATATTTAGGGTGCCCTGTCACCACAGAAAGAGTGATGAAAGAAACCTTTGGGAAAGTAGTGGATAAATCACAAAAACAACTATCGAAGTGGAAAGCTAATTCGCTCTCCTAAGTCGGGAGAACTGTCCTAATCCAGTCTAACCTGTCTACAAAAGTAAACTTTCAAATGCAAAGTTTCCTTCTCCCTTCTTCTAATACTGCTAGCCTTGATAAAATTAATAGAAATTTCTTTTGAAAAAAAAATGTTGATAACTCAAGTCTAATCTTATTGGTTGGGATAAAATCTGCAAGCCTAAATGTTATGGTGGTCTTGGTATTCGAAAAGCTACTGTAAATAATATTGCTCTTCAATTGAAATTACTCTGGAGAATTATAAAAGACCCAGATAATATTTGGGTTTCTATGGTTACGAGCAAATACTTAAGGAATGATAATATTTGGGATCATACTCCTACTTCAGTTTCATGGCAATGGAGAAAGTTGTTGTCGCTCCGCTCTATTTTTAGGAAAGGTATACGATGGCAGGTAGGTAATGGTCTTAACATTTCTTTCTGATTTGATAAATGGGTTTATGCCTACCCACTGGCTGACATCATTCAAGAAGTGCTTCATGATGCCTCACTCAAGGTTTAGTGATTTCATTTCTATGGATAAACAGTGGATGGTCTCATAGCTGGCTAGCTTTGTCTCGCATAATATGCTTTTGGATATTCAAAGTTTATTTATTCCTACTTCTTGTATGGAAGATAAGATGGCTTGGGGTCTAGCTTCTCATGGTGACTACGAACTCTATCCAGTCGGGGGCAAAGATGTTACAAGGTTATGGTATCCATTATACTCCTAAAGTCACACGAATGGATTTAGAAGAGTAATATAGATTTTTCATCTTGAAAGCTTGCTTGGATGGCCTCCCCACTAAAGATCGTCTTGAAAGAAGTCATGTTTTTCTTCCTCAAGAATGCGTCTTTTGCAACTTCCATAAGGAGAATGATTCTCATCTCTTTTGTGATTGTTCCTTTACCCATAATGTGTTTGTTAATCTCCATGACTCTGACAACTGGCCTGCTGTGCCTTTTTTTGACAACAATTTGAAGCTAAATGAGAATATTGTTGGGATGCGGGAAAAGTTTAGTCAGGATGAAATTTGTAAAATTTTCATCACCTGGTGGCATATTAGGTTTGCTCGCAATAGAATTATCGTCTTTCAAGAGGAGGTCTTGGTTTCGTCCAAAGTGGCTTTGTCTAGTATTCGGTTTTATAAGGACTAGAAGCATGCTCATAGTATGGAGGATTGTCTTTCCATCTCCCCTAAGCCCATGTCCTCTAAGCTGCCTAAGGATGTGTAGTGGGTTAAACCCCCTAGTAATGTTTTTAAGCTCAATTTTAATAGCTCCAAAGTGAATAGTGGCAATTCTTCTTTGGGCTACATTATTCGTGATTCTCTAGGTAACATTTCCATTATGGGAACTGGTAGTCTACACCATAAGTCTTCTATCTTGATTGCAGAAGCTTGGGGATGAAGGAAGGAATTAAAGCAGCTATTTCCTTAGGAATTGCTCATATTGTTTTGGAGGGAGATAACCTAGTGGTTATTAACTCATTTAAGGATGTTTGGAAGGTCCCTTGGGAAATTAACAATACTATCTCTCATGTAGGGATGGATCTTAGGGTATTTTCTTCTATCTCCATCAACCACTGCTTCCGCGAAGCTAACCAAGCGGCGGATTTTCTGGCTCACAAGGGTCACTCGGTTCGGACTCCTCATTGCTGGTTTGAACTTCATGATCCTGCGTTTCTTTCTATCATCCGTAAAGATGCTTTAGGTTGGTCCTATCCAAGGGACTAGCCTAGTTTTTCTCTCCTTATCAAAAAAAATTGTATCTATAAAAAAGGTTTGATGACTGAGCTACCACCTCGAATTCTAGGGCCTTGTCCATGTTTGAATCCTCATCCCAACATAGGGAATTCACTTGTGGTGGCAGTGGGCTTTAAGCCTCTTGTCTTTTGGGCTGTTGTTAGCCTAGAATATAGATAATGAATCATGATTAAATAGAAAATTTCAATTATTACCTCGAGATTCATCGGTGGTATTGTACATGTTTCTTTTGTTTTTAAAAATCTGGAAGTTACCTTCACTCAAAAAAATATGGTATTTACATTAGAGTTTTTGTTAAAAATTTCTATGACTTTTGTGCGCTCAACAATTATATTGGAATAAAAAATACATAAAGGCCGTATTATTCAAATAGACACCAAAATCCTCAAAAATTTCGATATATAATAGAGTTATAATTATAGAATAATATATAGTTGAGAAATTGAATTCCAATATATTCCCTCCATTCTGAAATAAGTGAAACACTTCTTCTATAAAAAAAACTCTCACATATTGTGTCTCATATTAACTTAATTTAATTAATTATTTATTGTTTCTTCTTATTCTCATTAACTCTAAGGGCTTGTTCTCTTTGGCATAAAATAACTGAACTGAACTGAACTGATTGCAACTGAACTGAACTGAACTGAATTGGATTAAATTATAACTAATAGTAATGATAATAATTTAGCTATCATTAATTAATAAATATAAATTAATAAATAAATAATATTAATAACAATATTAATACAATATAATACGGAATGACAACGGGTCGGACTTAGACCGGATTATGCATAATCCGACTCCGACCCTACAAGAAGCCGGATTTTAAATCCGAGTCCGAGTTTGACTCCGATCTGACTTATAATCCGAACATCCGACTCCCACCCCGATCCGACTTATTTTTCCGCCTATTTTTTATAATAGAAAAGTCTTCTATAATACAATAATCTAATCATTATAATTTTTTCTAATAATGATATGGAAATCTTATATAGTACAAATAATCTATATATTACTATTATTTTTAACAATTATTTCTTCAATGGGAAAATCTTATATAATACAATTGGATGAAAGTCGAAGTCATGTTATACATAAATAATGCATTAACATATATATGAAAAAGGATTAATTGACTTAAAGGCGAAGCCGGATTCGAATGTCGGATTATTTTATGATATTCGACCCTCATCCGGCTCGAAGTCGGACTTTTTAAACCGAGTCGGATTCGTATTATTTTTTTGTTGGGGTCGGCTCATATTTTTTTTCCCTTCAGATCGGAGCAAACTAGGGTCGGATTCGGACTGGATTGCATCCCTAAATACAATACAATATAATATGATAAACATTAATTATTGATAATAATAGTCTTTAATAATATAATATGTTAATATTTAATAATAATTATAATTATAAAAATATTATTTAATTAATAATAAATTTATAATAATAAGTTATTAACAATAATAAGTTATTAAAAAAAATAAGTTATTAAATAATAATAATAATAAATTATCTAATAATATTGATAAAATATTAACTAGTAATGATAATAAACTATTTAATAATAATAATAAATAAGAATTAAAAAATATAAAGAATGATTTTTGGACAAGAAGAAGACGAAAAATTAACCGATTAGAAAACTAGTTAATGTTCGATAGTACTATTATTTTGCCTAGTAGTTCAACTATCAAAACATGTATTAAAAAATATGATTATTTTAACAATGACAAGTATTATTGTTGTTATTATTAATAGTATTATTGTTGTCATCTATTAAAAAGTATGTTCTTTGAACAATGACAAATATTATTGAAATGTGTACTTCTTAGGCTTGAATTATCATTTTCAATATAATTAGCAAAATCGTATAAAAAAAAGAATTAGCAAAATAATAATTAGCAATATTAAAATACTTCCTCCGGTTTTTTTAGTTGCAACACTTTTTTTTTCCCGGATGTAACTCCCCGAAAATACATAACCTTAATCATCAGCGGAATCATCATAGCTTAAGCCTGTGGGTTATGGCCCACCAATAAAATAATAGCCTAAAATGGTAATTCATCTATACATTTGCTCATCATAAGATAATACTTGTAATTCCATCATACAAAATATTCTAAACCTCATAGAATCATACATAGTCTCCTCAACACATCGCATTATAATAGTCATACTGCAACTGTTCTTCCATACTTAAAACATAAAACAAAACGTCATGAGCCGAGGCTCAGTAACATTCTACCTGACATCGTAAAAGTATTTCACATCATTTTGTTAGCAAACAGGGAGGAGAGAAGTAGTAAAACCATTTCGCAATCATAACCTTTTATTTATAATCATAAAACATTATCATCATATATCTTCATCATTATCTTTTCATCTTACATAATCATATTGGTAACTTGGCTAGTACAACGGAAGGGATGTCTCCCCAAATTTTCATTTTCGTAAACGGGAGGCTACCACCCGAGGACCTTGGCCCCCACATTACGGGAGGTGGTATATATATATATATATATATATAATGCCCAAAACATAACATGGGATCACCCCAATAAGTAGAAGGTGACTGACCCGCTATAAGGTACG
Organism: Beta lomatogona; assembly: GCA_947646795.1. NCBI lineage: Eukaryota > Viridiplantae > Streptophyta > Magnoliopsida > Caryophyllales > Amaranthaceae > Beta > Beta lomatogona. The sequence goes on from CANSNZ010001486.1 coordinate 1,908,554, forward strand.
TGCAAGACCCGATTTTCATTTTCATAAACGGGAGGCTACCACTCGAGGACCTTGGCCCTCACTAAACGGGAGGTGGTACATAATGCCCAAAAGTGCACAGCGCCACCTGAGGACATTAGCCCTCACTAAATGGGAGGTGGTTAACCGGCCGGGAGGTACATGCACGACCTGACATAACGTTCTACTGCCAAGAACCATTCTTCCACTTATCTTTATCATGTTTCGTTTTCTTTTACGTAACCATAATTACATTACATCACCGTAATCATAATCATGAAACGTATCTTAATCATAAAACGTAATCATATTTTCATAACATCAAAATCGTCATACTTCATAGCATTAAATCATTTATTAAACATCATTTACATATATAGCAAACATTTCATATCCCGCATACCATAAATAACATCGCATAAACATCGTATAAAGCATCATAAAACATAGTTGGAAGGGGAGTGCGGGAGTTAGCAGTAGACGTTACTTGAAATCCTGCTTACCAACTTTGATAGCCGGGGGAGGCTTGTAATATCCTTTATCCTTTTTAATCTAGTCAAGAATAGTGATATTAATATATGTTTCATCATTTAACCTTTATACCTTATTATGAGTTAGAGCTTATTAAAGTCATAGATTCATTATCAAATTGTCATAAAAGGGTTCCTGGTCATTGTTATCGCTTAAGTCTTACTTATTTAAGTCATAAGAAGGTCCAATCATTATTACCTAAGTCATTATTAACTTATTAAGGTTACTCTTTAATCGACTAATAAGTGAAGTAACTCCTTTATTTTCATTTTAGAATCATTGAATAACTATACTTACAATTCATATCAGTATATATACTTATAATAGTACATTATATATTTACAGATTATTATGTGAGTCCATAATTAGGTGAATAGTTCAACTAAGTGTGGATGGATATTATAAGTTATGTACTTAGTAAGTAAGACAAGTCATTATTTAAGCATATAACAACTATCATATATAAGTAGTTTATTCTAAATTGATTCAACATTAACCATTACTAAGCTTATTAGTTTTGGGTTAGTTTTAATTAAACTCAACTAACTTAGTGATTAGGAAAATATAGCCCAATAATAGTTGTAGGAACTAGATGAGGTGGCCTAACTAAAATAATTAAATCAGTCCATTAGGTGGTGGAGCTCCAAGGCTCCAACTAATATAACTAAACAAGGCATTCATTGGGCTTGAATTAAAACAACATCAGTAAATGAAAATAAAACAAAGGTATCATAGTACCTCTGCTCTTATTTTGAGCAGCGTAGACCACGACCACGAAGAGAGAGAGGACGAACGAGCTCCGACAGACGACCAGTGGACAGCGGCGAATCTCCGAGCAGGGGAGGTGGCCCACGCGACTCCGACGCGGTACAGACATACAACAGCGCGCGGAGGAGAGCGCGACTCGCGAGGGGTTGAACGAGATAAATGAGGTTGCGAGGAAGACGCTTGCGGTGGTTCAGGTGGCCGACGAATGAAGGCAGGGGGTGGAGTGTAGTGGTGGTGCGGTTGTTTACCCGGTGGGGCAGTAGGTGGTGCTATGAGAAGAAACCCGAAACAGAGGAGAGATAAAGTGAAGCTAGGCCCTTTTGGGCTGCGTTTTCCGGCGAGTTTCAGGGCTATTTCCGGTGAGTTTGTGACTTAAAATGTAAATGGTGATTGTGGTATTTGAAAGAGGTGGTTCGTAGTGTAGGAATATATAGATGAAAATAGCGGAATTTCAGGAAACAATTTCCTAACATCTATCGTAGGATCGCAAACATAATCAGACACATGAATCATTCAATAGGGATTAAATATCAAACCTTTGTAGCGTGATTTCCCTGTTGTATGCAAGCTTTGAAGATCCGAGAGCCCCAAGTGTTGCTCCTCTAATTAGTCCACGAGCACCAGTTGAACACCAAGTTTGCTAGAACGGAAGAGAATAAAATCTCTTGCTTTTGATGGTATAGGCGCCGGTTTAGGGAATAGATCTAGGGTTTCTCTTTCTCTCTCTAGTGAAAAGAAACTGACTAATAAAATTGATTACCTAAACCCTAATATTATATCATATATATAATAGAAGAGTCATAGGTTAGTTAGGAGAACTAATTCTCCTCCTATTCCCCTTTGGACCGGCCCAATCCTAATCCTAAATGGATTTGGATTACTTTGTCCAACTTGTGCTACAATGTGTGACCTCATAGGATTAATCTATTTTAGTTATAGGCCCAATCAATATTGTCCTATTAATCATATTTATTCTCTAGCAAGTAAATACGATTACTAAAATAATTAACTTTATTATCTTCATAATAACATTCCTATTTATATTTAGTAATTGCCGGAATGTCTAAGGACATATTCCTTCAATCTCCCACTTGTCCGAAGACAAGAGCGCAATGTCAAATTCCTTAAGTCACTTAATGTCAAATTTGATAACACAATGTTATTCTCAAATTTTTCCTTGATCGCTGGCCATGCAATTTTCCAGTTCTCGCTCATCAAGAGGCCCAGACACCATTCCTATTTAATAGGAGGACTTATCCACTCTTGTATGACCATAACTCCCACTCAATTCTTAGCCCACCTGATCACTACCTTTATAACCTCCTTTTACGGCGCGGCGTTTAACAGTGTCAAAGTTAAACTAATTATATTGTGGTTATTAAGACATACTCATGTCTAAGGAATCCACTAAATATAGTAGTTTGATTCTACTTTTAGAATCTAATTAGGTCAAGTCTCAATGTATCAACTATACATCCATATAATCAATTACACATCTCTATGTCTACATAGCCCATGGAACTGCGCTATCAATTAATTATATACTAGTCTTTTAAATAAATCACTTATGTCCAATTTAGTGATTTAGACTAGGGACTTTAAATAAATTGTGATTTTCAGTTCACTTTATAGGGTTCCAATATCAAAACATTTTCGATAATCCTATTTGAAATCACAAATTATTTGGACATTTTATTTAATACTAAACCAAACAATTAAATAAGAACGAAATTTTATTGATAAACATTTCAAAACATAACAAATGTCTTTACAATTGTAAACATGAAATAAACAACCTAAAGCCATTCTCCCATATGCTTAAGCCCCATAGACCTAGTATGACACTCATGCTTAGGTTGAGCAAGCGGTTTAGTCAGAGGATCTGCTACGTTATCCTCAGTATGAACCTTGCTTACTTTCACATCCTCTCTACCAACAATTTCTCGAATGAGATGGAATTTCCTGAGCACATGTTTAGACCTTTGATGCGATCTGGGTTCCTTAGAATGAGCAATGGCACCATTGTTGTCACAATACAACTCAATGCCATTCTCAATGCTAGGAACTACACCAAGCTCACCAATGAACTTTTTGATCCAAACGGCTTCCTTTCTTTACGCATCACTGCCGCAATATACTCGGCCTCTGTTGTAGAATCTGCGATGGTACTCGCTTAGAGCTCTTCCCGGCTCACAGCTCCTCCATTGAGACAAAATATGAAACCAGATTGCGATCGAAATCATCTTTGTCACTCGGGAAGCTTGCATCGGAGTATCCAAGTAACAACCAACTCATCATCTCCACCATAAACCAAAAAATTATCCTTAGTCCTTCGCAAGTACTTAAGGATGTTTTTTCGCCGCAATCCAAAGGCGCATCTCCTGGATTTGACTGGTATCTCGCTGCATATACTCAAAGCATATGCAACATCCTGTCGAGTGCATATCATGGCATACATAATGGATCCTACTGCAGAAGCATAGGGAACATTACTCATACGCTTGACCTCATCAGGACTCGAAGGACACTGAGTCTTGCCAAGTGTTATGCCATGTTGCATGGGAATGAAACCTCTCTTGGAGTTTTCCAGCTTGAACCTTGCAAGAACCTTATCAATATAAGTCTCTTGACTAAGTCCAATCAGCCTTTTCTACCTATCTCTATAGATCTTTATTCCCAATATGTACTCAGCCTCTCCTAGGTCTTTCATAGAGAAACAATTTTTAAGCCATTCCTTGATCGACTCAAGCATGGTCTTATCATTTCCTATGAGAAGTATGTCATCCACATACAAGACCAGAAAAGTAATACTACTCCCACTTAACTTCTTGTATACACAAGATTCCTCTTCATTTCTGAGAAAGCCAAATTTCTTGACTGCCTCATCAAATCTGAGGTTCCAACTCCTTGATGCTTCCTTTGGTCCATAAATGGACTTCTTAAGCTTGCATACCCTCCCTGGATTTTCTAGATCTTCAAAACCTTGAGGTTGTGTCATGTACACATCCTCTTTCAAGAACCCATTCAAGAAAGTGGTTTTGACATCCATCTCGTCATATTTCATAGTCATGAAAGGCAAGAATCGCAAGGATTATCCTAATGGACTTCAAAGATGGCTACTGGTGAGAAGGCTTCATCATAGTCAATACCATGAATTTGTTTGAAACCTTTCGCCACCAACCTTGCTTTGAAAACACTAATGTTTCCATCCTTGTCTGTTTTCAACTTGAAAATCCATTTGCATCCAATGGGTTTTACCCCATCAGGCAAATCAACCAAGTCCCATACTTGATTTTCAGATATGGAATCCATTTCAGATTTCATGGCCTCAAGCCATCTTTCGGAGTCTTGACTATCCAAAGCATCTTTGTAGCTAGTAGGTTCTTCTGATTCTAAAATCGTTATCTCAGAACTTTCAGTCAAAAGGAAATCAATATATCTCTTTGACGGAATGATGGTCCTACTAGACCTACGTTGGGGAACAACAGAAGAAGTTTCTACCTCACTAGGTTGAGTGACTTCGCATGGAGTATCTCCAAGTGGGACGGTAGGAGGTACGTGAATTGAATGCACCACCTCCTGAGCATTTTCATGCCGGGCCGCCTCGATGAGGTGTTAACCTCATCCATTTGTTGCTCATCTCGAACTTCTTCGAGATATACATTTCTCCCACTTGTTTTTTCGGGAAATAAACTCCTTTTCCGTAAAAGACACCATTACGAGCAACAAACACTTTGTTTTCGCTTTGGTTATAGAAGTAGTATCCCTTAGTCTCTTTTGGGTAACCCACAAAAAGACATTTATCGGATTTGGGTGAAAGCTTATCAGAAAGTAAACGTTTTACATAAGCTTCACAACCCCATATCCTTAGAAAAGACAATTTTGGAACGTTTCTTGTCCACATTTCATATGGTGTCTTTTCCACTACTTTGGATGGTGCTCCGTAAAGTGTGAATGCCATTGTTTCAAGCGCAAATCCCCGGAATGAAATAGGAAGATCAAGAAGACTCATCATGGATCGAACCATATCAAGTAGAGTTCGATTCCTTCTTTCGAAACGCCATTTAAGCGTGGTGTTCCTGGCGGAGTCCATTGTGAAAGTATTCCACAATCCTTCAAATGATCACCAAATTCTTGAGATAAATATTCACCACCACGATCGGATCGTAATGCCTTAATTTTCTTCCCAAGTTGGTTTTGTACTTCATTCCGGAATTCCTTAAATTTTTCAAAGGATTCCGACTTATGCCGCATGAGGTAAACATATCCAAATCTGCTCACATCATCGGTAAAAGTAATGAAGTAATCGTACCCTCCCCTAGCCAATGTACTCATAGGTCCACACACATCCGTATGTATGAGGGCTAAAAGGTCATTGGCCCTTTCACTTGAACTCGTGAAAGGAGACTTTGTCATTTTCCCCATCAAGCAAAACTCACAAGTATCAAATGATTCGAAATCAAATGATTTGAGAATTCCATCTTTATGAAGTTTCTCAATGCGCTTTGAGCTTATGTGGCCTAATCGACAATGCCATAGGTATGTAGGGTTTGAATCATTTGCTTTATGTTTCTTGTTGTCTATGTTATAGATGTGGGTTTCTAAGTCTAGCACATATAAACCATTTGATAACTTAGCGGAGACATAGAACATATCATTCAAATACGCAGAACAACAATTGTTCTTTATTGTAAATGAATAACCTTCGAAATCCAAAACAGGAATCGAAATAATGTTCTTTGTGATAGCAGGAACATAATAACAATTATTAAGTTCTAAAACTAATCCTGAAGGTAAAAGTAGACTATATACTCCTACTGCCAATGTAGCAACTCGTGCTCCATTGCCAACGCGAAGATCTACTTCTCCCTTTCCCAATATTCTACTTCTTTTGAGGCCTTGCATATTACAAATAATGTGCGAACCACAAGCGGTATCAAATACCCAGGAAGCAGAAGTTGCTAAGTTAACTTCTATAACATACATATCTGAAACTAGAAAGTCCTTTCTTTTGATCCTTCAGATACTTGGGGCAACTACTTTTCCAATGACCAACCTTGTTACAGATGTAACAATAGTGCTTATCAGCAACTTTTGGTCTTGGTGTAACGATTCCCATATCCCTTTCAATTGCAATGAAATGTTCAGCATTCAATTTGTCCTTCAAAAGGACGGAGCACAAATTACAAGTAGAATTGTTGGTGTTGATATTGTTGTTACTAGACATAATTACTACAACATATAATAAAGCAAGATTCAATCAATGTTTATCAAGAAAGCAGCAATTAAACAAATTTTAATTAACTACTACCCTTTATTCAAAAATGAAAGTCCCCTATTGAATAAAGAAATAACCAAGATCCCCTCCCACTACAATCAAACGGACTTTGGCCCTGCCTTCAATTTATAGTAGTTGAGGTAAGTAAACACTTTACTAATTATAACTAATTATAATTCTTGGTAGACAGGTTAACAACTCATTGTTTACTCCTATCTCTTAGCTTCAAAACCCAAAACTTTGTCTTTTGATGATTTTGTTGAGTTAAACCAAACATTAACATGTAAGTTTCAAAAACCTACCCTACTATCCTCGGAACTATGAGCAACACCCTGCTTTGGCAGAACCTATTACTCATGATCTAAGGCTTTATATGTGTTGTTTGGAAAAGCAATTGAACTCAATATTACTTTTGGGGACCTAAGTTTACTAATATGGTCAATTAATAGTGAACACATGAATCAATTAACCACAAACAAACTTAGAAGCAAGCATTTAAACAAAATAAATGCAAGATTTTAATAAAACAATAATTAAAATGATCTAGTATGGCCCCTATACTTAGGAAAATAACTAATCTTCATGAATCCTCCCTTGAGTCTCCATGGATCACCATCCTTGAAACTCCTTGGATCCTCATGCTTTGATTACATAACATTTATAATTTAAATAACTGAAATTTAAAGTTACAAAAATACAAACGATTCGCAGATCGTATTTAATTTACATTCAAATATAACGATTCGCATATCGTAATTACTATCCTAATTTGGGCCATACTAGTCATAACATGCAAAATATAATATCATACATATTATATTAAACATCCACGCATTTATAATATCATAATAAAATAAACACAAACTATTTACTTATTAACAATTAATAAGCAAATAAAACTTTCCATAATAATCATAAAACTTAACAATTTTAAGCTAGTAATTATTTAGGAAACTTTATTATTTTAATTCAATTACTTATTTAAATATGGCAATAATCATTATTATTCACAAATTTGCAAAATAGGAAACTTTTGGATTTATGCTCAACTTTGGAAAATCAAATTTTCCCCTAAAAAGTCAATTTTTTTTAAAAAAAAAAATAAGGTTGACTTGTTGACCGTTGACCAGCAGCACAAGGCTGCCAGTCAACAGCCAACACCAACCCACCTTGCCAGAAATGAAACTAGCAAATCTCTTAACCTGCTCGCCGAAACAAACCAGCAACCAGCCAACCACACAACCAGCAGCCAAGAATGACCACCTGTCGGGGCTCGACATCACAACACCACTCGTCGGCCTCGCCGGCCAGTCCTCCGGCAGAACACGCCAGCAGCTACGCTGCTACGTCCACCCGCGCCAACAGTTCACAAGAGGGAAGGGTTGCGCACGTCGCACGTGCGCCGCCCACCCTTCCCCTCCTGTGCCGCCTTCTGCCACGCCATATTCCGGCACCCAACTCTGCCCTCCACCGTGGCTCTTCCGTCACCGGTGGGCCACCCAGCCATGGTTGACTTACCCATTTAATTTATGTAACAATTTACAAAAAATTAAACTAATCTTTATTCAACAATTGATTAAAGATTAAGGATTTAATTAGTGTTTAATAATCCGAAAATTATGGCAAAATTTTTTGAATCACTTAACAAACTCAAACAAAATTTTAGATTTGTTAAGATTAGATTTTCAATGCTTAATCTATATTAAACATTAAATCTAACAAAAAATTCAAAATTTGGGCAAAAATCAAATTATCTCCAAAAATTCTGAAAATTAACAATTAAATTCCGAAAATTTTGAAAATAATTTTTAGGGTGATCTAATGAATTATCATAACAAATAAAATCAAATATTTTAATTATTATCCTTAAATCTTATGAATAATCAAATTAAACATAAAATTTAACCAAAATTCATAAATAATATGATAAAAATCCGAAAATTAGTGGGAAAAATAATATTATTATTTTCAGCCATCATATTATTCTAGATCTATGTGGGTGATGAACATTAGATTTATTTAACAAGTAAAAAATCAAATCTTTTAATTGTTAACAAATTATTTCAATGATTAATCAAATTAAACATTAAATAATTTTAAATCTAACAAATATACTTATAAAAATCCGAAAATTTTGGAGTGAATTAACCAATTTATTTCGTCCATAATATAAAAAAATCGGAACTTTATAAAATTATTTGAGCATAAATCACAATTAAATCAAATATTTACAATTTCCAATCAATTAATATCAAATATCAATTATGCAAATTCAAGCCATAAATAAATCATCCCTTAATTGAAAAAAAATAATAACTTTGCATACAATTACATGATCATATGAATATTATGAATTAGGCAAAACTGATACCACTGTAGGAATATATAGATAAAAATAGCGGAATTTCAGGAAACAATTTCCTAACATCTATTATAGGATCGCAAACATAATCAGACATATGAATTATTCAATAGGGATTAAATATCAAACCTTTGTAGCGTGATTTCCCTGTTGTATGCAAGCTTTGAAGACCCGAGAGCCCTAAGTGTTGCTCCTCTAATCAGTCCACGAGCACCAGTTGAACACCAACGTTTGCTAGAACGGAAGAGAAGAAAATCTCTTGCTTTTGATGGTATAGGCGCCGATTTAGGGAATAGATCTAGGGTTTCTCTTTCTCTCTCTAGTGAAAAGAAACTGACTAATAAAATTGATTACCTAAACCCTTATATTATATCATATATATAATAGAAGAGTCATAGGTTAGTTAGGAGAACTAATTCTCCTCCTATTCCCCTTTGGACCGGCCCAATCCTAATCCTAAATGGATTTGGATTACTTTGTCCAACTTGTGCTACAATGTGTGACCTCATAGGATTAATCTATTTTAGTTATAGGCCCAATCAATATTGTCCTATTAATCATATTTATTCTCTAGCAAGTAAATACAATTACTAAAATAATTAACTTTATTATCTTCACAATAACATTCCTATTTATATTTATTAATTGCCGGAATGTCTAAGGACATATTCCTTCACGTAGGTGGTGGTGAGGTGGTTGTCGAGAAAAATGAGATGAAGAAAGTTGTTTTTCATCCCTAAAACAATGGCTTTTATAGATGGAATTTAGGGGACCAAGATTTGATTTGAGAAGAAGGTGAGTGGGAAGAAATCTCTGCATTGCTGACTTTAGGAAGGAGTGGGATTGGGGTGACAGTTTTGGGTAGAGAAAAAGGCTGGGGAATGTTTGGCATGGCTGCCAAGTGCCATAGAGGCAAAGAAAAGAAGTAAGAGAAGTTACTCTTTTTCCCTTTATTTGTTTGTAACAAAAATCAGAAGATTGTTCCATTCTCCACCATCTTCACATGGCCTTGTATAAGTTTAGTGATTGTGGATATTTTTGTGCTTCATTAATTTAACAATAAAAACTAACCTTTTCTTTAATTCATGAAATCATACTATTGTCACTTAAATTTGCAAATTGGTAAAATTTTATGTTATTATTTTATTTAATCATATTTTTAAGTGTGTCTCATTAGTTGAAAATATATTTTATGCTCTAATCATAATTATTTAGTTAATTAAGCATGGTTAAGTTTTTAGGATATTACACCGGATCCTAATGCAATTTTTTGATTAGAGTATTAGGTGGGTAGAAGGGTATGTAATTAGATAAAGTGGAGACATTTGCATGTGGTATTTAGTTTGGAAAGTATGAGAGAGAAAGGAGGGACCACCTCCTAACTCCCCCACAATTTCCCACGCACATGGAGGGAATTGAGATTTCCATCCAAATTTGAAATTCAGCATCTAATAAAAAAAAGAAAGAAAGAAAGAAAGAAAGAAGATATTCATCAAACAACAGCAACAAAATGAACAGCATGAGAGAGAAACGTGTTGTTCCAAGATCTCCACCCAAATTGAAATTCAGCATCTAATAAAAACGACAGAAGAAGAAGATGCTCATCAAACAACAGCAACAAAATGAACAACATCTAATCACTCGTGCTGTTCCAAGATCTCCACCCAAATTTAAATTCAGCATCTATTAAAAAAAATTAAAAAAATAAGAAGAAGTTCATCAAACAACAGCAACAAAATGAACAAGATCTAATCACTCGAGTTGTTTCCTGGGTTTAATTTCTTTCCTTTTTTGTGAGAGAAGAAGAGATGAGGACAGGAGAGAGAAAAAGAGGAGAATTCAGGGAGAAAATAGAGAACGACGAGAGAGAGGAAGAGGAAAATTCTAGATATGGGGTTTAAGTGAGAGACGATAGGATGAAGATGAAGAGTGAGAGGATGAAGATGAAGAGTGAGAAGATGAAGATTGGGAAGATGAAATTAACTCAGATGAGTGGTTGGGGGTTTAATTGAAATATGGGTTTCATTAATTGAATCAAGTAGTTAGGGAGGTGGGATATTTTGGTGGAAATCATTAAGAGCACCATTAACAATGAGTGAGAACAAAGATTGTGAGCACAATCTTATATTTTGGGCCCTTAACCATGAGTAGAATAAAGATTGTAGGTTGATTGAGGAAGAAAAATTGTATGGGATGAGTGAATTGGTGATCAGGCGTGGCTGGGCCCCACCAGCCTGATCTGCCAAATCAATTTTTTTTCCTCTCCTGCCATTGAAAACGACGCTGTTTTAATACCAAAAATTCTGACACGCTTACAGCAGCACCCCTTTGTCATGAATGGAAGGAGGGGGTGCACGCCACTTGTCATGCCATAAATGGTTATTAAAATGTAATTGTAGTAAAATTTGCAACATTTATATTTTAAAAAATACAAAGTAAAAAAATATAAAAAATTACCAATGGCTCAATTTTTCCAAGCTCTATAAATAAAGATCCATTTTGCTATATTTCGGACAAATATTTTTTTCAGTTATTTACTAATTTCCTCTAATTTTTCTTATTTTTTATGGAATATATTTCATTTTAACACTTCAAAAACAAAATAAACAATTTTTTGTACATTTAATTTAGTTAATGATAAAATCACTAATTATGTATTTAATTTAATTCATTAATATTTATTTTATCAATTAGTAATGAATATTTTATATTATTAAAAAGTAACTAATAAAAAAAATATTGTATAATGGTGGTGAGGTGATGAGAGAGAAAAAGTAGTTGGGTGGAGTAAAAAAGTAAGAGAGAGAAGAGAAAATAGTTGGGATAATTTTTTTTTGGTTCATGGTTAAGAAGATAGTTAGGAAATAATATTGTGGGATGTTATTTTTTAGAGAGAAAAAGTTAGAAAGAGAGTGGGATGATCTTTGTTTAAAATCATCAATAATGGTGCTCTAAGTTTAATGGTGTTTACATTAACTTATAATGGGAATTATTAGGCTGGTTTAAATATTTATTAAAAACATTTGTAAGGGTATATTGGTCATTTTACACCTCAAAACTTACTAAAAAAAGAAAGAAAAAAAAGTGTTGCAACTAATTGGTTATTTCCGTTTTTAAAAAGTGTTGTAACTAAAAAAACGGAGGAAGGAATAATAATAATAATAATAATAATAATAATAATAATAATAATAATAATAATAATAATAATAATAATAATAATAATAATAATAATAATATTAATATTAATAGTAATAGGCGTAATAATAATAATAATATAATAATAGTAATTGTAATAATAATAATAATAATAATATTAATAATAATAACAGTAATAGTAGTAATAATAATAATATAATAAAATATTATTATTAATAATGATAAAATAATCGTAATTGTAATAATAATAATAATTATCATTGTCTTATTATCAGAGAAATAGATTAGGAACTGAACTGAACTGATTTGCTACAATTTTGTTCTTATATTAGGGAATCCTTGCGATAAAATAGCGTGTAAATCATAGTATAATATTAGCCAGGCCAATATTATACTAAGGGCTGATTAATCATGTCCTAATCCAGTTTCAAATTTCAATTATAATAATTGACTAATTATTAAAGTTAGTAAGTTACTAAACCAAGACAAGAATTAGTAAGATTATAAGAATATAAGATTACCAATCATGTGTTAAGTCCTCAATCTATGTGCTAGGTCATTCTCTTTTCCTATTGGCCAAAGAATAAAATCATGGATCATGAATTAGAACCCTTGATTTGAGAAGGATCAAAATCTAACCCTCAATCTCTCAAACCCATTCCCATTTCCCCATTTCTCCTCCATCCGCCCACCTCTCATTCGTCTCTCTTCCATCTCTCCTCTCTAAAACCCTAATCCTTATCCCTCTCATCCGCCTACCTCCTCTTCCTTTGGTCATTCTCTCTCTCCTCAGCCTACCATCCCCTCAACCACCCACTCCTCTCTCGCCACAATCTCAACCACCCGACTCTGTCGCTCGTCGAAGACTGCACCACCCTTTCCCATTCCGTCGCTCGTGGAAGACTCAAACACCACCTCTCATCCTCGCTCTTCGCTCTTCGAAGACTCTCCACAATCTCTCATCCTCACTCGGCGCTCGTCGCTCGTCCAATACTCAACCACCATGTTCGTCTCCGCCGCATTCAATTTTGTATCCGCCTCCTTCTACTTTCGCCTCCTTCAACTTCCCCGCCTCATACCTACCGTTTTCAACCTCAGCTCCGTTTTTTATTTCTCAGATTCCAACTTTTTTTTTTACGGATAATTTCAATTTGTTAGCTTGGTGTTCTTTAATTTTTTTTTGTATGTTTTAGTTTTAGATCTGATGTTAGTGGTAATTGTGATATTTTTCTTCTTGTATTTTTTCATTTTTATGTGTTGGAATGAAGGTGATGTTAGTTTCATCTTTTGGAAAAAAAATTCATAAACATGAATATGCAAAGCTGCATCAGTTTTACTTTCGTTTTTGGATTCAATGGATTCAATGGATGGAGTCTCTAGTGTGTGTGAATAATTTGGTCTCTCAAACTCTTATATATTTTCTACGTATTTTTTTTTTTGTTATTATTTCTTTGTAATATTCAAGTGATATTTGCTGGTTAATTTAAGTAAGATTTTTGTTTAATTTAAGTAATTATTTTGGTTTGATTTTAATAGTGATAAATCTAATAGATTTATGTTAGCATGTTAATACAAGAGTGAAATATCATGTTATCAAAAAATATAATTCTAAATAGTACTCCCTCTGTTTTTTTTTATCTTTCTCACTTGAAATCTTGACAATATTCATGCTTAGAGAGAATCTTCTCAATTTTTCTCAATTTATAAGAAAAAATATAGTCATGTGGGGTCTTGTTTGATTCGTCTCAATTAGTACTTTATTAATATTCAATCGTTGTAATTTTTACTAATACATAATGAAAGATATTTAAGTTCAAAGATGTGTATTGGGAGACGCGCACAGGAAAGTGAGAGTGATAAAAAAACAGAGGGAGTACCAACTTATAAATAGTTATAAAGGGATGATATATTATATATTTAGTAAAAGATAAATTAATATATTTAAATGATCTTGTAGATATAAAACAATGATTGGATTTTAGTGAGATATAAAAGTCAGGAGGCACATATGATACATTTTTCAAAATTTATTTCTTTAAATTTATTGCAATTCATTCTAGTTTACTTAAACATTGAAAAAATAGAGTTTTATCGATCAAATACTAACTATAACAATTTTTACGTTTGCTATAGACACCTTAAAGGAATGAATATTATTTATATTTATATGTATATATATCTAGCAAAATATATACATACTTAAATAACTTTGTAGATATAGAATAATAATTAAATTTTAATAATTTGGTGGGGTTTAGTCGTCCAAATAGGTCGGTTTGAAATATTGGATCAAATAAGGCAGATCTGATTTTATCTGGTTAACATCAATTATAGTTGAATTCGGATCGGTCATAAACAAATTTGGTATTTACTAGGTCTAGTCGAGTTTTGAGTTAATATATCTGGTTGGTTTACGGTCAGGTTCGGGTTCGAATGCATGTTTGTGTGGTCAGGTCGGAATATGAACTTGCCAGGTGCAATTCAGGTCTGGGTTATCCCAAGTCAGGTTTCGGTCAGGTATGGGGACTGACCCTCACAGGTCGAACCAGGTTCAAGTCGATTCGGTCTCAGGTTGACCCATCGGTCAATACTTGTTTCTAACACCACATTTCAATCCATACAAGTAAGCTGGTTGAATCAACACAACCCGTTTACTACTTAAACAATTTGGGTTATAGTTGAATTTTGGCATCTGAAACTAATCTCCATTACACCAGACAACTCTTGAGTACTTTGATGTCTACTTAAAATACCTTAAATTCCCTTTATTTTTTTAAGAAAATTTACATCTTTTAAGATACTTATATAACTTGAAGTACCTATTACGTGCATTTATTATTCTCACTTTCCTTTGTGCGTCTCCCAATGCACCTCTTTGAATTTAAATATCTTTCATTATATATTAGTAAAAATTACTAGTGAATATTAATAAAGTACTAATTGAGAATAATCAAACAATACCCTGTATGACTATCTTTTCTTATAAATTGAGAAAAAATTGAGAAGATAATCTCTAAATATGAGTAGTCTCTAAATATGAATATTTTGGATTTATTAGTTTCGCACGTTGTCCTTACAAACCTTCTCTTATAGTTAATTTAGATTTGTTTAAAAGTGTAATTTTTATAAATGAAACTTTATTAATATAACACAATTGTTTTATACGTTATTTTGTGTAATTTAGACACTAGGATTTTTCAAGCTTGCTATGTAAACTCCGAATTATGCTCACGATACAGAAGATTTTACATATATCGGTTATCATTTGAGGAATATGGACTTAACTTTTGGATGATATGGGTTAAGGGTCTGACTATAATACAAGATTTTCGAGACATATCTTATTACTATGAGTTTTGCGTGCTTGGATTACTTGGGTGATGAAAAGTTCAAGGTTATAGTTGTTTTAAAAACTATTAGACTTATGCTAAAATCTCCATAATTTTTTTCTAATAATTAAATGTATTATCCGAAATCTTATTTGCCAAACTTTCTTCAGATTCGTGCGATGCACAAGTTATTTATTTTTAGTATATTAAACTAAAACCATTTGTTATTAGGTGTGACAATAAATTAATCATTGTATGATGATGTTGTTATTAGTTGGGCGTGAAATTCCCGGGAAAAAAAGTAGTTTCTCATTATCCTTTTATTTGGTTGGTAAAGAGTAGAAAACAATTTTCCAAATGATGGATATAATGGTTCAATATATGTATTTTCCTTCTCAAAGAAATGGAAAACACACTTTTCACGTTGATCTTCACCTCACTCTTTGCTTTTCCCTATCCATCTTCCCATCTATCCTCATTTTTCATTTTTAGTACTATTGCTTTTCTCTTCAACTTTTCATGGAAGGAAAACAACATTGGAGAACTGATTGTTGATAAATGTGTTTTCATAAAAGATCATCTTATAATAATAAAAAGAAAAAAATATGTCCAACCTAACAGAGCCAAAGTGTTCTCACCGTAATTTATGTTATGGCATGTGTTTTATATTATGAAAAAATCATACTATTAATTTGTGATTAGGTGTTACACAATATATAGTACTATATCTTATTAAAAATAATCCCTTTTTTGTTATACTTTTTTTTTCTTTTTGATGCTCTTCTTTTGTTCTATGATTCTATCATCTTCAATTTGCTCTCTCACATATCATATTCAGTTATTCAGGTTACATATCACCTTATTATTTATCCGTCTTATTGTGTATATATGGGGAAATTAACAAACATAATCCATATCCCTATTAAACCTACATTTTTTTTATCAACTTATCATTCTCTTGAGAAGGCTTTTATCTAATTTTTCTTTTTTTTACCATATAGATAATTCTTATTTAATTATTGCATAAAAACTATATTTTGACTACAATATAATAAAAGCAATCCATCAGTTTCGAGATACATTACTCATTTTGTCCTTTAAATTATCCCCTGATGCATTATTTCTAACATTTTTACAATTAAGACCACATATAACATTATTCATTATATATATGTGTGTGTGTTTTCTTCATGAATAGAGTAACCCATCTCTCAACTCTAACCTGACTTCTTTATCAAGATTAAAACAAAATCAATCCCATATATTGTAGTTTTTTCTATTAATTAACCCCTTTAGTATCTTTTTTAGTTCTTAAATTTTTAGAAAAACTATATTAACACACATATATTCATATACTGTGTTTTTTCGGTTCAATTATCATAACATGAAACACAATTCTTTTCATATGTCTCTCTTTATGGACATACTTCGCCAAATCTTAGGGATGTTTGGCACTTGGTTATTACTAGTTGTTTTATTTGACTAGTTTAATTAATAGGTTGCACTGACTAATTATAAAATTATTAACGGTTCTCTAAATGTATTTGATAAAATTAACAGTTAATTTTGATTACTTCACTATTAAATAAATTAAAAGGCCGATACTAAAAACTAGCTTCTACCTTAAAGAAAAAAGGCAAAAACAAATAAAAAAAATACTAACCTAAAACCATTTACCAAACTGTCAAACAACCAAGTCAACTCAAGTCTTCCCTCCAAAGAAAACAAAGTCACAATTCAAAGAGACATCCAACACAAACCAAAGAAAAATCTACAACCCCCCAAAAAAACAGAGAGAAAAAAAGAAACAAGTAAACAGTCTAAACACACAAACATGGCACAACCACTTATGGTGGCGTTAGTTGCAAAGGTTCTGACATGTGACATCCATAGGAGAATCAGCCTATGAAGAGACCTCATCTTCGTGGGGCGCAACCAATGATCTCAAAAAGCTTCAACAAACAATAACAACCACCCAAGCTCGAGTTCGCGACGCCGAAAGGCGTCAAGAAGATGACGATAACGGCGTGATCAAACTGTGGCTAAGACAGGTACTTTAGACTTCAAAAGTTATCTCATACTCATTTAAAAAAGTTATCTCATACTCATTTAAAAAAGTTATCTCATTCATTATATAGATTTCAAAAGTTTTTCATTCATATATCTGTAGGAATATATAGATGCATATAGCGGAATTTCAGGAATTAATTTCCTAACATCTATCATAGGATCGCAAACATAATTAAACATATGAATCATTCAATAGGGATTAAAAATCAAACCTTTGTAGCGTGATTTCCCTGTTGTATGCAAGCTTTGAAGATCCGGGAGCCGCAAGTGTTGCTCCTCTAATCAGTCCACGAGCACCAGTTGAACACCAGCGTTTGCTAGAACGGAAGAGAAGAAATCTCTTGCTTTTAGGTGGTATATGCGCCGGTTAGGGAGAATAGATTTGGGTTTCAATTCTCTCTCTCTTGTGAAAAGAAACTGATTAATGAATTGATCACCTAAACCCTAACATTATATCCTATATATAATAGAAGAGTCATAGGCTAGTTAGGTGAACTAATTCTCCTCCTATTCCCCTTTGGACCGGCCCAATCCTAATCCTAAATGGATTTGGATTGATTTGTCCAACTTGTGCTACAATGTGTGACCTCATAAGATTGATCTATTTTAGTTATAGGCCCAATCAATATTGTCCAATTAATCATATTTATTCTCTAGCAAGAAAATACGATTACTAAAATAATTAACTTTATTATCTTCATAATATAAATCCTATTTATATTTAGTAATTGCCGGGATGTCTAAGGACATATTCCTTCAATCTCCCACTTGTCCGAAGACAAGAGCGCAATGTTAAATTCCTTAAGTCACTTAATGTCAAATTTGATAACACAATGTTATTCTCAAATTTTGTTCCTTGATCGCTGAGTTCGAACTGCTCAAATAAGGATTAACTCTTTAATCCTATTCCGCATGGCCGTGCAATTTTCCAGTTCTCGCTCATCAAGAGGCCCAGACACCATTCCTATTTAATAGGAGGACTTATCCACTCTTGTATGACCATAACTCCAACTTAATTATTAGCCCACCTGATCACTGCCTTTATAACCTCCTTTTACGGCGCGGCGTTTAACAGTGTCAAAGTTAAACTAATTATATTGTGGTTATTAAGACATACTCATGTCTAAGGAATCCACTAAATATAGTAGTTTGATTCTACTTTTAGAATCTAATTAGGTCAAGTCTCAATGTATCAACTATACATCTATATAATCAATTAGACATCTCTATGTCTCCATAGCCCATGGAACTGTGATGTTATGGTTTTATATAGTGTTTTTCCCCCTATATTTGAGCTAAAATGTGTATCAATGGTGCTCTTAGGAGCCATTTTATGCTAACTTTCTCCATCGAGTTGTGGTTTTCTGTTCTGTGTCTGATTGCAGGTTTTAGGGAGTTATCTCTCTATTTTCTACTATTATTTGACCACTATACTGGACTGGAGAGGTTTCATGCAGAGTTTCGAAGTCCCGATGACACTTTCTGGGACCCTTGAGCAAAGAAGAATGGATGTCTTGGCGTTAAGAGCCAAGAAGGAAGATATGCACCACAGCCCGATTCCATCGGGCTCCACTCGCCCGATCGGGCGATCATAAGGAGTTCAGTTGTGTCGTTGCGGGCCCGATCGGGCGACGTTGCCCGTTCGTTAGTACGTTGTCTAGCCCGATCGGGCGGCTCGGCCCGTTTTCATCGGGCGTTCTTGTGCGCTGGATGCTCAGGTTTGGTGGCGGCCTGATCCCATCGGGCGTGTCGGCCCGATTAAATCGGGCGGTGGCGTTTTTTGGCCTCTATTGCTGCGTTTGAGCCCGATTTGATCGGGCTGACTTGGCCCGATCAGGCTTCTCCTCCGCGCGCTCATCTAATGAGTTTCGGGCTACTTAGTATAAATAAAAAAGTTAGAACATCTTTGAAGCATCTTTGTTTTTTAGCTCTTATTTTCTCATAGACTCTCTCAAGAACCCTAGATTTTATTACTTTTCATTGTGATTCAAGATCAAACATTTGGATTATTCGCAAGTTCAATATAGTTCTTTAATTTGGTAATCTTCTTCCTTGTTTTCTCCATTATTGTTTGCTTCCTCTATTATTGATTAGAGTAGTTTCTTAGTTATTTGCAATAGTTCAAAGTATGGATTTTTATATGGAATTTGTTATTGGATTCTCAAACATGAGTGAGTAGTTTTATTTCTAGGATTGTGGGGATCTATGTATGCAATGAGGGATTAATAGATTAATATAATTACCCTTTATTTCAATTGTTTCCTGTGATTGAATCGTTCATGCTAGATTTATGAATTAGGCCTGATTTGTATTTCTATTATCGCAATATTGAATCTACTTCGAGAGGAGAGATTTCGTATAGGCTTTCAATCATTAGGCATAGTGATCCTTGACCATGCGAGAGCGGCTAGGTGATCTTTGAGGGAGGTAATGTTCGAGAGAAATTACATGTGCCCTAGATAAATTGACTTATTGGGTAGTTATTATTCGTCTCTGATTTCCCGAATTGTATGCATAGTGATCCACAGTCCTAGTTCTTTATTAATTGATTCATACCTTCATATTTAGTTCTATCATTTGCCTATTAGTGTGTCACATACCCATTTTCAACTGATTTAGTTAGTATAATATTAAAATTCAGATACAATAATATAACTTTCTCCCTATGGATTCGATCCTGACTTCCCTGACTACTTGTTAGTGGACTTTAGGTTATTTTAAGGTGATACGACTTTAGCCTGTCAAACTGCGCTATCAATTAATTATATACTAGTCTTTTAAATAAATCACTTATGTCCAATTTAGTGATTTAGACTAGGGACTTTATATAAGTTGTGATTTCTGTTCACTTTATAGGGTTCCATTATCAAAACGTTTTTGATAATCCTATTTAAAAGCACAAATTATTTGGACATTTTATTTAATACTAAACCAAACAATTAAATAAGAAACTGATTTTTATTGATAAACATCGAAAGCATAATCAATGTTTTTACAATTGTAAACATCAAGTAAACAACCTAAACCCATTCTCCCATATGCTTAAGCCCCATAGACCTAGTATGACACTCATGCTTAGGTTGAGCAAGCGGTTTAGTCAGAGGATCTGCAATATTATCCTCAGTATGAACCTTGCTTACTTTCACATCATCTCTTCCAACGATCTCTCGAATGAGATGGAATTTCCTGAGCACATGTTTAGACCTTTGATGCGATCTGGGTTCCTTAGACTGAGCAATGGCACCATTGTTGTCACAATACAACTCAATGCCATTCTCAATGCTAGGAACTACACCAAGCTCACCAATGAACTTTTTGATCCAAACGGCTTCCTTTCTTTGCATCGCCCGCCGCAATATACTCAGCCTCTGTTGTAGAATCTGTGATGGTACTCTGCTTAGAGCTCTTCCAGCTCACAACTCCTCCATTGAGACAAAATATGAAACTAGATTGAGATCGGAAATAATCTTTGTCACTTTGGAAGCTTGCATCGGTGTATCCAGTAACAACCAACTCACTATCTCCACCATAAACCAAAAAATTATCCTTAGTCCTTCGCAAGTACTTAAGGATGTTTTTCGTTGCAATCCAGTGCGCATCTCCTGGATTTGACTAGTATCTGCTTGATAGGCTGTCGTACACCTGTCAAAAATAATTCCTGCAAAACCTTCTAACAATGTAGTAGGGTAAGTAGGGTCGAATCCACAGAGAGATGGTTGTTTTAATCTATCTTCTAATGCATGGAGAAACTAAACAAGATTAGGAATAATGAATTAAAGTTCTAAACTAATCAAACTACGAAAATCAAGCTAAAAAGGATCTAGGGCAATGGTTCACCATGTTCATAACTATAATCTATAAAAATATCATCAATGGTTTAATTAATCAGATATCTAGAGCATATGTTAATCCTACGGTCGGGCCTTAACGCTCTCAAATCAACATATGCTAGTACGATCGCTCAACATAATCAGATTTGCTAATTGTAGGTAAGCCTCTAAAGAGTACTATCTCTCGATCTATGACTCGATATTAGCAATATTTAATCAGACAATTGATCAGATTGCAAGATTAACAATAAAAACGCTAATCAATTAGAGATATCAATAACTAAGCAAACCATTAATAAATATCAATAAAGAATCATAGCATATAAACATGGATTCCCAAACCCTAGAATATAATCTACTCAATCATGAAATAAATAAAGAAATTTAAATCTACAAAGAAAAGCATGATCAAAGAAATCAATGAAAGAAAATAGATGAAAATTATAAACTCATGAATTAATGAAGAAAA
Source organism: Beta lomatogona (assembly GCA_947646795.1). Lineage (NCBI taxonomy): Eukaryota > Viridiplantae > Streptophyta > Magnoliopsida > Caryophyllales > Amaranthaceae > Beta > Beta lomatogona. The sequence goes on from CANSNZ010001486.1 coordinate 1,930,344, forward strand.
GATAAACTAGGGTTTGCCATGAAAAAACTAGAGAGAAAAGGAAGAAGAGAAAACTAAACTAAAACCTAAGAATGAAAATAACGTGAGAAAGGGGATGAGAGAGAGGAGAGAAGTGAAACCTCATCTAAATAATGTTCAATAACCTCATAAGACTAGGAAAGTAAGTTCCAAACATAAGGAAGGTCGAGAAATCATTAAATGGGCGGAATTAGTGATCCGCGCGTACAATAACAGATTCCAGCAAAAACAGTCCCAACTTCGGAAGGGCATAACTCCTTGACTAGAAGTCTCCTCGGGGCGTGCAACCTATCATTGGAAAGCTCTTCAAGTCTAGTTTCCAAATATGCTAGAATTACTCGATTATAAGAAGCACATCAAAAGTTATGCTCAGAAGAGTAGACATGACTCCTTTTTCACATTTCTTCTAATGATTTTCCACTTCGTTTTCGCTCAAACTCGTACTATGACATATCCATACGATCCTTATGCATTGTAGTTTCTTTCTAAGTGCTCCTAATTCTCAAGTTTAGCTAATCATACTCCAAATACGTCCCCAATGCCTGAAATTCATCAAAAACAAGAAAATATACCGAATAGGAGTAGAATAACATAACTTAAGAATATAATGCAATAATGAATCTAAATATGAACCTAAATGCTCTAAAATGCAACCTAAATGCACCTAAAAACTATATGTAAATATGATTTATCAAACTCCCCCAAGCTAAACCATTGCTTGTCCCCAAGCAATAAGACATAGACATGGAAAAAGTAAGACAACCTACAATATAGGACTAAAGCAACGCTAAACACTCAACTGAAAACACATGAGATATAATCACTACACAAACCAAGCATCAAAACAATCTCGAACAAAGCCGCATAGCATGTCATGTATCGCAATCGACTCTCAATCATACCACATACCATCTCTCCCAAGCTGGATTTAACAAAACCTGACATACCTCACTATAGTTATGTGCACTGAAATCTCTCATGTGTTTAAGTCATAAATGATGATACTCAACCTAATCAAGTCGACTCAGATGAAGCAAATTCTCTTTAACTTTGACTTTTTGACTCACTTAATACTCAACAATACAATACACAATGATCAAGAGGACTTTTAAGGGTTGTAATGGGCTGAGATTAAAGGTATGGAATAATTTGGGAATTGTGGTGGAAAAAACCAAGAAGGGGGAGCATCATATAACTGAAAACATGACCAAGAAAGGTCACAACAACTCCGTGCAACAACCAACAATCTCCAAATATAATCAACAACCTTTTTCACTCAAGAAATTCATTCATAACCCTTTTTATTTCACTTTATTCACAACTCGTTTTTTTTCACTTCTTTTTCATTTCATTTTTCACTTTTTTTTGTCGAACTTTCAATTCAATTTCAAAGCTCACTAAACATACTTTTCCATCCATCTAAACCACAAATAGAGCACTTCAATTCAATACAAACTGAACCAAAACTAATACTCGCTCCCCCAAGCTAGGCTTAGGACAAATATCAAATGAGGCCAAGGGCTTGTAATGTAGGTATCAATCAAACATAGTCAGGAAGGCTCAATGGGGCTAGAGAAAGGATAATATGAAAAAAAAGAATAACTCTGGAGCTAAGATCATGAAATGAAACGCCTCAATCATATCAAAATGTATGCACTATCAAATATCAAAGAGTACCAAGTCAAAATCAAGATCAATGCGACAACTAAGGAACTAATCACACATGAAAAAATATAACTGACACAAATACGTCAGTTTATAGGCACAGAAGCTCACTGAGGTTAAGGTGTTTGCACAGTAAAGCTAAACCGAGCCAGAGAGAGATCAATCAATCTTACCACAAACAATCAATTGCGAAACAATCGTGCTATAAAGTATCATGCTCAAGATGAATGACGCTTAGGAAATGTAGTAAAATATCATCAAAGTTCTCAAAGAGTGCCAGCAATAGTCCTATAGATGCAACTAATAAAATGAGATGAAGTCTAATATGAAATGAAATATGCTAATGCAACTAAGAAAGCAGTACAATTTTTTTGGTCACACGTAAACTCCCACTCCTAATGAGCAGTACAAACCGTGCAACATCCTACAAAAGCAAAAAAAAAAATCTACACTAGAAAGCAATAAAGGATAGAATATCCCTCCCCTAAGCTAAAATCTGCAGTGTCCTCACTACAAGAAACCAGTTTAGAAAAAGGATGCAGATGAACCACAATCAAACACCGACAATCACCGAACCACTGAACACTCCCACAAATACCAAAATGCACCACTAAAACACCACACAACTCCCAACAATCAAATAATTCAATCAATGTGTTCAAAAGATTCTCAACTAGATGGCATCAAAACAAAAATCCAAGCAAAAATTCGAAATGAACATAAACAACATGTACAAGTGAGAATAGATGCTTACTACCCAATCAATTGGGGAGAAGAGTCAAATATGTGCAAAAATCATGTCATAATGCTTCACGAAGCCTGGTGCCGACTTGAGAGAGTCCTATGATAACAATTGAAAAAAAGAAATTATTAAAGGTTCATTGGGAAAAAAGTAAAAACAAAAGAAAAGTTCAAAAGAAAAATCAAGATTAATATAAACTAAAAAGAAAAAAAAAGAAGCAAAAATAAGAAAAAGGAGAAAGAAGAAGAGATAAGAAGAAAGAAAAGATCAGAGGGGGGGAAAAAATTCGTGGCTTGGTCACGGAGATGCGACGAAGCGACAGAGGAGGAAGTAGGGGGAGTGCGGCTGTGATCTGGAGGCGAAGGCAATGGGAGTCGCGAGGGGTATTGGTAGGTGCGTTGGTTGACGTGAAGAGAAGACGAAAGTGGGGTTCCAGTGGGTTTCTGGTGGTGTTACGCAGGGAAAGTGATGGTTTGGTGGTGGGGTGGGTCGCAACTAGCGTCGTATGGGCGGCGAGCAGGAGGCCGGCGGGTCGCTCATATTGGCGAGTGGGGTGGGTTGTGAAGAGGAGACAGAGGACGCAGGGGCTGGTATTGGGAGAAGACGAGAAAGGAGGGGGGGCTCGGTGGTGGTGGCGATACGCGGATAGGAGAAAGGCCGACGGTCTGGAGTGGTGGTCTGGGATGGTGGAGAAGATGCAGGGGTGGGCGAAGACTGAAGAGGAGGAAGGAGAGAAACAGGGGAAGGGGGAGCCTGATGAAGGAATGCTGGTGGTTCGCCAGCGAGCGCTGGGCGCCCAGCGGGCCAGGCAGAGAGTGGCAGTTTGTGCAGCGTGCGAGACCCGTTGGGCGATGGGTTGGCAGCGGGCTCTCGACAAGTTTGTTAGTACGCCTAATTAGTCCAAACGCTCAACTTCAACCTGTATATGCTTTCAAACCATGACAACACAACTCACAAAATTTGTTAGTTCGTTAGTGGACTAAAACAAATAAAAAAAACGAATTCAAATGAATCCAAAGACAAAGAATAAAATACAAAAATCAACTAATTAAAATAAGAAAATGAGGATTCAAAAGAATTCACAAAAATAAGAAATAAAAATAAAATAACTAACCTAAAAAAAAAAATTGAAGTCAAGTGAAATCAATTAATTAAAAAGAAAATATTAAGATTAGTAGATCACTCATAATAGTTCAATGCTTTAAGAAGCTTATCATACGTTCCTGCAAATAACTCAGAGCATATTATATAAGAATGAAAAGTAAAAATGAAAAAAATTAAACCTAAAAAATTACTAAAACTACAAAAAGAAAAATCAAAGGAAAAATTAGATTTACAAGAAGTAGAAAAAGAAAAATCGTTAGTCTTTTTACATGATTCAAAAGAAAGAAAAGAAAATAACTGTACATTATTTACATTATCATGAGAGTCATTTAAAAGGGGAGAAAGAATGAACGATGGAGGATATAATAAAGGGGAAGAAGGAATTATATCAAGTTTTTGAGAGAATGGAATATGAGACTCAAAAACAGTAGGTGGTACCGATAAAGACTCATAAATCATCTCACGCTCAACTTGACTTTCTTGCAAAGAAGAAATTTCAACCATAGTTTCTTCCTCCTGCAAAACATCCATCACATTAGTCTTTCTTTCCATCTTTTCATCATTCCAATAGCTCTCATTTATTATCCAACCCTCATCATCATCATAAATAAACAGTTTGGGGCTAGAATTTTGAGCAGATTGACATTCATATTGGGAAGAGGGGTCAAAGCCATTTAATAATGTCACATCACATGAAGAAAAATCATGAGAAGTAGACTGACAATTAGAACAATAAGGGGGTGGTTCCATGTAAGTTTGGGGTGAAAGAGCATATGAAGACATCTCCCACTCGTAAGTATCTCTAGCTAACCACACAATTAAATCCCAACAATAATCAGGTGATTGGACTAGAAATCCCCCATTGGACATAGATTCAACCATCATCCTAGTCTCTTCATTTAACCCCTCATAGATCACTAAGCACATATCCCACAGTTCAATTCCATGATTAGGACCAATAAAATCTCCAAGCCTATGATAGTACTTCCAAAACACTTCATTCTCATACTGAGGAAAAGTAAAAATTGCTCTAGAATTACTAACATGTGCATGGGGTTCACAGAACATATGAGGTAATCCGGGAGAACTCATACAAAAATTGGGAGGATTTTGATACAATGTATCAAAATTGTAAACATGAGAATCCCAAGAATTATGACTATGTTGCCTAGCAAAAGAATTATCTCCATCATCAAAATAACATGAATCAATGATACACAAAAAAATTATAAAAAGAAAAATATTCACAAAAGGGAAAAAATTATATACAGTTTAGTCTCACCAACAATAAAAACTAAATAAATCTATACCGTCTCCCCGGCAACGGCGCCAAAATTTGATAGGCTGTCGTACACCTGTCAAAAATAATTTCTGCAAAACCTTCTAACAATGTAGTAGGGTAAGTAGGGTCGAATCCACAGAGAGATGGTTGTTTTAATCTAGCTTCTAATGCATGGAGAAACTAAACAAGATCAGGAATAATGAATTAAAGTTCTAAACTAATCAAACTACGAAAATCAAGCTAAAAAGGATCTACGGCAATGGTTCACCATGTTCATAAATATAATCTATCAAAATATCATCAATGGTTTAATTAATCAGATATCTAGAGCATATGTTAATCCTACGGTCGGGCCTTAACGCTCTCAAATCAACATATGCTAGTACGGTCGCTCAACATAATCAGATTTGCTAATTGTAGGTAAGCCTCTAAAGAGTACTATCTCTCGATCTATGACTCGATATTAGCAATATTTAATCAGACAATTGATCAGATTGCAAGATTAACAATAAAAACGCTAATCAATTAGAGATATCAATAACTAAGCAAACCATTAATAAATATCAATCATGAATCATAGCATATAAACATGGATTCCCAAACCCTAGAATATAATCTACTCAATCATGAAATAAATAAAGAAATTTAAATCTACAAAGAAAAGCATGATCAAAGAAATCAATGAAAGAAAAGAGATGAAAATTATAATCTCATGAATTAATGAAGAAAAGAGAAACTAGGGTTTGCCATGAAAAACCTAAAGAGAAAAGGAAGAAGAGAAAACTAAACTAAAACCTAAGAATGAAAATAACGTGAGAAAGGGGATGAGAGAGAGGAGAGAAGTGAAACCTCATCTAAATAATGTTCAATAACCTCATAAGACTAGGAAAGTAAGTTCCAAACATAAGGAAGGTCGAGAAATCATTAAATGGGCGGAATTAGTGATCCGCGCGTACAATAACAGATTCCAGCAAAAACAGTCCCAACTTCGGAAGGGCATAACTCCTTGACTAGAAGTCTCCTCGGGGCGTGCAACCTATCATTGGAAAGCTCTTCAAGTCTAGTTTCCAAATATGCTAGAATTACTCGATTATAAGAAGCACATCAAAAGTTATGCTCAGAAGAGTAGACATGACTCCTTTTTCACATTTCTTCTAATGATTTTCCACTTCGTTTTCGCTCAAACTCGTACTATGACATATCCATACGATCCTTATGCATTGTAGTTTCTTTCTAAGTGCTCCTAATCCTCAAGTTTAGCTAATCATACTCCAAATACGTCCCCAATGCCTGAAATTCATCAAAAACAAGAAAATATACCGAATAGGAGTAGAATAACATAACTTAAGAATATAATGCATAATGAATCTAAATATGAACCTAAATGCTCTAAAATGCAACCTAAATACACCTAAAAACTATATGTAAATATGATTTATCACTGCTGCATATACTCAAAGCATATGCAACATCCGGTCGAGTGCATATCATGGCATACATAATGGATCCTACTGCAGAAGCATAGGGAACATTACTCATAAGCTTGACCTCATCAGAACTCGAAGGACACTGAGTCTTGCCAAGTGCAATGCCATGTTGCATGGGAATGAAACCTCTTTTGGAGTTTTCCAGCTTGAACCTTGCAAGAACCTTATCAATATAAGTTTCCTGACTGAGCCCAATTAGTCTTTTCGACCTATCTCTATAGATCTTTATTCCCAATATGTACTCAGCCTCTCCTAGGTCTTTCATAGAGAAGCAATTTTTAAGCCATTCCTTGACTGACTCAAGCATGGTCTTATCATTTCCTATGAGAAGTATGTCATCCACATACAAGACCAGAAAAGTAATACTACTCCCACTTAACTTCTTGTGTACACAAGATTCCTCTTCATTTATGAGAAAGCCAAATTTCTTGGCTGCCTCATCAAATCTGAGGTTCCAACTCCTTGATGCTTGCTTTAGTCCATAAATGGACTTCTTAAGCTTGCATACCCTCCCTGGATTTTCTAGATCTTCAAAACCTTGAGGTTTTGTCATGTACACATCCTCTTTCAAGAACCCAATCAAGAAAGCGGTTTTGACATCTATCTGCCATATTTCATAGTCATGAAAGGCAGCAATCGCAAGGATTATCCTAATGGACTTCAGCATGGCTACTGGTGAGAAGGTTTCATCATAGTCAATACCATGAATTTGTTTGAAACCTTTCGCCACCAACCTTGCTTTGAAAACACTAATGTTTCCATCCTTGTCTGTTTTCAACTTGAAAATCCATTTGCATCCAATGGGTTTTACCCCATCAGGCAAATCAACCAAGTCCCATACTTGATTTTCAGACATGGTATCCATTTCGGATTTCATGGCCTCAAGCCATCTTTCGGAGTCTTGACTATCCAAAGCATCTTTGTAGCTAGTAGGCTCTTCTGATTCTAAAATCATTATTTCAGAACTTTCAGTCAAAAGGAAATCAATATATCTCTTTGACGGAATGATGGTCCTACTAGACCTACGTTGGGAACAACAGAAGAAGTTTCTACCTCACTAGGTTGAGTGACTTTGCATGGAGTATCTCCAAGTGGGACGGTAGGAGGTACGTGAATTGAATGCACCACCTCCTGAGCATTTTCATGCCGGGCCGCCTCTGATGAGGTGTTAACCTCATCCATTTGTTGCTCATCTCGAATTTCTTCGAGATATACTTTTCTCCCACTTGTTTTTCTGGAAATAAACTCCTTTTCCAAAAAGACACCATTACGAGCAACAAACACTTTGTTTTCGCTTTGGTTGTAGAAGTAATATCCCTTAGTCTCTTTTGGGTAACCCACAAAGAGACATTTATCGGATTTGGGTGAAAGCTTATCGGAAAGTAAACGTTTTACATAGGCTTCACAACCCCATATCCTTAGAAAAGACAATTTTGGAACGTTTCCAGTCCACATTTCATATGGTGTCTTTTCCACTGCTTTCGATGGTGTTCTGTTAAGTGTGAATGCCGCTGTTTCAAGCGCAAATCCCCAGAATGAAATAGGAAGATCAGTAAGACTCATCATGGATCGAACCATATCAAGTAGAGTTCGATTCCTTCTTTCAGAAACGCCATTTAACTGCGGTGTTCCTGGTGGAGTCCATTGTGAAAGTATTCCACAATCCTTCAAATGATCACCAAGTTCTTGAGATAAATATTCACCACCACGATCGGATTGTAATGCCTTAATTTTCTTCCCAAGTTGGTTTTGTACTTCATTCTGGAATTCCTTAATTTTTTCAAAGGATTCCGACTTATGCCGCATGAGGTAAACATATCCAAATCTGCTCACATCATCGGTAAAAGTAATGAAGTAATTGTACCCTCCCCTAGCCAACGTACTCATAGGTCCACACACATCCGTATGTATGAGGGCTAAAAAGTCATTGGCCCTTTCACTTGAACCTGTGAAAGGAGACTTTGTCATTTTCCCCATCAAGCAAAACTCACAAGTATCAAATGATTCGAAATCAAATGATTTGAGAATTCCATCTTTATGAAGTTTCCCAATGCGCTTTGAGCTTATGTGGCCTAATCGACAATGCCATAGGTATGTAGGGTTTGAATCATTTGCTTTATGTTTCTTGCTGTCTATGTTATAGATGTGGGTTTCTAAGTCTAGCACATATAAACCATTTGATAACTTAGCGGAGACATAGAACATATCATTCAAATGCGCAGAACAACAATTATTCTTTATTGTAAATGAATAACCTTCGGAATCCAAAACAGGAATCGAAATAATGTTCTTTGTGATAGCAGGAACATAATAACAATTATTAAGTTCTAGAACTAAACTTGAAGGTAAAAGCAGACTATATACTCCCACTGCCAATGTAGCAACTCGTGCTCCATTGCCAACGCGAAGATCTACTTCTCCCTTTTCGAATGTTCTACTTCTTTTGAGGCCTTGCATATTACATATAATGTGCGAGCCACAAGCGGTATCAAATACCCAAGAAGCAGAAGTTGCTAAGTTAACTTCTATAACATACATATCTGAACTAGAAACTCCTTTCTTTTGATCCTTCAGATACTTGGGGCAACTACTATTCCAATGACCAACCTTATTACAGGTGTAACAATAGTGCTCATCAGCAACTTTTGGTTTTGGTGTAGTCTTTTGCTTTTCAGAAGTTTCAGACTTAGCAACTTGTTTGCTTTCGTCCTTCTTAATAGCAATCCCAATCCTATTGAGCGATTGCCCTTTATTAACCATAAGAACATCCTCATATTATTTTCTAGGCTGGTTAGGGATGTTTCGCTCATTCTGAGTTAGCCTTTCATGCATCTCTTGCATCGTTGTTTCCTCCCCTTGCATGTGAAAAGCGTTGAACTTATCAGTTCTGAGAACGATTCTCATTTCCCTTTCACTTGCAATGAAACGTTCAACATTCATTTTGTCCTTCGAAAGGACGAAGCGCAAATTACAAGTAGAATTGTTGGTGTTGATATTGTTGTTACTAGACATAATTACTACAACAAAAGAATAATAAAGCAAGATTCAATCAATGTTTATCAAGAAAGCAATAATTAAACAAATTTTAATTACTACTACCCTTTATTCAAAATGAAAGTCCCCTATCGAATAAAGAAATAACCAAGATCCCCTCCTACTACAATCAAACGGACTTTGGCCCTGCCTTTAATTTATAGTGGTTGAGGTAGGTAAACACTTACTAATTATAACTAATTATAATTCTTGGTAGACAGGTTAACAACTCCTTGTTTACTCCTATCTCTTAGCGTCAAAACCCAAAACTTTATCTTTTGATGATTTTGTTGAGTTAAACCAAACATTAACATGTAAGTTTCAAAAAACCTACCCTACTATCCCCGGAAATATGAGCAACACCCTGCTTTGGCAGAACCTATTACTCATGATCTAAGGCTTTATAGGTGTTGTTTGGAAAAGCAATCAAAACTCAATATTACTTGTGGGTGCCTAAGTTTACTAATATGGTCAATTAATAGTGAACACATGAATCAATTAACCACAAACAAACTTAGAAGCAAGCATTTAAACAAAATAAATGCAAGAAAATTATAAAAGCTATAATTAAAATGATCTAGTATGGCCCCTATACTTAGGAAAATAACTAATCTTCATGAATCCTCCCTTGAGTCTCCGTGGATCACCATCCTTGAAATTCCTTGGATCCTCATGCTTTGATTACATAATTTGAATTAAATAAATAACGAAAATTTAAAGTTACAAAAATACAAACGATTCGCAGATCGTATTTAATTTACATTCAAATATAACGATTCGCATATCGTATTTACTGTCCTAATTTGGGCCATACTAGTCATAACATGCAAAATATAATATCATACATATTATATTAAACATCCACGCATTTAAAATATCATAATAAAATAAACACAAACTATTTACTTATTAGCAATTAATAAGCAAATAAAACTTTCCATAATAATTATAAAACTTAACAAATTTAAGCTAGGAATTTTTTTAGGAAACTATATTATTTTAATTCAATTACTTATTCACATATGGCATTAATCAATATTAATCACAAATTTGCAAAATAGGAAACTTTTGGATTTATGCTCAACTTTGCCAAATCAGATTTTCTTTAAAAAAAAAAAATTCTTTTTTTTTTTGAAAAGTTGACTTCTTGACCGTTGACCAGCAGCACAAGGCTGCCAGTCAACAGCCAAAACATGGTGACTCACGCAAAAACAACCAGCAGCAGGGCATCAAACCCCACCGCTGCCTGCAGTTAACGCCAGCACACGCCAGCACACCACACACCCCACTAGCCAACGGGTCTCCGGCAGCATCGCCAGACAACGCCGGCCATCCCAGACACCAGCACACGTCGGAACCAAACGCCACCAGCGCGGCCAGCAGCTCGCTAGAGGAGGGAGGCTTTGCACGCGTCGCACGCGGCCGTCCACCCTTCCCCACTAGTGATGCCCTTCCGCCAGCCACCGTGGCACCACCTTCACAGGTGGTCCACCCAGCCATGGTTGGCTTCCTCTTTAATTTTTGTAACAATTACATTTAAATTAAAGATATCTTTATTTAACAATTAATTAAAGATTTAAGGGTTTTAATAATCCGAAAATTATGGCAAAAATTTTGAATTCATCAACAAATCTTAAACAAATTTTTAGGTTTGTTGAAATTAGATTTGAATTAATAATATCTATTAAACATTAAATCTAACAAGAATTCAAAATTAGGGCAAAACCTCCAATTATATCCAAAATTAAGAAAATTAACAATTACATTCTGAAAAATTCGAAAATAATTTTTAGGGTGATCTACTGAATTATCTTAACAAATAAAATCAAATATTTCAATTGTCATCCTTAAATTATATGAATAATCAAATTAAACATAAAATTTAACCAAAATTCATAAATAATATGATAAAATTCGAAAATTAGTGGGAAAAATAATCAAATTATTTTCAACCATCATATTATTCTAGATCTATGTGGGTGATGAACATTATATTTATTTAACAATTTAAAAATCAAATCTTTAATTGTTAACAAATTATTTCAATGATTAATCAAATTAAACATAAATAATTTTAAATCTAACAAATATATTTATAAAAATCCGAAAATTTTAGATTGAATTAACCAATTTATTTCGTCCATAATATAAAAAATTCGGAACTTTATAAAATTATTTGAGCATAAATCACAAATAAATCAATTATTTACAATTTCCAATCAATTAATATCAAATATCAATTATGCAAATTCAAGCCATAAATAAATCCTCCCTTAATTGAATAAAAATAATAACTTTGCATACAATTACATGATCATATGAATATTATAAATTAGGCAAAACTGATACCACTGTAGGAATATATAGATGCATATAGCGGAATTTCAGGAAATAATTTCCTAACATCTATCATAGGATCGCAAACATAATCAAACATATGAATCATTCAATAGGGATTAAAAATCAAACCTTTGTAGCGTGATTTCCCTGTTGTATGCAAGGTTTGAAGATCCGAGAGAACCAAGTGTTGCTCCTCTAATCAGTCCACGAGCACCAGTTGAACACCAACGTTTGTTAGAACGGAAGAGAAGAAATCTCTTACTTTTAGGTGGTATATGCGCCGGTTAGGGAGAATAGATTTGGGTTTCAATTTTCTCTCTTGTGAAAAGAAACTGATTAATGAATTGATCACCTAAACCCTAATATTATATCCTATATATAATAGAAGAGTCATAGGCTAGTTAGGTGAACTAATTCTCCTCCTATTCCCCTTTGGACCGGCCCAATCCTAATCCTAAATGGATTTGGATTGCTTTGTCCAACTTGTGCTACAATGTGTGACCTCATAGGATTAATCTATTTTAGTTATAGGTCCAATCAATATTGTCCTATTAATTATATTTATTCTCTAGCAAGAAAATACGATTACTAAAATAATTATTTTTATTATCTTCATAATATAAATCCTATTTATACTTAGTAATTGCCGGGATGTCTAAGGACATATTCCTTCAATATCATCATTACTTTTGATTAAATAAGCAATAATAGTATGGTGGAGTGATTGTTGGATCTTTTACTTTTATACTTGAGATTGTGGGTTCAAATTTTCACGTTAAAAATGCTTCTTTTTTTTACTGTATGGATGGAATGTTATTGAATGAGGGATGGTGATACGTGGCACATATACATTCTTAGAAACGCTTTTTAATATATTTGTATAGATATAAAGTCGTACAATATAAGGGGGTAGAATAAAATTTAAAATTAGTCATACTTATACTAAACATGTCAAATTTGAAAACTGACAACTAGAAAACTGAAACTACTTTTTTTAGTTTTCATATTTTATTTTTGGTTTTCAAAAAAAGCTAAGAACTAGAAATAGAAAATGATATCAAATGAGCGCTAAACAATTTGTGTTAAGGTTGAAATTTTCAATCCAAACATGACAAGATAAGTTCAATTCATATGGTATTGTCGTACTGTCAATATTATAAGTTCGTCTTATAATAATTTGAATGTTTTTCTTAACTATATAAGATTTATTTTTTGGTTGTGCTATTTGGTTTATTTCAGTACGATAAGAAATGGGTTATGAGATATATAAGTTGATTTGTTGAGTTTGTATATAGAAATATCTAAGCGCTCTTGATAAAATTTTAAAAAGCCGGGTAACACATTTAAGAAACGGATCAACAACTCTCAACTCTAACCTTACTCGTTTATCAAGATTGTACATATATTTAAACCGAACAAATAAACCATGTATATTTTAGTTCTTTTTATTAATTAACCCCTTTAGTATCCTTTTTTTAGTTTTTTATTGTTTAGAGAAAACTAAATAAACTCATACGTATTTATGAGCTGTTTTTTTTATGTACAATTATGAAAGCATGAAACATAATTGTTTTCATATATATATATATATATATATATATATATATATATATATATATATATATATATATATATCTCTTACCAAGGACCCTTGGGTTCAATGGTATGACTTTCTATCTCCCACATGGGAGACCAAGGTTCAAATCTTGGTGGAAGCAAAATTTCAATATTGTTGGGGGGAGGGGGGTTTGGGGCTTATTGGGCCTTTGGGGTGAGTGGTCCTGTGTGAGGGTAGCCCAGAGAAAATTCATCTTACCACGGGTTCCTGAAAGGGATCTCAAAAAAAAAAAAAAAAAAATATATATATATATATATCTTCATGGACGTATACTTTTTCGAATCTTGAGGATGTTTGGCACTTGGTTGTTACTAGTTGTTTTATTTAATTGGTTTGACAAATTCGGTGCACTGACTATTTATAAAATTATTAACAGTTCTCTAATTGTATATGATAAAATTGTTGATTACTTCACTATAAAATAAATTAAAAGACCGATAATAAAAACTAGCTTCTTCTTAGGGTGCGTTCTCTTCAACTTATTGGACCTTATCTGAACTGAACTTATTGGACCTGAACTGAACTGATTGTAACTTATTAAACCTGATTGGACCTGATTCAACTTATTGGACCTGATTGAACCTGATTGGAACTTATTGGACCTGATTGAAACTTATTGACCTGATTGAAACTTATTAGACCTTATTGGCCCTGATTGAAACTTATTAGACCTTTTTGGACCTGATTGAAACTTATTAGACCTTGTTGGACCTAATTGGAACTTATTTGCCCTTATTAGACAAAAAAATTGATGAGTAATAACATAAATATTACCCCTAACGTAAATACTACCCCTCAAAATTTATTATGAAGTAATAATTATTAAAATTCGCCCTTTAAAAAATAATATTTATTAATTATGTCTTATGATAAACAATTTAACAAAAAAAAATACTATTTATATACTTGCCTATACATAACTTTCACCACTAATATATCTAAGAAAGATACTTCGGTGATGATAATGAAGCAAACCATTGATAACATTTATATCTTTCATTGTTATTAGTTTCGAAAACATGTTCTCTAGTAATTTAAAGACGAATTGCAAAATATTGTAATTATGATGATTATTATTATTAACCTTATTTAACCATGATTATAATATTTTTTTAATAATAATATAATCAGCTAATAGTAATATGAATAATAAAATAATAGACAATAATACAAGTATAATATGATATAATAATTGTGGTACTTTAATTAAAATTCTAATAATAACATAATCAGCTAATAGTGATATGAATAATAAAATAATGGACAATAATACAAATATTTATTGATCATTGACTATTGGAACTTATTGGACCTGATTAGACCTTATTGGAACTTATTGCACCTGATTGGAACTTATTGCACCTGATTGGAACTTATTGGACCTTATTAGACCTGATTGGAACTTATTGCCCTGATTGAACCTGATTGAAACTTATCTGAACTGAACTGAACTTATCTGAACTGAACTGAATTTATTGGACCTGAAACTTAATTTTTTAAGGTGAAGAGAACGCACCCTTAGTTTTCTTACTACCTTAAGAAAAAAGGCAAAACAAATCAAAAAAACCACCTAAAACCATTTACCAAACTGTCAAAACAACCAAATCAACCTCAAGTCTCCCCTCCAAAAAAGCAAAGTCAATCTCAGTCACAATTCAAAGAGACATCCAACACAATCCAAAGAAAAATTTACAACCCAAAGAAAAACAAAGAGAAAAAGAAACAAGTAAACACACAAACATGACGCAACCACTTATGGTGGCGTTAGTTGCAAAGGTCCTGATATCCATAGGAGAATCAGCCTATGAAGAGACCTCATCTTGGTGGGGTGCAACCAATGATCTTAAAAAGCTTCAAGTGACAATAACAACCATCCAAGCTCGAGTTCGCGACGCCGAAAAGCGTCAAGAAGATGATGATAACGGTGTGATCAAACTGTGGCTTAAGAGGCTAAGACAGGTACTTTATCGAGCGGATGACTTGTTTGATAAGAATCTCACTCTTAGTCGTCAAAAAAAGCGGGTTGAAAAAAACACTTTTAGAAAAGTTGGCATTTTATTGTCAATGTCTCATCCTCTGTATTGTAGGAAACTGGCTAATAAGATCAAGTCTATTAGAAAAGAATTGGATGATATTAAATCCGATATGGATGGGCTGAACTTGAGTGTACTTGTTTCTGAAGAATTGCGCATTGATCGTTTGTTGAAGAAAAGGGAAACTGCATCATTTGTGTTGAAAGAGGATGTTATTGGTAGGGAAAATGATATTAGTATGATCATTGATATGCTTTTTGATTCTAAATATGATGCTGAGAAAGTTACTGTTATTCCTATTGTTGGGTTTGGGGGTATTGGAAAGACTACTCTTGCTCAGTTTGTTTTTAATGATGAGAGTGTTCAGAGGTATTTTGATGTTATTGAATGGGCTTGTGTACCGGAGGTTGATGATCAGCGTGCAGTGATGGAGAAGGTTTATAAGTCGTTTACTGGTGAGAGATCTAGTGGATTGTCGTTGGATGAGATTAAGTCTGGCATTTGTGGATCGATAAGTGATAGGAAGTATCTTCTTGTGTTGGATGACATATGTGAAGGAATATGTCCTTAGACATTCCGGCAATTACTAAATATAAATAGGAATGTTATTATGAAGATAATAAAGTTAATTATTTTAGTAATCGTATTTACTTGCTAGAGAATAAATATGATTAATAGGACAATACCGATTGGGCCTATAACTAAAATAGATTAATCCTATGAGGTCACACATTGTAGCACAAGTTGGACAAAGCAATCCAAATCCATTAAGGATTAGGATTGGGCCGGTCCAAAGGAGAATAGGAGGAGAATTAGTTCTCCTAACTAACCTATGACTCTTCTATTATATATAGGATATAATATTAGGGTTTAGGTAATAAATCCATTAGTCAGTTTCTTTTCACTAGAGAGAGAAAGAGAAACCCTAAATCTATTCTCCATAACCCGGCGCCTATACCATCAAAAGCAAGAGATTTCTTCTCTTCCGTTCTAGCAAACGTTGGTGTTCAACTGGTGCTCGTGGACTGATTAGAGGAGCAACACTTGGGGCTCTCGGATCTTCAAAGCTTGCATACAACGGGGAAATCACGCTACAAAGGTTTGATATTTAATCCCTATTGAATGATTCATATGTTTGATTATGTTTGCGATCCTATGATAGATGTTAGGAAATTGTTTCCTGAAATTCCGCTATATGCATCTATATATTCCTACAAATGGTATCGGTTTTGCCTAATTCATAATATTCATATGATCATATAATTGTATGCAAAGTTATTATTTTTATTCAATTAAGGGAGGATTTATTTATGGCTTGAATTTGCATAATTGATATTTGATATTAATTGATTGGAAATTGTAAATAATTGATTTAATTGTGATTTATGCTCAAATATTTTTATAAAGTTCCGAATTTTTGATATTATGGACGAAATAAATTGGTTATTTCACTCTAAAATTTTCGGATTTTTATAAATACTTTTGTTAGATTTAAAATTATTTATGTTTAATTCGATTAATCATTGAAATAATTTGTTAACAATTAAAGATTTGATTTTTAATTTGTTAAATAAATCTAATGTTCATCACCCACATAGATCTAGAATAATATGATGGCTGAAAATAATTTGATTATTTTTCCCACTAATTTTCGAATTTTATCATATTATTTATGAATTATGGTTAAATTTTAAGTTTAATTTGATTATTCATAAAATTTAAGGATAACAATTAAAATATTTGATTTTATTTGTTATGATAATTCAGTAGATCATCCTAATAATTATTTTCGGATTTTTCGGATATTAATTGTTAATTTTCTGAATTTTTTGGATATAATTTGATTTTTACCCTAAATTTGAATTCTTGTTGGATTTAATGTTAATAAAGATTATACATTGAAATCTAATCTCAACAATTCTAAAAATTTGTTTAAGATTTGTTGTTTGATTCAAAATTTCTGCCATAATTTTCGGATTATTAATACCCTAATTTAATCCTAAATCTTTAAATAAATTGTTAATTAAAGATTAATTAGAATTTTGGTAAATTGTTACAAAATTCAAAAAGGAAACCCACCATGGCTGGGTGGCCCCACCTGCGGCGGTGGAGCCACGATGGAGGGAAGTTCTGGTCGGCGCAGCGGCGGCGATTGCTGGGTGGTGGAGACGCTAACCGGCAAAGCACGTCCGACGTGCGTGGCGCGCTGGCGCTCGGGCGCGGTCTTTGGCGTGTCTTGCCGGCGGTGGCCGGGCTGGCCGGAGGTTTCTGGCGTGGATGCCGGAGACTCGTCGGTCGGTGCGATGGGTCTGGGCCGGCGACCGGTGTTGTGGTGGCCGTGTCACGTGGTGTTGTGCGTGTGGTGGTTGGGTTGTTGGCGGCCTTGAGCCGCCGGTCAAAGGTCAACGTTTATTTTAAAAAAAAAAAAAAAAAAAAAAAATTTGTTTTATGGAAAATCTGATTTTCCTAAGTTGAGCATAAATCCAAAAGTTTCCTATTTTGCAAATTTGTGAATAATAATGATTATTGCCATGTTTAAATGAGTAATTGAATTAAAATAATAAAGTTTCCTAAATAATTACTAGCTTAAAATTGTTAAGTTCTATGATTATTATGGAAAGTTTTATTTGCTTAATAATTGTTAATAAGTAAATCGTTTGTGTTTATTGTATTTGATATTATAAATGCGTGGATGTTTAATGTAATATGTATGATATTATATTTTGCATGTTATGACTAGTATGGCCCAAATTAGGATAGTAATTACGATCTGCGAATCGTTAAATTTGAATGTAAAATTAAATACGATCTGCGAATCGTTTGTATTTTTGTAACTTTAAATTTTAGTTATTTATTTAATTCAAATTATGTAATCAAGCATGAGGATCCAAGGAGTTTCAAGGATGGTGATCCATGGAGATTCAAGGGAGGATTCATGAAGATTAGTTATTTTCCTAAGTATAGGGGCCATACTAGATCATTTAATTATTGCTTTTATAATTCTCTTGCATTTATTTTGTTTAAATGCTTGCTTCTAAGTTTGTTTTGTGGTTAATTGATTCATGTGTTCACTATTAATTGACCATATTAGTAAACTTAGGTCCCCAAAAGTAATATTGAGTTTAACTGCTTTCCCAAACAACACCTATAAAGCCTTAGATCATGAGTAATAGGTTCTGCCAAAGCAGGGTGTTGCTCATAGTTCCGGGGATAGTAGGGTAGGTTTTTGAAACTTACATGTTAATGTTTGGTTTAACTCAACAAAATCATCAAAAGACAAAGTTTTGGGTTTTGAAGCTAAGAGATAGGAGTAAACAAGGAGTTGTTAACTTTGTCTACCAAGAATTATAATTAGTTATAATTAGTAAAATGTTTACTTACCTCAACTACTATAAATTGAAGGCAGGGCCAAAGTCCGTTTGATTGTAGTGGGTGGGGATATTGGTTATTTCTTTATTCAATAGGGGACTTTCATTTTGAATTAAGGGTAGTAGTAATTAAAATTTGTTTAATTATTGCTTTCTTGATAAACATTGATTGAATCTTGCTTTATTATTCTTTTGTTGTAGTAATTATGTCTAGTAACAACAATATCAACACCAACAATTCTACTTGTAATTTGCGCTCCGTCCTTTCGAAGGACAAATTGAATGCTCGAACGTTTCATTGCAATTGAAAAGGATTTGGGAATCGTTACACCAAAACCAAAAGTTGTGATGAGCACTATTGTTACATCATACGTAACAATGTTGGTCATTGGAAAAGTAATTGCCCCAAGTATACGAAGGATCAAAAGAAAGGAGTTTCTAGTTCGGATATGTATGTTATAGAAATTAACTTAGCAACTTCTCGCTTCTTGGGTATTTGATACCGCTTGTGGTTCGCACATTATTTGTAATATGCAAGGCCTCAAAAGAAGTAGAACATTGGGAAAGGGAGAAGTAGATCTTCGCGTTGGCAATGGAGCACGAGTTGCTACATTGGCAGTGGGAGTATATAGTCTACTTTTACCTTCAGGATTAGTCTTAGAACTTAATAATTGTTATTATGTTCCTGCTATCACAAAGAACATTATTTCGATTCCTGTTTTGGATTCCGAAGGTTATTCATTTACAATAAAGAACAATTGTTGTTTCGCGTATTTGAATGATATGTTCTATGTCTCCGCTAAGTTATCAAATGGTTTATATGTGCTAGACTTAGAAACCCACATCTATAACATAGACAAAGAAGAAACATAAAACAAATGATTCAAACCCTACATACCTATGGCATTGTCGATTAGGCCACATAAGCTCAAAGCGCATTGAGAAACTTCATAAAGATGGAATTCTCAAATCATTTGATTTCGAATCATTTGATACTTGTGAGTTTTGCTTGATGGGGAAAATGACAAAGTCTCCTTTCACGGAGTTCAAGTGAAAGAGCCAATGACCTTTTAGCCCTCATACATACGGATGTGTGTGGACCTATGAGTACGTTGGCTAGGGGAGGGTACAGTTACTTCATTACTTTTACCGATGATGTGAGCAGATTTGGATATGTTTACCTCATGCGGCATAAGTCGGAATCCTTTGAAAAATTTAAGGAATTCCAGAATGAAGTACAAAACCAACTTGGGAAGAAAATTAAGGCATTACGATCCGATCGTGGTGGTGAATATTTATCTCAAGAATTTGTTGATCATTTGAAGGATTGTGGAATACTTTCACAATGGACTCCGCCAGGAACACCACGATTAAATGGCGTTTCGAAAGAAGGAATCGAACTCTACTTGATATGGTTCGATCCATGATGAGTCTTGCTGATCTTCCTATTTCATTACGGGGATTTGCGCTTGAAACAAGCGGCATTCACACTTAACGAGCACCATCCAAAGTAGTGGAAAAGACACCATATGAAATGTGGACGAGGAAACGTTCCAAAATTGTCTTTTTCGAGGATATGGGGTTGTGAAGCTTATGTAAAACGTTTACTTTCTGATAAGCTTTCACCCAAATCCGATAAATGCCTTTTTGTGGGTTACCCAAAAGAGACTAAGGGATACTACTTCTACAACCAAAGCGAAAACAAAGTGTTTGTTGCTCGTAATGGTGTCTTTCTCGGAAAAGGAGTTTATTTCCGAAAAACAAGTGGGAGAAATGTATATCTCGAAGAAGTTCGAGATGAGCAACAAATGGATGAGGTTAACACCTCATCGAGGCGGCCCGGCATGAAAATGCTCGGGAGGTGGTGCATTCAATTCACGTACCTCCTACCGTCCCACTTGGAGATACTCCATGCGAAGTCACTCAACCTAGTGAGGTAGAAACTTCTTCCGTTGTTCCCCAACGTAGGTCTAGTAGGACCATCATTCCGTCAAAGAGATATATTGATTTCCTTTTGACTGAAAGTTCTGAAATAACGATTTTAGAATCAGAAGAGCCTACTAGCTACAAAGATGCTTTGGATAGTCAAGACTCCGAAAGATGGCTTGAGGCCATGAAATCGAAATGGATTCCATGTCGAAAATCAAGTATGGGACTTGGTTGATTTGCCTAATGGGGTAAAACCCATTGGATGCAAATGGATTTTCAAGTTGAAAACAGACAAGGATGGAAACATTAGTGTTTTCAAAGCAAGGTTGGTGGCGAAAGGTTTCAAACAAATTCATGGTATTGACTATGATGAAACCTTCTCACCGAGTAGCCATCTTGAAGTCCATTAGGATAATCCTTGCGATTCTTGCCTTTCATGACTATGAAATATGACAGATGGATGTCAAAACCGCTTTCTTGAATGGGTTCTTGAAAGAGGATGTGTACATGACACAACCTCAAGGTTTTGAAGATCTAGAAAATCCAGGGAGGGTATGCAAGCTTAAGAAGTCCATTTATGGACTAAAGCAAGCATCAAGGAGTTGGAACCTCAGATTTGATGAGGCAGTCAAGAAATTTGGCTTTCTCAGAAATGAAGAGGAATCTTGTGTATACAAGAAGTTAAGTGGGAGTAGTATTACTTTTTCTGGTCTTGTATGTGGATGACATACTTCTCATAGGAAATGATAAGACCATGCTTGAGTCGGTCAAGGAATGGCTTAAAAATTGTTTCTCTTTGAAAGACCTAGGAGAGGCTGAGTACATATTGGGAATAAAGATCTATAGAGATAGGTCGAAAAGGCTGATTGGACTTAGTCAAGAGACTTATATTGATAAGGTTCTTGCAAGGTTCAAGCTGGAAAACTCCAAGAGAGGTTTCATTCCCATGCAACATGGCATAACACTTGGCAAGACTCAGTGTCCTTCGAGTCCTGATGAGGTCAAGCGTATGAGTAATGTTCCCTATGCTTCTGCAGTAGGATCCATTATGTATGCCATGATATGCACTCGACCGGATGTTGCATATGCTTTGAGTATATGCAGCAGATACCGATCAAATCCGGGGAGATGCGCCTTGGATTGCGGCGAAAAACATCCTTAAGTACTTGCGAAGGACTAAGGATAATTTTTTGGTGTATGGTGGAGATGATGAGTTGGTTGTTCTTTGGATACACCGATGCAAGCTTCCGGAGTGACAAAGATGATTTCCGATCGCAATCTGGTTTCATATTTTGTCTCAATGGAGGAGCTGTGAGCTGGAAGAGCTCTAAGCGAGTACCATCGCGGATTCTACAACAGAGGCCGAGTATATTGCAGCAGGCTGATGCAAAGAAAGGAAGCTGTTTGGATCAAAAAGTTCATTGGTGAGCTTGGTGTAGTTCCTAGCATTGAGAATGGCATTGAGTTGTATTGTGACAACAATGGTGCCATTGCTCGGTCCTAAGGAACCCGAGATCGCATCAAAGGTCTAAACATGTGCTCGGGAAATTCCATCTCATTCGAGAAATCGTTGGTAGAGAGGATGTGAAAGTAAGCAAGGTTCATATTGAGGATAACGTAGCAGATCCTCTGACTAAACCGCTTGCTCAACCTAAGCATGAGTGTCATACTAGGTCTATGGGGCTTCAGCATATGGGAGAATGGCTTTAGGTTGTTTACTTCATGTTTACAATTGTAAAGACATTTATTATGCTTTGAATGTTTATCAATAAAATTTCGTTCTTATTTAATTGCTTGGTTTAGTATTAAATAAAATGTCCAAATAATTTGTGTTTTCAAATAGGATTATCGAAAACGTTTTGATAATGGAACCCTATAAAGTGAACAGAAATCACAATTTATTTAAAGTCCCTAGTCTAAATCACTAAATTAGACATAAGTGATTTATTTAAAAGACTAGTATATAATTAATTGATAGCGCAGTTCCATGGGCTATGGAGACATAGAGATGTCTAATTGATTATATGGATGTATAATTGATACATTGAGACTTGACCTAATTAGATTCTAAAAGTAGAATCAAACTATTATATTTAGTGGATTCCTTAGACATGAGTATGTCTTAATAACCACAATATAATTAGTTTAACTTTGACACTGTTAAACGCCGCGCCGTAAAAGGAGGTTATAAAGGCAGTGATCAGGTGGGCTAAGAATTGAGTGGGAGTTATGGTCATACAAGAGTGGATAAGTCCTCCTATAAAATAGGATTGGTGTCTGGGCCTCTTGATGAGCGAGAACTGGAAAATTGCATGGCCATGCGGAATAGGATTAAGGAGTTAATCTTTATTTGAGCAGTTCGAACGCAGCGATCAAGGAACAAAATTTGAGAATAACATTGTGTTATCAAATTTGACATTAAGTGACTTAAGGAATTTAACATTGCGCTCTTGTCTTCGGACAAGTGGGAGATTGAAGGAATATGTCCTTAGACATTCCGGCAATTACTAAATATAAATAGGAATGTTATTATGAAGATAATAAAGTTAATTATTTTAGTAATCGTATTTACTTGCTAGAGAATAAATATGATTAATAGGACAATACCGATTGGGCCTATAACTAAAATAGATTAATCCTATGAGGTCACACATTGTAGCACAAGTTGGACAAAGCAATCCAAATCCATTAAGGATTAGGATTGGGCCGGTCCAAAGGAGAATAGGAGGAGAATTAGTTCTCCTAACTAACCTATGACTCTTCTATTATATATAGGATATAATATTAGGGTTTAGGTAATAAATCCATTAGTCAGTTTCTTTTCACTAGAGAGAGAAAGAGAAACCCTAAATCTATTCTCCATAAACCGGCGCCTATACCATCAAAAGCAAGAGATTTCTTCTCTTCCGTTCTAGCAAACGTTGGTGTTCAACTGGTGCTCGTGGACTGATTAGAGGAGCAACACTTGGGGCTCTCGGATCTTCAAAGCTTGCATACAACGGGGAAATCACGCTACAAAGGTTTGATATTTAATCCCTATTGAATGATTCATATGTTTGATTATGTTTGCGATCCTATGATAGATGTTAGGAAATTGTTTCCTGAAATTCCGCTATATGCATCTATATATTCCTACAATATGGGATGAAAGTCGGGATAGGTGGTTGGATATGTTAAGCTTGCTGAAAAGTGGTGGTTTGGGGAGTAAGGTTATTGTGACTACGCGCTCTGATGAGGTTGTGAAGATTGTTGGCACGATTTCGAAACCCCTCAAATTGGGACTTTTAACAGAAGAGGAGTCGTGGAAACTTTTCAAGAGAGTAGCATTCAGGTCTGGGGTTAAGGAGAGTAATCCTAGGTTGATTAAGATCGGGGAGGAGATTGTTGGTAGATGTGGAAATGTTCCTCTAGCTATTCGAGTTGTGGGGAGTCTCCTTTACTCTAAAGATAGAGAGGAAGAGTGGCGACTCTTTAAAGACGATCAACTCTCGAAGGCAAAGTTGATGGAAGAGGGTAACATCATGCCTGTGCTGAAGGTAAGCTACGATTACCTGTCACCAGAATTGAAGCTGTGTTTTGCTTATTGTTCTTTGTTTCCAAAAGACCATGAGTTCATCAAGGCTGATTTGGTTCATTTCTGGATGGCACAAGGGTATTTTGAGTCGTCAAACAGAGACATCGGAGCTGAGTACTTTTCGGAATTGTTAGGGAGAAACTTTTTTCAAGATTCTCAGGAAGATGCTAGAGGGAATGTCCGCACGTGCAAAATGCACGATTTAGTGCATGACTTGGCACAACACGTAGCTGGAGATGAGTACATGTTGTTAGGTAATCAGCCTTCAATGGATATTACTGATGGACTTGTACATGTAAATCTTGATGGAAGGGAGGATCCACCACCATCGTTGCTTATTGCTAAGAAGTTGCGGTCATTGCTAGGATTCTTTGACAGAACACCTGCTACATATAGGTTGATTTCGCAGTTCAAGTCCTTGCGTGTCTTGAGCTTGAAAAACGGGGAAATTGAGACACTGCCAAGCTCTATGGGGAAGTTGAGACATCTGAGATACCTTAATCTTGCAGGGAATTTTATCAAATGTCTTCCTGATTTCATAACAAGGTTAGAGAATCTGCAGACATTGAACCTTGATGATTGCAAAAGCCTTGAGAAGTTGCCAAGAGAGTTTACTAAATTAACCAGCCTGAGATGCTTGGTAATCAATTGGGATAGTTTGACAGATTTGCCATCAGGATTTGGAGAAATGACATCTCTTCACGAGCTACAGAGATTTGATGTAAAGAAAGCGGAAAATACTAGCATAGATTCACTGCCAGCCTTGAATCTTCGGGGAGATTTGATAATTAGGTTTCACAAGTGGCGTGTTGATGCTGTGATGGAAGCTGACAGGGCAAATTTGAAGGAAAATCGACATTTAACTTCACTTTCATTAATGTTTCAACTAGAAGGAGAAGAAATTTCTCTTGCTTCTGGTAAAATAGAAGTAATGTTAACGAACTTGCAACTACCTGTAAATCTCAAATATCTGGAGTTTGATGGCTATAAAGGAGATAAGATGCCACATAGGTGGTTCGATGGGCTATCTAACCTTGTTTCCCTTACTATTTCATCGTGCGATAATTGCAAAGTTCTCCCTCACTTGGGTAAGCTGTTTTATCTCAGATTTCTCTATATCAGAGGTCTTGAAGCCTTGGAGTGCATAGAAGATGAGGCTGACATCTGGGTTGATGACGACTACTTACCCTTGTTAGAAGTCTTGGAGTTGAAGGACTTGCCACAACTTAGAAGGTGGACTAGACTGTCAAACGATAATGGTGGAGAAAAGCAGTTGTTGTTACCTCGTCTTTTGCAAATGGAAATAAATGGTTGTCGCAAGTTGATGTCAATGCCTCAAGCACCAAAGCTTGAGTCATTGGAGGTAAGGCGTATTAATGGAAAGACGTTGAAATCTATACTGACGCTGCTCCATGATCATGAAGCACCACCACCATCATCATTACCGCCATCTTCATTGAAGAGACTGAAGATTTATTTGATTAAGGATGAACTAGACTCCTTGTCAATTAGTAGTCATTCGTATAACCTTGGTACATTAGAAATATCCTATTGCGACCAGCTGCTGAGTTTGATGTTTGAGTCTCCAAATTCCATTCGGCATCTTGATATTAGGTGGTGCAAGAGCTTGAGAAAAATATCCCAAGGGTTGCAGCATCTCTCAGTCCTCGAGAAATTAGAGATACGTTGTTGTCAAGAGCTCGAAGAGGAAGAGGAAGAGGAAGAAGAAGAAGAGGGGAAGACTACCAGGAGTTGGCAAGCCTTAACGAGCCTTCGTACGTTGCAATTGTTGGAAATCCCCAAGCTTACGAAGCTTCCTCGAGGAATTGCTTGCTTAACCACCCTTCATCGTCTATCAATTACAGATCTTAAGAACCTAACAGTGCTCCCAGAAGAACTTGGCAACCTTTTCCAACTTCGCTAGTTTTTTATTACTAGGTGTCCAAAATTGAAATCACTTCCACCATCATTATGGGGCCTTACCTCTTTGCAGAAAATTCATATTGTAGGGTGTGTAGATCTGGCAAAAAAATATAAGCCGGATGGCGAAGATTACCACCTTATTCAACATATCCCCCATGTTGATATGTAAGTATTGCTTTTGTTATGAAGTATGAACCCCTCTCACCTTTATTTTTACCACATTTTATTGTTCACCATTTATTTTTGTAACTTTCCTTGAATTCACTTAATCTTATTTCTTGCCTTTCTTGACAAATGAGCAGAGAAGGCTAAGAAGACGAATTATATCAGATGTCTCCAGCAAATAACACAGAAATCAGAAAGGTTTTTCTACCTTCTTTAAGGTGTGCGTTCTACTAAATTAGCAATTTATATTCTATTGGTATGTGAAACAGCTTAGATGATGGAATTTGGAAGATCAATCTTGTTTAGGGATTCTATACTTATCTGATAGACTTTAACATTACAAAGTTAACAAAAGATGTGCTTAGCTGAGGAATTATTTCTTTGCAAAGGTACATAATGAGTTTTCAAGCTACCTAGTAAATGACAGAGATGTCATATTCCAAATTGCTTTCAACTGATGTTAAGTTTGTATTTTTATATACTAAATAACAGAATATGAGTGCAACAGTGAGCACATTTGGATTATTAATTGTAATTACTCGGTGTTTTCAGGGGATGTTCAATATTAGATGTTTCACAGTTCTGCTGTGAATTGGAAGAAAACAAGCAGTCAAGAAAGGAGGAAATAAGTTTACTTGGACTCTTCACATTACCTTATATACCGTGTTAGATCCTCAAAACTCTGATATGGGTAGGGAAATTTCAACACTTCATTATGGGCCAAAATCAAGCACAATTTCTTCATAAAATAAGTAAGTCGAATACTTACATAGTTACATTACATGTACTTGCGTGACATGAGTACCCAAGTCCTAGTAACATAGGACGAAACCATAGACTTTAGAGAAAAGGAGGTTTTTTTTGAAGAGTGTAAGAATTAGGCAGTCCCTAATACTGATATGTAGTACTGGGGATTTCCTATAAAAGAATTTTTTGAAGAGTGTAAATACTAAGAATTAGGCAGTCCCTAATACTAATTTGTAATATTGGGGATTTCCTATAATTTCCTGACTTTTATCAGTTTGATGTGTTTATGGCTAATTTTAGGCTCCACTTTGTAAACTATTAATTTTTGCAAAATTTTATCGGCTTGGCCTGAGCATATGATAATGGAGCTTTCCAAGAAGGTGGGGAAAACATAGACAGTGATGCTAGCTTCTGTAATGTTTTGTATATTATATTTCTGTGCGTATTAACAAAGTTCTTAATTAGCAGAAGAAAAATCAAGCTAGTCTCAGTTTTATTATACTTGGATGCATTAGGCTCGTTGATTCCCCTTTGCTTTGAAGTGTTCTCCTAACCCCCAAAAAATCATGATATCTTGGTAATTATAATACCTCTGTTCAAATTATACTTAAACCTTGCAGTAGAGAGTTTTAATGGCATTATCACTATTATTTTGACAATATTTACAAAATTACTGGAAAATTATACTCTTTCCGTCCGTCCTTCAAAATTAGACATCAGTTTGTTGCAACCTCTTGTAATTAAGGATACGACATGATTTAACAAGAAGACCCTTACTTGTGTAAATATCATTTCTTATTACTTGGTTTAAGTTGGTGGCATATTATGAAATTCTCTCACTAATTTAGAAAATATGGCCGCACTTTCCGCACATTCTAATATACTGTAAGTATTCATTCACATAATCATGACAGAGGGAACATGATATTTACAAGATGAAGAAAGCTATTTCCACTAGGTAAGCTAAGGAATGTACAAAGTGCTAAACCAAACAAGTTGTAGTTTTTTGGACAGATTTTCGAGTTCAAATGGGGAGGAAGTATTACTCAATCTATATGTACAAAACCAACAAAGAAAGCAGGAAGGGGAATATAATTAATACTCTGTTTTAAACTTTCGAGCCCGTGAATTACAAATTTACCTTGTGTTTGGTAATAGATATTCAAGTGTTGGAAATGGAAGTAAGAAACAAACTTAAATCCTCCCCATCTGAACTCGAAAAGAAAGGAAAGGAAAGGTAAAAACAAACTTTATCATGTTTGGTAAAAGAAAATAAGAGGGGTTTGATTGGAAAAGAGAGGAAGTGGAAGGAAAATAATACTCTTAAATCCTTGCTTTCTTTTCCTCCTAAAATCGGAGGAATTTGACAAGAAAGAAAGCTAACAAGCTTTTACCTATGTTTTCCTTATTTCCTTGCTTTCCTTTCCTTTACTAATGACAACCAAACATGTGATTCCTCTCAAATCCACCAATTATACCAAACATTGGAAATTACAACTACCTTCTTTTCTCTTCTTTTCCTTTCTCTTCCTTTCTTTTCCCTTCCTTTACTAAAAAACATACCAAACAAAGTGTAAATGTTTAGTATGACGGGTAGGGTTTTGGTTTTCACATCTTAAAGTTAGCTATATCCACCCTATTATTACTCTCCTCAACCCTATATGTAGTGACACATTAGGGTATACTTGTCAAACCCAAACCCTGAATGAAAGCAACAAATATATGTCCTTTTCATAGGGGAACCAAACACCCAATAAATACAACAATTATAGTTACCATTCCTTCCCTCTATTTAGTTCCATTGCCTTTCCATAAGTTGAACCAAACATGCACTAAGAATCAACGCATAATGAGAAACCCCTTCCTAATTTATTCATCATTCCTCCACTCATAAGGAGCAAAAATAGGTACCGTAGTATAAAAAAGGGGTAATCAAGTTGCTCACAAACTAGCTAGAATAAGTGGTAGTTTTGACAGTTTGCGAGTGTGGATTGAGGAAGTTCCTCATGAAGCCCAAAATGCTGTAATGTTGGATGTTTTTAGCCTGAATAATTAAGTTTCTTTTTCCCCGTAAAAAGAAAAAAAAAAAAGGGGGGAAAGTAAGAGTCTGTTTCTACCATTGTTCAACTCAAGATTCCATATGCGTTGCTATTTCCAAAATATAAATCAATCATGGTACATAGCATATTATTTTATTATTAGCCTGCTCCTACCAATCAGCAACAAAAATGATTTATGAGAAAGAAATACAGGGAACTCTTTTACAGTAGCATTAAGCAGCAAGTGCTTGTTATTCTATTTATATACTATATAACTATATCATTGTATGGAAGAAATAAGAATACATGTTCAGGCACCAAGTCAACAACAGAAACCCACAAACACAAACACAAACAAAAAGGCAAGATAACTCAGAGTTGTAGAGATCCATGGATTACCTGAGCTTTGTGATATATCTTGTTTTAACATGGGTTACAATCCACCTCCTACTCTCAACTGCGAAGAAACTCTCAAAACCAAGAAATTTTCCACCAGGTCCTTATCCATTGCCCATCTTTGGGAACCTCTTCTGCCTCGGCAACAAACCGCATATCTCCTTGACTGAACTTGCCAAAAGATATGGCCCTTTGATGATGCTGCAGCTCGGCCAAGTGCCAACAGTTGTCATTTCTTCAGCAGCCGTGGCTAAAGAAGCCCTTCAGAAGAATGATCAGTCCTTAGCCAATCGCTATGTTGTTGATGCTATCCGTGCACTCAACCACCATCAATATTCCATTGGTTGGTTGCCGGCTACATCATCTGAATGGCGGAATCTTCGCAAAGTATGCAATTCGTTAGTTTTCTCTCCCAGCAAACTGGATGAAACCCAACGCCTCCGAAGAGATAAGATTAATGATCTCCTTACGTTTGTTGAGAGGAGCAGCAGCCAAGGTGGTAAAGCAGTGGATATTGGCCAAGTCGCGTTCACCACCTCCCTCAATTTGTTATCAAGTGCTTTATTTTCAATGGATTTGGGTGACCCGAGTTCTGAATATGCTTGTGAACTACGAGAGACAATAAGAAGTTCGTCGGAAGAAGTTGGTAAACCCAATTTTGCAGATCATTTTCCCATCTTGCAGAAGATTGACCCACAAGGCATCAGGCGGCGTGCCACTATTCTGTCCAAGAAGGTGATGGACCTTCTCAAGATTATAATTGATCAACGATTGCAGGGAAAGAGGCCGTCATCTTCAATACAAGGCTATGATGTTCTAGATGCATTGCTGGGGTTAAGCCATGACAAAAATCAGGAACTTATGGAACCTTCAAAAATCCCCCATCTACTACTGGTATGGTCTAAACTACTAATATGTTTCTTTGCCTTACTCCAAAGTAGTGATGTTTCGTTTCTGCAGGATCTAATTAATGCAGGGACAGACACAACATCAACTACCATTGAATGGGCAATGACAGAACTTCTAAAGAATCCAAAAAAGCTGAAAAAAGCACAAGCAGAGCTCGAAGAAATCATTGGAAAAGGAAATCCAGTAGAAGAATCCGACTTATGCCGACTTCCATACTTGCAGGCAACTGTAAAGGAAACCTTAAGACTACATCCGCCAGCACCTCTTCTGCTGCCCAGAAAAGCTGATACTGATGTGCAGCTCTGTGGCTTTACTGTACCCAATAACACACGAGTTCTAATCAATGTATGGGCGATCGGGAGAGATCAAAACTTGTGGGACAATCCTGAATGTTTTGAGCCAGAGAGATTTCTGAAAATGGAAATTGATGTCAGAGGCCACGATTTTGAACTGATTCCATTTGGTGCTGGCCGTAGGATATGCCCTGGACTGCCATTGGCAATTCGAATGATCCCTTTCGTGCTGGGATCACTTATTCATGGATTTGATTGGGAGCTAGAAGCTGGGGTTTCACCAGAGAATATAGATATGGAGGAAAACTTTGGGATCAGCTTGGAGAAAGCTCAGCAACTTCGTGCAATTCCGCTTCACAAGCAATTCATCTAAATTGTACCGTATGGCTGTAAATATCAGCTTTCTGTATTGCTGTGCTTCGTAAACTTGCATGGTACCCTTATCCTAAACCTGTAGACAGTAGTATGTGCTAGGCCTGAACGCTTTCAATCTATTTACTGCTGCCTGTATGTTAAGCTTCCTCTGGACAAATCTACTGCAAGTGCCCTGTATCATACAATCAGTCTACCGTCTTGTTATATGTGCTCCCATGAACACAAATAAGCATAGAGAATAAAGAGAACATGCTGAAGCAAGTAACAAAAAAATGTAACACACGACTAAGAGCTTCTCCAACTTATCAGACATCGGCAGCTTAAACAGTTCTATTCTAAGAAACAGATAAATAGAGTTAGGAAAGGTTGTTCAAATGGGTTGCAAGCATTGTACAATGTGGACGATAAGTTGTTAGTAACCATTGAATTAAAAATCTAAGTTATCAGTAGTGCAGTAGAAAAGACCTCAGAGTCTAGTAGCCAGTAGGTATTTTCTTTCCCTCGTATGGTATCATCAGCTAACATAGATGTGGCACTAGACAACTTATGGCTGTAAGAGGGTGGACAAAGACTCTGATGTTACAAAGATGTTGCTCCTTGAACGGGTTTCTTTAAGAATTCTAGATGATCATTTGCTGTTATTCTTTTCTGCCAAGTCTCAAGTTACAAACTCTCGGGCCTCAGAAGTTTCAAGGAGAAAATCTTTCTAGACAATTGTACAACAATTTGTGCAATGGATTACTTTGACAGCTCGTTTGGTAGGTATTATTGATTACATCTGTGAGTAAAGTCTCATCCAAATATCCATGGTAATGCTTGTCCATTCTCAAATACATATTCATTACCATGGTCAATTGGTCATTGACAATTAAACTTTCAATGCAAAAATTACATATAAATTCATTACTATAACCCCCATTTATTACCAGCTACCAAAGGGGCCATGAGAAGTGAGAACTATAGTTTAACATTTGATCATGTTTCTTTTCTTCTTAGTTTACCACGGTATGACAGTACTTTGAGCGCTGCATCCCCTCTAACAGTATGCCCATGTTTCTGTATAGAGATGTACTAGAGGCAGCTATCGGGCAATCGGATCAATCTAGAGTTGGGTTATCACAGATCATACAAGAATTCAGCTTAGTTTTAGAATTTAGATTGGACTAAGTTCAGTATGATGGGATGTGTGATTTTAATGGACTTCGAAACAACTCAATTAGAGTTAGTTCAGTGTTTTGGTAATGTAGGATCAGATCAACTCTGATTTTCACCCAATCAAACGAAAAGTGATATAATCCTGCAAAAATAGTTGCTTCTAAGTTCTAACTTTTTATTTCTGCATAGATTTTATTTTGTTTCTGCATAGATATTATTTTGTTGGTTAAAAAAGATAACATAAAGAGCAATCAACAAAAAAAGTGTACTTCATATACATTCACATGGCAGCTTTGAGCTGTATGAAGCTGCAGAAATTAGTGAACAATTTAAAAGGTGGGAGAAGGCTATATGCCTATATCTATTAGAACCATCTCCCAGAAACTGGAAGAAGTGACTGCAAAACAGCCACTGAGCGAATAGTGACAACACTAATATATATTCGAATGTCATGAAAAAGTGCAGGGAAATGAGTTGGGCGATCAGTGAAATAAAATTCTTGCACTGTATGTGGGACTCAAACAATGCTGTGGATGCTTCACGCTATGGCAAATATAGAAGTATGGACAATTGTATAATAACCAGGATTGCCTCTTCCCGAGTTATTGCTTGAACAATCATGTATTGGATTGTAAATGGGGTGTTCGCGGTTTGGGTTGGTGCGGTTTGGGATGTAACCCAACCCAAACCGCAAATATACGGTTTGACATTTTCCCAACCCAAACCGCACCGCACTTTTGCTCAAACCAACCCAAACCAAACCGCTTAAAACGGTTTGGTGCGGTTTGGTTTGCGGTTTAACCATTTTTCCCTCTGCGACATTAATTTTGTAATCTAAGAATAAAAAAGAAATTTGTTAATAAATATAAAGAGTCTAAATAATATGAAGTTGACTTCATAATTAAACATAAATAATAATTTATCAAAATTGTCCAAGTTCTTTACCTCAAACTTCTTTTTTCAGTTGTATACTTGTATGCCACCTTGTGAAGTGTATTTAAAAAAAAAAAAATAGATAAAAATATTTTTTTTAAAAAAAAATCATATAAAATTGCGGTTTGCGGTGCGGTTTCGGTTTACAAAAATTAAAACCCAACCCAAACCGCAAACCGCGGTTTGCTTGAATTCATAACCCAAACCGCAATTTTGAAACTGCAAACCAACCCAAACCGCGAAAAAACGGTTTGGGTTGCGGTCTGGTGCGGTCCAGACCGCACTCTGAACAGCCCTAGCTTTACTAATGCGGCTATATAATTGTGTTTTCCTTTATTCACCAAAAGAAAAGGTGTATTGTACTTGCCTAATAGGTAGACTGAGTTTTTCTTTCCAAAACGACAAAGACCCATTATGGTCAAAAATATTCATGGCAAAAAGCCAGTATTATCAGCATTTTTGTGGTGAATAGGAGCCACTGAGCTAGTAGGATAAAGATTGGCACCTTATTCAACATATCCCCCATGTTCATATGTGTGTTTCTTATGTACCCCTCAAATTATTTGTCTCCATATTATTTATAGTTTTCGGGGGGTTAACTGTTGGCAAAACAAGGTTAAGGGATCTCTCTCCTTCTATTGCATCATAGTGATTTAGTGAAGGCAAAAAAAAAGGAGAATCATAAGCACTATCTATAATCGACTCCGCAATCTTGACTATTTGCAAAGTTGTCCTAGTAGTTTTTGGCATATGTCTTATTTTTGTCCTACTTTTCTCACTTTTTTTCCCTTTTCTGGGGGGAGGGGGTGATGCACAGATGGGATTATTCAGAAGACAAAAACGACAAGCTATCAGGAGTTCAGGACAGATGGTGATGTACTTCGGGTTGGAACTTTTCTTTAAGTTACAAGCCTAGACCCAGTCAGCTATTTTTTAGTTCTTAGTTCCAAAAGTCTTTGTTCAAATATTCCACCAAGATCTTTGTTCTCATAATTCATGAATATTGCTTAAATACGCGCCTAAAGCTCTCCAGATGGGACATATATGAATTATCTCCTGTTCCCGCCTGAAGTTCTGTCATTAATCAGCAAGACCAACTCATTATGGCTGTCGGTTTATGGGTGCGATCATACCAGCACTAATGCACCGGATCCCATCAGAACTCCGCAGTTAAGCGTGCTTGGGCGAGAGTAGTACTAGGATGGGTGACCTCCTGGGAGCCTGTCCACACTACATTATACTGGCCTCATCAAGCAGCTTAATTCATAGTCTTAAAGCAGATAATGTTAACTTTCTGCCTAGCAAATGACTCGGATTTGCTATAGTCCACACTGAATTATGTCTCCTATATTCCTATGGCCAGAAACTATATAACCAGCAATTTGTGTAACAACTGACAATCTCATAAAAATATGAACAATGGACTGTCTCTCTACAGATATTTGAACCTCGATTTCGCAACCTTACGAATACAACGCCTCGTCTAAGTTGCAGGCAAGAAGCAAGAGTGTTGTAAAATTACCATATTTGTCATGAATTTTTCAATCTCTTACTTCAACTCCAGAGTAGCAAAAATCAATAATTTCACACATAATTCGTTTTCAGCCACTGACTTAAAAAATTCGCAAATTGAATTTTCATTCCTTGAACAATAACATGTAATCTTTTACATAATTGTCACTCTAAGAATTAAATTATCCAGAAAATCACATACAAACATAACATATGTCAACATTCACAAACTATGAACTTTTTTTTTTTTTGGGTTAACGAGGCATGCATTGAAAAGAAAGTTCAAGTTAGGGTTTTAAAAACCCCATTACAATCTGAAATTATCCAATCATTACATAAACTAGGGGGGAGGCTTAATTGCCTCGTTACATTGAGCTCTAAATCGTTTGTTCGACCATCCTTGGCTAAGCTATCTGCAACCTTGTTTTCCTCACGCCTCACGAAACTGAATTGGATGTCCTTGAATCCCTTTGCCGAGTTCCCTACAAACACTCCAAACATAAGAGTAAATAGAATTTTCCTCGGTTACCGCATTAATGATTTTGAGGGCTTCTTTGCAATCGGAGCACACGACCACGCATCGCTTGGGAGTGAAGGCGAGCCATACGCAAGCCATGAATTATTGCCAACATTTCGACCATCTTAACATCGATGGCGTATGTTTTCTTTTGAAAACCCGAAACCCATGAACCATTTCTAAGCCTCAGGCACCCGCCAATTCCCGAAGGCATCACAGCGGAAGTGAAGGATGAGTCAGTGTGAATAAAGGTCCAGAGGATAGACAAATCAGTGATGGGGGAGACATAGGTATCATTTTGGACAGGTTGGGGAAGGATTGGGGACGAGGACACAATTTCCCAGCACGCAAAGGTGGCCCTTTTAATCGATTGTTGAGGGGTTAGGTGGGGAGTTCCTTCAAAAATAAATTTGTTTCGGTTAAGCCACAGTTGGTAGCAAAGAAAGGGAAATAGAGACTGCCATGGAAGGCCCATAAACGCGGTCTTATTTCGAAGGTTCTCTCTAAACCATTCATCTTTATCTGACAGGGTTATCTTTATCCATACCTCCCGAGCAGGGTCACAATCTCTTAACACATGGAGAATATTTTCCTCAAAAGTATCGCAAACGTTGCACGTTGGGTTGGGGATCATTTTCCTATCATATAAAAGTTTTTGGGTAGGAATTCTTCCATGCCAAAGAAGCCAAAGAAATATTTTGATTTTCGGAGGATGGCAGCCCCCCCAAACCCACGAATTATCTCTAGTTGGTTTTTGGAGACGATCGGTTTCCCATGAAAAGGCTTTTTTGACAGAGAAGGTTTCATTTTGGGCAAATGATGAAAAAGGGAAGTCTGTGTTTTCATTGGGGGACCACTGGAAGCTATATAGGTGGTGAAGAATATGGTGGGGTAGGTCAATGGATATTTGGACACCATCCCACTCCCCCGAGTTCCAAACATCTCTAACACTCACATTTATTTCATGTTTATTTAAGGGTCCTATTACATGACCTCTAATGGCCCCCAAGCCAATCCAATTCTCGTCCCAAAAGGACACCATATTCCCATTCCCCAGTTTCCATTGACAACTAGCCTCTAAAAGAAACCAACCTTTTCCTATACTTTGCCAAATATGTGAGCCTCTTTTAAAGTTTGTTATCCCCGACTTATGGACATATTTTGAGTGAATGCATTTTTGGGCTAGATTTGAATTTCCATGACACATCTTCCATCCTAGTTTGGCCATTAAAGCTTGGTTTACCGTTTTGTGTTTTTGAATACCCAGACCCCCTAAGCTTTTAGGCATGAAGGTAGCCTCTCTTGACACAAGATGCATGCGATTTTTTCCCCCTTTTTCACCCCACAAGAAGTTATTGCATACTCTATCTAGGTCGTTAAGGATGGATATAGGAAGGAAGTTAGCTTGCATGTAGTAGCTAGGGATAGTGTTGAGGGTTGATTTGATGAGAACTAGTCTCCCTGCCCTAGAAAGAAAGTTAGTTTTCCAATTAGCAAGCTTCTTTCTCACTTTCTCAACAACAAACTGGACATCATGCTTTTAGGGCGTTTGTGCGAAAGAGGAAGGCCAAGGTAGAGTCCTAAGTTTTCGGAGGTTCGGACTCTAATGGTGTCTTGAAAAAGATCTTGTAGACCCCTGCGGGGTATTAGGAGAGAATGTTAGACGACTTTTATCTTCATTTATTTTCTGCCCCGATTCTTTGCTAAAGGTCCGAATTATGTCTCTAACCGCAAAAGCGGTGTTTTCATCCACTCTATGAACTTACGTAACATATATCACACTTCCTCCAATTTCTTTTCCAGCCAGCAAATATTCCAGCTTGAGTAACGATTTTAAAACAAAAAATTCAAAGATTTTGCAACCAAATATATATACACACAAACTCGATACAAAGGAGACAAAGATAATACCTGAATTACTGCATTTCGCATACATTGATTATGTATTGTGAATTTCTCGGTTGCAGTGTTAGACCTTGTAATATTTGAGTTTTATATCTTGCGGAAAAGCTTAATTTCTGAAAGAAAACTCAAATAGTGCAAGATATACGCAAATCATCCATGCTTTGTCCTTATTAGCGCCAATCTGATAGATCATAGAAGTAGATGCAAAATACTAATAAAAGGTGCGTTAGTTTGGAAGAGGTTTGTATATCAATGGGTTTCTTTTCTATTAATGGCAAGACCGCAAGAGCATTTAGTAACAATATGAGGTGTTAGAATGCGTCTCACGAATTGACGTGGCGACATTCTCATCTGGACGCGCTTTGGAGTTGTACCTTGTAATCTTATATAGACCCATCAATACATATCTTAAAGAGCATTTAGTAACGATATGAGGTGTTAGACTGCGTCTCACGTAGGGCTGGGAATGAGCCAAGCCTGCCCGTGAACTGTTCGACCTCGGCTCGGTGAAAGCTCGGTCAGGACTCGGCTCGCTAAGGCTCGACTCGAGTTCGGGATCGGCTCGAGACCTAACGATACGAGCCACGAGCTAGACTAAGCTCGGCTCGAAAAGCTCGCGAACGGCTTGAGTCATTTTTTTATTAAAAAAATATAAAAAATAGTATCATTATTCATTAGTAAAAAAAAAAAGACAACATTACAAACGTATACTTTGACAAGTGCCGTTGGTAACCTTGGTATGTTAATGATTCTTGTTTAGTGGTTCCTACTCTCTAGAACCATAATCTCACAACTCTTATTACTGCAAGCAACTAACTTGGTGTTTTAAAATCTTAATTTTTGTATTCTGTGTAGTTTAGGAATTGATATTGGTGTAGTTGGTCTTGTTTTTGTGGAAAATAGTCCTTCCGTACAAATTTAGGTATTTGATTGTGGAGAATAGCCCAGTTGAACAAGTATATGAGTGTCTATGAAACCCATTAAATTTTGGAAAAATTGATAAGGGAGGTCCCAACTATGGTCGTCCTTCCATAAAAGGTCCCAACTTTCGATTATTCCACACCAGTCCCAACTTTGGGAGGTGGTTTACAATAACGGTCCTAGCAGGTCACCTAACCTGCTACAACAGGTAAACCTTTGAAACCACCACCATTGCCACCTCTGCCACCCTCTCCCCTGCCACCCTCTCCCCTGCACTGCCACCCCCTCCCCTGCCATCGAAACTCCTCCACTACCCCGCCACTCACCCACGCCCCTACCCCGCCACCCCTACCCAGCCCTCAAAACCTCCTCTAGTGCCCACCACCCCTCCCCCGTCCCCGAAACCGTCAATATTCGCCTCCTTGTCACCGGCTCGTCGGAGCCCAACCACCCTTCCGCCCCCTTTTCTCTCATGGCCCTCAACTAAACTCTGAATTCTAAATAGTTTTCTCGGTATGAAATGCAAATGTCCTGAGATACTGATTCTAAATTTCCAAAGAGGAGGAAACAATTCTCACATAAACACAAAAGCAATAAAAAATCACAGAAGATAATTTGATCAATCTTCGTCTGAAATATAAGATTGCTGAACGTAGTGCACGAGAACAATTAATTTTAGAGTACAAAATAGCTGATTGAGTTTGCGAACTGGAAAAACAAATAAAAAAAAGATTATCCAGCGGATATGGAACAAAATAATAGATAATCGATAATCTAGGGCTAAATTGGGGGAACTTTGAGCGTTTTAGGTTCTTTAATTGATGGCCTGCTAGTTGTGTTGTTAAAATTGCACTGAAAAACTTAAAAACAGAACGAAGAAGAATTCACCAGTGTGGTGTGTAGAGTCAGATGAAATTCGAGGAGTTTGAAAGTTGTAACCTCTTCCGAAATCGGCCATTAATGCTGACTGCTCAGCAACTGCTACAACAGAGAGAATGTGAGGGGAGGAGAGAGACAGAGTGAGTGTAACAGTAGCTTAGAATAGTTACTGTTAGCTACTATGAACATATAATCAAGAGTTTGAGCAACTCAAACTATCCTTGATTTAACAGAATATTTCAGAGAGAAATAAGAGAGATAAGAAGAATAGAGAAGAGAAAGAAGAGAAAGATAGAATTGTGTTTAATTTCTGAATGAATTCCAGTACAGAATTACAAAGGCTTTTATAGAAAATTAGTTATAACTAATTTTCCCGCCAAAAGGTTGTTGTAACAATAACAACCCTTAACAACTTATTAACAGAAACAGAACCTCCTATTACATTCCTCCCTGCTTAACAACAGACTTGCCCACAAGTTTGCTTTAACAAAACTCCTGTGAAAAAATGGAACTAACAACATCATCTAAGAAATCACAAAGTTGGGAAACTGTTGCTCAAAAATTTCAGCATTTTCCCAGGTTGCTTCCTCCATGCGCATGCCTTCCCACTGAATAAGGTACTGCACTTGTGCTACATTTTGGTGTTTAATAACTCTCCTATCCAATAGAGCCAATGGTTGCAAAGTTGTAGAATCAGATTGCCCATGAAACCAAGATGGAATATGTGAAAGCTGGCGGAAGTGCACCTTTGAACGCTTTTAATTGAGAGACATGGAACACTCGGATGAACTGCAACATTTTCGGGCAAGTTGAGCTTATAAGCAACCTTTCCTATGGCTTGCAGATATCGAAATGGCCCAAAGATACTTAGCAGACAACTTCTCATTAGATACATTTCTCAAAGTCTTTTGCCTGTAAGGGTGAAGCTTCAACCAAACCCATGTCCCTACCATAAAGCTTCTTTCGATCTTCTTTTGTCGGCCTGCACCTTTTGTCTGTTTCCGAGCTCTTTGCAAATGAAATTGCAAAAGCTTGATCATAGCATCTCTTTTCGCAATGACCTATCTACCACTGCTACCTTTGTTTCTCCAGGTAAATAGGGTAGATACACGAGGAGGAGGTTGGCTGTACACTATCTCATAAGGAGTAGCTTGAATAGAAGTGTGGTAATTAGTATTGTACCACCATTCAGCCAATGGTAACCACATAGACCACTCCTTAGGATTTTCACAGCACATACATCTAAGAAAATTCTCAAGACATTTATTAACTACTTCAGTTTGACCATCTGTTTGTGGATGGTAAGCTGAAGATAACAGCAAGCTTGTGCCTTGAATAGTAAATAAGGCCTCGCCAAAATTGATCGATGAACACAGGGGTCTCTGTCACTAACAATTGATTGTGGCCACCCATGCAATCTCGAAGACCGAATCTAGATAAACTTGAGCAACTTCCATGGCTGTATAAGGATGCTTGAGAGCCATAAAATGGCCATACTTGCTGAGTCTATCTACTACCACCAGAATTACCTCCTTCCCTTGTGAC
Organism: Beta lomatogona; assembly: GCA_947646795.1. Lineage (NCBI taxonomy): Eukaryota > Viridiplantae > Streptophyta > Magnoliopsida > Caryophyllales > Amaranthaceae > Beta > Beta lomatogona. Next base: position 1,970,751 of record CANSNZ010001486.1, read on the forward strand.
TTAGGTAAGCCTGAGATAAAATCCATGGAAATGTCAACCCACACTTCCTTAGGAATAGGAAGTGGTTGTAACAATCCAGGTGAAGCTACACTCTCATGCTTGTTAGCTTGACACACCAAGCAATGCCTGACAAAATGAGTGACAAAGTTTGTCATGCCTCTCCAATAAAAGAGAGACTTGACTCTCTGTAAAGTTGCATCCCTGCCAGAATGCCCACCCTGAGCTGAAGCATGTAGCCAAGTCAAAATTTGCTGTCTAAGAGAATCATCAGGACCTATAACCAACTTGTGCTTCTTCCTTAATAGGCCATCAATGAGAGTAAACTGAGTTAACTGAGTTCCGTGTTGCAATTGTGCAACTAAGTTCTGAATATTATCATCTAAACTGTAGCTAGCTTTAATGAGATCACTCAAATTTGAATCCAAAACAGACAAAGCCAAACAAAGAATTTCTGAACCAGAAACCCTTGACAATGCATCAGCTACCACATTGTCACTTCCACTCTTATAATGAATGATGTAATCAAAGCCCATGAGCTTAGACAACCAAAATTGTTGAAAAGGAGTTGAGATCTTCTGCTGTAACAACCATTTGAGACTTTTTTGGTCTGTCCTAATTACAAACTTCTGCCCTGAGAGATATTGCTCCCACTTCTGCACTGCTGTAACTACAGCCAACAATTCTATTTCATAGACAGACAATTTCTGCCACCTAGGTCCTAAAGCCCTGCTCAAGAAAGCTAATGGATGACCTTGTTGCATCAGCACAGCTCCAATACCAGTATTGGATGCATCAGTTTCAATTTCAAATGGCAAGGAAAAGTCTGGAAGAGCCAATACTGGAGTGGTGCTTAAAGCTTGCTTAAGTGCCTCAAAAGCATCAGTAGCAGCTACAGTCCATTGAAATTCACCTTTCTTCAAAAGCTGATGTAAAGGCTTACTCACCCAAGCATAATTTCTTACAAATTTTCTATAGTAACCTGCTAACCCCAAGAAGCTTCTAAGTTCTTTAACAGTTTTCGGAATAGGCCATTTCATTATTGCTGCCACTTTTTGGGGATCAGTTTCAACCCCTCTTCCAGAAATAAAATGACCTAGATATTCTACCTTGTCCATAGCAAATGAACATTTACTTTTCTTAGCAAACAAAGTATGTTGTTGCATTAAAATGAAGACTTGTTCAAGATGTTGAATGTGTGTATCTATAGTGGGACTATACACTAAAATATCATCAAAGAACACCAAAACACATTTTCTAAGAAGAGATTTAAAAATGTGATTCATCCAACTCTGAAAAGATGCAGGGGCATTTGTTAAGCCAAAAGGCATAACTAAAAACTCATAATGACCATGATGAGTTTTAAAAGATGTTTTATAAACATCCTCCTTATGAACTCTCAACTGATGATAGCCTGCTCTTAAATCAATCTTGCTAAAAACTGTAGCCCCAGCTAGTTCATCAATAAGCTCATCCACTACTGGAATAGGAAATTTATCCTTGACAGTTTTTTTGTTTAAATTCCTATAATCAACACACATCCTCCAAGATCCATCTTTCTTTCCCACCAATACTACAGGAGAAGCAAAAGGACTATTGCTATCTCTAAGAATTCCCTGGTTCAACATTTCTTGCACAAGTTTTTCAATGATATCTCTTTGTTTCAATGGATATCTATAAGGTCTTATATTGACAGGATTAGCTCCAAATTCCAAAGGAATTCTATGGTCATGCAAGGGCCTAGCAGGGGGTAAAGCAGTAGGCTCATTGAATATGGCTGCATATTTATGAAGTAATTGGGTAATATCCCCCTGGACGGGAGCTGATTGTTCATGAATTGAACAATTAAAAAGAGGAATACCTGATTCTGTCTGAACAGAAGGAAGTAACTACAAAAAATACAGCTGGATGGAATTGGCCATGGCATCTTTAGCATTATGCCCAACAGCTTTAACTTGCTTAGGAAGAACCCCCTTCAATTTCACAGGTTGACCCCCATAATCAAACTCCATCAATAACTTGCCAAAATCCCACTTAACTACACCCAAATGACTAAGCCACTGTATGCCCAATACCATGTCACAGCTCCCCAGAGGAATAAGCAAAACATCTGAAGTGAAAGATAGATTTTGCATGGTCCAAGAGAAACCCTTGCAAACTGACTGACAAGCCAGATGATTACCATCTGCTACTGTGATTGCTTGAGGTGAGATTGAATCTAACTTCAATCCTAACAACCTTGCCATACCCATGTCTAGGAAATTATGAGTTGATCCTGAGTCAATCAAGATTTGCAGTGGTTGTTTACCACACATTCCAAAGACTCTCATGGTCTGAAAATTGTGATTGCCAGATAAAGCATGTACTGAAATTTGTGGGTCTACTGTCTCAGCTTCAAACCCCACAACATCTGCATCATCAACTCCATCCTGATCTTCACAGCTAGGAATCTCCACCAAGAACAATTGAGATTGCTTAAGTTGGCACTTGTGACCTCTTTCATAAGGTTCAGCACAAAAATAACACAATCCCTTCATTTGTCTTTCTTTTCTTTCAGCAGGTGAGAGATTAATTTGAGGCCTGGTGGAAAAAGATGGGTTTGGTTTTTGGAAATTATTTGGTGTTGGCAAAAGGGGTGGTTTGTTTATTGTTTTTGTTACTGTATAAGAAGGTTTATAAGATGCTCTTGCTGCTTCTAGATTATCCTCCTGTAATCTAGCATACTCCACAGCACTAGCAATAGTGGTAGGTTTAAAGGCCCTCACAAATGGTTTTAATGTAGGTTTCAATCCCCCAATGAAACTGTCCAACAAATAAGGTTCTGGGAGAAAATGGCTTTGTTGTAACATCAAAGATCTTATGTTTTCAAATTCATCAATATAGGATTCTAAAGATCCTTTCTGTTCAAGCTTATTAAACTTTTCCACTACATTAATACCCACTTCATCTCTGAATCTTGTAGTCAAATCAACGACAAATTCAGTCCAGTCAACATTTTTCCTCTCACAGCCTAGGTAACTAGAAACCCAATTTTCTCGCCTTATCAACTACATTCAAACATGCTAAATCTACTTTTTGCTCCTCAGAAATCTTGCATAATGCAAAGTATTTGTTACATTTTTTAACCCACATCCTAACATTTGACCCATCAAACTTGGGAAACTCAAGTTTAGGTACATACCCATGTATTTTGGTAGGAGTATATCCATTGTCAAGATTTTGTCTAGGTGATTCTGAGTGCCTAGAACCCTCAGCTTCTTTCAATTTGTCACCCAAATCTGACATCATTTTCATCATCGTTTCTTGAAATTCCAAACTCTTCTGAGACTGTAATTCCAATTGTTGCTCCAACAATTTCAACTGCTCCTCCATTGCTTCTACCCTCCTCGTTACTGCAGGAGCCAGCTTTTCTTCACAGATATAGCAAGATTTAACCCAGGAATCTGAGTGGTGCAATTTATCAAACACTTGAAGTACAAGTGTTTGAACAAAATTGGCGATTTGAGCTCTACAGCAACTGCTTTGCTTTGATACCAATGTAACAGTAGCTTAGAATAGTTACTGTTAGCTACTATGAACATATAATCAAGAGTTTGAGCAACTCAAACTATCCTTGATTTAACAGAATATTTCAGAGAGAAATAAGAGAGATAAGAAGAATAGAGAAGAGAAAGATAGAATTGTGTTTAATTTTCGAATGAATTCCAAGTATCAGAATTACAAAGGCTTTTTATAGAAAATTAGTTATAACTAATTTTCCCGCCAAAAGGTTGTTGTAACAATAACAACCCTTAACAACTTATTAACAGAAACAGAACCTCCTATTACAGTGAGGTTGAGTACTGTGGCCGTGTGGCGAGAGCACGAGAATGAGAAAAACTACCCCACCTCTCTCTCCTCTATTTGGCTTGATTTGGTTGTTGGTGCGTGAACTAGCATTGCGTGAACTAGCGGTATAGCAGCACTGTTTCTCTCTATTTCCCCTTGGTGGTACTGACACTGTCTTTCTCGCCTGAACCACCACTTGCCGCATCCACTTTCTTGTTGTTGTTCTTCTTTGTGTTGTTGTTATTCTGTGGCCTTGTTCGGTCTCTCTGTCTCCTCCGCTTCGTCTGCCGATGTCGGGTAGTCACCGCCGCCGCCCCACCCTTGAAACCCCCCTCTCCTTCCCCGCCAGCCCTCCCCTGTCCCATAAATCCCTCCCTTTCCCCCGAAACCCCTTCCCTTGAAACAGCCTCCACTAAAACCAGTAAAGGTTTATTTTTAAAAAAATTTACCTCTTAAACCGGTAACCTGTCCACTTGGACCGTTATTGTAAACCACCATCCAAAGTTGGGATTGGTGTGGAATAATCGAAAGTTGGAACTTTTTATGGAAGGGCGGCCATAGTTGGGATCGCCCTTGTCAATTTTTCCTTAAACCCACTCATTGTGATATTTGAGAACTGATGCATTTGGTATGTAGATAATGGAAGTAGTAAATGCTTGGTACCGTAAATCTAATGGAGTGATTGTAGTAGTTTAGCTACCTGCTTGCATGCGAGTTATGCGACAATGTTTGAGGTTGGAATGGTACTGAATGTACTGAAAATCCCAGTTGATGAACAATAAAGAAAAAATTAAAAGGCCTAAGGCTTAATTTACTCTGTTATTACTTGTTATGTATATGGCTGTTATTTAGTGCTTTGTTATTACTTATTTGCAATTTGTGGCCTTGAGGGTGTATGCATTTGGAATTTAGTATTTACTTTGTTATCAATGACTCAATGTATTCCAAGTAAGTTCAATAATATTTTATTGTTTGCTGCTGTTTTGGGCATTTAAAGGATTTTTTACATGCTGATTTTGGGCTGATTTTTAATTGTTTTGTACACTAATGCAGGATATTGAAGACGATCAACCAAAAGAGATTGTTATTCCTATTCCATAAGTTGTTTTTGCACAAAATTTGTGAAGATTGACATTCATGACATGGAATCTGTGAACCAACTTGCATTATTGTAAACTTTGGTGGTGAAACTTAAATTTGAATTTGTAATATATGACTTGTTGGAGACTTTTTTTTATTTGTCTTTACTTGTTGGAGACTTTTTTTATTTGCGTTTACTTGTTGGAGACTTTTTTTTATTTTGTTAGATTTGCATCACAAATTATGTGTAAGATGTATTAGTGTATTTTTTTATATTTGTGAGATTTCGAGCCATTTTTCGAGCATTTATTCGAGCCATTTTTCGAGCATGAGCCTCGAGCCTCAAACGAGCTCGAGCCGAGCCTCATATTCCAGCACACGAGCCTGAGCCGAGCTCTATTTTTGAGGCTCGACAAGCCTCGAGCTCGAGCCGAGCCTACCACTATTCTGGCTCGGCTCGACTCAGCTCATTCCCACCCATAGTCTCTCACGGATTGACGTGGCGACATTCTCATCTGGACGTGCTTTGGAGTTGTACCTTGTAATCTTGTATAGTCAATACATATCTTAAAGTTGATGAAAAGTATGTATATATTGATTTAAGAAATTTGTATAAAGGAAGGAAAATTATGTATAAGCTGTTACAAATTTTTGTGTATATATATTTTATGAGCTATATAATGATGTAAATTACTAACATACCCCTGTGATGAACAATAACAATCACCACTTCTGGAGATTGAATGCTCCTTGATCAATGTGCATTTTCATCATCTTAGTTTTTCTTAAATTATATGAACTTAAATTATTCGAACTTAAATTATCCTAATTTATTGGAACCTATTTAAATTTATTACAACTTATCAAAATTTATAAGAACTTATGAATTCATCTAAATTTTTTAAAGATAAAGACAACGCACCCTTAAACGATAGCGCTTATCGTCATAACTTCATAAGTATTATATACTTCCTTGGTTTCACAATACTAGAAACCGACTGATTTTTACGCTTGTCAATGCACACCTTTGAACATTAGTATTCTTAATTATTAATGTGAAAATTATTGAAATATTGTTATTTAGGACTTTTCTCATTCTTCTTTGGCACATGCATTAGAGATCAGAGGTATTTGGGCCCCAAAAGGGATTTGGGTTTTAGATCCTCGGGAAATCCCATAGGACCGTCTTTTTGATACAGAATCCGAAACTCTTGAATCCGTGGATCTTGCTGCAGCTCTGTTCTTCGGATTTGGAATAAGCCATGCACTTGACTTGATCAGCAGTCAGTCAAGGCAAATTATGTCGGGTACGTGCATAAGCCTTGAGCAAAGAAGAGTTCGTCTGCTTTCTCCAGTAGAGTTTAATTTGTAGCTAGGTGTCACGCACACAAATTGAACATTTCGTTAGACCGGAATAGGTCAAAATATATATTAAAAAAAAGGACGATGATTTCAAGGGACAACATTGTTATAGTAAATACTCTAATTTAAACACCCCTCAGACTCCTAAATTTCTTCCGAAATGCCATCTACTTATTAAATTTCTTCTCCTTTTAACTTTTTTGGTTTAGTTTTCTACCATATAACACCAAAGTTAGATAAATGCAAAATATTACACTTTCTTAAAAATAGGCTAATCGCTTAAATAACGTCATCTTCAAAGTTGTCAACTTTAATAACGATTTACAAGTTAGGGTTATATAGGTTTATTCGGAAACAACATATAAAACAATATGATATAAAATCCCTAATAAAATAAAATAAAATATGATCCAAGGAGTAAAATGAAAAATAAAATAACATAGTCCAACGCTGCGTATAACTGCAACTAATATGTAAATCTCATAAAACTCACTTCTTAACTTGGTTAACTGAGGAGGGAGGCCGGAGGCAGTGAGAGAAGAGAGTGCACTAAGCCGCAACACACACAGAGCAGCGCACCTTAAAAAAAAGGAGCACAAAAAACAGTCGAAGTAAAAAACGAATTGAGAAAATGCAGAGATTTAAAGGGATTTTACAATCTAAATATTCACTTCAAAAACTTGGGTTTTGTTCTTCATTTAGAACCTTTTTAGCTCAACCTAGTTACTTATCTCAAAATGACCTTGTTGAAGACCAGGTTTTTCTTCTAAATTAGTTTTTAATTTGTGGTTTAGTTTTATTTTTGTTGTTTTTGTGATTATTGGGAAGTTTTGGCAATACCCAATTGAAGATTTTGTTTAAATTTTCAGGTTTTGGTTGAAGGAAGAGCTAATTCAAGGGCATCAATTCTTAACAGACCTTCTTCACTAAATGCCATTACCACTTCTATGGTTTGTTTTTAATTTTGCAATTGTATGAAATTGAATATTATTATATGGAAGTTTATGTTAATATGGGTACGCATTTTTTGTTTGTTTATAGGCGGGTAGGCTTAAGAGATTGTATGAATCATGGGAAGAAAACTCTGATCTTGGGTTTATTATAATGAAGGTGATTAAGAATTTGTTGTCTTCCTTTAAAATTTTGGTCTTAACACTTTGATGTTTTTGTATTGAATGCTGAATTTGGTTTTGATTTCTTAAAGGGGAATGGGAAAGCTTTCTCTTCCGGTGCCGATGTTGTAAACCTTTATCAGCTAATTGATGAAGGTGGGTTTGTGTTTAGTTACTTTGTCTTAGCAACTGTAGCTTTGGTTGATTATCTAGACAGTGATGCTAAAGTTTGTTAAATTTCTTTGTTTTTATGTATTGTGTGCAGGAAAAGTTGAAGAATGTAAGAGCTTTTTCGATACATTGTACAGATTTGTATACCTCATGGGAACTTATGTAAAGCCTCACGTAAGTACGTTGCTTTATCAACGTGCTTAGTTTTGGAAGATGTTTAAATTGCATAGCAATTGTGTGGTCTTGAATGTGAGAATGAATGCCTTGAGATTCTTGCCTCTTTTTTTGTCGGCTAAGTTTTTTGAGTTGTGGTTGGAGGCTCTATGTTCGTCCTATGCAAATGTATTAATCTTATACTACTATGACATTGTTGATTACAGTTGGATGTTGTCATGATCATTTGTTGAATCTTTCTATGGGGTAAAGTCGAACTGAAGTAAATGCTGGAGTATTTAACGTGTTTTAAATTAGTCTAACTAGGTTTTCTTAAATTTGTAGGTGGCTATCTTGGATGGTACCACTATGGGAGCTGGTGCTGGTATTTCTTTTCCAGGAATGTTCAGATTGGCGACTGATAGAACAGTGTGTCCCTTTCTCTTGGAAATATTGCTTTATGATATCGTCACTTCTTTTGTGTAGTATATACATATCAATATTTTTACGAGATGTGATTGCATGAGGCCCTCTATCATCATGTTTGGTTTTAATGATCTGTAGTGCATAGGACTAAACATGCAACAATACAATTCACTAGGATTATCATAACATGGTTTTCATTTTTTTCAAAATAGATGTATGTTTTATGATTCTTTATAGTTTTAGTTACCATATGAATCTTCAGTTGACTATTGCCAGCTCAAATTCTTGATCTTGGTGTTTCACTTTCACCAATAGAAGGTTGTTCCGTTTGCCTTGTTTTTCCTCTCCTGTAGATCATCCTATATGTATATATTTATAATAATTACATCCATTAGTGATAAGCCCCAAAACCAAGTTTTGCAATATCTTCTCCCAAACCCTGTTGTAGAGATTGGGATTTTCTTGGGTGGTGTTATGGGAGGAAGTTTTTCATATTTAATAATATTGCTAGTTTTCTAGGTTAGTATTTAATGGTCACAATATTGCCAAGTATCACTTGTCTAATACTCCCTCCCTCTTTTTTTACTTGCTACATTTCATTTGTGGATACTATTCATATGACAATTTTGACTTTCTTTAATTTTATATACGTAAGGGAAAAAAATAGTCATGTTGGATCTTGTTTAATTCCTCTCAATGTGTACATTTCAAATATATAATGTACTTCCTTCGTTCTGAAATAAGTGAAACACTTCTCTCGAAAAGCTCTCACAGAAAAGAGAGAAGCGTTTCACTTATTTCAGAACGGAGGAAGTATATAATTTTCTCTTATACTCAACTCAAGATATTAAGGTTTGAAGTTGTGTCTCGAAAAAGGGAAAAAACAGAATGTAGCAAGGAAATAAAAGACAGAAAGTACATGAATAGAACAATGAATATTAGTTTATCTAGGAAGGTAGAAAGAGAACTGAAACTAGATATCAACCCGTAGAGTAAATTCATGCTGTTCTAGAAAAGAAATTTCGTTTAGTTCTATAACTTCTTTGCTCCCAACTATAGCGAGTAGTGACTTTAACGTACAAAATGGAACATAAGTTCCTGTTTCTTGTATGTCTACAGCTCAATTATATCACTACCTGAAAGCGACAGTCCATGTTCATCTAATGGCTGAACACTGCAGAAGTGGGGTTAGGGTTAAAGGCATGAGTGTATTTGTGCATTTCTTATACTTCGTACTTAATCTAGGTCATGCTCCTTTTCACTTCAGGCAAAGTTATTTTGAACTTGAAAAATTTTCAGGTATATTCTCATCCAGAGACGCAACTGGGTTTCCATCCTGATGCAGGGGCCTCCTTTTTCCTTTCTCGTCTACCTGGTTACCTTGGTAGGTTCTATCTAATGTGTACGATTTGTCTGTAAGTATGTATATGAACTTGTCATATAGATACTTTTTTTGTGTGTGAGTGTATGTAGAATGCCAAATGACTGAATTGACTTGAGAGTGATAGTGAAATTCATAAAACAATATTGTTGAAGGGAATTCTCTTTTTAATTAAAGGGAAAAAAAAGAGATCATGTGAACAACCAATTGATGTAAATCAAGGAGAAAAAGAAATGTTGGACAGCTCCATAATGGAAATGTCTTAGTAGTATCTATAAAGCTATTGATATAGATTTGGTTGGTGCATGGGTGGTTTTCTGGCTTCTCGTGCATTCACATTGTTGGTGCTCTTAGAAAAGCTATTTTTCTTCATATATAAGGGACTGGCCTTGTTGTTTGTTTTACTTCTTTTATTAGTTGGAAATTTAGCCTTTTTGTATTTATTAGCTGAATTCCTTCTATTGATGCAGGGGAATACTTGGCTCTGACAGGAGATAAGCTGAATGGTGTTGATATGGTTGCCTGTGGTCTTGCTACTCATTATTGCCTCAGTGCGGTTGGTTTTTCTACTATGCTAATTATATAGTATATTTTGCACTTGCGTTCTCGTGTTTATTCGGCAAATTATTCTGACAGAGACTTCCATTGATAGAAGAGCGCCTTGCTAAAATGTTCACAGATGATCCTTCTGTGGTAGAGAGCTCTCTTGCTCAATATGGCGACCTTGTCTACCCTGATAAGAGCAGCATTGTTTACAAGTAATGTCAATCTTCTGTTTTCCTTTAACCTCAATATGATCACCTGCATAGCAATTTATCAGTTCTGACTTTAGTATTAGACTGGTGAAATATGGTGCCAACACTACTATACTGTCTTCTGTTCAGCAATTAGAATTGCATTTGCTGGTTGATCTGGATTATAGGTAAACCTTTGATGAAAGAATAAAGCAGAAGCTTTGACTAATACACATTGTTTCTGCCGCAAAATGTAAGCAGAAATTCTTAAATCTGTTTTCAGCCCTTGTAAGCACGAGGAGATGCAAAAAACTGAAGGGCAGAAGGGGACCAGGGACTTTATGCCGAGCTGTCAATTACTGATGATTGAATTTCATGATTTAGTATTTGAAGGGATAAACTATTGTTAACTAGAAATCATAGGTACCCAAGAAACGTGCATTGCCTAGGGAAGGATTTGACTTTATCATGCCTGAGTCTTTCCTAACCATTTCCCTTGGAAAACTGCAAAAATAGTGCATGATATGCTAGCATGTCAAATGTTCACAGTAGCAATGCCACTGATGTAATTTAGCAAGCAGTTCTGTTGGGGATAGAATTTCAACGGAAGTTAACAGTTATCAATGTCTATATCTTGTTGATCTACTCCTTCCATCCGAATTTAGTTGCTAGAAATACTTTTGGCACAACTTTTAGTGATAAGTGAAAAGTAGAGGTAAAAGTGAGTGGGTGGGTGTGGAGCCCAACTTTATATGAAAAGGTAGAGAGCAAACAGGTGTCAAAATGGGTATGTTGCTACTAAACCTGAACATCCTAGAAAGGCAGTTGTCGCAACTATATTGGGATAGAGGGATTATGTGATTGGAGGCATAATGCAGGAGAATGGCCAGTTTTTGTGGCAGAAATTGGATTCTTAAAAGGTACACCAACCGTAATATAATACGGGGAGCCCACATTGCTCTATAATGAATTTTAATCACTGCTGTTTCTGAGAAATAAAAAATGACATCCTAAAGGTACCAAATTTTTATTTGAATATTGAATTATGATTTCATAGTTTTCCATTGTATCATTTAAAGTAATTAAAAGAAAGGATTGAACCTCTCGAAATGCAGAAATGTTCTCAACTATTTTTCTTACGTATTTTCGCCTGCTCTGTTGCGCTTAGAGGATTTCTGGATGAGTTGGAAAGTGGTTACAATGATGTATCCTATTGTTTGACTTATATATCTTTTGTTAAAACATATCTATGGAGATTTGTACTTTAACGGTTCTCTTCTAATGGTTACAATTCCCGTTTAAGGAAGTTTTTTATTAATAAGAATAATCACTACATACCCACTTTTAGTAACTTTTATCTACTCTTTCACATGGTATTGGGGATCTCTTCTCTGTACTTATTCCATTGCCTTAGTGTTCTTGCACGACCCATATGTAGTTATAATAAAAGAATGGATGAAGCATACATCTCAACTGTAGTTTCCAGAATAAGATCTTATTGGTGTTGTTTGGATATGTCTACATGGAGCTCCTGGTATTCTTATTTCTTTTCTTGTACTAATGGTAGTTCGTTTTTCACAGAATTGAAGCAATTAACAAATGTTTTAGCCATGATACACTGGAGGAAATTTTTGATGCTCTGGTAAGCTTGATGTCCACTTATTCTGTTTTATATCATTTTGCTTTTTTCGCTGAGGTCTTTTTATTTTCTCTTTGGTCTGGTTGGGGGAAAATGGTGATTGAAGTGTCCTGTTCTTACTCCGAGAAAGGGGATTTTGGCTGATTTACTTATGAAGGTCAACATATTTTCTGTAAAGCAGTGAACTGTCTGTGTTTATAACTGTATCCTACAAAATAGCCCTGCAATTGCCGGGGCAAGTTATGTTTTGGAATCAAACTATAGCTTATAATTAGGATTGATAATAGTCAGTGGCGTGATGTATTGAGTGTCATGTTGTGTTGGTAGGCTTCTTTATGGTCTTTTCAGTTCTTGGTTTGTGTTTGACAGGCGTTGTATAGCCTTGTTTGCATTAACTCTAGAAAAGCGTTAAGAATACTTTAGATGAGGTTTTCCTGAGGTTTGGAGTACACCCAAGTTAAATATCTTCTTTCTTGGAGAAAGCTGTCCCACCTTTGGGTAGGGTTTCTCCCCCCCGGCTGGAAAAGGGTAGCGAAACCTGATTCGAGTCTTCTTATGTTTTTCCTTTACAGTAAAAGCTTACCTTTTCTGTAGAAGAACATAAAATATTGGGCAAACATGTCTGAGTTTGCTGTAAATATGTCCTTGAACTAAACATGCCTCTTAACAAATTGCCAAGGCAATGTGTCACTTTTTCTTTTAATACTGTACCCTTTCTCAAACATATGAAAAAGTAATGGAGGGTTGGTCACAATACTCGAATTCCCATCTCAGCAATTTCAGTTAGATGAGTAGACATTAAATGACAACATCTGGGCTGTTTTGGGTTGCTCCGGAGTGGTGGTATGTTTTGGTGTGGTATACCACACTACATCAGTCTTCCATACATAAATATAAAAGGAGTTCTTCTGGATTTTTTGGTCATTGGGATCTTGTCTTGTATTTGTGTCCAGGAACAGTTGCTGCCTTGTGATTGTAAAGACAGTGAACTCTTGTTGACATTAATAGATTATGATCAGCCATTTTCTTTTTATATTTTGTCATCAAGATCTCTTGATGTATTATTGTGTTAATACTCTCCCCTAAAGATATTGTTTCGTCGAACAGATCCCAAATGCAGATCAAGAGATATGCTTCTGCTTTGGTGCTAGTATGTAGACTTGCATAAATCGATCCACCTGAGTAACCAACCTGAATGGTTAAAGTTGGTTGGTTTCTAATAATAATAATGAATTGGACAAGAGACCCAATTATGACCCAACCTAAAATTGAACAGATATATTCACCTCCAGAACATGAGCTAAACCAGAGTGACTCTTTTGCCACCTCTACTAGTATGTCCTTGTTTTTCCATGTGCAGTTTTATATCTTGAGTACCAAGGTCGCTGTAACCTTAGTGGCTTTGTCTTTAATTTGGAGAAAAGTAAGCTGTGAGAGCTATTCACAAATCGACTTCTTTCCCATTATGCATATTAATTATATACCCACTGATATACATTGTCATCTCAAAGAATCACCACTTGTCTCTACAAATTCTCCACTTATAAGCCTATTTCTCAGTATCCACCCCATATGCCTGAATCTAAACTGTAGCAATTCTCTTGCTTATCTATGCTAAAGCTAGACAAAGTCCAGGGCTTTATGTTAGATCCATCCTGCTGCTTGATTGACCTTGTGACTGTTGCTAATAGATTTGCATTGTGTTATTGAAATCTTCAGCTAAAGGGTGCTTGAAATGAATGCAAAGGCTATCACTAATCTCCCTTGTGTCTCGTGAAACTTTGCATAGGAAAAGGAGGCAACTAATTCCTCTGATGATTGGTGCAAGACGACCCTGAAGAAACTAAAAGAATCCTCTCCATTGAGTTTGAAAGTCGCTCTACGATCTGTAAGTTCCTAATTACATCTCTAGCCAAGGTTCTTTCAGACTTTCAATGCTCTCTGCTTGTAGTTAATTGGCTAATTAAATTCCTAAATTCAGATCCGTGATGGGAGATTTCAACCAATTGACAAATGTCTAGCTCGGGAGTACAGAATATCTATTAATTGCATATCCAAAAGAGTATCAAATGACTTCTGTGAGGTACATTCCTGTCATGTTGCCTGACATTGCTGATCATGGCTGGGCCCTCTGAAAATCTCTGGTCATCCCTCAAATTTGGGCCAAGCCAGATCAGGTGTATAGGTCAAAAGGCCGAAAATATGTGCCGAAAATCCAAAAGTATTGGCCACTTGATCAGCTCCAGTTGCCTCTACTATCCTAGACAGGCTTTGATATACAAAAATGTCTGACATCTCTTTTATTTCTTTCAATTAGGGTGTTAGGGCACGACTAATTGATAAAGACTTTGCTCCTAAAGTAAACCTCCTTAAATTGATCCTCCCTTGAATTTCAATCATTTATTATTTGGACCCAAAATGATTTATGAATTAAATTTTGCAGTGGGACCCTCCTACGCTCGAAGACGTTAGCAAGGACATGGTTGATTGCTTTTTCTCACCACTCAGTGAATTCGAGCCTGAGCTTGACCTACCTACATCATTGCGAGAACCAGATATGTGATATTTGATGTTTATCCGTATTCCAGAAATTTGTAGCATCAATATATATTTTACTTAGGATATGATTGGAGTTCTCTAGTTCTTCAGTTGGTTCTTCATTTTTCTTGTACTAATAAATAATCCAAAGATGACATGATCAACTCTTTGATACAGTTGAGTTTGTTCTTACTTCTTAGGCGGCTGAGAATATCACTAATTGTTCAAGTTGGTGTATTGTTAATCCTATGTTTGCTCAAATTTCTTCCTTCATGGACTTTGGATAGTGTTGTTTGAATGCCTAAATAGCTATTCAATTAGGCCCTATATAAGTGCGAGCGCTAAGTATGCACGGCTAACAATATTCTCATTGATTGATTGGGCCCAACAAAGACACTAGCCCACTTGTACACTCTTATAGTGGCAAAAATTGACATGTTGAATAACTGTGCATTTGCAACATATTTCCTTTGTTTTTTTTTACTTGCAGTTTCCTACTTTTGGCAATTCCCTATTACTTGCATCGTTTTTATATTTGGTAATATATTCTCTTTTTCTCTCTACTAGCACATAGGTTTTTTATATCTTGGGGGTAAGTTATTTTTTTGTGTGTGTGTGTGTAAATAGAGCTATGCAAGAGGTGGTATTTCCTAGTTTATGTCATCAAACAACTTCACTGTGATCTGTTTACTATGAATTTTCACTTCCCATATTTGATTTCAACCTAACTAGTGTTTAGTTTCTCTAGTTGATTATGATAATAGCTTTATTTGTTCGCTTCCATAAACTAGCAATACTTAAACTATGGTAATTATAAAAACTAAGCCCTAAAAAAAAGTACAAATTTAAAACAAAAACATACTTTATTACATAAGATAGTCTTATTAAGATTATTTTTACAAAATAAAGCACCTATAAATATAATATAGGGGATTAGGAATATAACTAAAACAAAAAGTGGATTCCATAGCTCCTAGGCCTCAAACGAGGAGTCTTGTATTGTAGGTCACTTTGCTAAAAATATGTGAGTTGTCGTGTTTGGCTTATTGCTTCTCTTCAAGTTCTTGAGGCGATGTTCAACATTATGAAATAGGTTTTCCTTTGCGGAAGATTCTTTGCTCTGGTGTGAGAATTGATAAAGGATCATAGCTTAATTTCCTTTGTGCAAGAACATTCCATCTATTTCCATAATGAGCTCGCCATTCATCCTGAGTTTCATGATATGGTAGATATTGCTTTACCCCAAGTTTGGCCGTCTCACAAAAATCAAGTATTCTTTTGTTTATTGTTAAGAAATTTTCAAGTCCATCTGGTCCAGGTGAAGATTGAATTGCAGATGTTAAAAATGCGGCAAGGTAAATAACATCTTCTTCTGGGGTCACCATTGATGTATCGTCCTTCCATCTGTTAAGCATATAATGCATAAACTTATAATTAGTTTGGGGGAAGAAAAAGAGATTCTGATCTATATGAAGGCTGATCAATATAGTAATATGCATGAAATTCTTGTCCATGCACTAGGAGACGGAATGTAATTTCAAGGTTCCTCCTAATGTGATTATGTCGTCTAACATACACATTACATCGTATTAAACACCATAAAAACTTGTCGTAGACTCTACAATTTGAACATAGACACTAGCTTGTTTACACGAGCAACTATGAGAAGAAAAAGGATAACAATAGAAAACAACGGACGGAGTAGATAGAAAACATAATTGAATATGTCAATGGTTCAACTATTAAAGAAGTGCATGGAGATTGGAGACCACGAAAAGCAAATAATAACAATAGAAGACAACGGAGGGAGTAGATAGATACCTTGATTGGTTGAATGGATAAAGGAGGATTGGAGCATAGGTTGTGTTTGCTAGGATATGACCAAATACCTCATCTGCAAAGCTTTGTATCTTACTCTTGGGAACAAGAAGTGTTAACCAGGGATGAGTAACATTATTCTGTAAATCAGCTTTCTCTTGAAGCGTTATGTCTGATACGTGAATTCTATCTATGAAATCCACATATGATACTTCGGATTGGGAAATTGTCTGGGAGGTATTGCTTAATGTGGACAATATATCTTTTATTTTCTGCATTTGGAGATACAAGACACAAGAGCTCAGTTTCAACTTCTAATGAATAAATTTGCATATGGATAATCATATAAGATACTTAGATTTTTTAGTTGTTCCATTATCACTTGCAAAAAATACACAACTTTGATCATTAATAGAAGTATATAATAAATCAAAGTAGATATTTTGAAAATCTTTCTAAGACGTACCGACCCAATAATGTTTTCCATGATAATTTTAAATTTTATATAGTAGTAAAAAATAAGGCTAAAGCGTTGAATATAAATAATGAAAAATAAAAGTGGAACAACTAATAAAAACAAAGAAAGTACATTTATTTATTCTTTAACGATTTTACTATACTTTTACGGTCAGAATTAGAAAACTTTGACTCCAAATTTTCACCACTAATATCTCCCTCCGTTTCATTTTAATCTACACACTTTGACATTTTACACTATTCACAAATTTCATTTTGACTATCATTTGTGATTTATACGCGGATGAAAATATAGTCATGTGGGATCTTGTTAGATTCATCATAACATGTATTTTATTAATATGTACTTTTTATAATTTTTACAAATACAAAACTAAAGATATATGTCCTCAAAGTTTTGTATTGGCATGCGTGAAAAGTGTAAGTGTGTAGATGAAAATGAAACGGAGGGAGTAAATATCATAACATTATATAATTAGGATTGTGTTAGTTTTGTATCAATATAATTTTTTCTTTTAAATATAAATTTCTTTAAATATACTTGCCCGTTCTTATTTCTATTGCAACAATTGAGTTTTCACGATTAAAACTATGCATTAAACACGGTGAAGAAACCATTGTAACTAATTAATATAAGAGGGAATGGAGGAAAGCTACGGGAAATTCTAACCTGGGTTGTAACGTTGGCATCCTCAGGATTAAAGTACATTGCCAATTCAAGGCCATAAAGAATTTTTCCTTTAGAACTTAATTTACTAGCCTCCAAAAGTTCTTTGGTATTAAAGGTAAATCTCCAGTTATTAACGGGACCTGTCATGACAAACCCTTCAATATAATCAAATGTATTTTCTGATGAGATTAGCTGTTCTTGATCCTTGCTAAATGTGCTGAAATCTGAGTAGAGCATTTTAATCCATTTCACCTGCGAATGACAATAGAAGTTATAAACAACCTTTATCTATGTCAATACACTAAAACACAAATGAAGTATAGCATAAATACTTACAGTTTTTCGAGCTGGTTCAAGAGATATCCTGGCCTTAGTTATGATCCCAAACTGTCCTAGTCCCCCCAGAACGCCGTAAAAGAGGTCGGCGTTCTGTTTTTCCGAGCAGTTCATTATATCTCCCTTTCCTGCACTCAAGCATAAAGAATCAAACTGATGTTTTTTTTGCATTGCATTGCATGAATGGTTGTGATCTTAATTTATGAATTAGCTTCTTATTGAAGAAATGTGTTTGTTTGTTTGGAAACAATACTTGTACTGAAATGATAGGCAAAGGATGCCTCACTTTAGCTGATATTCTAGTATTTACCGACAATTTATATCTTCTAATAATGGTCGTGATTGAGTAGACCTGGTTAATGAGTATTAGGATAGCCTAATGGGTATAAGGATTGCGTTGACTTACAAGAAGTTCTATTGGACCGGATATCAATAGAATATTAAGAAAGTTTAAAGTATGTTATAATATGCTCATCAACAGTCAACACCTCCTGTCTCAATATAGGTCCCTACTATCCGTCATCGTCTCATCGACCAGACAGCCCCATGTGACCTATTAACAAGGTGACCCACTATATTAACTTGTCTCAATCCTTTCAATAACTAGGTCTATTGTCAAGTTAATTAAGAAGTTAGAAGTTACCAGTAATAACTTGGAGCTGATAGACATTATTAATCTGAGGTCCATGTCTGAACGCTTGTCCACTAATCCCAGCATTAGATAAGGTTCCTCCAACAGACAAACTAACGTAGTCAGTCCATGATTTAGGTGTTAAACCATGTTTAACAGTCTCATGCAATATATTAATCCACAATTCACCCCCTGAAACTTCAACATAAGGAAAATCCCCTGTTGTATGAACATATATCTTTGATTCTTCTAATGATTCCATGCTAATCACAATGCCATTATGATTTTGTGATTGACCTTGAAGTGAATGACCGTGACCTCTTGCAGTAACAGCAAGTTCAGGATAGTTTTGGCCTCCCATGTTGAAAACATACTTGATTGTTGTAGAAATATCAGAAACTGTTTTTGGTAACAATATTGCTAATGGAGATAAATGGTATCTATTGCCAAAATCATTTGAAGCACGTTTGGTGTCGTTGAAATCGAAACGACCATTAAGTTTGAGGTTCTTAAGTGATGATATAAGATCAGTTAAACTTGAGTTTGTGGGATATGGATTAGCATTTGAAAGGTAAGAAAAGTTGGTGATGTTTAACAACAGAGTAATTAAGAAAACTTTTAGTAGTAGGTTTGTGCTTTGACTCAGGAATTTCATTATGTTATGTTAATTGAGATGAAGGTGAGAGTGAAAGTGAGAGAAGAAGAGGAGATGAAAAATGTTGGGTTTAATTTGTGAAGAAGAGATGCAATTTGGGAGGGGATTTAAAGGAACGTGGTCATGTATGTTAATGGTGGAAACTTTATTAAGAGATTAATTAATGATGTTTTCTACTTAATAGTGGAATTTAAGAGATTGACGTTTTTTGGAGTTACTACTTACTAATATATTAGGGCGCATGCATGCACTATAGATATATACAGTACGTTTTATTAGTGATGTTAATCACATTTCTTTGATCTTAATTCTATTAATCTGATTCAATAATGTAACATTTTTCTAAATCTTTTTTGATGTAAAAGGTAACCCTTCTTAATTTTTTTTAAAAATGTAACCCTAGTAATATCTCTTAAAAGTAACCCTTTCTTGACTTTTGTCTTCAAATGAATGATTCTTTTTTTCTCAAGTACAAAAACAAGTTGAACAAATAACTTAAAATCAAATGAGTTTATTTTAAGTTACTACCAAAATGTTTTAACTTATCTAAGTTGGGGGAGTTATAGATGTGTTAAATAGCACTCTTCATCAAATGCATCAGTTTAACATCTAAAAAATTGAGATTAATACAGTTGCATTTTTGCATACAGTTAGAATTAACAGGGTTGCAGTTTTGTAAATTATAATTAGTTATTAGACTCGGGCTACGCTCCGGGTAAGAAAAATTTCCATTTATTAATATTATGCTTTAAGATGATAACACTAAATATTAAGTGGTCTAGTGGTTAAGACTTTAGTATATGTTCTTGAGGTCTCGGAATCAAACCCTATACTACGCAATTTCTAATTTCTAATTATAATATTTCGAGCTCATAGAACGCGCCACGTAAGATTGCCACGTCATCAATTTATATTTTTATTTTTTACAAAAATAGAGTTCTAGATGATTTAAATACATATAAGGAGATTTGGGATAAGCGAAAATTAGAGTTTGGATTTGAATCAACAACCTAAATTATTATATCATGAAAATTGTGTATAACTTTTGCTACGTAATTCGAAATATTATAATTTTTGTACCATTGGAGAGTGCTCGAAATATGTTTCGAAATAAGATCCATTTATAATATAGTTGTACAACTTATGAAATATAGAGTGCCATGTAGGCTTGCCATGTCATCAAATTTTTTTTTTTTCTAAAAATAGAGTTCTACATAGATTCAAATACATATAATTTTTGTACCATTGGAGAGTGCTCGAAATATGCTTTGAAATAAGATCCATCTATAATATAGTTGTACAACTTATGAAATATAGAGTGCCATGCAGGCTTGCCATGTCATCAATTTTTTTTTTATATTTTTTTTTCTAAAAATAGAGTTCTACATAGATTTAAATACATATAAAGAGTCTAGGATAGGCATTAATTAGAGTTTCATTTTGAATGAACAACCTAAATTATTATATTATGTAAATTGTGTATAACTTTTGCTACCTAATTCAGAATATTATAATTTTTATACCATTAGATAGTGCTCGAAATATGCTTTGAGATAAGATCCATTTACAATATAGTTCTACAATTTATGAAATAGAGAACGCCACTTAAGATTGCCATGTCATTAGTTTTTATTTTAAATATTTGAAAAAATAGAATTCCACATATATTTAAATACATAAAAGAGTTTTGAATATATATGGGGAAATTAGGGTTGCGTTTTGAATAAACAACCTAAATTATTATATTATGTAAATTGAATTTAAATTTTGCTACCTAATTAATTCAAAACATTATAATTTTTTTACCATTGGAGAGTGCTTGAAATATGCTTCAAAATAGGATCTATTTACAATATAGTTTACAACTCATGAAAATATATTAAATTAGATGCATTGTAGGACATTATTTAGTCTTTTCTTTAGATAAATATAATAATGGCTATAAGTATTAAGTATAGTGTATTATATGTGATTATAACATTTGATTATAGGTCCAATTTACAGGATTAAACATATTATCTTTCAAAACCTCAACCTTACTCAACTGAACTAAAACAATATAGTATTGCAACAAAATTTATTAACTAAAAACTATAGCGATAAAGTTACATACTTCCTCCGTTCTGTTTTAAATGAAACGTTTGCTTTTTCACGCAACCCAACGCGCTTCTTTAATCACTAATATCTTTAGTTGTGCACACGTAAAAAATATAAAAAAGTTATAATTTGATAGAATGCATCAAGACGAATCTAACAAGATTCCACTTGACTATGTTTTTCTTTATATAATAGCGATACATTGGAGTCAAAATTGATCAACGAATAGTATCATTTCACCTAATGTTTCATTTAAAACAGAACGGAGGAAGTATTAGAGTTTTGGTTTATGTAAAAATTAGAGTTTGATTTAAATAAAACATCCTTAGAATATTATAAAGATCTCCACCTAAGCATGGCATGTCACTCTTATCAATTTTTAAGAAAGTATTCTTTTTTCCTGCATCAATTAAATTATTACCCTCTACTTTCTTAAAGTATCATTCGGGTATTATTCATGTTAAAACTGTATGCTATTGTTAGTCATACCTGTTATTGGGATACCATTTAATAATAGACTTAGCTACAATATTCAATTGAATATTAAAAATTATAAATTTATATCACAATAACAAAGCTAGAAATTACAGTATAATGACAAATACTTTCTCCGTTTTTTTTCTACTTCAACAATTGATTTGGACATGGTTTTTAAGGAAATAAAAAATGGGTAGTTTAGCATAGAGGTACCTCTTTAGTTAACTAGAGTAGGGGACAAATAAATCCTTATTATAAGGCAATTCGGGTAATTAATGATAATTTTATTAACATAAAGTAAAGGTAATATTGTCAACTGTAGTTTCTTTTTTTACCAAAAGTGGAATGGTTCCAAAAGATTAAACTACCTAAAATGGTAATTGTTGTAATAGAAAAAGAACGGAGAAAGTATGTAAATATCTTGAAAAATCTCATTTTACAACAACACAAAATCAACAATAATTTTAACAAAAAATTTGCAATAGAATAAAATAAACAACAACCCGTGCAACGCACGGGCTTCAAACCTAGTATATATATATAAAGGAGGAACTTTTCGGGAGCATAGAGAGCTCCTCAAGATTTCGAGCTCAAAGAGCGCGCCATGTAGGAGCCATGTCATCAATTTATATTTTTATTTTTATAAAAAAATAGAGTTCTACATGATTTAAATACATAAAAGGAGATTTGGATAAGCGAAAATTAGAGTTTGTATTTGAATCAACAACTTAAATTATTATATTATGAAAATTGTGTATAACTTTTGCTACAAAATTCGGAATATTATAATTTTTGTACCATTGGAGAGCATTTAGAATATGCTTCGAAATAAGATCTATTTACAATATAGTTCTACAACTTATGAAATATAGAGCGCCATGTAGGATTGTCATTTCATCAATTTTTTTCTAAAAATAGAGTTCTACATAGATTTAAATACATATAAGGAGTCTTGGATAATCAGAATTTAGAGTTTTGTTTTGAATGAACAATCTAAATTATTATATTATGTAAATTGTGTATAACTTTTGCTATCTAATCCAGAATATTACAATTTTTGTACCATTAGATAGTGCTCGAAATATGCTTTGAAATAAGATCCATTTACAATATAGTTCTATAATTTATGAAATAGAGAGTGTCACTTAGGATTGCCATGTCATTAGTTTTTATTTTAAATATTTGAAAAAAAATAGAATTCTACATATATTTAAATACATAAAAGAGTTTTGGATAGGGGGAAATTAGAGTTGCGTTTGAATAAACAACCTAAATTATTATATTATGTAAATTGAATTTAACTTTTGCTACCTAATTCAAAATATTATAATTTTTCTATCAGTGGAGAGTGCTTGAAATATGCTTCAAAATATGATCTATTTACAATATAGTTTTATAACTCATGAAAATATATTAAATTAAATGAATTGTAAGACATTATTTAGTCTTTTTTTAGATGAATATAATAATAGCTATAAGTATTAAGTATAGTGTATTACATGTGATTATAACATTTGATTATAGGTCCAATTTACAGGATTAAACATATTATCTTTTAAAACCTCAACCTTACTCAACTAAACCAAAACAATATAGTATTGCAACAAAATTTATTAAGGAAGCTTTGTTGTTACAACAAAAATTAAAATCTATAGCGATAAAGTTACATATATATTAGAGTTTTGGATTATGTAAAAATTAGAGTTTGATTTAAATAAAACAACCTTAGAATATTATAAAGAGCTCCACCTAAGCATGCCATGTCATTCTATTAACTTTTATTTTTTTTTAAGAAAATAGTGTTCAAAAATTATTTTTTTTGAAAGAAAATGGTGTTCAACATAGATATAAGTACATATAAGGTGTTCTGGATGAGTGAATATTACAGTCTAATTTTAAATAAACAACCTAAATTATTATACTATGTAAATTAAATACTTCCTCCGTTCTAAAATAAATGAAACACTTATTATTTTAGGCCTTTCAAAATAAGTGAAACGTTACCTTATTTGGTATTCACTTCTCTCTATCTCTCTCCTCATCACATGGGCCCCTTCTTTTTTTCTCTCTATCTCTCTCCTATTCTAAATCCCCGTGCCAAGGCCCTACGTTTCACTTAAAACAGAACGGATGAAGTATAACTTTTGCTACATAATTCGCAATAGTATAATTTTTTTTACCGTCGGAGAGTGCTCGAAATATGCTTCGAAATAAGATACATATACAATATAGTTTTACAACTTATAAAAATATATTTATTTAGATGAACAATAACGTATTATTTATTCTTTATTTTAAATAATTATAAAAATAACTATAAAAATAGCATATAATATGTGACAATAGTAATTATGTCTTTTAAAATCATACTTTTAAAAATCAAGTCATATGAAGATAAAAAAAATTCATATCTATAATTTTGAAACGATAGCATTCCATGATGGCATTACATGAAGATCAAATGAAAGTTTGTCATCGAGATTGCAGAGGTATTACGCAATTGACTAATTATTTTATTCTTATAATATTTATTGTATACATAATTATTTATTTATTTTCCATATATCTATATCTATATCTCAAAACTTATTCTTTTCTCCATTAACTTAATTCTACTAAAACTATTTGGGAATCAAGGTTCGCATTTCTAGACTATTTGAGGTCATGGATCATAAAAAAGGGGGAAATTTGATAAGACTTGATATGGTCATGATTAATGAAGATATATTTTTTTTCTCTTAAATTGTATTTTCGATTATTAATAGAGGTTAGTTTTATATTTAATTAATTTTCTTCATGATACTATCATTATAATCTTTATTTTGGTTTTCCCATCTTCCATTCTATATGCGTTAGTGTTTATATATGCTATATTAAAAGTTGAAATTGTGGCTGGCACTCATGTTTTTCTCTATTCTTTTTGTCCTGCATCTATTAAGTTATTACCATCTACTTTCTTAAAGTATCATTTGGGTATTATTCATGTTAAACTGTATTAGCAGTCATACCTGTTATTGAGATACCATTTAATAATATCTTAACTATAGTATTCAATTGAATATTAAAAATTATAAAATTTATACATCACAATAACAAATCTAGAAATTATAGTATAATGACAAATACTTTCTCCGTTTTTTTCTACTTCAACAATTGGTTTGGGCATGGTTTTTAAGGAAATAAAAAATGGTTCGTTTAGCATGTAGGTACTGTTTAGTTAACTAGAGTAGGGGGATAAATAAATCCTTAATAAATTAAACACAACTTTATAAAGCAATTTGGGTAATTAATGATGGTTTTATTAACATAAAGTAAAGGTAATATTATCAACTGGAGTTACTTTTTTTTTACCAAAAGTGGAATGGTTCCAAAAGATGAAACTACCTAAAGCGGTAATTGTTGTAATAGAAAAAGAACGGAGGAAGTATGTAAATACAATGGTGTTGAAAAATCTTATTTCACAAAGAACACAAAATCAACAATAATATTAACAAAAAGATTGGAATAAAATAAAATAAATAAAGAACCCGTGCAACGCACTGCTTCAAACCTAGTATATTAGTATAGATATTTTTATTCTAACTACAGAGGAGTTAAACAAAGGTAACTTAAAACTGTATGAACAAGGTTACAGAAAAAGGTGAACGTAGTATATAATTAATCTTGAATAAAAGAATTAGGCACGCATACATCATACAAGGGTTCATATAAAAAAGAATTAAGGGTATATAATCAAAATAACACGATTCATTTTGAGTGGAATTTGGTTGTTTTTCTTCTTGTTAGAAAAACTTACGCTTACTCAATGTATGAGTGTGGTTTAAGGTCGGACAAGGCAATTGGGGAAAGGACTCAGATGAGGACTCAGAACGAAGGTCGAGATCATGGCTGTGCTACATCAGCACTATGACCGGATTGTCAAGTTTACAATAAACTGAGAATGTTTTGAGAAGGGTATGCTAGTAGCTGCGATATATCATTCATAGTTAATCAGTAGTTGTGATTCATATGAGAAAATCGTCGATAGTTGAGATTATTATTTTTAACTTTTCCCAACATAAAATGCGGGTGCGGCACGTTTAAAAGAAGTGGTACATTGAAAAAGACTAAAACAATGTAGTGTTCATACTAAAAGTAAAATGAAGGATCTTTACTTTTAGTAGGTCAAGTTAATTTCAGGTCGAGATCAATTGAGTTGGGATCAACTTTGCCAGGTCTAAATACACCATGCTTCCTTATATAGTAGGATCTAAACAATTGGAGTAGAATGTGAAATCATACAAGTAGGCATGATATGAATCCAATTTTCTCAAACAGAAGATTGATCTGAAATTGATGTCTGTATGACTTCATTTAAAATAGCAAGGTGGTTGTGGCATCCACTTTATCCTTAGATTGAGCACACCCTTATATGCGTAAAAAACCAAAAATGAGTTTATGTGCAATGGGGAAGCTTTCCAAAAGAATTTCGGATTCAAACTCTTATAATTTTAGCTAAAAGGAAAATATCCTATAATTTCTTTCTTTTAGGAAAATAAAAATTAAAATCTTTTTATCAAGCTAATTAATTTTTGCTGCCACTAATTAACTAGTTTCTTGATTGCAAACGCTTAACCCTGGTTTTCATAACATTCGAGATATGTTAGAAGTATAAAACATTATGCTCAAAGTAGAAAGTATATATATATATATATATTTTTTTTTTTTGACATCGAGAAAGTGTGCATTAATTAAAAACGAGAGTACAGCCTAGGCTAATACAATCAAACGAACACAAAAACTAAAATGAGCGATAATTGCTCTTACACAACAACTACAAAAACATAAAGAACTTAAATTAGGATAAGAGTACTCGATCTGGAGGTCTGAATTGATAGATAATTGTAAAGAAAACCTTCTTCTGGTGGATGACGATCGCCAAAACCCTGTTGAAAGGAGTGCGCGGGAAGGCCTGATTTCATTTGCGGGGCAACCAAGTACCAGCGAGATGAGGATCTCGCAATAGGACCAAAGCCAGTGACCTCCTGTCATCTGGAATTCTATGGTCATGTTCCCTGAAAGAGTCACATTCTTGTGTGACTCAATACCCTTTTAAAAGGGTATTACTGGCGTCTCCTTTACGGAAAAACGCAAATGAGTTGACGAGCTATAAACCCAATTAACAAATTGGGGAGCCGTCTTCAGATATCGTTTTGTCAAGGTAATGATTGAAAAAATCATTACCAAGCGAGTTTGAGATCTAATCAAAGTTAGAGCTCGAAGAACCGTCCGATTAGTAAAATCGGATAAGACAAAATAAACCCAAACATGAAATCATTTGCCACGCAATTCCTAACCAACCACATGAACCAGATCCAACCTTTTGAAGACAAAGACTACCTCCAAGTATCAAAAAAACCAAGCAAACTGAATTAACAGACAACAACACCATACTCAGTCCAACCAAGAACTCAATAACGAAAATGGAAAAGAAAAGGACGCACTTCGAAGAACCAAAGAAACACTATGTGAATGGGTTTAGAGGCACAACCACCGGAGGACAGACTACACAACACTAAGGGGGAGGGGGAGGGGATGCCCTGCAACTTAAGTGACTGCCCACACAACACTAAGGGGGAAGGGGAGGGGAAGCCCTACAACTTTGCTTTGAACCGGACACAACACGACGGAGGAGGGGGAGGGGAAGCCCAAACTGACAATTAGGGGTAGGGGGGAAGATACTTAACCACGAAACAGAGGGGGAAGGAGAGGGGAAGCCCAAACAAACTGACTCACGGTGGGCGGTGGAGACACAACTGCGACGAGGAACGATGAAGCGAACTTGAAGTGAAGAAGCGTCCAGGAGGCGACGAGGCTGGAGGGGCAATGGCGCCCGAAAACGAACCAAAACGACTGGACAAACGCGAGTAACTATGAAGGGGACGACGAACAGGACATAGATTAGGAGAACCGACTGAAAAAGAGAGAAAAAAACGAAGATAAAAACACAAGGGAACTCGCCGGAGACCCGCCGGAAACTTGCACGGCGCCGGATCTCCGGCGAGTTCTATGGTTTGGAGGGTTGAGGGTGTTGTGTTTGTAGAGAGAAGGCAGAGAAGGGCTTTCCTAGAGAGAGATTAGTGATTAAGTAAAAAGTATATTTAGGTTGAACAAAGTTTGTTATATGCAATACACCATATAAAAATTGCATTATATATAATTACCCTAGTTACATAACATATTAATTAGTTACCGAATAATTGATAGAAAGAATTTAACATCTCTATCACACTTACAAAGTTCACAAACCACATTATGATCCTCAACATCTTCGAAATAATAATTACTACTCTCCCAATTATTAATCTTCACCTCATGTTGTTGTTGCATGGCGCATGAAATCTTTGGGTTGGCTTCGGCAATAACTTTGTTATTTAACCAGATTGAATTCGTCAAATCTCGCAATTTCTTCCTGCATTCTACAATTCCTTTGCCTCCAATTACCCTAAATATGTTCATAATCAATTCAACACCCTTCTTTTTGCACTCTTTTTCTCCACTGCAAAGTAAAATAAGGCCCAACACATAAGCTGCCTCCTTACTTCTTTGTTCTGCTGCTTTTTCCAGATTCTTTAACCCTTCTTCCAACATCATGTGGCTGAAATATTGTTCCTAAAATATCAAATAGTATCATTGTTGATCAGTAACTTTTTATATAACCTTTTGCGATAAAAAGACATGTTAATTGTACTCCTTCTGTCTATTTTTGTTCTTTCTATTTAGAATCTTTAAATGACGAAAAATTCAAGGCAATATGGATATAAATATTATCTGATGAGTAATTACCATTCCAAGACGTAGAAGAGCTTCAGGATTGTTGCTCTCTACGCACCTCGTAAAGAAAGAGCTCGTCTTGTCATCACTTCTCCATGCACGAGAAAATAAGCTCTCAATGGAAACTTGTTGAAGGACTTCCTTCTCATCAGAAATCTCATGAAGCGCCTTACAACTATTAATATAGGATCACATGTAAATCATCATGTTAGAATAATGTTACTAAAAGAGAACCAAATTAATAATAAGTTGCCGATAGACTTGGGTACTTAATTGAACATTCGTAATAAGTGTCTAAATATCGCGACTCAGCCATTTTATGAAACAAATTCATGCTTTATAAATCCATAAGATAAAATTAATGCAAATTACCGTATATAATTGGAACAAAATAGACCACCATAGAAGTATTACAAGTTAGGAAAATAAAATAAAACTCAAACTCATCAAGTACAAAAAAATTTAAGGCTAAACCAACTCATCAAGTATGCAAGACAATATCAACTACGTACTATCACGTTAGAAAAAGGACATCATATGAATATTAGCATGTTATGAAGGAATTAAACCTTAGTTTGCAACGAAATAAATCAGCAACAGAAGAAGCGGCGACACGAGCAAGTACGTCGGTGATAATCTCAGTAGGGAGGTAGTCCACCATAGGTGGTCGAATTCGAGCTCGAATCGTGTTTTTGTGTCTCCTATTTGATGATTTCTTGGTTGTTGTTGTTCTTGTTTTATGTAATGTTGTTGTTTTAGGCTTTCGGATATCCATGATGAATTATTCACCAGTAGAAAGAAACTATTAGTTGTGTTTCCTCTCTTCCTCTGCGTTGTTGTTTTCTATTTTTCCATGCAGCTTAACTATGTAATAAGGGCCAAGAATAAACCAAATGTTAATAGGAATAGGCTTCTTTATGTTTTATACTAATTATAATATGATTCCACCTGTCTTAATCCTATTTTGTTTCCAATTTTATTTAAAAATTTTAATTTTTTTGGTATGTAAAAAGTACAAAGTTAAGTACAATAAGGAAACTCATGTTTTGCTTCCCTGAAAATTTGACAGAAGAAAGAATAGGAAAGTTTCTATATTTTTATTTCCTGCACGCGGAAGATTTCCTAATTTTATTTTATTTTAAAAGGTCTTAGCAATATCTGATCATATGGAAAATAAAGAGACAAATTTCCTTAATGTATCTGCCGAGGTTTACACAAATATGATTCTCCCTTAATTTCAGAATATCTTTTTTCTTAAATGCAATTATATTAAAAAACTAAATTTGAACACAACTAAACTATTAGTATTAAAAATTAACACATTAATTAGTAGGCAAGATTTTGTTAGTTTTACTTCAATTTATAAATTCAAAATATCAACCTTCCACAATTTTAACGAATAGTACAGTGTTATCCAAATATCAATTTTCGATAATTTTGATAGATTAAAGATCAATCCGTCTTGCGTGGACCCGGTTCACATTAAAAATAGTGTAGACCAGGCCTAGACACGTGCCCCACTACAAACTAGTCACTACTCACTCCCGCTTTTCAAAATCCACGCGATTTTCTCTCTCTTCAATAAGATTCTCTTGTCCTAAAATTTTAACAAAAACAGTTGTTCAGAACAAACATACACTATATCATTTTAAAATACACTATATCATGTCAAAATACACTATCATGTCAAACACTATAACGATCGATTATGATAATTTTGTGTAATATACAAATAAACTACACTATAACATTTCAAAATACAATGTATCATGCCAAAACACACTATATCATGCAACTCTATCATGTCAAAAAACACAGCAAAACACTATCATGTCCAAATACACTATATCATTTCAAAATACACTATATCATGTCAATATACACTATAACATGCAACACTATCATGCCAAAAAACTCAGCAAAACACTATCATTTTAAAATACACTATATCATTTTAAAATACACTACTACCTCCGTCCCATAATAGTTTGAACACTTTCCTTTTATGTTTGTCCCAAATTAGTTTGAACACTTCCATTCTTGGCATGGTTCCACCATTAATATATTATTTCCTTAACACATCTTTGGCCACACTCTACCTTTTATTAATAAAAAGTTACCCAACTTTCTCTCTCCTCTAATAAAAAATACCCCACTAACTCCTATCACATCTACTTTATAAATAAAATAACATTTGATAACCACACCACAACTTATCACCTTAAACTACGTGTCCCAACAAGTGTTCAGATCTTTCTGGGACGGATGGAGTATATTATTTCAAAATACACTAGTATATGATTTCAAAAATACACGATCAGGATAGTGAAGTTATCAGAGGAGAGATAAGTTATCAGGAGAGAGAAAAGAGCGGAAGACTGAACGCGGCAAAAACGGAAAGTTGTAATCATTAAAACTCACGTGAGATGGATAAGTTGAACACTAAGTTAGTGTGCACTGGATTCATATTAGTTTTTTTATTAAAGATATTGAACATTACGTTAATATAAGAACTTAAACCTTCCAAAAAGAAGAATTACATGATAAATAGTCTTTTTGAGCTATAAGCGTTGTCTTTTCTTTTTTTGGTATATCAATGTATGGTATAATACTTTTTCAAGAATATCAACTTTCTTTTAAATGTGCCATCCACATATATTAAAACTATATATTTGACTAGTTAGGACTTATAGGAGTAAAGATTGAGCTACGTTTGAGGCTCCCCAAACCCTACTTCAAGGCAATTAATAATATTAGAATATTGACATATTGTTATTGTCCTATCCATAAAAACAAAAACAAAATATTTTTAGATGTTCTAATTTCTGGAACATTATTTTCTAGTCTGACAATAAAAGGGGGAAAAAGGACAAGGGGAGAAAGAGGGGGGGATGAAGTTGGTATCACTAGATAGATAATCTAAATTAAAATAACAGTTTCCTATTATATATTCCTCTGTCCTAATAAAATAAATTTAAAAAACATAATAACAGTATTGTTCAATGATATATGCTCAAATCTCAATCCACCCAGAAGTATAGCCAGCCCAATATAGAGGTTACCAGTAGTAGTATGTAAACCAAACTATGTACAAGTGTTAACAATGGAATAACTTTTCCAGCTGCCAAATTTCTTAGTTTGAGTTTCAGACCAGACTCAACTATCAGCAAGATTTAAGTTCGATCCCGATGCTCAACAGCGTTCGAGCAGACTCTAACACTTTATCTCCGCCTGCTTCTGAAGTCTTCTCTTCCCCGAGATCAGAGACCAGATCTCTGGACTTATTTTCTGGTTTGTCCAACACCGTGTTTGCACCAGAGACAGGCGAGTAATTTGGGGAGGCATGATGGTGCCTCTTGGGAGCAGGAATGTCGTGGTCGTGTTTGCCTTCGTAAGTGACTATCATTGCTGTTGAATTGTCGGTAGCTCTCTCAACATGCTTGCGAACAGGACAACCGGAAGATGAGCACCTATAATAGCTCCTGACAACCGACCCAATTTGATTTATATTAGATAGATAAGTAGAGGTAATGAGTAAGAGAAACATACTGTCACTTATTATACTCCTTGGATATGATAACCATTTTGTTTTAAAAGGTTCAACTATTAGTCTTTTGATTGACAATCCAACAAAATGAACGTAAAGTTCCAATTATGTCAAGTCAAAACAATCTTCTCGCTACATGGCAATGAAATACAGAAACAGAACCCCGAGGTTGCAAAATCCCAATTTATCAAAAGCTCAGAAAAGTTGAACATGCCAAAATGGCTTGAAAATGGCCAAAAGACAAACGTTAGTAATTAAAAAACTGGTTAATTATAGTGCATGATCAAGTCTAGAAACGATGTTACTGCAAAAAGAGAGTGGTAGAATGCAAAGCTAATTAATAAAAGTATTGATACAGAGGAGCGAGGGAGGTACTATTTAAAGGTAAAAACCAGTAACCTATAGAAGAGTTTTCACTCAAGTTTGTTAAGAGTTCCATCAGGAGTAATGTCTAAAAAATTGGAAAATGTGACCATGAAGGCATCAGAGCTAACCAATGAACTTGGTGTTCTCTTTAATTACACAATTGGATTATGAGTTACCCACTTATTGCAGGTTTTTATTTTTACGAGAACTTCTATAGTTGTCATTACTCTATGCACTCGGTCTTGCAGGAAAGGAAAAATTTTCATCAAAGCACTTTGAGAACAATGAATGTAGTAATTTAAACTAGTTAGCGCATTCAAGTATATCCAACCAAAAAAGAAGTGTGTTGGACTTATTGGATCCTTAGCAATTCATGCGAGGATTGGTAAAGACATAAATATACCTCGGGTGTGAATTTCCTTTAACCATCTTTTGCCCATACTTGCGCCACCGGTACCCATCGCTGGACATTGCAACATCCGCAGCTGTATGCACTACAATTTTAGGATCCTTGAAAGTTCTGTATACTGATTCAGAGCATGCCTTACCCCTTTCTTTTATCCTGCACAATACATGCAGAGTTACATCGAGAGTTTGCTTCTATAAAAGACTGAAGGAGTTAAGGCTGGTTGAGATACAACTATACAAGTAATACCTTCGTTTTTTCAATGGCATAACATCAGGCTCTTTCATGTGATTATTCATGGCAAGTTCGTTAGAATTATCCGATCTGGATCCAGTATGCTCCTCTACTACTGGCACTGTTGCTAGCTCATTCCCAAGTCTGACCAGTTTAATAGAAAAAAAAGAATCAATCAATAAATAGATAAAGATTATTATATAAATTTAACTCGCACCAATTACCACAAAAGCACCTATCTTCATGCGAACCACCATTTGATTCTCCCTTTTTAGCTGGTGTGAACCATCTATAAAGGTATTTTTTTGTGATTTTAAGATATACCAGATCTACGAAGGAACGCCAAAAGCGAAGGTAACTCTGTTCGACTATGACCTGGTGGCTCAATTCAATTCCTTCAGGTTCAATTCTTCTTAATACAGTTGAGCCGTATGAAGGGACACTGTCATGTAAAAATTGATTGTTTGCTTGTTTTTTTTTTTTTTTTTTTTTTTGAAGGGGGGGAGGGGGCAAGGGCACCCCTTCTCAGTTCTGCAGTCCTTTTGTAAACACATCCAATAGCAGTTCTTTCTTTAGCCTAATCTTGTTTAATGAGAGACCATAGGTGGGTGGTGGAAAAATAAAAGATATGGATAGTTAACTCATGGTGAAAGACAAAAGAGGCGCGTGTTTAAAAGGCACAAAGAAAGCAGCTGTTTAGACAGTTTTCAAAACAAAATTTAGCGACTTTATAATCAAATTAAACTTGCCTTGAGGTAGTATCAACTGTCTTGGTATGTTGTTCCTCAACATCTCGTGGCGGTGTTCCAGCTGCACGATTCAGGTTCTCATCCTGGCATTCAGGAGTTGAAGGTACTAATTGTTTAAGTTCTTTCTCACATGTAAGAGAAGGAGGAGCATCGAGATTTTGTACTGAAGAGTCACTAGAGTTGTTCAAAGCACGTGAAGCAGTATCCTTCTTCCGGCTGGAACCCTTGACATTTTGAGGAGGATCATGATTATGATCACCTTTATAAACAACATCAATGACTTGTCCAGATACATCCAAATGCTGAACCTTCTTTTTTGCACAGCAAGAAAGAGAAGTGCATCGGTAATAGCTTCTAGAGCTTCCAGAACTTTTCACCTGCTTTTGGCCATACTTCCGCCAGCTATACACATCTGACATGGGTGTCCTTGGAACATCATCTGGAGGTTCATCTGTATGGTAAGAGGAATTTCCTTTCTTTATTTGAAGCTCTTCAACTTTCTTCTTTGACAATGTTTTGATCAAAGACTTTGTAGACTCTGTTTGAGGTTGCACCTGAGGATGAGCTTGAGCTGCTTTAGCAGTAACATTCGCCAAGGCTTCTTGATGAGACATCCCGAACTGTCCCTATTACACATAACACAAACAATATTGTTAAGAACTCTTGGTGCCAATAATTGAAACTAGAATTATTTCAGAGAATAACATTATAATACGTCATTCATTACTTTAACATGACTGCCAGTCAATCACTACTTCAGACCTTATCAGTTGCAGGCAATCACTAACAAAAGCTCGAAAATCCTAGTTGCTAACTACAGCAATGTCTTTTACTTGGGAAATCCATGTCTTCCGATCATGTTAATGTATACAAGGATACAATAACATCACCCTTTATCTTTCTAGTTACAGTACTTGGCATGTGAAGATCATTTATACTACTAGATTTTCAATTGAGATATATTATACATTAAGCACCAACACGTAAACACTTGGCTCTTTAAGCGTACAATACACGTAGATTGCCGAATCCTCACACCATAATCTTATAGCTTAATGTCAACTTCAACTAGAAGTATCAATTTAAGCTCCTACATAGCCAAGTTCACCGCTAAATTTTATTTTCTTCCGCTAATGTGTACTTCAGCTGCATACTCACCTTTCGAAGACTATCAAACACTCCAATCATATCCTCTTTCCTATATCTCCACATTTGCTCCAATTGCTCAAATTTCATGTACATATAATTCATTAGGGAGAAAATAAAGTGATATCATTCATAAGCTTCAAAACAGGCACTCGAAAGTCGAAACCAAGCATGCCTATAACATCTGATCATGGCCCAAAATTCTCACACAATAGCTACTAAAGCATAGTCACTTTGCACATAAACAATAACCTAATAAGCAATACTTAAGCATCTAATGTAGATAGTTAAATACTGTACTTCCTATAATATATAGTTTTATATGCAGGGTTATAATGATATGTTCAAAGAGCATAATCTCTAGAATTAATATTAGACCTAAATTTCATAAAGATAGAATCTTTCACCTATCTCTTTCAACGGAAGAAATGGGCAAACGGAAATTGTCAGGAAGAAGTTGGCACAAAATAACATTGACTACTTACCAAACAAAAAAAACAAATTGACTAAAAAGTTGACCAAGCATGAAAAATCAAATCTAGGCATTAATTACACATAGTACCAAAACAAAAATAATAAAAGGCACATGTAATTCATAATTAATAAAAAACCCGAAATTAAGGATCAAATGAAGAAAAAATAAAAAAAACTGTAAAATCCAAAACACCCACAAAAATAAAAATAACCTGAAAACCAGCACTTTTAACAGAAGGGTCAGAAGAAAGAGCAGAATTAGCCGCCATAACAACACCTTCTAGAAGCTTCGAGAAAGAAGGGTAACTAGAATTAGTGTTAGAAGATGAAGGTAAAGTTTCAGACTTTGAATCAGATAAATTAGTTTCAGATGTATTTTTGTTTTGGGAATTTATTTCTGGGGTTTTTTCTATCTGGGTGTTTGATTTTGCCTCCATTGAAGAAATAAAAAAAAGAAAGCAGAGAAACAAATTAAAGGGTAAAATAAACAGAGAAAAAGTGAGAAATGATTTTGTAATGCTTACTTCTATTTTTGGTTAAGAGATGAAGAAGATGAGTTTCGTGTTAGAAATGAGCGAAATTAGTTATGGTTTCTTTTGCTTTTTGGTCAGGAAATTGAGAAATTGGAGAGAGAAAGAAAGAAAGAGAGGGGTTAGAGAAGAAGTAGTGGGTTTGTATATTTGACTAGGATTGACCAGGCGGTTGCTTTTGGCTGACTGAGCAAAGACGTAGAGTGCACAAATGTTCTTGTGTTTGTTTTTCGAAAAAGAACTTTTTAAAAAAAATATATATTTATTGAAAGTTTTTTTTTAATTCGGTAATTAACTAGCTCAAGCATGGTCAGTCCTTATGAGTTGGGGATAAGAAGGGGATCTCAACCCATAAGAAAACTTTCAGAGACTGAAAAGTGGGGATTTATACCCATAAGCAAATATTTACACAAACTCCCCAAATTGGGGCTTGATGAGAGTCGAATACTCGACCTTGAGGTTGGGAACTCCAACCATTGGGCTCCCAAATGATTCTCAAGTTCTTTTTATTTTTTTAATTATACATATATATACTTTCTCTGTTTTATAAAAGATGCAACATTTATTTATGTACAAACCTTATTCATATTCTGCTACAAGTATATAAGAAAAATATTATCAAGTGAGATCTTATTTGATTCGTCCTAATGTTACTTTTATAATATCAATTTTGTATAATTTTTACTTATAAACAACTAAATATATTAAGAATCAAAGTAGTGCATTAGATAGTGTGTAAAAGACAAATATTGCATCCTTTAAAAAAACGGAGGAGGTATAGTATTGAGAAAAATGTGTTAATATTTTAGAGGAGAGAAAATTGTGTTATTGAGAACCTTACAAAAAAAAACATTTTTTTTGAAACACAACATTATTAAAGAAAAGTTGTAGGAAACTACCTTTTTTTTTTTTTTTTTTGTGAATAGCGGTAACATAGATTAATCAGTTATGGCAAAAAGCCTATTACAGTCCGACAACACGAGTTCTTGGCAATAATTAGGGATTATGGGAAAATGCCTAATTACAAAAGGAGAATTATCTCCATTCTGACAAACATTTGCTAGATGATCCGCCACTTGATTATCTTGTCTTCTAACGAAAGTAAGGCTGGTTTTCTGGAAGTAGAGCTGCAGCTCCCTGCAATCCATAATAATATCACTATACAAATCTTCATGAGTAGTCTTAGAATTAATGATATCCACAGCCATTTTACAATCCGAATGGAGTGCAACATGAGACAATTTTCTTGTGCTTGCTATCCGAAGGCCTTGCCTAATGGCAAGGAGCTCTGCATGAAAGGGGTTATTTGCATATGAAAAGGATTGGAAACCGAGTTTCCACCCACCTGTGTTATCCCTAATGATTCCTGCAATACTGATCTTGGTTTCAATGTTTACAAATGATGCATCCACATGCACATGAACAAACGGTGGAGGAAAAGGACGCCATTTACCAAGGGGGGTTGCAACATGAGCATCCAGGGAGGGGAAAGAGGCTTGATATTCCTTGACAAGCGAAACATCCACATTTAAAGTATAGGAAGCATGGGGGTAATCTTTTTGGTCAAAAACAAAACGATTCCGGGTTTTCCATATCTCAACACAAACAAGGGAAAAGGACAGACCAACTCAATCCCTTAAATTTACTCTTTAGCCTAAGACACTCCTTAACCCAATCCCCCACATTGTCTTGCTGCCAAAAGGACTCGGGGGGTTGAAGACAAGCCCTGATCGGGGAAACAGAAGGGCAATCACGAATCGCATGGAGAGATGACTCAGCAAAAGAGTTACAAGCAGGACAAGACGGGGAGTTTATGATTTTTCTAGAGTAAAGAAGCAAACAACTTGGGAGTCGATCCCACCACAATAACCAAATAAAGAAGCAAATCCTAGGAAGGGCCTTAATTTTCCAAATCCACCCACAATCTCTAATGCTTGAACGATTACCCACAATTTCATTATACGCATTAGTAAGCGAGAAACAACCATTGATTTCCAAGGAGGATGAGGCGGAGTCACACTTATGGTAGTCCATAGGAGTGGCGATGATTCTGTCTTTAATGAATTCGGGGAGATCAAAGGAAATGCGGGTCAAATCCCAAGTATTTTGAGTGATGATATAGCAACCTGATACTCCATTTCTTTTTCCTTTAGAGGGCCATAAATGAGATTCCGAATCGGGCCCACTCCTAATCAATTGTCATCCCACAACTCTATAGATCTACCATTCCCAACCTTCCACAATGAACATTTTTTTAGCAAAGATGTAGCCTTACCTATGTTCTTCCAGACCTGAGACCCCTTAGCAAAGGCTATATGGTATCTATTCCTACTATACTTAGAAGCTATGCAGTTCTTAGCAAGGTTTGAGGGACCCTTTGTCATTTTCCAATTTAACTTCCCCAAAAGAGCTAAGTTAAGGTCACCATGACTCCTAATTCCCAGGCCTTCCATAGACTTAGGAAGAAATGTATGTTTTAAACCTACAAGATGCAATTTCTTTTTATCCTGAGTATCACCCCAAAGGAAATCGTTGCAAATTTATCAAGTTCATGGATAGTAGTTTTTGGGAATTGAGTACTCTGCATGTAATAAGCAGCAATAGTATTCATGGTTGATTTTATAAGGGTGAGTTTGCCCGCACGGGACAAGAGATTTGATTTCCAACTTGCTAACTTAGCCCTCATCTTGTCAATCACAAATTGGAGATCTTTTCTTTTTGGCCTGGCATGGGAGAGGGGTAATCCTAGGTAAAGACCTAAATTCTCACTCTCCTTAACCTTTAAAGTATCTTGGAAAAGCTCTTTATGATCCTTTGAAGTATTTGGAGAGAAAATGAGCCGACTTTTCCCTTCATTAATTTTTTGACTAGAAACACTTGAGAAAATATTTAAGATATCTCTCAGCTTGAAATAGGTGTTTCATCAACCCTTCCAAAAATTAGTAAATCATCTGCGAAGAGAAGATGAGAGATTGGAACGCGGTCCTTACCAACCCAGAATGGAGTCCAAGACTTATCTAGACAAGCTTGGTTAATGAGACCAGTGAGAAACTCTAGACAAATATTAAAGAGGAAAGGGGACATAGGGTCCCCCTGTCTCAGCCCCCTCGAATGTTGAAAGAACTCCGTTTTCCTACCATTAACTAGGACCGCTGAACTGGCTTTATTGATGCAGTTCATAATGAGGGCAATAGATTGTGAGTCCATGTTCTGGGCAGCAAGGCAATTCCGAACAAAATCCCACTCCAACCTATCATAAGCTTTCTCTAAATCAACTTTTAGAGCAAACCAACCGAATTTTCCTTTTTTCTTATGCATGGAGTGAAGAATCTCCGAGGCCACAATAAGATTTATATCATTTCCCCGCCCTTGAATAAATCCATATTGGTTCGGAGAGATCCATGAAGGTATAAGGGGCTTCATTCTGTTCACAAGGATTTTTGTTACAAGTTTGTACATTGTATTACAAAGGCTAATGGGACGATATTGTTTAACTATTTCAGGGTTAGGCTGCTTAGGGATAAGACAAATAAAAGCACAACCTAAATCCTCAGGAATATCCCCGACCTGGAACCAATGTCTAATTGAATCACAAATGTCCTACCCAATTATGTGCCACTCTTTTTGAAAGAAAATTGGATGGAAACCATCCGGCCCGGGAGCTTTAAGAGGTTTCATTGAAAATATAGATTTCTTTATCTCGTCATTGGAAGGGAGGTAACTTATGACAATATGATCTAAAGATTCAGACAAGGGTAAGATCCTTGAAGAGACTTGTTCAGTAGAATGCAGATCAACATAGAACTCTCGTATCAAGGACCGAAGCCCGTGAATGTCTGTGACCTGGTGACCACTATTATCTTTAAGGCAACGAATGGCATTAGTGTGCCGCTTGATAAGGACGGATCTATGAAAGAAAGCCGTGTTTCTATTCCCCTGGGTGGTCCACTCTACCCGACTTTTCACTAACCATAACCACTCTTCTTGCTGGAGAATGTCTAAGCATTCATTTTGAAGTTCTTCCTCAAGGTTGAGGTGATAAAGGGACGAAAGATTATGTTGAAGATAGTTTTGGATTCCATGAAGCCGGGCGATGATTCTTTTCTTTTTTGCATAAACATTGCCAAAAACGGATGTATTCCACTGAGTCAAATGAACTCTCACATTTTGTAATTTTAGTTGTAACTCCCTCTCATTTATGTTCCAAGCCTCCCTAACTACCTCCTCAAAACTAGGGTCCTGAAGCCACATTGGCTCGAAACGAAAAGGTTTCGTACCATTGGAGGGGGGGGGGTTGTCAAGTTTACAAATAATAGGCGCGTGGTCAGAAGAAATGCGGGTAAGATGCCATATACACGAGTTAGGAAAAGTATCTACCCATTCCCCGTTCCCAAACCCACGGTCCAACCTTTCATAAATTGGGTCATTTTTCCTCTTGTTTGTCCACGTAAACTTAGGCCCATTAAAACCAAGATCAATTAAATTACAATTATCAATAGTTTGTTTGAAGATAGAAGCCCTATGATTGTTTATAGGCCTTCCTCCCCATTTCTCTTTTTGATACATAATCTCATTAAAGTCACCAATTACCAACCAAGCCATATTTATAGTATTAGCTACATCACACAAATCATCCCAAAGTAACTTTCTATTAACAAATGTAGGGCTAGCATAAATTGTGGACATAAAAAAAGGGGGTTTAGAATTAACCTCAACCAAAGCATGGACTCCTTGGGCATTTTTATTGATCACATGGATATTCACACGTGTCGAATTCCATAAAACCAAAATGCCCCCCGCGTAGCCGGTCGGATCCACTAGAAACCAAGACTCATAAGGTAAAGACCCCACAATATTGGCTGTGTGCATCCTGCTGGTTTTTGTTTCGGCAAGCACAAAGACATCAGGCTGGTTGTGGTTGATGATATGCAAAAGATTGGGCTTGAAGGTGGGCCGTGCTAGGCCCCTAGCATTCCAATAAAGAACCGACATGTTATACGGGATGTGGGGTTTGCGTTTGAGTGCTTGAATCACTCCGGTTTGATTTTCGCCCCACGGGTCGACCATCTGTCCTGTCATGGGACACATCCATTTCTTCCTTCGAGGTTCCACCCGCATTGTGGTTGATCTTAGGCGTCTTGTGCCTCTTTCCACGACCCAATTCAGGAACAAGTTCATTTGTTTTAACATGGGTAAAATTTCCATCTCCATGAGAGCATTCGTGTTGCTGAATGATGTCCACTCCATGGGTGAGAATCGAAGCTTGACTCTTGTTCTTTGATTGGAGACGAATGGTTTTGGGTCCAACCAGGGACCTAGATTGTGTAGGGCCTGACGTTCCTCGTCCTCGACTCCTTACGCGCTCTTTAATAACCAATTCAGAGCTAACCATGGAATGAGGGGAAGATGTGCAGCATCTTGCACCTGGGGAAAATGAGCGGGAACAATTTTGTTTTGGAAGTACATTAGGAGGTTCACATCTTCGGGGGCAACTTAGGCTGGGTTCCTCATGATTTGTTTGACTTCCGCAAAGGATAATTCGTTCAACACTTCCCCCTCTTGGCGAAGGTAAAAAATGGTTCGAAGGTCGACATCTGGTTATAGTGGTAACATTGGCTTCACAAGGAGACACGGATATGCCCATTCGATCCTCCTCACATGAGGGGGGGAGTGAGGAGGTGAGTTGTGGGGGGATTCCTCCGATGATGGAGGGGATGCAGGAGGCGGCGGGATGTCGTGGCGAATTGGCATGGTTGTTTGGATGAGGTCGTGAGGGAGATACGGGAACATTTTTGTTGTTTTGGTTTACAGAGAGCTTTTGAGGAGGGGGGTATGAGTTTGGTTTTTTTGAGGAGTTTATGGAGCTAGGAGTAAGAAGAGGGTTGGTGCCAGCTTGGTTACCCATATTTCCACGATTCAAATTTTTTGAGGGAGAATGGAGAAGATTTTCAGGATTTTCCTCTGCCAAATTTTCGAGAGCTGCAAAAGTATTTGTGTGCTGCACAGTGTTCTTTTCAGATGGGGTGTACTCTTGATTAGACAACTTGGGAGGAGGAGCATTTGAAGGAATAACCTTCTCTGCCAAAATAGAAGGAGTGACAAAAGTATCCTTTTTTGGTGTCCATCTTTGGGGGACAACTGGCAGGGCCCTTGGGTTTTGACTTTTGGACAAAAGGGGGCGTCCTGTTTTCTGTTTCCTTTTCTCATTGACTTTCTTCCAGTCTTGGGTTCCTTCCGTCGTCGCGGGAGAGTTGACAATTATAGCCGAGTTTGGATGAAACTGCAAATTTCGGTCATGGTGGCCATAAGTATTACATTTAGCACATTACCAAGGGCCCTCTATTATAGTAATCTCCTGAAAAAGTCCTCCCAACCAAATACCTTTAGGTGGGGTCTCTCCTTCTTCCACTAATAAACAGAACTTGGCAAATCTCTTTCCTTCTCCTTTAATGGCTACACTATATATATCCATTTTCAGTAATTTGCCCAAAGCTTTCCCTATTGTTTCTAACATCTCCTCCTCAAAGAATTCTACTGGGAGTTCGTGGATTACGGCCCAAACCGCTCCCATTCTCGGAATACTTTTTGACGGGCGAAAACCGGGTTCCCAGTTCTGTGTCCATAGATGATATCTTTGTATCATCCATGGACCTTGCGCTAATATGCGGGTCTTCTCTACCAAATTTTGGCATTTGAAGGTAACAAAACCCTTGCCCAAAGCTATTAAATTTATTGGTTTTTCCACATACCAAATCTTTTTTAATTCTGTCACAAGGAAATCCTTAGAGAAAGATTTGCCTACCACCTTAATAATGATAGCCAAAGACCAGGGTTCACTTAGCTTCTCATACTTTTTCTTTGGAAATTGGAATGAAAATTTCACAGCCCAAATTGTTTTGCGGCGGAGAAGTAGCTGTCGGGTAAGACAAAGGAGGAAGAAAGGATTTTTCCGGGACGAGGATGGAAGAATCTCTCACCGAAAGAGCTTGACTGAAGGTTCGCTCCAAAAGACTACGGGATGGAAGGATTATTTTTGTGGTGGGTAGAGGAGGGGAGGGAGGGAGGGAGGGGCATGGGGGTGGTGGCTTGTCCGGCGGGACAAGGGGGGCAGGGAGGGGTTGACTCTTGGTGACCTGGGATCCTAAGGCTACGCTGGAGTCCACTGCTGCAGTGGAGGAAATTTGGGTTGCCTTGAGGGCAGGTGAACTCTCTCTCACCTCTCTCTCTAGGACTCTCTCTCTCATTATCGTTAACTGGAGCAAGATATGTTTCTAATATAGTCTTCAATGTGAAAATGTAGGAAACTACTTTATGTATCTCTTCCCAAATAAGTTTTATATTCACTTTTTTGCATGACCTAATGCACTTTTTGGATCATTAATATCTCTAACTACACACTAGTAAATATTATAAAACCCACTTTTAATATTTATTTGCTTTTTCCCCTCCATTTTCATCCAAATTTTTCATTTTTCCTTAAAAATTAGTACAGAAGTGTGCTTGTTTCGCAAATTTTAGTGAAAATGAACTGAAAAAAGGTGAAAAATATAGGCGAAAAAAAAAGGTCAATGCCCAAAAGGTGATCAATAGCCATAATCCGGTCAAAGATAGATTTTTACAACAATTTTGCTTAGGCGGTTTAATTCTTATAACATTGTTTTACTAGCAAATAGAATCTGTCTTGAAATTTGATACAACTGCTAC
Source organism: Beta lomatogona (assembly GCA_947646795.1). Lineage (NCBI taxonomy): Eukaryota > Viridiplantae > Streptophyta > Magnoliopsida > Caryophyllales > Amaranthaceae > Beta > Beta lomatogona. Next base: position 2,014,302 of record CANSNZ010001486.1, read on the forward strand.
ATAATTTAACCTTTTTTTGTTTTTTAGATATAGGTAAAGATAAGTTTGGTTGTTTTTTATTTGAGGGTATATATTTGTAATTTAGAATGGACGCAAAGTCTTCTGCCTATTTTCTTGTGTAAAAGACCAGCCTTATATGCACGTAATGTATTTGAAAGCATATAAAGTTTTGTTTAAAGATACAATAGTTAACAATTATAAATTTTCTTTCAAAGATCCTAACTGTTTTTCAATCTAGATGAATATATAAATTTTTGGAAAATTTTATTCTTACCCCTTTCTAAGAAGAAAATTAATCTCATCAACTTTTGTTCTTAGTTTAAATTAAAATAGGAAATTCTCAATGGTAACCTAAGGGCCCGTTCGATATTACTGTGGTTTTCTATTTTTTGGTTTTTTTATTTTCAAAGTCATATGATATATGTCCTATAATGAATAAAAAATTAGTTAAATTTATTGGGAACATGATGATTTTGAAAACTGCCAACTAAAAAGTGAAAACTACTTTTTCTGGTTTCTTGTTTTTGGTTTTTAGTTTTCAAAAAAACTGAAAACTGAAAACAAAAAACGATAACGAACGGGCCCTAAGTTTTCAATTTTTCAATTTGGTAAACAAACTTAATTTAATTACAAAGTAACCTTGTTTTTTGAAAAAAAATATACTTGAGAATGTCGCATTAATAACCACTTTTCGTTATAAACAATTAGTTAAAAAAACGTTTATAAACTACGTAAACTAGAATGACAAAAGTTTCCTTAAAAAAATTGGTTTTCCTTTGTCTCTCGTTGAAAACCTATTTCATTCTCGTTGTTAGTAAGAGATGAATGAAAATAAGTTGTTTAAAGGGATTTGATGTGTAACTAAACAATAAAACCCTACTTAGTCTGAAAATAACCTTTTTAACAATTGTATATAACAAAAAATGGTCAATAATTTCAGCTAAATTCATACTATAACAATGATTAATAAGGTCTAATAAGTTCAGATAAGTAAAAATAAGTTGAAAAAAACGAACCCAATGAAATCATTTTTTTGAAGTGCCATTAATTGACTTCATTTTTGGATTCATGATTCTTTAAGCAACACCACATCAAAGTACACATCCACACTAGTGGAAAAAAGCCCATCTGATGCGGTCAAAACCGGGCTTACTGCTGCGGTTTTGGGCCGCATCAGGTGGGCTCGCAGCCGATATCAATTATTTACTGATCCGGTCCTAAACCGGATCAGTAAATGCTTTTCTGATCCGGTTTTCCTAACAAACCGGATCAGAAAATGTACTTGGCGCCAGTTTGGTGTATGCAAAGCACACAACTAGTGGAAAAAAACACAAGGGCTGCAGTGCAAGGGCTGCGTTCTTTGAAAAACGCAGCCCTTAATAGTAAAGGGCTGCGGTTAGCCTTAAAACCGCAGCCCTTTAAGTGAAGGGCTGCGGTTTTTGGGCTAACCGCAGCCCTTGGGCCTTCTAATTCCGCGTTTATTAGTCATTACTCATTCCCATCCTTAAGTCCACTCGCAAGCCCTTCTCATTCTCTCTCTCTCCCGTCGTCCTCTCTCACCTAAACCCTAACTTCTCTTCCTCACCCCACCCTTAGCCTGCCGCGCTATCTCCCCTTCAGTTCGCCGGCGCTACCTCCTCCCTCTGGTGCTCGCCGTGCTACGCTCTCTCTTTGCCCTTCGTGCGGTGTTGCTCGCGCTACCTTCTCTTCAGTTGGCTCGTCGTTTACTTCCCATTAGGGTTTTTATTCTTCTTCTCCACACACACTCTCACTCCTTTGAGTTCCTGATTGATCAGATATCACGGCTCTTGCATCACTGTTCAACGCATCGACAACGAATCGTTCAATTTCAAGGTTAATTGTTCAATCGCATTTCTTATTTTCAGTTAATTTGGTTGATTTTTTTTGCTAAAATTGGATGTGTCTGATTTTTATTCGTTTCAGCTTTGACAAAGTATTCTACGAGGATTTTGCTCTGGAGTCGACCTATCCCTTCCGCGTCGAGGGAGGTGGTTATGCCGGTTAGCTTACAGGTTCTTTTCTTTTTTCCCTCTCCTTTTTTTTTTTTGGATCGGATTTGTTGTGTGATTAAGTTTGTTTTTGAATTGTAATTAGGTTTTTTGTTGATTTGTGATCGATGTTTAGAGATTTTTGATTTGATTTTTAGTGCGTGGTAGAGGTAGATCAAGAGCTAGGGTTTGGTTTTTGGTACATTCTGTTTTGTTGAGATTGGATTAGTGCGTTATGATTGATTTTCGGTGGTGTTTGTTGTTGAAATTAGTCGTTTGTTGATTTTGGCTGGTTTAATGTGTTGATATAAGTTGATGATAATGAGGTTTTGGGATTACGATAGAGACGGGGATCCGTGACTCGTGTTTCGGCTTTGTCTATGAAGCTTTAGCTTTGCCGACTGTTCAAGGTGAACAATATTTATTATAATTGTATAAAATCAGGTCGTGCTTTTATTGTTGTTGTTGTTGATCGTGCTTTTATTGTTGTTGTTGTTGATCTCGTTGTTGTTGCAGATTAAAAGAGGCGATTTTCTCTTCCTTAATCGAAATTGATAGTTATTTACTTATTTGTAGTCATTTTCTATGTCGAAATTGAATTGATTTTTCCTATTATTTTGTGGTTTTGATTTTATTAGATTGATTTTTAGCTTGAATTGGGTAATTTATATGTTGTTCTTTTGATTAATAGTAAGTTTGAAGAAAATTCGTTGTTTTTGAGGTGTATTTAATTCGTATTATATGTTTTGTTGTTAATCGTCTTTGCAAAGTGAAAAAATATGAAATTTTTGGTTAAAGTTGATAATTTCTTGATGAATTAGTTATGCAAATGTTCATGTGGGAAGGGGGTTGTGTGTGTGCGGGGTGGGGGCAGAGGGGGTCATTTGTGCGGGGGGGGGGGGTGTAAAGGGGTGGGTGGCGGGGGGTTGGGAAGGTTGGATATGAGTGGAGGTGTGTGTGTGCGAGGTGGGATGTGGAGGGGGCTGCAGGTGGGATGTGGGTGTGTGAAGGGGTGGGATGTGTGTGTGCGGATGGGTGGGATTTGGAGGGGCGAGGTGGGTGGGATGTGTTTAGGGCCGCTTTCTCTCTCTTTCCCCTTCGTGCGGTCTTTGCTCTCTGTCGAGATGGCCACCAACAAGGTTTCTCTCACTTTTTTTTTTGTTTTGAATTAAGATAAAGATTATTACGTACATAAATGTCACATTGTTAAAGTATGAATGAGATCTGTGTTGATTTAGTTAATTTGTTGTTGTTCGATTTTATGATTAAGCGATTTTTCACCCGAAATTGATTCGATTAGGTTAATTTTGTTGAAATAGATTTGGCCGATCTCCCATTTTAATTTGATTTTACACTTTACTGAATATTATTTGGAGGTTTTCTATTTTTGATGATATGGGCATGTTTCATTGATTGAATTTTATGGGCATATTTCGTTGATTGGATTCTGGATTTTATGGCCTCCTTGAATTTTCTTGTTCTTCTTGGGATATATAGTATGATTGTTTGAGTTGATTTTTAGGTGTCAATAAACCGCAATTATCTTCAATAATGAATGCCCATTTTGCTAAATATGCTTTTGAGTTGAAATCAATGCGCCAGACTTCAGTCTTCAGGTTTAGAATAGAATTGCTGGATTCATATATTTAGATGTTGATATGCAGTCTCGACGATGTGTTCTTTGTGGATTGTGATTGTGAGGCTTGAATTGTTGATACTTAAATTGGTCATTTTGTTGGAATGCAATTTTGAGAATAGATGTTTTGTATATTCTGCTTGCTATGGGAGGATTGATAAGTTCTAGATTGAATTATTCTAGTTTTCCCCGTTCTTCTCCTTTAGTTACTGGATTGTGTTGAAATATGAAATGTTATATTTTGGTAGGAAAGCACTTTTTTTTTTGGAATTGGTATGTTCAATGAATTCTGTTTGGACTGTGGAAGTGCTGAATTTGCATAGTGATAAGTGATTGTTTTGTTTAAAATTAATCTAGAACTTACTACTACTGTCTATGATTTTGTTGTAAATTTATTGTTATATTATTGATTTATTATTGTTATATTTATTGTTATTAATTCAATATAATTTGTTGCAGTAGCTAATTGGTGAATGATGACTATGACGTTATGAACATTGGATTAGCTTTGAAGGTTTGATTGATTGTGTTCAGGTAATGCACTAAAACCCTTGTTTTAGGATTTTTAGAATTGGACTTATCATGTGAAGTTTTCAGAGAGGCCATGAATGAGCCTTTGGTTTTATGTGTGTTTATGTGCTTGGTGGAATTAGTTGGAGATGGATAGGATTCCCTCTAATGTGAAATTATTTAGTATATATGCATAATGCGTTGATATGAGATGGACTTATTTAGATCTCTCAAGAACAAGAATTGATATACCTTTCCTAGTTTTCCTCCTCATGTTGGCTAGAGCTTCTACTTCTCCATTTCCAGAAAAGATGCTTGTGTTGTGCTATGAATTATACAGACCTACTCACAGCTCCTTGATTTCATATGTTTTCCGATTTCCATATTTAAGTTGTTGCACTCATGCTCAGAATCTTGTTCAGGTATTTGAACTCTATTTTCAGAAGTTAACCTTTTTATTCTTCTCTTCTCACTACTCTCACCTCTCTTCCCCGTTCCTCTTTGTTTTGGCTTTGAGCCTTTGGATGTGCCACTTGTGTTCATTCAATTTGTGGAGCTTCCGTAATATATTACATATTTCTAGACTTCAAGTTGTTCCTTTCCATGACTTGCTATATATATGCTATATGAGTTGGTTAAAAAAGAGTATCAATTTGAATTTTTTAAGCATTACACGAAGATATGGATGTTCTTACGTGTAAATTAAACCAATTGAGATCTTGATATATATTTTTGTGAATTTGAAAAGGTAATATAGTTTATCCTTCGAAGTGAACCAAAATTTGTCCCTGTCTCAACTTTGCAAACCCATAAAAACCTAACCCTTCCGAATTAGCCGCCCACCACCATCATTTTGTTGTCAACTTCCTTTGATGGGCTAATATGGATTTAATCTTCTAATTTTTGCTTCTAAATTTATGTGTAATTTGATTTATTTTACCCATTTTCTACGGGTTTTCTTCAAGGAGTATGTTGGGACTTGATTAGTATGTTGGGACTTGGATGCCCCCCTTGCTACACCCCCACCCTGCCCCCTGCCCCGCTACACCCCCCTGCAGCCCCCAACCGCCTAGCACCCCCGCTGCCCCCTCCCCCCGCCAAGACACCCCCCCCCGACTCGGCCCACCCCCTTGCTGCCCCCTCCCCCCCTTGCTACACCCCCACCCCGGCCCCGCCCTTCGCTACACCCCCCTACAGCCCCCATTCCAACCGCCTCAAGAGCCCCCAAGACACCTCACCCTCACCAAAGGCCACCTCCCCCAAGCCCGCCAAGCGGCCCCCCTACCAGACACCCCCACCCCACCAAGACCCTCCCCCGCCCGGCACCCCCACCCTAGCCCAACACCCCCCCTGCTGCCCCCTCCCCCGCCAAGACCCCCACCCCTGCCCAGCACCCCCTCGCCGCCCCCTCCCCCTTGCTACACCCCCCACCCCCGCTTGCTACACCCCCTGCAGCCCCCTAACCGCCCCCAGCCCGCCCCCCAAGACACCCCCCACCCCATCCCAAAGACTCCCCTCCCCTGCACGACGCCCCCACCCCACCAAAGCCCCCTCGCTTGCCCTCCCCGCCAGACCCCCCCCCCTGACCAAGCACCCCCCTGCGCCCTCTCCCTCCCCCCCAACCGCTACACCCCCCTGGTTGACCTCCAAATTATAGCGATTTTGGTTTTATTTGCCGGGTTCTATCATCTCCAAAGAAGTTGCTTTTGAGGGATCCGGATGCTAGTCTTAGTGGAGTTGTAATTCGATCTAGAACTAATGTAATTCGGTTATTATTTTCTCTATATTTGTGTAAAAAACATAATTTGTAATGAAAAATGATACTTATATATATATATAATTGTTTGGGAACATTTAGGACAAAAAAATGCAAAAAAAAAAAATTTTTTTTTTTTTTTATTTTTTTTGGGTCACAAGGGTTGCGGTTCGGGCAAAAACCGCAGCCCTTGGTGGGTTAAGGGCTGCGGCTAAGGGCCAAAACCGCAGCCCTTAACTCACCAAGGGCTGCGGTTTTGACCCTTAACCGCATCCCTTAATCCACCAAGGGCTGCGGTTTTTCCCCGACCCAGCCCCTTAACGCGCTAAGGGTCAGGTTAAAAACAGCACCCTTCTTAAATGCCAAGGGCTGCTAGCCTAATGGCCGCGGTAAAAAACGCAGCCCTTGGGCCCTTTTTGACCGCAGCCCTTGGGTTTTTTTCCTCTAGTGTATCTGATCCGGTTATTTAGGAAAACCGGATCAGATTGTTATAATATATATATATATATATATATATATATATATATATATATATATATATATATATATATATATATATATATATATATATATATATATGAAGCTTATATTTAAACCTGTTATAATTGGAAAAAAGTATCACGCACGCGTCGTATACAAGTCAAAATGATATTATATATATAATATTTTGAGAATGTACTACAAATAAAGTTGAAATAAGTACTAAAATCAAAAATAAATATTTGGACCTATATAAGTAGCTAGTAACATAATAAGAACATAAAAACTCAAAGTCGCGACATCATCTTCACATGCAAAAGTCGGTAAGGTAGCGTGCTAGCAAATCCCGAACCTCGTCTATCTCGGCCGTGGTGAAACAACCATCCCTTGGTTTGCCATCGAGGAATACCTTATAAAACAAACATAAGGAAACACACATATATGACTTTAGTTGACTCTAAAGAGATTGAGGAAATAATATAATGTAAGAAATTAAGGAAATCGAGCTTAAAATGTAAAAATCGGCAAAAAATGACAATCATTTACCCATAATGGGTTTCACAGCATGTGAGTGGACTTTAGTTGACTTTAATACTTACATATATACTTATTAGAACTATATATGAGCTTAAAATGTGAGTAAGTGCGGGAGATTAAGGAAAGTTGAGCTAAGAAGGCCAAAATCGGGCCAAAATGACATTCATTTACCCAAAATGGGTTTCAAAAGCATATGAGTGGAATTTACTTGAATCTAATGGTTATACTTATACATGTTGTTATTAGAACTATACATGTCCTAACATGTGGCTACATGTAAGAAAATAAGTAAAATGAGCTTAAAAGGCCAAAATCGTCCCATACTTGGCATTCATTTACCCAAATTGGGTTTCAAAGCATGAAAAATGATTTTGCTTGACTCTAATGGTTATATATGTTGCTATTAGAACTATATATGTCCTAACATGTGGCTAAATGTAAGAAAATAAGTACAATGAGCTTGAAAGGCCAAAATCGGCTCGAAATGGTCTTCATTTACCCAAAATGGGTTTCAAAGCATGTGAATGGATTTTACTTGACTCTAATGGTTGTATATGTTGTTATTAGAACTATACATGTCCTAACATGTGGCTAAATGTAAGGAAATAAGCAAAATGAGCTTAAAAGGCCAAAATCGTCCCGAAATGGCATTCATTTACGCAAATTGGGTTTCGAAGCATGAAAAATAATTTTGCTTGACTCTAATGGTTATATATGTTGCTATTAGAACTATATATTTCCTAACATGTGGCTAAATGTAAGAAAATAAGTACAATGAGCTTGAAAGGCCAAAATAGGCCCGAAATGGCCTTCATTTACCCAAAATGGGTTTCAAAGCATGTGAATGGATTTTACTTGACTCTAATAGTTGTATATGCTGTTATTAGAGCTATACATGTCCTAACAAGTGGCTGAATGTAAGAAAATAAGTACAATGAGCTTGAAAGGCCAAAATAGGCCCGAAATGGCCTTCATTTACCCAAAATGGGTTTCAAAGGATGTGAATGGATTTACTTGAGTCTAATGGTTATACATGTTGTTATTAGAATTATACATGTCCTAACATGTGGCTAAAAGTATGAAAATAAGTACAATGAGCTTAAAAGGCCAAAATCGGCTACGAATGGCATTCATTTACCCAATTTGGGTCTTAAGTGATGTGAATGTAGTTTACTTGACTCTAATAGTTCTATATGTACTTGTTATAAGTATATATGACCTAAAATGTGGCTAAATGCGGGAAAGTTAAAAAAATTGAGCTTACGAGGCCAAAATCGGCCGTATATTGAGCTACTTATTATTTATGTATAATACCTTCTCAAGATCCCCGACTTCCTTGCAACTTGAAAATATATAGAACATGAACCTCAACACATAGTAGCCACACTCGGCTCCCCCGGGTTGTTGAGCATACTAATTATAAAATTACATAAAAAAAATCATGTAAGAAACGTACATGTTTGTTTTTTATAAAAGAAAGAAGTAGCTTAAGTAATATCTATTACCTTCATTGCTTTCCACTTAGGAACTTGTCCTGTTCTCTCAACTTTCTTCATACAACTGTAGTTATGTTAATTTCATGTGAGAAGTGGGCAAAGGATGAAATTAGTAAAACATGTTATGCTAATAAGCATTTTAAGTAACAAACATACCTATTTATGCATGATTTGAGGAGTAAGGATCGTGGTGGATCTTGAGTGCAGTAATCAAACCGATATCTTGTGTTGTTTGAAGGACAAATCACAAGGAGCGACCAATGGAGACTAAAATCCCAAAAAAGTTAGGAAGCAATCATGTGAGTACTTGTATTGTATAATAATAAAGTGACAAAAACGGATACAAGGTTAAGAATTATACTCTTCAAAACAAGGGGCAAATATGAACTTATGTTGTGCACGTTTAGCTGTTTTGAGACATAGCCAAATATACTCCTTAACCTCACTTGTGTTTTGCAAACAATTTAACATCGCAATACCAATAACATCGGAATTTAAAGCCTTATGACAATTCATGTTAGTCGACCCCCAATTATTTTAGGAATAAGGTTTTGTTGTCGTTGGTTCAAAACTCTAACAATGCCAACAAGGAAGATTTTTGTTTTTTTATTTTCACCATATACCCCCGACAAATCACAAAATTCACCATATACCTCAATGTTTCAAATATTTACCATATACCCCTGAGTTTCCGAAAACATTCACCAAATGCCATTTTTCTAACGGGAGTTAACTTGTTGTTAGCGTTATTTACAATTTTGCTATTGTTAACCGCTTAACCCAAACCCCGAACCCCTAATCCTAACCCTAACCCCAACCCACCCTCCCCTCCACCCCGGCCCCCACCTTCTCCTCCTCCCCCTCCCTCCACTCCAGCCCAGCGCCCCACCCTCCCCCCCTCCACCGCCGCAGCCCCCACCCTCTTCCTTCCACAGTCGCATCCCCCACCCTCTCCCCATGCCATCCCAGCCCCCACTCCCTCCCCGCCATCCCAACCCCCCACCCCTCCCCCCCCCAGCCCAGCCCCTCACCCCCTCCCCTCGATTTCCGCAGCCCCCTCCCCTCCCCCCACGATTTCAATGCTTTTTCGGTCTTTGGAGATGTAGCGAATTTTTTCGAAGGGGAGGGATCTTTCGTCGGAAGTTGTTGTTGTTCTTGTTGAAGGAGATGTTGCGAGGGGTCTTCGTTGGAAGTTATTGTTCTTGTTGAAGGAGATGTTGCGAGGGGTCTTCGTCGGAAGTTGTTGTTGTTCCGCATGGTGGTACGTGCGGGGGGAGGGAGGGGGCGCCGCTGAAATATAGAGGGAGGGGGAGGGGGGGGGGATGGGCCGGCAAGGGGAAAGGGGTGGGGGCGCGGCGATGGAAGGGAGGGGGTGGGGCGGGGCTGGGAGGTGGAGGGGAGGGGAGGGGTGGGGCGCTGGGCTGGGTGGAGGGGAGGGGGAGGAGGGGAGCTGGGCTGGGTGGAGGAGGGGAGGGGGAGGGGGTGGGGGTGGGGGTGGGGGTTGGGGTGTGGTGGAGGGGAGTGTGGGTTAAGGTTAGGGTTAGGGGTTAGGGGTTAATAATGGCAAAATTGTAAATAACGCTAACGGCAAGTTAATGTCCGTTAGAAAAATGGCATTTTGCGAACAGTTTTGAAAAGTCAGGGGTATATGGTGAATATCTGAAACATTGAGGGTATATGGTGAATTTCGTGATTTGTCAGGGATATTTGGTGAAATAACTGTTTAAATTTTTTTTTTTCTACGGAGTTCAAAACCTTGTGCGGGGATTGGTGTATTAATCCCCTTCTTGTGTATATATATTTTTTATTCCATCCTCTGAAAAAAAAAAGGGGGATTGATGATATGTGTTCAACAAGGCTTGGTAGATACAGTTAATGTCCATTTGGTTAGACCGAAAACAATTTCAATGGAAAATGAGGAGATAACATAATTAAAACAAATTGATGGAAAACGAGAGATACCTCAATGAACAAACTCGGGCTTTGCTTGTCAAGATAACATCATTCACAAAAGTTTAAAGATAGCATTTATACTTCCTCCGTTATGAAATAAGTGAAATATTTCTCTCATTTATGTGAGAGATTTTTGAGAGAAGCGTTTTACTTATTTCAGAACGCATGAAGTGTTTTTTTTAGCATCATTCAAGTGTACATGCACTCTGGGTGGCACGTGCACTGCACAATTTATCATAATAACATGGATTGTGCAACACAATTTATCATAATAATTGCTTAAATTCATTTTAACCCCTATACACCCTTATTATCTTCTAAATTGCACCCTTATTGTCCATATACAACTCTTTGGATGATTTTACTTAAAGTTCAAAACAGATATTATGGTTGAATCAAATTTAAATTTGACTCATTCTGAACATGGGTGGCTTCTAGTTTAAGGCAAGCAAGATCCCAAGAAAAAGATGGAAAATATAAATGTCTTTTGGTCAGCACCAGATGTTAGATGGTGCTACTACGTTTTAGACTAGAAGGGACTTTAGCTTTATACACCCAAAAAAAGATGAATGAGGAAAGGAATTATTTGTTTCTTGGATTCTTTATTTTGCTTGCTTTAGCTGTTATCACACAATATATTACAGCCTGCTTGGAAGCCATAAGTCTCCCCAATAATTAATCTTAGGTCAAGAAATGTGCCTTATAAAACCTTGGCCATTATCAAATCAAATATTCCTTTCCTTTTTAATTGGTGAAATGTGATGACTAACGAGATACTTTAGTTGTTTATGGATCTAACTGTTTAATGGTTCAAATTTAATTAGTATAACATTAGTATAATTTATTGGTCCAACATGAAGTGCTCCACTTGACTATCATATAGAGGTGGCCATTAGGCGGGCCTAACAAGACTCATCCTCAACCAACCCGTAAGAGTACTGGCACGGACCAGACTACCAGATAACCGAGACTAAACTGGTCCGAAACTACACAACCAAACGGGTTCTCGTGGGCCAAATTGATGGGTGAGGAAACCAACCCAACCCTAGCCCTGGGCCGGATCGTGAACCGCACTCAACCCTGAACCGAACCTTGAACCGCACTCAATCCCGAACCGGCTTGTGAAATCAGTCAAGAAAATGCATAAAAAATTCTTCATCCTTGGCCCAGTTATCAAAAACACTAGTGTATATGGACGGTATTGGAAACTATTTATTGTAAATACTAGTGCATATGCAATTAAAATATAACAATCAATATGCATTTTCATTTAAGCAAAAAAAACACTGAACCAGCCCAGCCCGACCCAATCCCTAAACCCGGGTCGAACCGGTCCAGATCTAAAAAAGCGCAACCCTGAATCCGAACCGAATCGAACGATAACTGATCCGTTCAGGTTCACGCCGAGCAGAACCAGCCTGACCTACGAACCAGGCCGGAACCGGCCCAGCCCGTGGCCATGTCTAACCATCAGTTACTGACAATCAAATAAAGTGTATATCATAAGCATATACTAACAAGGATGAGAATGTTCATAATATGATCTCAGGCTTACCATTTACCAAGCATATTAACACAAATATACATAAATTCCATAGGTTACACCATATATTGTACTATGTTATGGATGTCAGCTAGCTTATTCAGTGAACTCTTATGGAAAGTATCCAAAACTTAGGATCAAACCTATCACGAAAATTGTGCGTTCACAAGAATCAAGCCAAGCCATCAACAAACCTCACGCACGCCTAGGACGGACTAGCGCGGAACTACATGGTGTAACTTTCTTTTTGAATATCGATATAAAAAAAATACTTGCAAATTAGGATTAGATAATGACCTTCCTAACTCTGCAACTAAACATAGTTGCTACATCTAATCTTGGGTGACAACAAAATGTTCTAAGGAACTAGTTCTTCATGATTGCTCATATCCACGGCCTTCAATATTAAAAGCAATAGATCCTACATCTCTTGCCAACTAAAGCTATTGTAGCTAGAATTCTAGAATTTTTACCAGAACACTGCATCACACCTACACCTCTATATCATCTTTGCTGTAGCTGAATTGCGGTGCCCTCCGATGATGGTTCCTACTCTCTCTCCTTGGATTGCTTTTGAGATGTTACCTTCTTTATTTAGATTGAAGACAACAACTGCACCGCATAACATAGGTTTGTGAGATCTATGAAACTCATGTCCGTTTGGTAGCCAGAAACTAAAGATTATATGTAATTTTGTAAAGAAAGTCACATGCTAATGCTCACGGTAATGAACCTTCATCCCCCCCAACATCTGGATTCCTTCACAAATTTCCATTACGAATAAATACCACATTTGAAGTGGTAATAGATGGGAATGAAAAATTAGGAAGAAATAAATTATATGTGGGTGGACAAGAATTACCGTTGACATTAGGATAAGACTTCTTCACAGATTTACCTCTAATATTCATTACTAGTACCATATTTTATTGAAACGGACTCCCAAAATTTCTGCTATAAGGAGACATGAAACTTTAACGTTTATAATTAGATGATACCAGGGATGTTGTTCTCTTGGCACAAAGTAATTGCAGTCATGTCCATCACAGAAAGCTCCTTTGACGTTACATCTTGATAGCTTAAAGTATCAAGCAGCTGGGCATCCAGGTTTTGCCGAGGATCTTTATCATAAACCCCATCCACATTTGTTGCCTTCAGCACAACTTCCGCATTAACTGTACCAATATACAAACACAGAAATGGTTGAAGCAAGCACACAACTTGGACGCTAATTGAGCAGCAAATATAACCATAAGATTGTGAAGTTAAAAGTTTGTTTCATCAGCATGGTATAGAAGTGAGCATTTATGATTATGGATGCTCAGTCACACAGAAAGTAAATTGATAAAGAGCCCCTAATCTCCCTTGGGAGTATAGGCATGTAGCTCAAATTTTAACAAGTAGTAGCATATTGCAAAATCAGTAAAATAACCTTCAATATAGCGATTCTTTTCCAAATAACTACTATAACCATATCACCAGAATTATAGCCTTATAGGTGTTTGCGGATTAGCTTCCAACTGCTCCATACCCCAAAATTCTTCCAACCATGCTCGTACAGATAACACGAGAATCCTTCAATATTACCACTAATGTGCAGCAGTAAGTATCCAGAAACATCAACCAAGGCCTCAACACTCAAGCAAACCCGGTAGACCACTTCCAATAATAGCATTAATGGTGTTAGCAAAGATACACCAATGAATTAAGTCAAAAAGTATCGGCCAAACAAAGAGCAGTAAGCTTCATGTGACAGACCTCTTATTACATGTGCTAGAAGCTAGGCCTCAGGCACACAAATAATATACTAATCTTGACAATTTGTAGAATGCTTTTGTTCAAGCTTCATGTGAGAGCTACATAATTAACCCACAAATGGCAGAGTATGACTTACTTTCTGCACAACGGAGAGCAGCAGCTGTGTCTGTGGTGAAGAATGGATTTCCAGTCCCAGCTGCAAATATTACAACCCTCCCTTTCTCCAAATGCCTGATAGCTCTTCTACGTATGTAGGGCTCAGCAACCTCAGACATGCGAAAAGCAGTCTGGACACGTGTTGGGATACCAATACTCTCCATTGTTGCTTGCAAAAATATTGCATTCATAACTGTGGCCATCATCCTTATAAGAAGTTTAAGAAATTGTGTGAAAACAAAGGCCAGGAACATGGTTACAGTACATGGTTTCTGGTCTAGTGATTCCACTTTTCATTATACCAGTGCCATTAGAATATAGAATCAACTTTTTTAATCAAATAAACACTCATCTCCTCTCAGTAAGCAACCACCTCCTTCATCAAACACCCATAAACATATTTGCATTATTTTCCCCTCTTTAACCGAACATAATAGGGAACTGGGGGTGTTTCAGTGCACTTTCCTCTCCTCTACCTTTCTAGACTCTATACCTTTTCTTAGTAGTGAGCCAACCACCCCCTAAGTGATTACATTACTTCATAAAATAGTATGAGTTCATAGAACTAAGATGCCCAGCGGTAGATATTCCCAAAAAAAGTCAAGACATACAAACCGACAAAAGAAGAGCAAAGATTTAATCAGAGTCAAGAGCTATTGAGAGTACATATATAATCCAGAACCTAAGAAGTAGATAAATATTTTAATCCCTAATCTTATTTCATGCAGGCAAGTTCAAGCGAATACACTAATGAGATACAAATTATATACCCAATATAATCAGCAGATGAACGATCAAGGCCACTACAGCCAGCCCAAGTAGAACCTCGAAAAATATTTCCACCACCAACAACAATAGCAACCTGAGTGATGTACAACAGATATCAGAGGACAATTGATGAAGCATTCGAGCTTGAACACAAATATTAGATTATTTATTCCGTCAAAAAAAAAGTTAGATTATGAAGCATAACTAGCAATTTTCTCACAAACTAAGTAGATGATTTCTAGCTTCTGCTATTCGATTACTTCCACAACAATAGATATTTGATCAATGCAATAACTTCCATATGACGGTATGAGCTCATCAGTGATGGAATTCATCTACCACTTTTCTTCTCTCGAAAGAATAAATTTTCTGTTTTGCGCAAACAATAGTTGCACTGGTTTGAATAACTCAATAAATGAGCTATGTACTTCCGTGTCATCCATCGCAAGTAATATGGAGCATGCTAAATAAATTCTAATCCCAAATTCACCTTTGAAATATATTTGGAAACCTTCACCAAATGGACCACTTGAAAAATGTATACTAAGGGATGGAGAGAGCATATGCTAGGAAGATTAGTCAAAGAAAGTACCTCAATGCCAAGCCGTGTCACAGATGCAACCTCCCTTGCTATAGACATGGTGACCTATATTGAACAACAACAACTGAGAAATATATTACAAGAAAAAGAGTTGACAGCCGAAAAATTGTTGCTAGCAGTCTCCATACTTTAGGATCTATGTTTTGGGCATTATCTCCTGCAAGAGCTTCTCCACTAACTTTAAGCAGCACCCTTTGCCATTTATATGATGGTTTGTGTGCATCTTCATTCGATGACAATCCAAACGTTGGCATATGAACTTGCCTGTCAGAATGCATTTAGTAAAGATGTTTGAAACACTTACTTCCAGGACGAAAATTATCATTCACTATTCAACAAAATATTGAAATTTTAATAACAATCAGAGACAAATTAAGGCCCCGTTCTTTTGGACTGAGAGAAAATGAACAGAACACAACAGAACATGAGAGTGTCTGAACTCAACTGAACTGAAAATAAGTCCAAAAGAAAGGGGCCTAACTTCTAGGAACAGCAACAACATATAAACCAACATCTTAAAGAAAAACTATGGGAGAAAAAATGAAGCACGGGTCTCAAAAGAGATTAATGGACAGCCGAATATCCCTCAATAGGAATGCGTTCAATCAGACTAGTGTTATTAGGTGCTTAATGATGGACTAGATTACTCCCATAGACCTAACCCCTTCAAACGTACAGATTATAGCATAAACTGCCCACAGTCGCCTAAAGATCAAGAGTTCTAGTATATAATATGTTCGAGAGGATGCCCCCCCTATAAATAGTAAGAACTCTGTACTTCTAAAGCCTCAGAATACTATTTACTAAGATGCATGCATCTACAAAGGCTCCTCCATGGGAAAATACCTGAAAAGTGAGGTACGGGTTGGGGTGAGGATAAAAAGTTGAAAACAGAGACAATGTACTATCGTAATTTGTATGCAATTTCTAAAAATACAACATCTCCAAAGAAAACCTTTCACGGTGGTTTGCAACAGAAGCACTCGAGAAAAACTGCAATTGAACCCTTTCCCCACCACAGCATAAATGTTCTCACGTCTGACTGTAATCAACCCAACCAAATGGAAACTCCTCAAACCATGCAATTTAACAACAACAAAATTGCTTCCCTAATAACTTCAGACAGATTATAGCTGAGACCATCTATCATCTTTAACCCTAGACTGTTCTCTATATGTTTCAAGGAACTTCCCCATGAACTAAACTGGAGAATTCAACAAAAAAATAGTCTCAGCTAACCAATTCCGCAAAAGCAAAATTGACATAGCTTCTCATCACATAGGTTGGCCCAATTCAGTATGCAATGATAATTCGAAAGTAGATACAACATGGAAATGGCTATGCGTAGCAAGTATTTGTTCTCTGTTAAAGAAGCCTAACTGAAACCCATCTTGTTAGTACCTCTTTGCATAAATCAACCCACCAATTCTCAACAGTAATTCACCCTTGCAATTCATGAACAAATCGCTAAACTAAAATAACGATATGTTTCCTTCATAAATGAAAATACTTCACATACATCCATAATTCCATACTAACAAGATTCAAACAGGTTCAAGTTCCCCATACATTATTAAAAATTTTGGCAGCTGTACACTATGTTATCTACACATTGTCAAACTCAAAATTTCATCACATTGCACAACTCAATATTTAGTCCAAAATTTCTAAACCCCACAAAAACATCCCTCCTAAAAACTCTGAAAGAAGGAAAAAAAGATGGCAAAATTCTTAAACCCCAACAAAACCCTTTCACAGAAATTCAATTTAAGGGGAAAAACAATGAACAAAGCAAAAGAGCACAAATTTGTTACCATTAGTACTAGCAAATATTAAATTCCAACTGTTACAACAAGAACAACAACGGGGAAAAACTGAGAGAAACAATACCTAAGACTTGTAAAATCTGAAGAAGAAGAGGAACCCATATCAGAAGAAGCAGAATTAACCACAAATTTAAGGCGGGAATTCTGGGAATTAGCCATAAAACTCTTCCAGGGTTTGAAGAAGAGAATTGAAGGCCAACATTGTGATGGTGAAGAGAGAGAAAACATGAAACTTCCTGAGGAACAAGGGGTACAAGAAGTGGAAATCGCCATTTATCCTTTATGTTTGCAAAGATTTAATCTTTTTCATAAATTTGTTGAAACATAAATAAACAAGATTATATATTTATATGATAAGGTCTAAGATGAGTGTTTTTGAGTTTGAAGTTCCTAGCTTTATCTTGGTTTGAGTTGAGGGTGACTGAGGAGTGAGGACAGAGCAAGTGTATTCCCTATCATTATGGAGGAGAGGAGATACTTGGTGAAGATTTACCTCTTAGCTATAATTGGGCCTAGCCACTTTGTTGTTTATCAAACTTTTTTTTTACTGTTGCATGGTAAAGTCCACATTTTGTTTAACAATGTCCATAAGTAAAGACAGCACTGGGCAGGGCAGGGCGGGCGGGGCGGGCCAAGCCCCGCCCAGCCCTGCGTGATTTTGCGATGGGCCTAGACGTCTTTTTTTTATGTTATGTCCGGACCTAAACAAACCTGTGGGCCAACCTTCACGGCCTTTTCGTCCATTTTAACCATTTATAATATTTAGAATGGTTACAAAGTTGTAGAAGTTATAATAGATTTTTGTGAACCTTGTTGAGGCTTTATCGAAATAGTCAATTGATGAATTTGCATAAATCTACGAAAGTGGACGGTTGACTCACAATATTTCTCTCCACAATCGATTTCTTTCGCCTTTTAGATAAATCCGGCATCGGCATCGGCATCTTGATGTTCCTTAGAAGCTCAAACTACCTTTTTTGAGAGATGAAAGGTCTAAAATTTTAAATATCGCTAGTTAGTGATGGTCGATACTTGTTATAGACTTATTGATATGCATAACAAAAAGAAAATAACTTGATCAGTAATAATGAAAAAAGAAAACAAGAATAAGAACTAGTAAAACATTATACTCTATAATGCAACCTCTTTGGGATAGTCACATTCAGTGCCACGACGATTCCAAATTGAAGAAACACAACGATTGAGAAAAACAACTTAATTATGAGAGTTAGAATCCTCATGTAATAAGCCCTCTCATTATTTAGCTGATTTTATGAAAATCACCATAAATCCCTTGTAATCAATAAAAACCAGGAATTACCAGCAAAAAAAACCAACTTTAACCAATAAAAGTAATGAACTCGTCTAGATTTGGTATTCTTAACTATATAGCGATCTTTAGTTAGAAGGTCCTTTGAAACAAGTCTATTCTTAATAGTCGTTCAATGATTTCTTATTTCATCATAAATCATATAGTCTACCAAATGTGAGGGAGGAAAGAAGAGGCAATGGGGTACTAGGGTAGCAATGGCTCCCCCCTCCGAGTTCAGGATGACTGAGTTCAAATCCTCACCCAACCTTCTGGCTGGTTTGTTTGGGGGTAGAGGGGTGTTGTACGTTATTCGAGTTTGGACCTCCCTGAGATCAGGATGGGAATTTTTATCAGACACCATGATGTACCATGAACATGGTACACCCAAGTGAGCATGGTACACCTAATGCTATTTTTTTGCTCATTGTTCATTTGACACCCCAAATGATCATAATCACATAATAGGTAGAGCTCCAAATGAGTAAATGAGCAAAACATAGCCTTTGGCGTACCATGGTGCACCCGGGTGTATGATGAATGTACTTGATGGGGATCCTAGTCCACAATCCATGTACCAAGAAAATTACAAAAAATTAAAAGAACTTGTGAGGGAGGAAAGAGTTATCCAAGGCTAGAGTCAGTACTGATGACAAATAGCAAGAATATTTTTCTTCATGATAAACTAGTTTTGAAGCCCGTGCGTTGCACGGGTTGTTACTTATTTTATCTTTTTGTAAATTTTTTTGTTAATAGTATTGTCAATTTTGTGTTGCTGTGAAATGAGATTTTTCAACACTATTGTATTTATAACTTTCTCCATTCCTTTTCTATTACAACAATTATCGCTTTGGGTAGTTTCATCTTTTGGAACCATTTCACTTTTGGTAAAACAAAAGCAACTATTGTTGACAATATTGCCTATATTTTATGTTAATAAAACCCTCATTAATTATCTAAATTGCCTCATAAAGTCGCGTTTACTTTATTAAGGATTATTTATCCCCTACTCTAGTTAACTAAAGGGGTACCTCTATGCTAAATCACCCATTTTTTATTTTCTTAAAAACCATGCCCACACCAATTGTTGTAGTAGAAAAAGAACAGGGAAGTATTTGTCATTATACTATAATTTCTAGATTTGTTATTATGATATATAAATTTTATAATTTTTAATATCCAATTAAATATTGTAACTAACTCTATTATTAAATGGTATCCTAATAATAGGTATGACCAACAATAATTAACATAGTTTTAACATGAATAATACCCGGATGATAATTTAAGAAAGTAGAGCGAGGGTAATAATTTAATAGATGCAGAACAGAAAGAATAGAGAAAAACATGAGTGTCAGCCACAACTTCAACTTTGAATATAGCACATAAACACTAACGCATATAGAATGGAAGATGAAAAAACAAAAAAGAAGATCATAATGATAGTTTCATTAAAAATTAATTAAATGTAAAACTAACCTCTATTAATAATTGAAAATACTATTTAAGAGATAAAAAAAATACCTCTTCATCAATCATGACCATATCAAGACTTATCAAACTTCCCCCTTTTTTATGATTCGTGACCTTAAACAGTCTAGAAACGCAAATCTTGATTTCCAAATAGTTTTAGTAGAATTAAGCTCATGGAGAAAAGAATATGATCTTACATATAGATATATGGGAAGAAACATAAATAATTATGTATGCAATAAATATTCTAGGAATAAAATAATTAGTTAATTGCATAATACCTCTGCAATCTCGATGACAAACTTTCATTTGATTCTTCATGTAATGCTATCATGGAATGCTATAGGTTCAAAACTATGGATATGAATTTTTTATCTTTATATAACTCAATTTTTAAAAGTATGATTCTTAAAGACATAATTAGTATTGTCAGGTATAATACGCTATTTTTATATATTTAAAATAAAGAATAAATAATATGTTATTTTTCATCTAAATAAATACAATTTCATAAGTTGTAAAACAATATTGTATAGATCTTATTTCAAAGCATATCTTGAGCACTCTCCGACGGTAAAAAAAACTATACTATTGCGAATTATGTAGCAAAAGTTATAATCAATTTACATTGTATAATAGTTTAGATGTTTTATTTAAAATCAGACTATCAATTTTACATTGTTGTTTATTTTATTATATTTCATAAGTCGTAGAACTATATTGTAAATTGATCTTATTTCAAAGCATATCTAGAGCACTATCCAATGGTACAAAAATTATTATACACAATTTAGATGATATAATAATTTAGGTTGTTAATTCAAAACCAAACTCTAATTTTCGCTTATCAAAAGCTCCTTATATGCATTTAAATCTATGTAAAACTCTATTCTTTAAATATTTTCATGATTTGTGACTCTATATTGTAAATGGATCTTACTGAAGCATATTTCAAGCACTCTCCAATGGTAGACGAATTATAATGTTTTGAATTAGGTAGCAAAAGTTATACACAATTTACATAATATAATAATTTAGGTTGTTTATTCAAAATGAAACTCTAATTTTCCCTATCCAAAAGTACTTTTAGGTATTTAAATATATGTAGAACTCTATTTTTTATAATATTTAAATTTAAAACTAAAGACATGGCAATCCTACGTGGCGCTCTCTATTTCATAAGTTGTCGAACTATATTGTAAATGGATCTTATTTCGAAGTATATTTCGAGCACTATCCAATGGTACAAAAATTATAATATTCCAAATTACGTAGCAAAAGTTATACGAAATTTACATAATATAATTATTTGGGTTGTTAATTCAAAATCAAACTATAATTTTTGATTATCCAAAACTCCTTGTACGTATTTAAATTTTTGTAAAACTCTATTTTTGTAAACAATAAAAATAATAATTAATGACATGGCAATCCTACGTGGCTATTTTTTATAATATTTAAATTTAAAACTAATGACATGACAATCCTACGTGGCGCTCTCTATTTCATAAGTTGTCGAACTATATTTGTAAATGAATCTTATTTCGAAGTATATTTCGAGCATTATCCAATGGTACAAAAATTATATTATTTCGAATTACGTAGCAAAAGTTATACGAAATTTACATAATATAATTATTTGGGTTGTTAATTCAAAATCAAATTATAATTTTTGCTTATCCAAAACTCCTTGTACGTATTTAAATTTTTGTAAAACTCTATTTTTGTAAAAAATAAAAATAATAATTAATGACATGGCAATCCTACGTGGCTATTTTTTATAATATTTAAATTCAAAACTAATGACATGACAATCCTACGTGGCGCTCTCTATTTCATAAGTTGTCGAACTATATTTGTAAATGAATCTTATTTCGAAGTATATTTCGAGCATTATCCAATGGTACAAAAATTATATTATTTCGATTTACGTAGCAAAAGTTATACGAAATTTACATAATATAATTATTTGAATTGTTAATTCAAAATCAAACTCTAATTTTCGCTTATCCAAAACTCCTTATACGTATTTAAATTTTTGTAAAACTCTATTTTTGTAAAAAATAAAAATAATAATTAATGACATGGCAATCCTACGTGGCGCGCTCTATGGCCTCGAAATCTTGAGGAGCTCCCTATGCTCCCGAAAAGTTTCTCCTTTATATATATATATATATATATATATATATATATATATATATATATATATTGATTGGTAAAAAGATAATCTCTTGACAATTGCATATTAAAACACACATGGAAGAAACATTTAAATTTTCTATAATAGAAATTATGCACGGTCTCATATTAGTAGCGCCGCAGTGGTATTATTAAATATTAATACTACTACAAAATAATAATAGTAGTACTGTACAAATGAAGGCAAACATGGCAGATTTAAGTTATTTGTAAAGAAATGGAATCACCGTTGATAAACTAATACTTCGTCAGAGAGAAACGACGCACCATGTAATTCATGTCGGAAAAAAGAGAACAAAGCCATGAATCATGAATGGCACGCAACTCAAGATTTTGTTAACAATGGACAATTGGAATCACCGTTGATAAACTAAAAGATGTAAGACAAGAACCATGTCAGAGAAAAATATTTCCAGAGCATATTTTGCTGGAAAATTCAAGAAAAATATCCACTGTTACATATCTGACACTGACAGATCGAAGAATATCTTCAGATTTTACAGACTTATAAACAGAACAGTAAGTTGTTAGACTAAAACCGAATTATCTTAACATCAAAACATTAGTTCCTTAATCAAAGACCATTCTAGTATCAACAAAGCTGGGTCTCAAACCTAAGAGAAATGCCCATGCTAAAGAGCTCTTGACATAACAGCTTCGCCCCGTACGGCACATTCACCTTCACGATTTCATCAACAGATTCACAGAACCTGCAGTAAGGCCCTCGAATCTTCTTGCCTCCCGGGATCGCCCTTTGGATGACATTTGCGATGTTCTTGCACTTCCTGCAAACATGCATCTGGGAGGAGTCACTCAGAGTGAATAGCCGCTCATGAAGGTTAGCTGAAGCACCATGAGCAATCAGACAATCCCGCTCCATCTCCCCAAACTTGATACCCCCGAATCTTTTTCTGTCTGCCACCGGCTGCCGGGTCAATGGATGGACAGGACCTGTATTGCGAAACTTGACTTTGTCCTCAGACATGTGAATCAGGCGCTGATAGAAGGTGGGGCCCATGAATATAAGAGTACGGATCATCTCTCCTGTTCTGCCATTATAGACCCTCTCATTCCCCCATCTTGAGAATCCAGCCCTGCAACCATATTCTTACAAAATTTATAAACTGAATTTTCTCGGTTCAAACTTGAGACCTGGTGCACATTGATCATATGCAAGTCGTTCTACTATAAGCAAAGCATCAACAACCTGCACCTTAACAAAGGCTTCAGAATTCCTTGCAGAAGAGGGGAGGGAAGAGGGAGGGGAAAGGACTGTTACACAGACAGAATATCTGAAACCAGGGAAATCAAATAGCCAAGTAAATTCTCAAAATGAAATATTGACCTGTGAAGCTGCTCCGTTATGGCTTCAACAGAAAGAGTAGAGAATGGGGTAGCGTATCTCAAAGAGCCACCACATGCAATACCTTTCCCCAGGGCAGCCTCCAGCAGTTGACCAGGCGTTTGTCTAGAGGGAAATGCATGAGGATTGATTACAATATCTGGCACTATTCCTTGCTTTGTGAAAGGAAAATTCTCCTGGGACTCCAGAAATCCAAGGACACCCTTCTGACCATGCATGGAGGAAAACTTGTCACCAAGACATGGTGAACGAACCTGCATAAATTTATAAATTGACATGGGAAAGTGTATAGTCAGTGACTAAATTGCAAGCAGAAATAGTTTGGAAGAAGAGATGTCACAAAAAGAACACAGATATGATCCCTTCACAAAATATGTTGACTCTTATCTCTGATTCAACCAACATATTAGGCATAGCTCTTGCACACACTATTAAGTATTACCTGTCTAAGGGATACAACAGCGAAATTTTTCCCGTCATCATTTGCTGACAAGACAACTTTCTGCACCATGCCTCTCTCTGTATGCTTCAGCTTAATACTATGATCAGCCCCTGATTCCGCACACCTGCCAATGATAATATCTCCACTTTGCAGATTAGCTCCAATGTACGGAAATCCATCATCATCAAGACTGTCAACCCGTCCTAATTTGCTCTGCATCTTCCCAAAACTAACAGTATCATCAAACTTCCGCCTCTTTTCCAATGATTCTTTGTTGTCAACTTCAGCCTTGTAGCTTCTGGTGTGCTCAGTCCTAAACATGCCTCGTTCCAGGGAAGCCCGATTCATGACCAAAGAATCTTCTTGATTGTATCCAAGATGGACATTTACAGCCACAATACCATTTTGGCCATTGAAAAACTCTGCCTTCGGAAGTATCTGATTGCGGCCTAATGGATATCCTGGCTTTCCGAGACAATCAGAAATCACAGATCGGAAAAGAGGTCTTTGAGGGTAGTACATTTGGTGGGACAAGGTATCTACTCTGATATTGGGATTTGTGCTGGAATATCCTATTGCTTGTCCAGAATGCTTCTCAGATTGGTAAAGAACCCTCCTAGCATGATCATGATTAGCAAAGGGAATGATGCCACAACTTACACCCAATAAAAATGACATATCAAGCTCACAATGAGTGTATTTGACAGCGTCTTTTCCCTTATCCTCAAAGAGGTATTTAATTCCCCATGCAGTGCAACAATCTTCTTCCTCTTCAACCCCAATCAATTCAATTATTCCCTTGTCCATAAGTGTTTCAAAAGAAAATTCATCCCCTTTCAATAATTTTGTCTTCTTTAAATTTTCAACAACTAAAAGGGGCCGAAGGATTCTTCCAGCATCACAGAATATTCGCACTTCGGCGTTCTGAGCATCTCGTTTGATTTCAACCTGCATATACGTATAATATGTGAATTGTGAAATTCCACGTAGCAGAAGCAATATACAAACAGAAACAAACTCCTAACATTGCACAGAGGTGTAAATAAGATGGTAAAAGTCTATTCAGATGCAGTAACTCTTATCAACTAAAACAGCACTATCAAGTGTCCCTGAGGCCAACACTAGTTATATATACCTTGAACTGTAAAGAGCATGAGGAACCCTCAAATTATAGCAAGATACTTCCTCCGTAACAAAATAGATGTTACACTTTCTAAATATAGTTGTAACAAAATAGATGTTACACTTCCTTTTTGGGCAACAATCTCTCTCTATCTCTCTCCTATCACATGGGTCCCCTTTTTGGGCAACAATCTCTCTCTATTTCTCTCCTATCACATGGGTCCCCTTTTTGGGTAACAATCTCTCTCTATCTCTCTCCTCTTCAAAAAATTGCCTAGAAAAGTGTGTTTTTGAAAGTGTAACATCTATTTTGTTACGGAGGAAGTCTTATAGCATGCACAGCTTAAAAGGAACAGACTGAGGGCTCTAGAAGGAGCTCCAACCCACCTATTGTGTTCGATAGTGTCAATTATACATATAAAATTACAAACTGACCATCAAAAGCGTGGGGTTATGACTTATGAGTCGATAGAATGAAAACACCGGGACCAAAGAGCACTGAGCACTACAATAACTATCAGTCTATCACCCCCTCAGTCAGAAAAAGATATAATAATTTAGCGCGTGATACATTCAGCTTTCCACTTAAAAACAGAAGTAGAAGAATGTGAGAGTACCTCTCTTGAGATACGTCTCTTCCGACGTTTTCTTCTTAACTCCTCAACAAAGGAGAGGGATTCAGCACATACTCCAACCCACTCACCGTCCACAAGAACTTTGTTCTTTCCACTCAGTGAAGTACAACTGTCATTTACTAATTTTTCCATTCCGCAGCTCCCCAATGTGTCAAGCAGCAAGAGACGCTCATCCTCCACAATATTGCTACTAACAAAGCCAGTAGCAGCTATATTCTTCACAAGACCACAGTTCTCACCATCCGGTGTAGACAGGAAGCAGATTTTTCCCCAGTGAGAGGGGGTGCCTGAAATCATATAAAGGCATTTCCACTATTCATTCACATATATATATAGAATCACAAAGTAATTGAAGATATGAGCTTTAGCATGAGGAAATGAAAAACACAAACAGAATAAGCAAGGCAAACCTTGCCAACATTTGATTCTGTCACATTACAAAAAGATGAATGACCTTTAGGTCAACATTACCAGCAAGCCAAACTAACGTGATGATATTCTACAACATCTGATATTTATCCTACAGTAAAATAAAAAAGTTATTGCATAAAGCGTGGTTGTACTCTGTAGTCTGTGGTAACACTTTTATTTGCCTTCATTTTAACTTTCACTCTCCTGGGGAGCAAGGTTCCTTATGGTGAGAGATATTGGTCCAAGATTTTTCTATGAAAAAATTAAAAATTTACCATGTAAACGGTGCAAAATCAACTTGGAATTCACTGTCAAGATTTTAGGGAATAATGAGAAATAGATATGATTCATGTGCTTTGGTGAAGTGACAATAGTAGTAGACTGGCTCAAAGCCTAAGTCAAACTAATAATTGAACTCTTATCCACAATAAGAAAGGAAAGAAACACACTCAAGTGTCTAATCAACATTTTTGTTCTACAAAGCCAAATTATGACATGCTTAAAATAAAACTTACGGATATCTGGCATCTCCAACCTTCCCTGTGTATGAAACTTGCTGACGAAGTTTTCCTCATATCACAAATACTCTGCAATGGATTAGTTCGCCTGAGATTTGCAACTACACCAGAAACCCTGTCTGACCTCTTATAAGGATGTGCCCATGCCCCAGTGGAAAATGCTCTGGTAAGACCATTGGTGACAATTGACGCATCCAAATAGTGCTCAATAGCATGCAAATCCCGTTCCCCATAAAGGTCTCGCTGCATAGCCTTCACCATACGCTTCTCAGCATGCCTCATATGGACCCTAAGTTCTCTCTCTAGAAGCTCAGAAGCACACTCTATTCGCTTATTTCTAAAGTCATCCCTATTATCACACTTTCTCTTACCAGAAAAGGCTTGCAAGAGACACTTCACCATATAAGCAAGAAAACGGGCCTTTTGCTTAGTCCCAGATAGACTAGGGAAAAGATTAGTTTCAATAAATTCTTTAGTGGGTTCAGCGGGAGGAAATTTGCATTCTCTTATAACTTTGTCAAGGTACTCCAAAGCTTTGCCCTTGCGAAAATCTTCACACTTCTCATCAGCATCATGAATAGATGCAAAGAGGATATTACTGATGCGGCCATCATCAGTACTGCAATCAATTAACTCCACCACCTCCTTATCAGATTCTACACCAAGGGCAAAGAAAAGTATCCAAATAGGGACCTCCACCAACAAAAAGTACACACTAATAACTTTTTCTCCTCCTTGGATGTTTTCAGCTTTTGGATTCTCCACCAACTTAACATGCACCCTTCTCCTCTTGAACTCAGACCGGTAAGCAACCTTCCAAAACGGGTCATTAGAAACCCATAGTCTCCTCAAGCACATCTGTTCTTGTGCAATGAATGTCTGCAGTTACCATACTCAAGATTACAAGAGCTTCAACAGAAAACAGAGAAATTTACAAACGGCCGCAGATAGCCACAAAACAAACTGCTTACTGTCTTGGGCAACTTCATATCATGAATTTTGCCAATAGTTAGCACAATCTAGCTTTACCAAAAGGTACAGAATAGAATGCAGTAAACATTCAACAATAAGCAACAACTATAGATTTCAACCGGAAAAAATGAACAGGTAAAAAAGGTAACTATATTCTGGGGAAGGAGAGAAACAGGAAACAAACAGATAACTCATCTCCACAGATGCATAATATGCACAACAGATAGGATACAAGGAAAGGTTGACCTACCTTCTCTGCACCCTTGACTATGAAATAGCCTCCAGTATCAAATTCACAATCACCTTTCTCAACTTCACTCATCCAACATATATCAGACTTTACCATCACAGGGATCCTTCCAACAATGACATCTGTTGTATCATCTTTTAGGATCTTTTTGTCTACGTACTCTGACTTCCCAGTTTTAAATTTGTCACTTCTGACCTTCTCTTGAGAATATATCTAAGAAACAAAAACCATTTCCAGAATAAAACACATAAAGTAGAGATAGACAATAATAATTTAATAAAGTAACATGCACCCACAATGCGGAAAGTTACTCACTATCACAGATACAGGAAGCACTCTATTGCTATCTATTATAAATAACTGCATACTTGTAGAGTTAGAAATTATCAGACAATTGAAGCTGTATCCTGGCTGCCTGGGAGATAAAGACAAGTCATGTGCACTACATACAGTTCACAATTGTAATTCTGCCAATTGTTATAGAGTACAAAGCAAAGAGGGAACAAAGTGGTGAATATGAATATTTCAGATTAGCAGCATACAAAGGATGGTGAATAATAGGCTAGTCCCTAGAGAACGAATCACACACTAAAAGCTCAAGAGAAAACATGTTGCACTAATAAACTGTTGTCCAAGATATGGAACAAGACAAATTCATAAGCAGCTACTAACATTCCGCCTCAACGTACAAGGGTAAAGAATACAGATATTCAAATACTAAATTATGAGCTTAGAAGAACTCGGATAAACATACAAGTAATTTCACTGATTAATATCGCAAGTAAAAAATGTTACTCTCAATCATTCTCTACGAGATGACAGATTTAACTTTCAAAAGATAATTCAGATGTAAGAACTGCTGCTCAACAAAGACATCCTGTCATCAGATAAACAGCAGCAAGTTTGCCATTACAGTAGACAGAAGAGTAGCCTAGCAAAAAACAGTATGCAGTAGTAGGCAACAGCCAAAAAGTCACAGAACCTTTTTCTTTATATTGCATCACAGCATGTACCACAGCTAACTAACACTAATCTTAGTCACCGTTTACAAACCTGAAGGTGAGTCTCAACTTTCAATCTTGCAGAATAAGTCATGTTCTGAAGCCGAGCATGCCGCGGAAGCAACTTAATAAAATCCTCCCCACCATCAGCGTGGAACTTCTCCCCTGTCCAAAACATAGGACGCTCAAGCTCCACTTTCCCAAATCTCACAGAAGCATATCTCCATTCCCCGTCACCCTTCTTCGAGGGATCATACCCCGGGTTCACTGTAATCTCACCAATGGCGTCAAACGTTTTCTGAATACCATTACGAACAAAGTTGTTGTACGAATTGATCTGATGGCTGATAAGACCGTGTTGCTTGAAAAAGGCTGATGCAGCTTTCTTACAAAAGTTCATCAAAGAAGCTTCACCAAGATCATGCAAGTCCATGTCCATGATATCAGCATCATCATCTGATTCCATATCCTCATCATCCCACAACATCTCCATGTCGATGTCATCAAATGCTTCTTTACCATTGCTACTGGAACCCAGGCCATCCTTGCCCTCGATTCCCATCTACACATAATCAACATACATCATAGAGATATATGTAAAACATTTACATGATAATGTAACACCAGAACCATAAAGCGAAGAACCACAATAACTGCAAGACTATAGCATAAACTGTCATCTTCTATCCTAAGAACTGACAATATCAGATGAATACAGGAACTGCAACACTTCCATAGGACAGGAAGACTAGTTTGAAGCAGAAAAGACCCTAGTAATCATCTTCTGGAAATTGAAATTATAATTTCTATGAACTTTGCATCTTGTTAGAGGTGGACAAAACATATACACTAACAAATGACTATTCCTCGGATAAAAGGTTGACATTTAAAACCCCAACCTTTGATTACACAAAAAAAGATCCTAGTGATTGGGGAAATTTTTTTCACAATAACCAAAAAGATTACAGGAAATCCATATGCATAAAAGAAAGAAGATATATACACACCTTCAAAAACTTAAACTCTTAACCTTGCACGATGAAGCAGATGACAGACCACAAATGGGAGAAAAAAAACCCACAAAATCCCAGATTTCCTGTCATAAAAAAACAATGTTAAACCCTAAAAACATAATCTTTCATTTCTTCTCGCACTTACCCAGATAGACAATGATATATAATCAACACATCTCAACAAACAAATAACATGCATTTTCAAAAACAAAACCCAATTTCACAAATTTCATCATTTTACCAAAAACCCATGTCCAAACACCACCAACCAAAGAAAAAGAAGGGTGAAATTTTCCTAAAGGGCTTAAACTTTCACTTGCTAAATAACTCCAAAATTTCATATAATTGATAAAAAATCATTTCGACAAGACAAAGATCATACATTGTAAAAAACAAGCCACACCCACCTTTAAAAATGTCATCAATTTCACAAAAATCCATGTAAAAACTCTATAAACCCAAAAAAAAAAAAAAAAAAGAGAGAGAGAGAGAGAGAAAATAGACCTTCAAGTATTTCAACTTAAACCCAGAAATGAGAAGAGAAGAAGAAAAGGAAATGTTTGGTAATTTTAGTGAAGTTGCACAATTCTGAGTTAAAGAGAAGTCTCACAGTGGAGAGTGAAAGATGCTGATTCTGCGTGGAGGAGAGAGGGAGAGAGAGAAAAGGGCAAGTTTTTCTGTTTGGAGGTGTCAAAGAAAAACATAAAACCCCATTGAATTTGATGCAGTTTCGTCGTTTGGGTTTTTGGGTATCAGGAGAAAGAGGGAATTGATATCCTGTGTTCAAGTGTATGCTTTCATTTGTATTCAACGTTTCTCAATTATTTTTTACTTTATGGATGATGATTGATGATGATCAACGCTTTAAAATGAATTTCTTGTAGTAAGCTCGGATGTAGCATATGGAGTATGGACTATGGAGTGGAGTACTCTTCTAGTGGCGGATTCTCTCTTGAAAAGGAGAAAGGGAAACTTAAGATTATGATTATATATTGATATTGGTCATTGGTCATTGGTCATTGGTCATTATTGGTCATTGGTGTATAAATTAATGTTTGTGAAATAACTCACCTATTATTATATGGATATTTTTTTTTTTAAGAGAAAGAAAAGTGCATTAATCAAGGGACAAAGATTCATGAAGACATAATGAAGCCACATCTCTGTGACAATGATTCTCCTAACATTGTTCGACTACTGAAAGGCACTACTCTAGCGAGATTATGGGCAACAGTATTCCCATCTCACTTCACATGAACAAACTTAATTGAATTAAAATTATTACACATCTCAAGCACATCACCTAGTATAGTATCCAGGTCAGAAAGGAAAAGAGCAGCTCTAGATAACCTTATTGTGACCACCTGCGAGTCCGACTCAATTATCACATTTGTAATGCCATGTGATCGTGCAAGCCTAACTGTCAAGTGGATGGCTTTGCATTCGGCTATCTCCGGGGGCCAAAATGCGCGAACTCGTCTCACAGCCGAGAAAGCAACCTTCCCTGTCGAGTCACGAGCTACTACTCCGAGGCCTATCCATCCCTCGTCTCCCACACTTGCGTCCGTGTTCAATTTCAGCACGTCAAGTGGAGGAGCGCACCACCGAGAGGGGCTGCACGCACTCTTCTTCCCTATACCTCCATATATGCGAGTGGTGTACTAATTATAATCTTCAACCTGCCGAACAATGCGTTGATACATCACTTCAATGGGTTGACTTTTATCCTCAAATACACGCCTGTTTCTTTCAGCCCAGATATTCCACATCAAGTAGCATCCTTTTTGCACAACTTTTGGGTCTAAATCCTTCCATCTCACCAAGGAGTCACTCATTTCCTCCCCCTCAACATTTCACAAAGATCTCTTTGCAGCCCAACTTCGTCCCATAATCTCGAAAAGCTCGTGCAACCAAACAACAAATGTTGTTGGGTTTCGACCTCACAAGAGCAGCAAGGGCACACTAATACATCAGTCATATGCCGCCTATTTAAAACATACCTCATGGGGAGAGAGTTTGTGCAAGCTCGCCAAAGAAAGTGACGGACTTTTGGGTTTACTTCCAAGCTCCATAGAATACTCCAAGCACGATGAAAGTCATCCAAATTCCCGCCTTTCCCTAACATATATGTAGTTTTTACCGAATAGAGCCCATCTTTAGAATACGCCTATGTCAATTCATCTTGTACATCTCTTGAACTCAAAGGGATAGAAAGAATGCATCTTTGATCTCTCTCATTAAAAAATTGTTCTAAGATTGTCACATTCCACTCCTTTCTTTCTTCATCAATCAAGTCTCCCACAACATTTAATTCTTCCACCCTCTCACTTTTAATAAATCTTCCCTCCTCATCCCCCACCCAAGGAGCCGACCATAAATCAATCTCCTTTCCATTCCCAACTCTCCAATTTAGCCCCTCCTTCACCAAACTCTTCGCACTCCAAATACTCCTCCAAGCATAGCTATTCGAATAGCCAAGCCTAGCTTCGAAGATATCACCATGAGGGTAATATTTAGCACTCATCACACGACTCAAAAGAGAATTCTTGTGATGTAATAAGCGCCAAACTTGTTTTCCCAACAAAGCATCATTGAACACAGCAAGGTCCTTGAAACCCATGCCCCCCATACACTTCGGTTTACACATTTTCTCCCAGCTAATCCAATGCATCTTCCTCTCCTCACCTTTCCCACCCCACCAAAAGCGAGCCATGGCCGAATGGATTTCCTGAATAACAGCCACAGGAATTTTATACACACCCATGAGATATGTTGGTTGAGCTTGAATCACAGCCTTGATGAGCACCTCTTTCCCCGCCCTAGATAACAACTTTTCTTTCCATCCCCTCAACTTTTTCCACATTCTATCTAACAGTTCCCGGAACACCACTTTTTTAGATCTTCCACCGATGGTAGGAATACCAAGATACTTCGATGTTTATCAACTAGCCTCATATGGAGCAAATCAGTCAACTCTTCTTTTTGCTCGACTTACCCCTTTACTAAAAGATACCTCCGACTTTTCATAATTAATTTTCTGCCCGGATGCTGCTTCATATTTGTTGAGAATATCAATTATAGTCAAGCATTCATGTCGGGTAGCTCTTGTAAAGAGGAGACTGTCATCTGCAAAAAGAAGATGTGAAATTTTTGAATCACTTCTGCTAGCTTTTGCACCATGAAGTGCTTTGGTTGTCACCTTCTGTTGAATCATCTGAGAAAATGCGTCAGCAACCAAAATAAATAGAAAGGGAGATAGGGGATCACCCTGCCGCAACCCTCTAGAAGGGGTCACTGAACCACATACTCTTCCATTAACAATGAAAGAGTAGGATACCGATGATACACAGCTCATCACCAGATTAACCCATCTCCCATCGAAACCCATCGTCAATAGAAGCTTGCGAAGAAAGCCCCACTCCACTCTGTCATAGGCTTTACTCATATCTAGCTTCATTGCTATCAAGCCCTTCCTGCTATTGTTTCTCTTTTTCATGGAGTGAAAAATCTCCAGAGCAATAAGAGAATTATCAGATATCATCCTTCCCGGCACAAAAGCACTCTGATTTTCCATTACAATACAAGGGAGGAAATTTTTAAGCCTCAAAACAATAGCTTTAGAAGTTAATTTATACAAAATATTACAGAGACTTATAGGCCTAAATTCAGATACAACAGTAGGAGAATTAACTTTTGGGATAAGAGCAATATTAATACAATTAACCTTCCCTGGACAAGAAAAGTTATGTAAAATATTACTAACAAAATCAAATACCTCATCTCCAATGATGTGCCAGAATCTCTGATAAAATATAGCATGCATCCCATCAGGCCCGGGGGCCTTGCAAGGGTGCATATCACTCAAAGCTGCAAAAATCTCCTCTTTTGAGTATGGACGAAGAAGGATATCATTATACTCATGGGTCACAGTGGCTCTCACATGCTGCAAAACCTTCTGAAAATTTTCTGCACATGGCTCAGATGAGGTAAAAATAGTGTCAAAATATTTCTCCACCTCTACTTCTATGATCTCTTCCTCCGTTTTCCACACACCACCACTATCATATAAGCCATGGATGTAATTTCTTCTCTTCCGTTGTGAAGCCTTGTGATGAAAATATGATGTATTTCTATCACCATCTTTCACTTCTGCAACTCTAGATCTGAGATACCAGTAAGCCTCATTTTTCGCATGTAACTCATCTAGTTTCAACTCAATAGCCGCACACCTCTCACAACTTTCAACCGTTGTTGCTTCACCTTGCGCTTCATGAAGCTCTTTCTCCACTCTTTCGATTTGCTTTTTAAGTGTCCCGAAATTTTTCTTACTCCATCCTTGCAAACCCCTCGCCACAGCACCTAGCCTCTCGCAAATCCGCTTTCCCTCTGCCTCCCCCCAAGCCTCCCTCACAACCTCCTCACAAGAATCATCAAGCAACCAAAATGTTTCAAATCGAAAGCCTTTCATTCGTCGCCTCTGCACTCCTTCATTCATAGAAATCCTCAAAACAATTGCAGTATGATCCGAGCAATATCTCAACATATGATCAATGTAAGCATCGGGAAATAAACTCATCCAAGAATATGACACTATAAAACGATCAAGACGTTCTCTAATGCGAGTCTCCGGACTTCTTCCCCTCTCCCAAGTATACCACTGCCCAACAAACCTCAAATCACCAAGGCTACTACTCGCCATCACCTCGCGAAATCCGTCCATAGCCCTTCTCTCCTTAGTAGCTCCCCCCTCATTCTCATCATAGCTTAAAATTTCATTAAAGTCACCACCAAAAACAATAGGACCCTCATAATCATCACACAAATTCTTAATCAAGGTCCAGGTTTTTGTGCTTATTTTCCTCCTCCGGCCACCCATAAACACCCACAAATCTCCAGTGAACATTCCCCCTACTAACCACATCACCACAAATATAATTCTGAGAAAAGGAAATCAAAGTGAAAGAAATAGTATCCTCCTTCCAGAACATGCATAAACCACCTGCTCTTCCCACACACGACACACCAAAAGCACTAGAAAAGCCAAGGCTCTCCTTTTTTTGTTCAACAATGTCTTTTGTAACCTTTGTTTCTGACACAAAGAAAATGTCGGGGGTATTAGAAGCAACAAGTCGTCTCAATTGACGAATTGTCCAAGGGTTACCCATACCCTAACAGTTCCAACATAGTATTTTCATAACTCCAGGCGGGGTTGGTTAAGACCAACCTCCGCCTCGACAATGTTATTAAAACTGCCAGTACCAGAACAAACATTTATTTTTATTTTCTTTGAGCCACCACCAAGTAAATTCTTCCCCACCATCCACTATCATATTATCAACTAATTTTCTCTTTTCACCAGACATTGACTATCATAGATTCCGGAGAGAATAGGAGAGGTGGCTTACGGATTGGCGTTGCCGCCGAGGCGTTGATCGTGCGCATAACGTGTTCCATGTTTCTCGGTTGCGGCGATACATTAGTGACCCTTCGCATGTGCTACAGCCGAGTCTCTCCGAGTTAGATGATAACATGACTTATGAGGAGTTTCCGGTTCGGATTCTAGATCACAAAGTCCGAAAGACTCGCAAAGGGGAGACAAAGATCGTGAAGGTGTTGTGGTCAAACCATAACTCGGAGGAGTCTACTTGGGAGGCTGAGGATGCTATGCGTCTTAAGTATCCCCATCTCTTCACCCAGGTAAATTTTTAGTTACGAGGACGTAACTCCCTTTTAAGGGGGGTAGAATTCATACTAATTTTGTGCATGTGTGATTGAAAGTTTTATGATAAAGCTTTGATGTGTTTTATGCCTGCTTGTTATAGTATGAACACTCCTATGATAGTAGAGAGTTTATGATTTTGATGTGTTAAAATTATCTATGAGAAATGTGATGCAAGTGGAGGTTTTATACTTCAAGTGATAGTAGTTGGCTTATAGAGTTGATGAGTTGTTTTCATAAACAAAAGAATAAGTTTGATCATTTGAGCAATACTTTAAGTTTCGGGACGAAACTTATTTTAAGGGGGGTAGATTGTAACACCCCGTATTTTTATACCTGCTTAGTAATTATTTATATTATTTTAGTTTAAAAAAAATATTATTTTATTAAATATATTTTATTTCCCTCATGATTGGCTTTACCTTAAAAATGGTCAAAGAACTAACTCCTAAATCTTCTAGGTTAAACACCCTAATATAGTTGTCTAACTATTTTAAAGAGAGGAAAAAAAAAAGAGAGAAGGAAACAAAAGAAAAGAAAAGAAAAGAAAAGAAAAGGAGTGTGTACTGTTTCCTATTTTCCAAAACCACGACCTTACCTTCTTCCTTGGTCAACTTGTGCTTCCATCACCATTAAAACTCAAACTTCTCCATCAAAGCCACTACTTTCATTATCAATCATCATCAAACTTCAACTCTTGCTCGTCGTTCTTCAATATCTCTCGGTTTTGTGGGTGTTTTGAAGAGAAAAATTTTGGGTTATTTAATTTAGACTTGCGATTTTCGGGTCGAAAATCGGATCAAGAGGCCAAGATTGTTGGGATCTTATATAGAGTAATCTCACCCTATTACTTCCCCTAACCAAGTAAGTTCTAACCTTATATTTTAAATTTTTAACTTGGTTTGATTTCGAATTTGGGGATTTGTTAAATTAGGGTTCTAGAGTAAATCAAATTGGGGGTTAATGTTATTATGTAAACTTTGTATAACTGGTTCATGTTTGATGATTTATTTGATTTAGCTAACATAATTTGGGGGTTTGATTTGCTAGTTGTTAGTTTCGAAATTTATTATGAAATTCCTATTATGTTGGTTTGACGTGTATTGCTGTTGTAGTTGTGAGTAGCTATATCTGGTGTTTTATCAAACAAGTTGAAACATAGAGTCGACAGTGTGTTACGCATTCTTTTGGCAGTACATTCTTACTTAGACTTATTAATAGATCTTTCATTGTACAATTTACAGTTTTGCCATAAATTATGGGCATAAAAATCTTCTTAACTATGGATCTTGTTATGATACGTTCTAAAATATTGCATATATAGCTATGAATTCTCATTCCGAAGCGAGTCTTGGAGGTATTGAATTAAATACACTCTAATGTGAGAATATATCATTGACCGTACCACTTGTATTGAAAAGATTTGTTTGGATGGCCAATTCATCATCAAGGAGGAAATATGCCATTAGCTGCACTGTGAATATTATAGTAGAAAAAGATATGTATACATGATAAGTGCACTTATGTGATATTGATAATAGTGTTGTATTTGTATATGTGGTATTGTAGTTATGTTCTTTTGACTTGGTTGAGTAGTTTAAGAAAAATCAATTAAAGTTCATTAACTAGGTTATATCATTTATAGGTGAATTATGTGAAGTATAGTCAAGGGACTTATACTATATTATATTATATTGTAGATTGCGGGTTCGTAGAGGAACCTTTCTGACTTGATATTGGGATTTATTGATTGTGGTTGCTGATAAGGTAAGATTTCTTACTTTGCTTGTACAGATGAGTTCAGAAATTGTTTTACACGGTTTGGAAATTTATTTTTACAATGAGATTGTTTTATGAAGTTTATACGTTGAGATTTGAATGGTTCTCGATATTTATATTGAAAGAGTTTATGAGATTATTTATGAGATTTATATTAAAAGGAGGAAGTTCCTCATGGTTACCAAGTTTAACTAAATTGTGGGGTTGCCGGTAAGCGGTATTCCTCGAGTATGGAAGTATGTTGAGTTAACAGTGTCTCAACCGTTTATTTAGTAGTTGGGAGTATATTGATCAATACTCTTGCCATTTGTCTTCCTTCTTGGTACGTTATCAAGTTAGGGGTATGCATACTAGGGACTTTGGTGTTTACCTTATCTAATGAGCCTAGCTAGCTCATTGGATTTTTAGTACTTCCTACTCACAGATTACGAAAAGTTATATTTTAAAGTTTTACAGAATGGTTCAGAAAGAAAGAAAGATTGGACCTGAGGTTGTTAGAAAATTAATACATTATATATAATCTGTACAACTTGTAAATGAATTTGTAAGATATTCCTATATATCTTACCTGCACATTGAATAGTTTTGTTTTATTACAGTATTAAATCTTGCTTAGCCTTTGGCTGATACTACAGTGTTTAATGTGCAGGTACCTGAAGATAGTTAGCTTTTGGTTGGGTTAAAGAGTGCGTTGGATCTCCTTTAGCTTAATAGACTTTAATAAGACTTCCGCTGTTATTTATTTGACTTTAGAATTTACATTCTGGTTTGTAATAATTAATTACTTTCTAACTAGTTGGTCTGTAATAATTATTTAAAATTTATTGTCTATTATTTTAGTTAGAACCATTAGCCTTGCGGTTATTATTATTAATTATCGCGGCGTAGCACCTTTGGATTTTCGAGTTTATTTATTATAAGATGTTTTTGAGTTATTGGAAATTCAGGGTCGTTACAGTTGGTATTCAGAGCTTTAGGTTACTAAGACTTCTTTAAGATGACCTTAAACAGGAATAGGTAAATAAATTATTAAAATTGAAAAGCCGTTGTGAGGAAGTGATATGGGAAGAGAAGGAATTATATTATTACTTTGTGTTGATGATATATATACTTCACATTTGATTTGGTTGCTTGATTTATTGGAGTTTAGAAACTAGTAAAATTATAAACTATTTGAGTTCTTGAATTTTATTTATTATTTGGTAAGGGTGAATCATTTTTGGTTTATCTTTGTTTCTATTGTGCTTTTAAGATGATGTGTAGACACGTGCGTGCTCGAAACTCAAGTTCGAATCGTATGATGCGTGAGATAGCTCAATCCACTCGAGCCTTAACTGATGCTATGGAGAAATTTGCTGAGGCTCAAGCGGCTACCCTTAATACTCCTGTTACTCCTGTTTCTGGCAATGTTAGTTCCAAAACGGCTGTGATCTCAAAGGCAATTGACCAGAAGAAACCTTCTTCTTTTGATGGTAAGGGTGACCCTACCAAGATGGAGAACTGGATTAGAGAATTTGACAAAATCTTTACCACTCTCCAAGTCCCTGATGAGATGAGGGTTGATGCTGCTGCCTATTATCTGGTTGAGGATGCTGATATTTGGTGGACTCACAATAAGTTTGATCTGACTACTAAGGTGACTGTGGATGAGGAAGGAGAAGAGCTAATGGAGGAGAGAGAGTTTGGTTGGACTGAGTTCAAGAAGGCGATCCGTGATGAGTTCTTTCCAGCCCACATGAGGAAGAGGAAGAGGACGGAGTTTAATGATCTCGTGCAGGGAGATATGACCGTTCATGAGTTCTATGTGAAATTTCAGGAGTTGGCTCGTTTTGCTAAGGGGTTAGTTCCTGATGAGCAGGAGAGAGCGGTGAAATTCGAGGAGAAGTTAGATCCCGATCTTCATTCTAGGATGGGAGCTGGTGAGTATACTACCGTGAAGGAGGTGTACACTCGTGCTTGTAACGCTGAGAGGATTGAGGAGAAGAGGCAAGCTGCAAAGAAGTTGAAATCCACTCCAGCAGGGTCTACTCAGGCGACAGAAAAGGGTGATATATCTGGTTCCACTGGTTACAACAAAGGTAGAGGGGGTTTCACTAAAAATCGAAACTTTGGGAACCGTGATTCTGGTGGTAATTACATCAAGGGAGGTTCCAGTCAGCAGTCTTCTAAGGATAATCAGAGAATTCCACTCCTTCGCGCAACCAGCCCCAAAGTCAGAGCCAGAGGACTGATCGGATTTTCTACTGCAAACGTTGTAGTGAGAACCACCCTGGCAAGGATTGTGATGGTAATTTGGTGGAGTGTAATCACTGTGGGAGGAAGGGGCATCGTGCTTATGAATGCTTTACTAACCCAAGATCGAGGAACTTCAGACCTGAGATGAATTCGAGGAATGGGGCACAAGCAGATAAGAGACCCCAGAATGGAAACAACAGTCGTCCTGCTCCTTCTACTCCAGGGAATGCTGCACTTAATCGCAATGGAGGGACTGCTAATGCTACTCAGGTACACAGAGGTGATGTGAGGAGGAACACTGGGCAGGTTCATGTGATGAACCAGACTGAGGCAAACACTAAAGGCAACGTGGTCACCGGTACTTTTTCTATTCATTCGATGTCTGTTTATGTGCTATTTGATTCTGGTGCTTCTCATTCCTTTGTGTCTGAACCTCTTGTGAAAAAGTTAGGGTTAGAGAACTCTAGAACTTGTGATGTAGACATCTCTATTCCTTCTGGTGTGATTATAACTTGTAATAAT
The DNA here is from genome assembly GCA_947646795.1 of Beta lomatogona. Taxonomy (NCBI): domain Eukaryota; kingdom Viridiplantae; phylum Streptophyta; class Magnoliopsida; order Caryophyllales; family Amaranthaceae; genus Beta; species Beta lomatogona. Next base: position 2,054,294 of record CANSNZ010001486.1, read on the forward strand.
TTGTATCCAGATGTCCCTGTTATGTGTGGTAGTACCACCCTAGTAGCTGATTTGATAGCTTTTCCTTTGCATGATTTTGATGTAATTCTAGGGATGGATTGGCTTAGTAAGCATAAAGCCAAGATAGATTGTGAGAAACAAAAGGTGTCTGTAGTTGGTCCTAGTGGAGTCCATGAGTTTTATAGAGGGTCTTCGTTGAAAATCATTTCTGCTTTGACTTTGAAATCCTATTTGAGGAAGGGTTGTCCTATGTACTTGTGCCATGTTCACGACACTAGTAAGGAAGAGCCACGTGTTGAAGATGTTCGAGTTGCTAATGAGTTTGTAGATGTTTTTCCTGATGATATTCCCGGCATGCCTCCGAGACGTGATGTTGAGTTTAGTGTTGACTTGATGCCTGGAACTGGACCTATTTCTAAGCCTCCTTACAGGATGGCGCCTGCTGAAATGAAAGAGCTTAAGGCTCAGTTAGAAGAGTTGCTTGATAAGGGGTACATTCAGCCTAGTGTATCTCCATGGGGTGCTCCTGTTCGTTTGTGAAAAAGAAGGATGGGAGTCTCCGTCTCGTGTATTGATTACGAGAGCTCAACAATGTTACGATGAAAAACAAGTACCCCTTGCCAAGAATAGATGATCTGTTCGATCAATTGGTGGGAGCTGGAGTTTTCTCTAAGATTGATCTGAGATCTGGATACCATCAACTCCGTATTGCAGAGAATGATATTCCTAAGACGGCTTTCAGAACTCGCTATGGGCACTATGAGTTTACGGTTATGCCCTTTGGGTCGACTAATGCTCCACTCGTGTTCATGGACTTGATGAATCGAGTCTTTAGGCCGTACTGGATAAGTTTGTGGTGGTGTTCATAGATGATATACCGATTTATTCAAAGGATACCGGTGAGCATGAAGAGCATCTTCGCACTATTCTGCAGGTCCCGAGGGAGAATAAGTTGTATGCTAAGTTCTCCAAGTGTGAATTCTGGCTGAAGAAAGTTACTTTTCTTGGTCATATCATTTCTAGAGAGGGCGTCTCAGTTGATCCATCAAAGATTCAAGCTGTTTCAGAGTGGCCTACTCCAAAGAGTGTGACCGAGATTCGCAGTTTCCTTGGCTTGGCGGGTTATTATAGGAGGTTTGTGAAGGACTTCTCGAAAATAGCTCGACCGTTGACTGCATTGATGAGGAAGGATACTAAGTATCGTTGGGATGATGATTGTGAGAAGGCATTCCAGATTTTGAAGGAGCGTCTCACCACAGCTCCTGTGTTGACTTTACCTGATGGAAACCTTGAGTACGAAGTGTTCACAGATGCTTCGAAGAATGGTCTTGGTTGTGTGATTATGCAGGATAAAAAGGTTGTTGCTTACACTTCTAGGCAACTGAAGAACCATGAGTTGAATTATCCGACGCATGATCTAGAGTTGGCAGCTGTTGTTTTTGCACTTAAGATCTGGCGTCATTATCTGCTTGGCACATCGTTCAAGATATTTTCGGACCACAAGAGTCTGAAATACATCTTCACTCAGAGAGAGCTGAACATGAGGCAAAGGAGATGGTTAGAGCTGATCAAGGATTATGATATGGAGATTCAGTACCATGAGGGTAAGGCCAATGTTGTTGCAGATGCACTTAGTAGGAAATCCTCTCACTGTTTGCAAACCCTGCGTTCGAGGAATCGTCTTCGAGAGGAGTTTCAGGATCTTGATGTCGAGATAGTGCAATTGGGAGCTCAACTTAACTCTCTTATGATTCAGTCCACTTTGTATGATGAGTTCAAAAAAGCACAAGTACAGGATAAGTTCTTAAAGGACAAGCAAGCTAATGAGCCTGTCAATTTCACAGTGGTTGAGGATGGTAGCGTGAGATTTAAGGGGAGGTGGTGTGTTCCTAATGTTCCTGAGTTGAAGGAAAAGATCTTAGAAGAAGCTCATTCATCGCAGTATTCAGTTCATCCTGGAGGGGATAAGATGTACAAGGATCTAAAGCAGACTTTTTGGTGGCCGCATATGAAGACTGATGTTGCTAAGTATGTATCGAGATGCTTGACTTGTCAGAAGGTCAAGAGTGAGCACAAGAGGCCTCAGGGGATGATTCAGCCTTTAGAGGTTCCTGCATGGAAATGGGATTCAATCTCAATGGATTTTGTTTGTGGACTTCCGAGAACACCAAAGGGGAATAATATGATTTGGGTTATTGTGGATCGTCTTACCAAGTCTGCTCATTTTGTTTCCATGAAGGATACTTGGAAGCATGAGCGATTGGCTACTGCTTATAGAGAGCACGTGATTAGACTTCATGGTGTTCCGAGTGATATTGTTTCAGATAGGGATCGCAGGTTCTTGTCTAACTTTTGGCAGAAGCTTCAGGAAGCTTTGGGGACTAAATTGAAGATGAGTACAGCTTTTCATCCTGCTACAGATGGCCAGACGGAGCGCACTATTCAAACATTGGAGGATATGTTGAGGGCTTGTGCCTTAGAGTTTCAGGGCTCTTGGGAGGATAAGCTTGATTTGATAGAGTTCTCATATAATAACAGCTACCATTCTACCATTCAGATGGCACCATTTGAAGCGTTATATGGTCGACGTTGTCGTACTCCTTTGTGTTGGAGTGATATTGGTGAGTCTGTTGTGATTGGTCCAGAGATGATTCAGGAGACTGTTGAGCAGGTAAAGTTCATCCAGCAGAAAATGAAGGCGGCACAAGATAGACAGAAGAGCTATGGTGATAAGCATCGTCGCCATGAGGAGTTTCAAGTGGGAGAAAAGGTGTTGCTTAGAGTTTCTCCTATGAAAGGAGTGATGAGATTTGGGAAGAAGGGCAAGTTGAGCCCTAAGTTCATTGGCCCGTATGAGATTCTGGAGAGAATAGGAGAGGTGGCTTACAGATTGGCGTTGTCGCCAGGCGTTGATCGTGCGCATAACGTGTTCCATGTTTCTCAGTTGCGGCGATACATTAGTGACCCTTCGCATGTGCTACGCCGTAGTCTCTCCGGTTAGATGATAACATGACTTATGAGGAGTTTCCAGTTCAGATTCTAGATCACAAAGTCCGAAAGACTCGCAAAGGGGAGACAAAGATCGTGAAGGTGTTGTGGTCAAACCATAACTCGGAGGAGTCTACTTGGGAGGCTGAGGATGCTATGCGTCTTAAGTATCCCCATCTCTTCACCCAGGTAAATTTTTAGTTACGAGGACGTAACTCCCTTTTAAGGGGGGTAGAATTCATACTAATTTTGTGCATGTGTGATTGAAAGTTTTATGATAAAGCTTTGATGTGTTTTATGCCTGCTTGTTATAGTATGAACACTCCTATGATAGTAGAGAGTTTATGATTTTGATGTGTTAAAATTATCTATGAGAAATGTGATGCAAGTGGAGGTTTTATACTTCAAGTGATAGTAGTTGGCTTATAGAGTTGATGAGTTGTTTTCATAAACAAAAGAATAAGTTTGATCATTTGAGCAATACTTTAAGTTTCGGGACGAAACTTATTTTAAGGGGGGTAGATTGTAACACCCCGTATTTTTATACCTGCTTAGTAATTATTTATATTATTTTAGTTTAAAAAAAATATTATTTTATTAAATATATTTTATTTCCCTCATGATTGGCTTTACCTTAAAAATGGTCAAAGAACTAACTCCTAAATTTTCTAGGTTAAACACCCTAATATAGTTGTCTAACTATTTTAAAGAGAGGAAAAAAAAAAAGAGAGAAGGAAACAAAAGAAAAGAAAAGAAAAGAAAAGAAAAGGAGTGTGTACTGTTTCCTATTTTCCAAAACCACGACCTTACCTTCTTCCTTGGTCAACTTGTGCTTCCATCACCATTAAAACTCAAACTTCTCCATCAAAGCCACTACTTTCATTATCAATCATCATCAAACTTCAACTCTTGTTCGTCGTTCTTCAATATCTCTCGGTTTTGTGGGTGTTTCGAAGAGAAAAATTTTGGGTTATTTAATTTAGACTTGCGATTTTCGGGTCGAAAATCGGATCAAGAGGCCGAGATTGTTGGGATCTTATATAGAGTAATCTCACCCTATTACTTCCTCTAACCAAGTAAGTTCTAACCTTATATTTTAAATTTTTAACTTGGTTTGATTTCGAATTTGGGGATTTGTTAAATTAGGGTTCTAGAGTAAATCAAATTGGGGGTTAATGTTATTATGTAAACTTTGTATAACTGGTTCATGTTTGATGATTTATTTGATTTAGCTAACATAATTTGGGGGTTTGATTTGCTAGTTGTTAGTTTCGAAATTTATTATGAAATTCCTATTATGTTGGTTTGACGTGTATTGCTGTTGTAGTTGTGAGTAGCTATATCTGGTGTTTTATCAAACAAGTTGAAACATAGAGTCGACAGTGTTACGCATTCTTTTGGCAGTACATTCTTACTTAGACTTATTAATAGATCTTTCATTGTACAATTTACAGTTTTGCCATAAATTATGGGCATAAAAATCTTCTTAACTATGGATCTTGTTATGATACGTTCTAAAATATTGCATATATAGCTATGAATTCTCATTCCCGAAGCGAGTCTTGGAGGTATTGAATTAAATACACTCTAATGTGAGAATATATCATTGACCGTACCACTTGTATTGAAAAGATTTGTTTGGATGGCCAATTCATCATCAAGGAGGAAATATGCCATTAGCTGCACTGTGAATATTATAGTAGAAAAAGATATGTATACATGATAAGTGCACTTATGTGATATTGATAATAGTGTTGTATTTGTATATGTGGTATTGTAGTTATGTTCTTTTGACTTGGTTGAGTAGTTTAAGAAAAATCAATTAAAGTTCATTAACTAGGTTATATCATTTATAGGTGAATTATGTGAAGTATAGTCAAGGGACTTATACTATATTATATTATATTGTAGATTGCGGGTTCGTAGAGGAACCTTTCTGACTTGATATTGGGATTTATTGATTGTGGTTGCTGATAAGGTAAGATTTCTTACTTTGCTTGTACAGATGAGTTCAGAAATTGTTTTACACGGTTTGGAAATTTATTTTTACAATGAGATTGTTTTATGAAGTTTATACGTTGAGATTTGAATGGTTCTCGATATTTATATTGAAAGAGTTTATGAGATTATTTATGAGATTTATATTAAAAGGAGGAAGTTCCTCATGGTTACCAAGTTTAACTAAATTGTGGGGTTGCCGGTAAGCGGTATTCCTCGAGTATGGAAGTATGTTGAGTTAACAGTGTCTCAACCGTTTATTTAGTAGTTGGGAGTATATTGATCAATATTCTTGCCATTTGTCTTCCTTCTTGGTACGTTATCAAGTTATGGGTATGCATACTAGGGACTTTGGTGTTTACCTTATCTAATGAGCCTAGCTAGCTCATTGGATTTTTAGTACTTCCTACTCACAGATTACGAAAAGTTATATTTTAAAGTTTTTACGTAATGGTTCGTAAAGAAAGAAAGATTGGACCCGAGGTTGTTAGAAAATTAATACATTATATATAATCTGTACAACTTGTAAATGAATTTGTAAGATATTCCTATATATCTTACCTGCACATTGAATAGTTTTGTTTTATTACCGTATTAAATCTTGCTCAGCCTTTGACTGATACTACAGTGTTTAATGTGCAGGTACCTGAAGATAGTTAGCTTTTGGTTGGGTTAAAGAGTGCGTTGGATCTCCTTTAGCTTAATAGACTTTAATAAGACTTCCGCTGTTATTTATTTGACTTTAGAATTTACATTCTGGTTTGTAATAATTAATTACTTTCTAACTAGTTGGTCTGTAATAATTATTTAAAATTTATTGTCTATTATTTTAGTTAGAACCATTAGCCTTGCGGTTATTATTATTAATTATCGCGGCGTAGCACCTTTGGATTTTCGAGTTTATTTATTATAAGATGTTTTTGAGTTATTGGAAATTCAGGGTCGTTACAATTGTCGTGCCGCCAGTTCTCATGGAGATGCGTTGAACCCTTCGGAGGGGCTTTGTTATGTCAAGAAGAACTCGAATACGAGCCGACTTATCCCAAGATACACCATCTGAGTCCAGTTCTAAAACATCACCCAAACTTCCTCCAATCATGCGAATACGTGCCTCCAATCGACTACGCATTGGTAAATTGTATAATCGGATCCAAAAAGGGCATTGAGTCATCACAAGGTTCGACGGCTGAATATCCTCATCGATCTCCCTGCAAAGCATGACGAGGCTTTGATTGAAGGTCCATGGGCGCCCAGCCATGACCTTTTCTTTGTCACGCTTGCACGCAAACTGAACCACAAACAGATCATTCTCTATTGTGCGAAAAAGAGCGCCTTTAGAAATTGCCCAGATCTTATTTAGGGTTCGTTTTAGCGCCTCAAAAGTAAAAGATATTAGGCCCTGTTATTTTGGACTTTTTCAGTTTAGTTCGGTTCAGATTATTATTATTATTATTATTATTTCAGTTCAGTTACTTAAGTTATGCTCAATTCAGTTTCTCTCAGTCCAAAAGAACGGGGCCTTAGTGTAGTGTATCATTTTTTTTTAAGGTCGGCTTGTTTAATCGGTAAAGTTTTTCTATAAAAAAAGTTGTAAAGTTAAAAATGATAGCCATAATTTGGGATCGCATCCTGATAAAATTGCTATTTTATAGACCAAAAAGAAAAAAACTTATATTCTACTTTTCCTCCCAAAATACATCAATCATATACTCTGATTATCGAATAAAAACATCTCTTATATGAGAACGTATAAACAATGGAATTGTAATCTATTTTAGTAAAAGGATTTTTTTTGTCAAAAACCACCTTATAAACACATGAAATTTGTGAGAAACCACCCTATATAATTTTTGTTTACGAAAACAAAGCTTAAACAAAAAAAATTTGCGAGAACAAACCTTAAGCCAGATTCCGATCATTGACCCAAGGTTCCGGCATTGACCATGTCATGGATTTTGTTGGGTTTAAAAGTCACGAGCCTTGCACATAACATGGTGAATGCCGGAACCTTGGATCAATGATCGAAATTCAACATACTTTTGCACTAGGGTTTTTTTGTCAAAGTGAATTGAGTAAACTAAAAAAAGGGAGAGAGTACATGGTAATCAATTTTTTTTCCTAAGAATGTAATCTGTTTGGGAAAATTAGTCCCGCAAACAAAAGTTGGTTACAGTTTAGTTAAAATGGATTACATATTATATTATATACGAATTTTTCTCACAAGAACTCAATTCTATATCAAAATGAAGTATGTAAATTGCACAAAAGTCATATTATTACATTATGATTTATGAGGCGGAAGGCCAAATCTAGTATCAATGTTCTATTCTCATATAGAGTGAACAATAAAAGGTTAAGAACTAAAAAAGACGGGTTCATTCATTCAATAACTACCATATGGTCTATCAATTATCTCTCTCTGAAACAAGTTACTTCCATGATATGGGTACTAGTCTTATATGCACACAATGCATGCGGACTGTCTTAGTATTTTATTATTTTCTCAAAAAACTCATGTTCAATTTAAATGTGGAACTTTTTTTTTTCTTCCCCCCCTTGTTTTTAAATAAAGAAGTTAGTTATCTCCCCTTTTTTTTGTTTTTTTTACCTTTTTCTATTTTTTGGTATCCCCCATGTGTTGCCTTATATAATAGAGATATGTTAAAATAAAATTGTCTGAACATTAAATTATATTTACAATCTTGCCATACAATTGTCAAATGTCAAGTAGCCAATTGCACAGTAGATAAAATAACGAAGTTCTGAGGAAGAGGTATTGCTAGAATGGTAACACATCCCGATCGAATTCTACAACTTAAGCACAATAGATTTACAAAGTTACTATTTTTTGAAGGGGTATTCACTATTCCCCTTGAAAATACAACAAAATTAGTAATTTACGTAGTAGTACATCAATTATAAAATTTAAGAATGAAATATTGCTTTTGAGAGTGTTTGCTTCATCAACTACATTTTCAATTGGATTCATGAAGCTCAAACAAATTAATATTTCATTCTAGACGCTTAAGAAGGTACTCAACTTCGACATCTTTAGTGAGAGGAATCACCCGTTCATCGTAAAGACGAGAGACCACTGAAGGTTCAACTTTGTAGTTGTTGGTACTGCTACCGTTACTGTCATTAAGAGTAACTTCCGCTCCGAAAACCATGGCTTTCTTCTCAACTCTTTGCTTCACCATGGCTTCCACTTTCGCATCTGTCAAGAGATCCATGATAGTATCTTTGTCCTGAAATTAAAAGTTACCACAAGTTAGAGGAGATTTTTATTCAACTTGGTATATGATCAGTTTGCTCATCTCTACTGAATAACTTATACTCCCTCCGTTTCATTTTAATCTACACACTTTCTTTTTTAGTCTTTCTTTTTAATCTACACACTGTTGCTTTTTCTGTTTTAGGTAACATGTCACATCTACTCTCTCCTCTTTTTTCCACCCATGTCATCCACTTTTTAATATTTTAACCCACTTTTTAATATTTTAACCCACTTTTCAGTTTCTCTCTCACTTTTCAGTTTCTCTCTCATACTTTTGTACTTATTCCTTGGTTCTCCCCCAAAGTGAAGTGAGTAAATTAAAATGAAACGGAGGGAGTAGGCTATAACCTTGGCCGCGTTCCCTTCAACTTAAAAGCTTCGTAAACTTAAAATCAAGAGAAGTGAACACGGCCTTATGTGACTACCTATTAAAGAGAGCACAACTGCCCATTTCCTTTTTGAGCCAATGGATGCTTAGCTAGGATCATGAGGTAGTTTCCTTCTGACTATAGCAAAGTGAAACCATTGAAATTACTAACCTTTGCACGAATGGCAGTAGTGTAAGCTTCAGTCTCATTTATGAACTTCACTTCAGCTACATATTTTCCATAATGTATTCTCCTTGATAAGGCCTGAAAGATAACAGTCATAACTTAAAACCATCATATCCTAGTTCTTACTTCTTACAATGAACTTCCCAATTAGGAATGTTCAAGGTTTTTTGCTCATATATTTTCGCGACTAAATCATAACTTCCACTAACCTGTAAACACACAAGATCAGAAGCCACAGACAATACATAGTTGCCATCATCACCCTCAGTAGCCAGTTGCGGTAGAAGTTGGTTTACATAGAAGTCCCAAATGTCCTTACTTACATTGACAGATGCAGCAGCTGGTGGTAATTTCTACCATGAAACAATATAGCAGTATGAGAAAAAGATGAGTTCTCAATAAGTTTTACCAGAAATTTCAATGAGCTAGGAAAAGGGTGAAATACCTGTGAACAATTTCGAGAGGGGTGTACTAATGGTGGTGGTAAGTTATCAGGGAAAAATGGAACTTCTTCCGGACTTTGGTATCTGCCAAACTGAAACAAATAATTTTTGCCTTAAATATTTAAGAATAATATAGAAACAGAAGGTTGATTATAATAGGAAATGGAGCAAATTTTATTCTTGCAATTCTTGCATCATTACAGTTGAGATTTCGTTGATTTATATGCTGAGAAACTAAACAAAAAGTAAGGACATTTGTCCCACAGTAATATTGGGTACTTGATGTTAGAAAATTCGTTTGTTAATCCCTTTTGGTGTATGAAACTACTTCCAAATACGCATAATGGTAATTTTAATTTCGGGGTGTTAGCTATAGCTTTTGAAAATACAAAATCGACAAAATAATTTGAGGGTCCTATGAAAAAAAGGGTGTCAACTGACACCCCTTAACCCTTATCTCTATATAGGTCCACTCAATAGCACATCACCAAGTAAATACAATAGAAATTTTACCAAGAAAAATATCAACTATGAAAATGATCCTGATTATTTGTTTAGCAATTGGTTAATTTTGCACCTACCAGGCTACCACTAGTCCATTACTAATCACTTATCTAGAATCATTTTTCATTATTTTGTTTATGGTCATTGTTTATAATGAAATCCCCAGGAATATAGGAGGAGAAAGTATGGTTAATGTTCCCACAAACCAATCTAAAAAATATCACCTCAATGTAGTTTATGAAGGAAAAAACGTCATAGAGTCATAGGTCTAATACTCTAATCACAACTTAAGCCAATCAACTCATAATAATTCTAACTTCGCAATGATTTAGAAATAATGATCTTAACTTTGCAACAATTCATACTATGGTCTCAATTCTAGTGTATCTTCCCAAAATAATTCAAAGCTAACGATGTTAGTACTTAGTACGTACTCTGTAATATATCTTCTATGAATTTACCTCTTACCTCTATGAATCAACTCAAAGTAATCAACACACAAACAAGTATTCTATGAAAACCTTCACATCTTAACTTTAATGAGATTATACATAGACCAACCAATCAACTACATAAGCAATTCAACATATTTTCATAATAACGGTCATCAAATTTGAATTCTAACACAATATAACTTCATTATAGAAAGCATGGGAATAATGTGAGACCCATTATTTTTCATGAAGTTCATGAGTCATGACAATACAATGATCCATTTCTAAAACCAAATTATTAAAGTATTAAACCGTTGCTTAATTACTTGTACAAGTTTTGAAATATTCAAATATTCAAGTACCCTTTTCAATCAAGTAGGTCCCACTATTCCACTAAATATCATTTTCATCCCAGGCAAGAAGAACCCACTAATAAATACTTTTTTTTTTTTTACTTCCAATATATTTTCGATATTTGACAATTCTCTATTACTTGTCTATTGACTATTATTGACAATATATTCTCTCTATTTATAAATGGGTTTTCTTTTATATCTCTCTAACCGTCTTCTATGTCCGTGTGCAGAGGAAAACGTTGCGAGTAATTAAAAACGAAAGTAATAATTACCAACTTTTTTCAAACAATATTAACAAAAACAAGACAACTCCCAACAAAAAATGCTCTTAACCAATAAAAAAATTAATACAAAAAAAACTGACCTGAGCTTGAACAGCTTCAGTACCCTTGACAAGAAGGTGCATCAAAGAACCATGAAAACCAGGAAAAGGAGAAGATTCATAAGCAGGAGAATTCAAGGGTAATTTCGACCTTTCAATCAAACTGTAAATGATTGTATCTTCAAGCCCAATTAATGTCTTCCTTATTGAATCCAATGATAAATTATCTGTTCCATCACTGCCCATTATAGTAAAAAATTAAGATTATTATTTACCAAATTAGGATAAAAATAGTAGTAGCAAATTATGGGGTTACAAAAAAACAGAGGATTTTAATCTTATGGAGGAATTTATAAAAGTTGTTAAGAACAGAAGAAGAGGAGAGAGAATATATAGAAGTAGAAAGAAAAGGGATGGTGGTGAATGGTGGTGAATGGTGATGAATGGTGAAGGTGCACACTTTAATTAAGGGGCGTTAAATTTGTTTGGTTGTGACTTGTGACTTGCAAACGAATCAAATTTTAAGCGTAGTGGACACGAACTGTTTTATCTTGGCTTTATTTGTACATATGATAAATGATAATGGGGTTCCACTTTTGTTTAATTTCTTTTAATCTTGCCTTTTAAACCAATCTTGTTACTTGTTTATGGAGTTTTCATATTATTCCTTCTTTTTTTTGAAAAAAAGTTTATGGTGTTAGGAAAATTGGCTAAAGATAATATGAACGTGGATTTTGGGTTTATGCTATGAATTTTTGGAGGATTTTCTTAGTAATTACTTCCACACTCTCGCCGTGAATTTCTCTAATTATGGACTTTTAGAAAATAAACTATATATTGTTGCCAATGTGGAATAGATGACAACTTTTCCTAGATAACTTGGAACGATGCTTGTACAAATATATTCTAGAAGGGAAGAGTGTAGCGGAAGAAGGCTACTGGCGTGTTCGGTGCAGCTTTTGATGTAGCTTTTGGATAATTTTTAGCTTTTGAAAAATTATTTTAATGTTTGGTGAATAAGTAGCTTTTGGAGGTCGCTTTCAACTAGTTTTTAGCTTTTAAGTAGCTTTTTTCAAAAGCTACTATTTTTGCTTATTATTCACATTAAAATTTTGCAGACAACTATTTTTACCGAACACTTTTACTTTAGACAACTAGTTTCATGGCTAAAAGCTAACAGCTACCTCCACAGTTAAAAGCTCATTAGCTGAAAGCTAAAAGCCATTTTTGGCTAACACCCTCGTAACATCAACTTAGTGGGTAATGTTCATTAAAGAATAGAGATGAACAATTAAGTTTTATTTTGTATAGCTTAGTTGGGTGCCATTGAGTTGCTGAGCATCTATACAAATATATTAAAAGGCGTGCGAAAGAAAGTCTATGTGACACGTGACCTTTGAAATGAAAAGTTAGAGCCTAACCATCAATGCACTATGAATTTGTTATCTAATGTTTCAAATAAAATATGATAAAGTCTTGCAATAAGTATACTTAACTAAAAAGACTTAACAAGTATATACATCCCTAACACTCTTATTACGTAACTTACAAGATAATATTGATGTCATATTCTCTTACCACAATTCCTTTTAAGGTATTGTTTTCAAACTCAAATCTTTCAATTTTTCGTTACTTATCACGTTGTGACGTGAATTTTTCAATTTCTTAATGGACAAAAAATACGAAAAGTAGCAAAATAAATTTTAAAATAATAACATATTAGTTTATTGTAACTGACCCGAGGCATCGCCCGGGCAAAAAAATCTAGTTAATCTTTATTTCTATGCTTTAGTGAATCAATTATCCTCTAGATAAATATAGTTTTTTCCAACATACTTTAATGCGCTAAATTATACAATTGTTATGATTAATCACTCTAATATAATTTGTTACATCATATTTACTCACTATAAGAACATAAATGACATCAAATTTATGCAAGTTAGTTATCTTATAGGATCAATATGAAGTACTGCCTCCATTTTTTTTTCTTCCTGCTTGAATTTGGGGAGTTAATAGTTGGTTATGCATGAATCATATTATCACATTAGTAATAGTTATTATAAGGAGGAAAAAAGTCTTAAATAGAATGATAGGATTTTTTGTGTTTTGCTTAGATAATTAAGGGAAGCGCCCTACCAGGCTAGCGCCTCTGATAGGTCAACCCGATCGAGATTATTATTAGCAAGTTAGAAATTTTTGGAGAGGGGGAGAATAGCAAGGGAAACCCCTTCCTTAAAGTTGGATGGTGGTACAATTCTTACCACTAGGCTAAGTTTAACGTATGATGAATAAAGAAACCAAACGAATGGACAAGCTATACTAATTACGAATACTATTTTAAACATCTAATTTTCTCACAAATGATGTTGGGAGTGGTGGAGATGGTTAGAAAGGCATGGAGCATTAAAGGTTGATGGTTGGTCATTGCTTGGTTGAAGAGTTGAAAACTTGAGGAACTTGTGTTCAATATTGTAGCTCTTGAAGGGAAGAATGCATGAGCCGCGGGTAGTGGCTCAGACTAATTATGTGTTAGATTTCTTCTCTTCTAGCTGGTGGGTGCGACTCTCCATCCACTAGGTGCAACTATTCACGAGTAATTTTTTCAAGCTTGTTTAGGACTCATTTATTTCCTATTTCATTAGGTTTTCCTTCCAACCCTAGTATAAATATGTTTGAGACCGTTGATTCATTGCATGCCATAAGTGAAACATATACTCTTAGATCTAGAGAGACTCCTAAAGAGAGATCAGAGAGTTTAGAGAGATTAAGAATTCTCCTTGTCTCATCATCACATATTCAAAGTCATAGTGTAGACTGTATAGTTCGTGGTTTTCTCCCTGATTTAGGGTTTCCACATTAAATCTTGTATGTTTTTTATTGCTTAATTTCTCTATTCATGTCTGTTGGTTCCTGTTATATTTCAATTGCCCAATTTATTAGCACCTACAATACTTATTCCTTACAAATGGTTCCACTCTACTACTGTAGCTTATAGAAAAGAGCCAATAATTAAAAGGACTTGAACAAGAAACTAATGTTTTTCTCCGCTAAAAAAAAAAGGAAAAAAGAAATTAACGTTTTTCTTACTAGCTAAGGGTCACGAGCAAGCACGAAGTGGGCCAAACACGGCAATTTAATCTAGACGCGGACTGGGCCTCATCGTAAGTTCGTAACACAAGATATTTCTTAGCTGATTTATTCCTTTGGAGATATCTTAGCTATTTGATTTGTTCAAATCCATTTATCAACGGCTAAAAGATGAGATGTAGGCCAAAAGAGCATAAACTCCTTTGAATCGACCTTTGTCCCAACTCATTGATTTTTTGTACAAGAAGGACCTTTTCGTGGAGCATCATGTTTAATATTCCAACGCTCTATAAAGAGTTATAAATGAAAATGATCCAGACGAATTCTCTTTGGCATCTTAAGTCTGTTTTTTTGGACTAAATTAATGAGAATTCAGTTTGGTTCCATTCAATTCAGACAAATTCGATTCGGTTTAGTTTAATTCAGACTAATTTAGTTCAGTTAGTTTCCTCTCACAATTTTAATTTAGTTCAGACAAATTGAGTTCAATTCAGTTCATTTCAGTCCAAAATAATAGGGCCTAAGTATTGGATCACCCTCCAAGTCTTTATCAAACTAAATATAAAATATCTATTTTGACCATTCCACAATAACTGATAAAGAAGTTGGATCCAAAAGAACATAGCTCCATGCTAAGCCCAATCCAACCAATTCCCTATAGGTCATTGAAAGTAAATTTTTCTGATCGACATGAAGTCATTATATTGTTTAACACAAACGAAGGTTATAACAAATTATTGCTTGTAGTGTTTGAATAGTTCAAAAAATATGAAGGTATAATAATTAAAGTTTATTAAGGTATACAGCATTATAAATTATAAAATTTATAATCATATAATTCTGTGTTGGAGATAAACCAAAAGTTTATTTTACACAGATGAACTTAGTTGAGGCGGTTGGCAAAGTTGGTCCAACCCGACAACCCGACCCGAACCTAACCCAAAATAAGCGGGTTAGGGTTTGGATGTTTTACCATTTAAGTAAATGCGTTGACACGATTAACCCATTTAATTAAACGGGTTAGGTTCAGGTTGACATTTCCGACCTGAAAATAACATGCTTTGACCTTATTAACTTAAACATATATATATTTCTCAAAAAAAATATATTGATAAATCTAAAATTTAGTTAAAAGAAAGTAAAATATCGCTAAAATAGGTCATAATTATTCCAATAAACTCTAAACATGCATACTTTCAATTGTGAACTTGCACATTTAGCTTTTTAAGAAAATAATTATTTTTTAATATAATAATAATAATTATGTTAAATGGGTTAAACAGGTTATACGGGTAACCCATTTATTAAATGGGTCGAGTCAGGGTTGAGTTTTTCAAATGGGTTAGGTTAGGGTTGAGGGATTTTTGATCCATTTATTATCGACCTGAACATAAACCTGACCCAGCCCGACCTGATTAACAGCCCTAATCACAGTGCTCAATTATTTGGCCAAACCATTAGGTTAGCCTACTAATAAACTCATAACTACTAATCATATTGGATTGAACGACCCCCTGTAGGGTTCTCTTACCCTCTCTATGTAAAGAGTCATGTTCGTATGTTTCGAAGATGACCAAAAAGGGACATCATTATTCATCATAGGCAAACAGATTTTTTTTAAACCAAAAGTCACATATTTTAATTCATACTTCCTCGCTTTCTATATACATGCAATAGTTTTTGCTTATTACATACTATCCAATGCACTATTTTGTTTCTTGATATCTATACTTATAAGTGAAAATTATCACAGGTAAATATATTACAAAGTATGCAATATATAAGACGAATTAACTAAGATTACACTTGACTATATTTTTTCTTATAATATACTTGTGAGAGAAAATGAGATAAGATTGGTTATGATAGATGAATAATGGTTACTATATATGCAAATGTTGCATGTATTTGGAAATGGAAAAGGTATATCTTATCTTGCCTACCTACTAAATTAAATGTCAAAACCCAATGAGGTGGTCATTTTACAACCAAGTAGCAAATGAAACTAGCTAGCAAACATATACTCCACATATTATATATGATAAGATGCTCAATAGTATAAGTCACACAATGCTAATACAAGTTTTACTTACCTTGTTAAATTATCCGAAAGAAACGTTAAGTACTGCCTCGAATAATGAGATGATGCATGCATCGACAGCATCAATTATGCTACATTATATTGTAGGAGTAATTAAGAAAGTTATATTTTCCACATATTGGGGATTTTAGTTATAATACCTCTAGGTCACTAGGTGTAAGTGTAACGTCTCATGATCGACTATAAATCATTTTGTATTGTATAGATAAAATTTGATGACAAAGCCAAATTTACTTATCACATCACTCATTTAAATTATACTATCAACGTGAGAGTTAACTCCAAATAGGTGGGTAATCATAAAACTATCAAAAAGTCTTTTGTGAAACCGTCTCAATCCAAAATATGACTCGAACGAGTATCAGTTAAGTCTGACGTCTATTAGTTTAAACTTTAAACCATACATCTATCAGCTTAATGTAGACATCTATCAGTATGACCCAAATTATATCAATTTAACTCAAACATCTATCAGTTTAACCCATAACATCTATCAGTTTAAGCCCATAAACTGATAGTCTTATCCCCCTAAACCGATAGTTTATATACATAAACTGACAGGTGACAACAGGATCTCGTCTCAGTCATTCCCGCAAAACGCTTTGTAAGATAATATTATAAGAAAACAAAAGTTAATTAGTAGAATGCAAAATTAATGAAGAAACTTACTTAGGACAATGGAAGAAGGCGCCATTTTTATCGGTAGAAAGCATTGAAGCTTCTTGAGAAGGAAGCTGACGAGCATATCCTGATCTCAATACAAATAACGCCATTAATAAGAAGACAAGTGCTCCTTTTTCAACGTTACTCCATGCCATCATTGAATTTAATTCTCTGACTCTAGCTGATCTGTGAGTTGATGCTAAGAGAGAAAGAGAAAAAGGAGAATATTGGAGATTGATTTGTACTTGTATTTAGCTGCTGCTGCTTTTTAGTTTTTATATGATCTGATGACATTCTTATAAACAAGTAGACAACAAGGTAAGGTCAACTTTATCTCACTAATGAAAGGTCAAATATCTAAAAGTCAATGTTCAAACATCCGATTAATAACTTTTTTTCTTCTTTTTTTTGTTGCAAAATACGGCTAATAAATTTGATATGTATATATGTGAGTATGGACACATGAGAGATCCGATATTGTAGTTATAATATGACTACTTTAATAGTTTAATATCTTGTCAAAACGTGAGTTAGTAGACCTTAAAAGTTAAAATTGAAGTGCCAAATGATCAAGGTGAGTTGTACATATACACCCTTATTGTTTTATTAATTGTTACACTTCTTTATATAGGAGGAAATTTTGTGAAATTTGATGATAAGTTTTTTAACAATATATGTGTAAACAATATTATTATACTTCCTCCGTTATGTTTTAAATGAAACATTGGGTGAAATGACACTATTCATTGATCAATTTTAACTCCAATTTATCGCCATTATATAAAGAAAAACATAGTCAAATGGGATCTTGTTAGATTCGTCTCGATGCATACTATCAAATTATAACTTTTTTATATTTTTTACGTGTGCACAACTAAAGATATTAATGATTAAAGAAGAGCGTTGGGTTGCGTTAAAAAGCAAACGTTTCATTTAGAACAGAACGGAGTAAGTATGAAACTTATTAAAATTTTCTGATATTATTAATTATTATACTATTTTAAAATAAAAATATTTCAAAAATTTTAATTTATATGGTCAAAAGTATTGATTGTAGCTTTATCTTAAAAAAAAGTGTCGATTGTAGACTATGAAGACAAGCAAATGGACCAATTAAAAAGTAATAACAAAGTGTGTATCATATAAAACTATTTATTAATCATGATATACAAAAATTCAATTCATTAATTCATATAGGAATATATACTATGAGAAATATCTAGTAAATTGTGTTCTACTGGAGGAAAAATTAGCTTTTGTTAGGACAATATTGTATTTGATAGTAATATTAGTTCGATGTATACCAATTATAATTATTTATTTCGAATTCAAGTTATTATTGTATTCGTGGACGAAATATGCCTTGAATGTTAACAACCAATAATGCATCGTACCAAACCGAACAAACTATATCTAACATTGGTAATATACCTATTATTAATAAACATAAAATCACTCAATTTATTCATTTATTTTCTATTTCTAGCTAGTGAGTAGATCACAATTAAATGTAGCATCCTCCGTATCAAACTTATTATTCTAGGCAAATTTTTATCACCCATGTTTAAAAAGACCTTACTATTTTTGTTCTGAAGGACTTTGTTTGGGCTACATAAAGAAGACCAAGCTAGTTTCAACTTGTAAATAATAGACCACATTTGGCTAAAATTTCGTTGACTAATTTTTTTAATCCTATGAATATAGTGGGGATATCTTGGTGTGCAGCTTCACACCTATTTTAGGGCTTTTACCATTCATATTTCTTATTAACTAACTAATAAGATTTAATATTATAGGTGGCAAACGGGTTATATGGGTCGAGTACGAGACGGGTCATTTCGGGTTAACTTTGTTTTCGGGTCGGGTATGGATTTGATGAGTCGGGTCGGTTCCAACCAGTTCGGGCCAATTCGGGTGAGATCAACTTTCTTTTCTTACAAATACATAAAACACATAAAGTGATGTTTGTGAAAATATATCATTATTATTTTTTGGTCGCGCGATTAGGGTTCAAGTCATTATTTTCGGGTCGATTAGGGTTCAAGTCATTATTTTCGGGTCACCTCGGGTCGGGATATTTCGGGATTCAATTCTCTTTCGGATGGTCACTTTCGTGTGAAAACCGAGTCTCGAATAGGGTCAACGGATACAGATCTATTTTACCGACTATATTTAACATAATATACTTTTTTGTCCCATAGGAAAGGGAGGAAAAGGCAGAAATCTCATTAAATACACTTCAGAGTTCAGATAACGAATTAGTAATAGATAAAGTAGTCACATCGGACCGATGAGCCAACTGCAACCCATAAACATTGTAGTTGGCGGGCACCAATAGTCGCAAAAGTGGCAAATCCCACCAGGTCACAAGCATGTTGATTACAACCCCCATCTAGAATCTTTGACATAACTACCATATCATCAACTATTGTGGCCTCCTGTTAGTATTCGTTAATTGATATTTTTTGTGCTTGAGAAGTGATATCATTCATTCAAATTCAATCATTAAGTCTAGTAACACATAACGTCATTGTGCAGGGTCAACTATAATCGGTTAATTACCCGATAAATATACCAGTTACACGGCCTATTATATTCACCTTATTTACAATATTTATTAGAAAAAATAGGTTCAAATAAGCTAAGATAAGGTCTAATAAGTTTAGATAAGTTTAGTTCAAAGAAGATAATCAAATATCAAGTCTGACATTCTTACAAAAAAGTAAGTTAAGATAAGGTCTAATAAAGACTAATAAATTATGATAAATTCATATAAGCTAAAAAAAGTTGAATAGAATACACCCATTACACATGTATATTCCATGGATGGTTAATTTTTTTTAAAAAAATTTGGTAAAATAAATTACATTAACACCTTCTCACAGGGCACCTAAATACAACCTACCCCAAACCTTCCAAACCCCCCTGATGAGAATCGAACCCACAACATGTGGGTGGAAGATGAAAGGGCTTACCACCCTTCCACTCCCTCATTCTCCATGGATGGTTAATTGATATAGTTTCAAATGTAAGTTGTACGTAATGGCGAGATTTTATAAACAATTTATATAAATAAACCAATTTCAAGGTCATACAATTTATATAAATAAACCAATATAAACATAAATTTTAATGAACATTTATACCTTTTGAAGCGTGCCTTTGCTAGCTACCAGAAGTACATCAAATGTAGCATCTCTATGAAATGTTCACCATCACAAGAATTGATAAAGCCCTTTGTTTGCTAGAACACCAAAAGAAAACAACTTTTTTTCCCTTTAAACCTTTCTTTTCAAATGAAATGTTGTGAGAGAAAGAAAAACAAAGCAATTTTTTTGACATAAAACCCACGGCTCACATAGTTTTGCTTTTTCTTAATTAATACCCATTAAGGAAATAATCTCCCTTAATATGTATTGATTGGATTCTTCCTTATTTGGGAAGATGTCAATCAATTTAATTGATTGGTATCTCCGTATCTTCCTCAATTAAATGATGACAATCAATCATATATTGATTGTATCCAATCACAGTGGATATCAATTCATCTTAATTGGATAGTATCCAATCTTAATCGGATAACAATCAGTCTTGCGTGGACCCGGTTCACATTAAAAATAGTGTGGACCAGGCCCAGGCACGTGACCCGGTACAAAATAGACAAATTAGTCACTCCCACCTTCCAAAAATGCGCGAATTTCTCTCTCTTCAATATTTCCAAAATCCGCGATTTTCTCTCTCTTCAATATTTCCAAAACCAAAGATTCTATCGCTTTAAAATTTCTACAAATTATTCTCTCTCTTCATTCAAATTATTTCTCAATTTCATACAAAACCTAAATTTCATTGTTCTCATTTGATTCAATAATTGTAACACTATATTGATTCGAAATTGATTCTTCGACAATTTCCTATTCAATTGAACAACTACGAGAAATTCATGGAAAATTCGGGTTTAATTGATGAAATAGATCTCAATCAGAGTATTGTAGCATGTAATATAGATGACCTAAATCCGAACATTGAAGCACTCGACGATGAACAACATCACGATTCAATCCAAAATGAGCATCGAGATCCACTCGTAATAGATCTCAATAATACACCAAGTTTTGAAGGTAACAACATCGAAGTCAGTAATTTCATTTGTTTGATTAAGCAAAGCACTAACACTATAATTTTCTGTAGAAAATGTGGAGCTGTTTCATGATGACCTGGAAAATCAAGTTGACGAGCAATATGCTATAGTATCAACTGATGAATCTAATTCAGCTGTCATTCCAGGTAAATAGATACACTATCACATACATATACTATATCATAAATAGATACATACTATCACATACATACACTATATCATAAATACATACACTATATCATAAATAGATACACTGTATCAGATACAATATCACATACGTACACTATATCATAAATACACACACTATATCATAAATAGATACACTATATCAGATAGAAACACACTAGCATATATAGAAAATATTTACGTAAACGCATTACACAAACATATACCACATCATACATAAATACACTATATCATAAATAGATACACTATGCCACACAGAAACACACTATAGAATATAACAAAAATATTGCGTACTATGAAACACAAAAATGGACTATAATTCACAAAAACACTATATCACACACCCATACACTATATCATAAATAGATACACTATATCATATATACTTACACTATAATAAATAAAAGTGAACAATATCTTCAATCTTTTATAACAGGTTCAACTGAACAATCACTGAATAAACATGAAATTGGAGGAGTTTTACTTGGTCAAGTAAGACCAACATTGGATGATATACATGAGCTATATTGTCAGCATGCTGCTATAGTAGGGTTCAGTGTTAGAAAATAGAAAAAAAAGAAGGGACATAAGTTGTGCATCAGAAGTACTATGTCTGCTCTACTCAAGGGAAAAGAAATACCAAAATCAAAGAAAAACAGGGAGAGAATAATACAGATGTAATGATACAAGACAACAATTCAAAGAATCAGAGGACAAGAAGAGTTATGAATACAAGAACTGAATGTCATGCTCTAATTAGAGCAAGGATGAACCCTGAAGGACACTATGAGATTGTGCAGCATGTTATAAAACACAATCATCTACTTACAAGAGAACCACTAAATTACCTTCATAAATCTGAGCGTCAGATGAGTGATCCAAAGCAACAAACCATACAAGCTATGCAAGAGTGTGGACTGAGACCGATAGGTTCATTCAGATACATGAGTACAGAAGCAGGTGGTGAAGATGTATTGAGGCATTCCATGAAAGACCACTTCAACTGCTGCTATAGACTCAAAATAAAACCAATTGAGGGAAAGGATTCACAAAATGTTGTTGATAACCTTTATGAGCAGATGCAAATAAATAGTAACTTCTTCTTTAGAGTAAGATTGAAAGATGAAAGAAAGGTTTGCTGCTTGTTTTGGAGAGACTCTATGATGCTTGAGGACTACACAATCTTTGGAGATGTTATGGTTTTTGATACTACATATAGGACAAACAAGTATAATCTCATTTGTGCACCATTTGTAGGAATTAATAACCATTGGAAAAACACAATGTTTGCTTGTGCGTTTCTTGCGGATGAGACAATACCATCATTTGAATGGGTTTTTGAAACATTCAAAAAGTCAATGAAAGGTAAATGTCCAATAACTATATTCAGCGACCAACAGGAGCAATAAAAAAGGTACTCATGTTTATGTGACATTTCTACAACTTCTGTTATGTACTATTGCAGGAGCAATAGATATTACTTGAAAAACTAACTAAATGAACTCATTGACAGGCTTTCCCAACCTCAAGACGAGGCTATGTTTATGGCATTTGAGTCAAAATGCAAATCAATGATTTGGATTGATGAATGCAGATAAGGACTTCAAGAACATTTTTCACAAGTGTCTGAGTGATTGCATTACAACCACATAATTTGAACAAACTTGGACCACAATAACCAAAAAATACAAATTAGAAGATGATGGTTGGTTCCAGAGATTGTATAGTTTGAAATAAAAATGGTATACAACATTTAGCAAAGACTTCTTCTCTGTCGGAATACTATCTTCACAGAGAAGTGAAAGCACAAATCATGCTTTTGGGTTTAAGGCAAGCAAAACCACTAGCTTGACTAACTTCTTTTTAATATTCCAACATACAGTAAAAAGGTGGAGAAGACAGGAAGAAAGGGATGATTTTAATTGTACAAAGTGAATATCAAAATCAGATCTCTGCATGAGTCCACTATTAAAACATGCTGATCCACAGTACACACATTCTTTTCCGAGATTTCGCGGAAGAATTCAAACATGCAATGGCAAGTGCAATTGAATTAGTTGGTACACAAGGGAATATTCTGACATACAGAGTTTTCCTCAATGGCATTGATGGTTCTTCTCAACAAGTCTCCTTCAATTACCCAGAGAAGTCAATTGAGTGTGGATGCAGAAATTTTGAAGAATCAAGTTGGTTGTGCTTTCATGCCATAAGAGTTCTACACTTGCATTTTTTCCAAAAAATACCAGAGAAATACATATAATCAAGGTGGACAAGATTTGCAAAAAAAAGAAGTTTGGGAGAAATTTGATAATGAAAAGAGAGAAAAAGGAGAAATAAACAGCTTCACACCATGGAGGCTGCACATGATAAGGAGGTATGTAAACACACTATACACTAGCACAAAAATTCATTATATCATAAAGAAATACACTATATGATCTATAAGCACACTATATTACATAGAAATCCACTATATGTTTGTCTAATACTATATCTACACTAGCACACAAAAATACACTATATCATAAAGAAGCACACTATTTGATCTATAAACACACTATAGCACATAGAAATCCACTATATGTTTGTCTAAATACTAACACATTCATGTCATAAGGTACTACAACCTCATACTAAAGAGCCACGGAATAGAACCAGTTAGAGCAGTGATAGAGGAAAGTTTTAAAAAAACAAATTCAAAAGTTGAAGAAGTAATAAAGATTGAAGAAGCAAAAGCAGCAGCAGAAAAAGCTAAAGCTCATGAGAAAGCATTACAAGAAGCAGCTGCAGCATTACAAGCTAATGAAAGTCAAGAAAACAATGCACAAGAATCAGCACCAAGACCAACAGTTTTGGATCTAGTTAGAGCAGTAACAAAAGGAAGAGACAATAAGCGAATAAAAGGACACTATGATTCATACAAGAAGGCATCAAAAAAAGGGAAAAAGAGACACAAGGAGTTTGGAAGCATAACTCCAAAAGAACATATGTTCTAAAATACTTTACCAAGAGAACTATGAAATTTTTTTAATCATTTGAGTTTGAAATAAGACTTGTACACTATATGGTTATGTGCATTTTTTTAAAGGATATGGTTATGAAGTACATTATATAAACAAATTATTATGAAAAATTGTTTGTAAACCCATTATATTTACACAAACCTGCTGTGTAACCCAATAAAAATTAAATACAAACACACTATATCAAATAGAACTACACTATTCAGTGAAACACACTATATCAGTATATCATATAGAACAACACTATATCAGTAAAAACACACTATATCATATAGAACTACACTATATCATTGAAAACTACACTATATCAAACGGAACATTATTCAATTTTTACAAGGCACTACAATGCATAAACACTATAGTACACACTATATCACATTAAAACACACTATATCACATACAACCCCGCTATATCAAATACAAACACACTATCACCACCACCACACAACATCAAATAAAACTACACTATATCACATACAAACACACTATATCACTCAAAACTATACTATATCAAATATTAATAGCACATACACTATACCACATACATAGTACACTATATCATATAGAACAACACTATATTAGTAAAAACTACACTACATCACATTAAAAAACACTATATTTCCGTCAAACCAAACCTACTGTTAGATTACTAACATTGTTTGTAAAATCAATCAAGACTACGCAATTACATAAAGAAACATTATTTGTAAACCTATTATATCAACACAAACCAACTATCAAACCTAACCTACTATTAGATTAGTAACATTGTTTGTAAAATCAATCAAATACATCATATAATTTTACTTTGCAAATTTGAGGTTAACTTTTTCTTTCCTGTCTTCTTCTTCTTTCCATCCTCAACTTCTTTGTTCTTCTTCTCTTGCTGCATTTTCTGTCTCAACTCCTCTTCAATCTTCTTACTCTCTTCGGCATTCTTCCTTTTATTTTCTTCAATAAAAGCAACAGTCTCTGATCTCTTTGATCTAAATGATATCACCTTATTCACAAGCTCACTTCTATTCTTATTCAGATCAGATAAAATCATGCAACCACACAAGGAGACTCTTGCTGCTTTCGTAATCTTCTCCTGAAAATAAATTAAATAAGTAAGAAACTATAAAAAAAACTTAAATAGATAACTGAGTTAGAAATAATTATATTAAACTTACATCATTTAGATATGGGCATTCAAACTCTTCCGAGCCTTCAAAAAGTAGCATATGGACAAGTATGTACACACCACATTCCAAATCATATGCACCTTTTTTCCAGCTTCCTTTGACTTCTGTCATTCCCCATAAACCCATATCATCACCTTGAGATCGTGGGATTTCATAATGTTGGAAAAGACTAGAAACTCCATCAGCAATGATTAAACTGAGAGTCTCCATCATTTTCTTATATTCCTTATTATCATCTTAAATCTTGTTATCAATATAGAAAACAATATTTTTCTTTGTGTCCAGCACAAACATAACAAAATGATTAGCTACGCAAAATTGGGAAAAAAACCTACAAAATGAATAGAAGTATAAACTCACTAAATGAGAATAAAAATAATTATATCATAACATAATAATATAAAAATAATAACACTATATCATAAACAAAACCACTATATCATATACAAACACACTATATCACATAGAAATCCACTATATGTTTGTCTAATACTATACACTAGCACAGAAATACACTATACAAATACACTATATGATCTACAGACACACTATATCTACACTAGCACACAGAAATACACTATATCATAAAAAAACACACTATATCATAAACAAAGCCACTATATGATACCTAAAAGCACTATATCATATACAAACATACTATGTCAATTTATACTAAGAAATGCTTTCATCATAATTTTAAAAACAGAATTTATCTCACCAATTCAACACCAGCATCCAGTTTTGAAATATTATTCAAGTCTTGAATTTGAAACTTCCTGCATGTGATCAAATCATCAATGCGTTTAGCATCAGTTTCATCTTCAAGCACATGCAATAATGCAGCTTGCAACATAAGAACTCATATTATCAATAAATAAATAATGCATGCAAAGATAAATAATTCAACAATATAAAAATATATTACAAAAAGTTTTTACACCCTGAGAAGAAGTAAAGTAAAACATTTTTGGAGGAGAAGAGCGAGAGACTGAGTTCATTGATATTCATCATTCTTTCCCAATTATCTATACCAGATTCAAACATCTCAGTCTCAGTAGCAACCGTCCAAATCTCACTCCGAGGTATAGAGAAGAACACTTCATCCAGCTGAAAGAGCTCTTCACTGCAACAAAAAACACAAATTGTAAGAATATTTTCAATAAAAACAATACATTAAACAAATTTCATTCAAAAGTTTACCTCCCATCTAAAGGATGTTGATTTTCAGAACAATAATCAACAGCCTCCCTTAAAAATATTAGGAGATCTTGCATCACATTTTGAAAATCTTTCATCATCTTAGAAAGATGAGTGAAAGGACCCTCAACTGCATATTCATCCAGCCTTAGAGTTGACTTGGCTGGACCCCTAGACAAAGCATTTTGGAAAACAGTCCATGAATTCTCCTCCACGGACATGTCCTCACTTGCATCATAAAAAACGTTGTTGACAACGTTCTGGATGATCTCATTGGTCTTCTGACTCATTTGAGTCACTTTAAAGCTAGGGAACGCAGTTGTAGAAGGATTAGAAACCTCTTCCCAAACAGCTGGCAAATCCTACACAGCATATGCATTTGATACAATTTCATCAAAGTACTTCTGATAAATTGAACTTGACAAAATTTTATCAAGATCATCTTGGGAAGGATTATCAGAAGGAGGAATGCCAGCCACATAAGAGTCCTTCAAACTCTTTAACGAATCTATGTGGCAATGAGAGACAGCTTCCAAATCCCTCTTCCACATCAACCACATAGCATGAAGCTCCTACAAAAATCAAAACAAATAACTAATTTGTAATACTCTATATGTAAACACTAAAAATACACTATATCAAAACAAGACCAACTGTATGAAAATAACACCAACTATATCAGAAGAGAATTAAACACACCATCAGTACAACAAAACACATACACTATTACATATAAAATACATTATATCATATAGAACAATACTATATCATTCAAAACTACACTATATGAAAACGACACATTATTCAATTTTTACAAGGCACTGCAAGGCACAAACACTATATCACATACAAACACACTACATCACTCAAAACTATACTATATCAAATAGTATTAGCACACACTATTCCACATACATAATACACTATATCATATAGAACAACACTATATCAGTTTAAAATAGTATTAAATTGGAACATTATTCTAAATTTTTACAACACTACAAGTCACACACACTATAGTACACACTATATCACATACAACACCACTATATCAAATACAACACCACTATATCAAATACAAACATAATATCACATACCAGCATCACATAATCACAATCACATAAAACCACACTATATCACTCAAAACTCTACGATATCAAAAATTAATATTATTCTAAAATTTGAACTTACATCTCTAACTTGTGCAATATTTTCTTCATCAGTGAGACTTCCTGGTGGAAGCTCAAACTTAATATGAAGCTTGCCCTTCACCTTCCTCTTGGGCGCAGCCGCCTTTGGTACATCACTACTTCTACTTCCTCCACTTCCTGTATCATCACTCAATACAGGACGTGGTGCATACTGAACTTCAATTTTTTTTTGAACCGACTTCATCCGGGTGAAATCAACTTGCCCATCATCAGTGAAGTAAAACTTAGCATTTATTGGATAAGTTTCATCAAGCAAACCATTTCCAAACTTATCACATAATACTTCACGACGAATTCTCTTGGCAATTGACTCATTATCCCAATGAGCCAACAGAGGCAGTCGAGTTGGATGCACGCTATCACCAATCTGTAGTGATGGAAGTAAATCAACTGCAACAAAATTATACACCCAGTATAATTCCCCCAAGCGCCTTTAACAAACAGTGAATTCTTGTACAAAACATTCACATGCATCAACCTATCTAAAATATATTTACACCAATTCAAACGAGGAAGTCTCCGAACCTCATTTACAGCAAGAACAAGCCTCAAATCCAGTGTGTTATTTGCAACAGGAGCTAAAAAAGAAGAAAAAGCAAATAACACATACATCTTTTGAAAAACCTCCCCACCATCAACTAAATTCATTAACACAGAATAAACAGCAGACAAAGGAATATGCCCTTTATTCCGATCAACTCCAAAGTACTCCCTCCAGCTTGCTTTCAACTCAAAATGCGGATTCTCCGCATTAGGTCCCTTAGAGACATCCACCACATCCTGTCCTTCAACCAGAGGAAGTTGAAGCACATCATACACATCAAATTGGTTAACCTTGATCTCTTTTCCATAACCAACCTTAAACATGCCAGAATCACCATCAAACCTCTCCACCAACCATCCACTCAGAGAAATATTAGTCCTGGAAATTTTAAATCCAACAAAGATCCAAAACCAATTTCTATAACAGCTTTTTTCCAGTTCGACAGTAAAACCTTCATTCAGCTCACAAAGCCTTTTACCACAGCAAGTAGTTTTGAAGAGGTTTACCCTCTGTCCTTCAGCTTCAATGTATATTTTGCTCTTCTTTGGAGCTTGGAAGGTATCCTTCTCACCTACACCTTTTACCCTCTTCTTGCTTTTTGCTCCCTTTTTTGTTACAGCAGGATTACCAGCGTCAGTTCCTTCAATACCATGAACTTTAGCAGAATCAGTTCCTTCACTAACAGGAGGATTAGCAGCATCACTTCTTCCATCCTGTTGTTCAATAGATGGATTACTAACATCATCTCCAGGGTGCTCTGCAACAAAAAACAATTGTAGAGAACATACACTATATCAGAAGAAAACACACTATATCATGTCAAAACATACTATATCATGGCCAAATACACTATCATAACACTAACCTTATATCATGTAAAAATACACTATATCATCTCAAAATACACTATAATGTCAAAACACACTATATGATGTCAATATACACTATCATCCAAAACACTGCCAAAGAACTATCACAGCAACACTATCATTTCAAAATACACTATCATATCAAAATACACTATATCATCACAAAATACACTTTATCATATCAAAATACACTATAATGTCAAAGCACACTATATGATTTCAATATACACTATCATCCAAAACACTGCCAAAGAACTATCACAGCAACACTATCATTTCAAAATACACTCATATCATCACAAAATACACTATATCATATCAAAATACACTATGTCAAAACACACTATATGATGTCAATATACACTATCATCCAAAACACTGCCAAAGAACTACTACAACAACACTATATCATTTCAAAATACACTATATCATATCAAAACACAATATATCATTTCAAAATACACTAACATTTCAAGACTAATGATAGGCGTGTCGCGCACCTAACAAAAATAATTAACCTAACTAATCCTTCTAACTATGTGGTAGGGTAAGTCAGAGTCGATCCCACAGAGACAAACAGTATCAAACACTAGTTATCCTTGACTCAATTCAACTAAACAAGTGACAAACGATTATGATCATTGAACTACTAAACTACTATGAATGTAGTGCAACTAATAATATGAGAATGAATTCAAGGGCTAAAAACACCTAGAATTAAGCATCACCACTAGCATAATTAATGTAAAGATAAATTCCTACCCCAAACTGGTCAAGTAAATGTTCACAAGGAAAAATGCACCCTAAATAATACCATAAACCTCTCCCGAGTATCCATGGCTTCCCTAATATGCAATCAAGTCTAGTCCCGTGGAATCATGCAAATTAAAGACATTAAACACAACACTCTAACTTCCTAACAGTGCATTCTACCTACTCCCGTGGAGAACTTCATTCCCTTAATTGAAATACTTAATTCCGTCAAAACCCAACTCCCGTTGTGATCAAGACAATGGAATGATAGCAATACTAATTATCCCTAATCTAGTATTGAAAATTGCACAATCAATTAAGCAAGAACAATTAAGCAACTAAATTGGGGAATTAAAGGAATAAATCAAACATCAATCATGGCTAGGGTTTACTTAACCCTAGATTGGAAAACTACTCACACATATTAATTAAATGAACTAAATAAAATATAAAGAGAAACATAACTAATAATCAAGATTATAAAATAAAATACTTGAATTGATGATGAAAAAATGAAGTCTTGAATAGTTCTCCAAAACTAAGAGCAAAACTAACGCTTCACCTTGTTTATGTCGCTAGAAAGAAAATAATAGAAGTCCTACTTCAATAATGAGTGTTTGGACCCCTGATCTGGTCCAATAGTGTCTTGTAAAGCCCACCTAAAAGATCTGATCTGTATGCTCCCAAGGGGCCCATCAGCTTAGACAGAAAGCAACTTTGCCATAAAAGGGAGACAACTTTCCTACAGACATGGATGCTCCCCAATAGGGTTTCCTTTCTGGGAAATCCCCAACATTATAAAAGCAGCAAGCCCAATCAATGAGCAGGTATTGAATTGTCACCTAACTAAACCAGAGCATCTCTCTCTAGAACTATTCACTTTCTCTCTCTACCTCAATCTCAACTGACTTGAGCGTCGGAGGGGCTTTCCTGGGAACACCTCCGGGCTAGTTTTTCTTGTTTTGCAGGACTTCGGTTGACGAGACTCGGGATTATACTCCAACTCAGGATTTTAACCTCTCTAAACACACTTAACTCTTTTGACTAGTTTCTAAGCAGAAACAGTTTGGCGCCGTCTGTGGGGACACTACATCTCAAAGCTACCTACCGAGAGTAACATGGCACCCCGAAGGAAAACAACCCGAGCCTCACTACATCCACAACCAACCCCGATCCGGTCCCAGCAACCCAACGTGCTGGTCGAGTCGCTGGCCATCAACGACGAGGAATCTACTCCTCGTAATGAAGAGCAAACTGGACCCCGGGAGC
This sequence comes from Beta lomatogona, assembly GCA_947646795.1. Taxonomy (NCBI): domain Eukaryota; kingdom Viridiplantae; phylum Streptophyta; class Magnoliopsida; order Caryophyllales; family Amaranthaceae; genus Beta; species Beta lomatogona. The sequence continues at coordinate 2,085,398 of CANSNZ010001486.1, forward strand.
AATACCAACCCGATCCACCTCCCATCACAATGGCGTACATAGAAAGGATAGCACAGCAATTGAATGCAAACATGCAACGCAGCCTGCAGGAACTCATAGCGAGAATCCCCCAACTAAACCAGGGGATACCCCGAGAGTTGACCCAAGGGGAACCACGACCCAGAGATGATCCAAACACTCCAGTCCCTAACCGGGACGGGCAACGAGTGGGAGGAGACAGGTCCCGACAAGCCAACTCCCATAGGACACCAAACTCAGATGCTCGGCGGATCATTGAAGAGAATCGTAGGCGTCGGATAGAGCAGGACGCTCGGAACTTACTCAATGACAAGCAGAGAGCCAATCAGGAGAAGACTCGCCAAGAGGAGCAAGCTCAATCTCGGATTCCGTGACGGAGGCGGGAAGGATCCCCCCTCGGGTCCAAGAAGACCAGGACGGAAGGGGAAGGAGACTCAGGACCCCCACGAAACAGAAGTCCCGTCTTGATCAACAAAGGAGTACTGAATTTCATGACGCCCTTCAGTCGGGAGATCATGGAAGTCCCTAACCCAAGCAAGGTCAAGGTCCCCCTGATTGAGCAGTACTCGGAATTAGCGACCCCGACGATCACATGGCGGCCTATAAGGCCCAGATGAGTGTACAAACAGGGTGTGAAGCAGCGCGGTGCCGTTACTTAATGACTACCCTTAAGGGCCTAGCACTCAGCTGGTTTTTGGGACTCTCCCCTAGCATTATCATGAACTTTTCTGTGTTAGAAGCATTATTCCACCAACATTTCATTGCCGGGCGTCGGCACAAAAAGACTAGCATCCACTTGATGTCAATCAAGTAGCAGGAGCATGAAAGCTTGGCCGACTATATCAAACGATTCAATGAAGAGTCCCTCAAGATCTTTGACCTTCAAGACGGGGTAGCCTTCACCGCCTTGGTGTCGGGACTCTGGCCGAGCAAGTTCAGATGGTCCTTGGCCGAGAATGAAGTCACCACATTCACTGAGGCCATGAGTCGGGCCCAGAAATTCATTCAGGCCTCGGACATCTGCAAACCTGTTGTGGAGAAGTCAAAGAAAAGGAAGGAAGAAACCCCTTACCGGGAATCCAACAAAAGTAATAAAAGCAACCAACTCCTCCCGAGAACTACAGATAATGGGAACGACCCCCGCTTCAACAGAAATCGGCGTGAGATCTACTTAGATCTGAAACACAAGTCGGTATTCCCCATCCCTCCCCCTATAAGGACCTTAAAGGAAAGAAGGGATCAACGACTGTGGTGTGAATATCACCGAGAATGCGGGCACACCACTAAAGACTGCCGGGAATTGAAGAAGGCCTTGGATCACTTGGCTGATCAAGGAAAGTTGAACAGATACATCAAGCACTCTCGAGAAGAGAAAGGCAAAGAGAAAGAAGCAAAAAATGACAGCGATAACACTGATGGATATGTCGGGGTGATAGCAGGAGGACATGCCTCGGGAGGCCTCACCTACCGAGCCCGCAAAGCCCACCTCCAAGCAATGAAACAGCATGTCCTAGAAATTGAGCCCTCGAGGACGGGATGTCCCGTTATGACGTTTGGGGAGCCTGACCAGCATATTCACACCCCCCACGACGACCCCCTCGTTATAGAGATGAAGATTGCCAACTCCCGAGTTAAGAGGATTCTAGTCGACAGTGGCTCCTCGGCAGACATTATCACCCTAGACTGCTTGTGCAAGCTCAAGTATACCGAGAAAGACGTAACCCCGACAAGTCAACCGCTGATAGGCTTCGGGGGAGGATCAGCGTATCCCCTCGGATATGTGAAATTGGATGCAAGGCTCGGGGAAAGAGGAAAGGGAAGAAGCCTACCAGTCGACTTCCTGGTGGTCGACACCCCACTTCCTTATAACGCTATCATGGGCAGGCCCACATGCATGAACAAAATAAAGGCAGCCATCTCGGTTTACCAGCTACTCTTGCAATATGAAACAGACGAAGGCCAAGTCGGGAAGATCTACAGAGATCATCAGACAGCTTGGGAATGTTATACAAACAGTTTTAGGACAACATCCTCCTCAGAAGGACCAAAGAAGAGGAAAAGAGAAGACTCCGAGGACATTCCCACTGGTCTCGGGGTCTATCTTTCAAAAAATCCAAAGCTATACGAACGACCCCAGCCGGTCGAGGAGGATGAAGAAGTAATGCTTGACGAAGGCCTCGGGAATGGGGTAAGGATTGGCAAAAACTTCAGTCCCGAGATCAGGGAAAAACTCATCAACACCTTGCGAGAATACAAGGACGTGTTTGCTTACTCCGCCTCTGACATGCAGGGGCTGGATCCCAAGTTCGCATCCCATGAGCTGAACATCAAGGAGGGATTTCGCCCCATCAAGCAGAAACTCAGACATCAAGGGCCCGAGAGAAACGCGGCAGCAGCAGAAGAGGTCAAAAAAATTATTAGAGGCGGGCGTCATCGAAGAATGCCAATACACGGAGTGGTTGGCCAATGTTGTTCTGGTTAAAAAGGCTAACGGAGCTTGGCGCATGTGCGTCGACTTCACTGGCTTGAGCAAAGCATGCCCCAAGGACAATCATCCTCTACCTAAGATTGATAGGCTGGTCGATTCAACGGCTGGTCACGAGTTGCTTAGCTTCATGGATGTCAACGCAGGATACCACCAGATCCCGATGGCGCAAAAGGACCGAATACATACAGCATTCGTCAAAGCCCAAGGCGTATACTGCTACAGGATGATGTCCTTCGGGCTAAAGAACGCAGGGGCTACCTATCAACGAACGATCAACAAAGTCTTTGAGGAGCAACTCGGGAGCAACATTGAGGTGTACGTAGACGATATGATTGTCAACAGCAAAAAAGCAGTAGATCACGTCGGGGATTTAGCGGAAGCGCTGAACACCCTACGACGCCATGGCATGAAGTTAAATCCCAAGAAGTGTGTATTCGGGTTCAAAGGGGGGAAATGCCTCGGGTTCTTGGTAGATGAAAGAGGAATTAAGGCTAACCCCGACAAGATCAACGCAGTGTTAAACATGTCCTCACCAAGGAATGTGAGAGAAGTTCAAAGGCTAACAGGGTGCCTAGCAGCGCTGGGCCGCTTCTTGTCCCGCTCGGCTGACAAGAGCTTGCTATTCTTCAGAGCGCTTAAAAGGAAGGAGTTTGATTGGGACGACGAGGCTGAACAGGCATTCCAACCGCTGAAACAACACCTAGCAACGTTGCCCAAACTCATATCACCCTTGCTGGGAGAAGCTCTCTATATATACCTCTCAGTATCAAAATACGCTCTCAGTGCGGTACTCGTGGCTGAAAGAGAGGGAACTCAACACCCAGTATACTTCATCAGCCACGCTAGAGGAGCAGAAGCACGGTACAACCAGATTGAGAAGATGGTTTTTGCGCTGGTAATGGCTAGTAGGAAGTTGAAGCCATACTTCCAGGCGCACCCCATTAAGGTCCTAACCGGACAACCCATCAAAAAAATAATCGAAAGCAGAAACCATTCAACTCGGATGACCGAGCGGGCAGACCAGTTGGCAGACTTCGGGTTGGAATATGAGCCCCGAAGGGCTATCAAGGCACAAGCATTGGCGGGTTTCATTAATGAATGCAGCTCCCGACCCCTTGGCCTAGAAGAAAGGGAGTCGTGGGAGCTACAAGTGGATGGTTCGGCTTCCAAAGCAGGTAGCGGAGCCAGGCTTGTGATCATTCCCTCAGTCGGGGATAAAATGGAGTACGCTGTGAAGTTCGACTTCCTGGCCTCAAACAACGAAGCTGAATATGAAGCTCTAATCCTAGGCCTCCAAATCTGCATTAACTAGGGAGCACAGGCAGTTATGGCCAAGTCAGATTCACAGCTAATAGTAGGACAGGTCTCGGGTGAGTATGAGGCTAAGGAAGATAACATGAGGATGTACCTCAACAAAACCCAGGAACTCATCAAGAAGTTGTCCACATTCAGAATACAACACCTCCCGAGGTCCGAGAACCAGCAAGCCGACGCCTTAGCCCGCATGGCGAGTTCAGCGGAGGGGCTGACCCCTCGAGCCATCATTTGGGAAGTCCTAAATCAACCAAGTATTAACTCACTCCAAGTCTGCACCCTGAACAGAACCGATACATGGATGGAGGAAATTATAAGCTTCCTCAGATATGGCGTGTTGCCCTCGGGAGAGAAGGAGGTCGAAGCTTTAAAGAAAAAGTCAACTTGGTTTATTTGGCATGAAGGGGTCCTTTACAATAAATCCTACACGCATCCACTACTGAAGGGCGTTACACCATTTGAGGGTAATTACATCCTTCGAGAAATTCATGAGGGCGCATGCAGCAGCCATCAAGGGGCAAGGACCATTGCTGGGAAAGCTCTGAGAGCCGGGTACTACTGGCCCACACTGAAAGCTGATGCTCGGGAGTTGGTGAAGAAATGCCCCAACTGCCAGCTCCATGGAGATATCCCTCGGACTCCCACGAATCCCCTGACAACCATACAAGCAGTGTTACCATTCAGGGCAAAGAACGTTCCTCCTAGTGGCCATCGACTACTTTACCAAATGGGTCGAGGCTGAGCTACTAGCTTCAATAACAGACAAGCAAGTGCAGAACTTCATTTGGAGGAACATCATCACCCGTTTCGAGATCCCAAGGACCCTTATATCAGACAATGGGAGACAATTCAACAGTGGCCCAACCCGGGATTATTGCTCCAGGTTTGGGATTCCAACAAGGTTCTCAGCAGTATCCCGACCCCAGACCAATGGCCAGGCTGAGGCCGCCAACAAAGTGGTGCTGAATGGAATTAAGCAATCGCTGGAGGGAGTGAAGAGGTCCTGGGTCGATGATCTTCCAGGCATACTCTGGTCTGCAAGAACAACACTGAAGGAGGCAATAGGCAATTCGCCTTTCAGCTTAGTTTATGGCAGCGATGCTGTCCTTCTAGTAGAAGTCGGGATACCTTCCCCAAGGATGACATTCTATGAGTATGACAAGAATGAAGAAGAAAAGAAAGTCGAGTTGGACTTACTACCGGAGTCTAGGGGTAATGCGCTACTCAAGTCAATCCGCAACAAGCAACGGGTAACCAGGCAATTCAACCTCAGGGTGAAAGCTAGGCCAATTCATGTAGGTGACTGGGTAGTCAGAAAGGTCGAGGCCATAGGGCTGGCACAACTAAAAGGCAAGCTAGGGCCTAAATGGGATGGACCTTACAAGGTCACGGAAGTAATCAAGCCGGGAACATACCGACTCGAGTCACCCCAAGGCACCCCACTGGCCCGACCTTGGAATGCAGACAACCTGAAGAAATATTACATTTAATTAGGAGCTTAGGCCACACTTGAGCCTCATTTTGTAAACCGCAACTCGGGGCAACCAGTTGTATCCTATTAGAGTTGGCGAGGTGTCTTGGGCCTTATTTTGTTAACCACAACTCGGGGCAACCAGTTGTACCCAATTAGAGTTGGCGGGATTTCGAGAACTCAGCCACTAGTGGGCCTACCGTTCATTTTGTTAGACGCAACTCGAGGCAGTAAGTTGTACCCCATAGTTGACAGTCTCGAGAATATGAATGAAAGAGCACCTGATTCGTAACAGTTGCATTTTACAAAATTATACTCGAGAAATTGAAAATTGAAATATACTCGGTTAATTAAACTCGGAGTTACTACAAACATAAAGCAACTTCATTAAGTTAGAAAAATACAACCTAAAGGCCCCGAGAACATAACTCCCAGGTAGGGGTGTGCATAAAGGGTCCCGGGACCGGAATCTGGACCGGAACCGGACCGGAATGGACCGGACCGGTTGATTCCGGCCGGTCCCCGGTCCAGAGAAATTAAGGATTCCAGGTTTCCGGTCTGGTTCGGGTTAAAACTGGAATTTTCCGGTCCGAAACCCGGAATCTATTGTTTTTTAAAAAAAAAAAAGTCGCTGGCTAAACTTTGACTCTTGTCTCTCTCCTAAACTCCCTTCAACAGTTCAGCTCAACAAAACGTCAAACCCTAAACACCCTTCAATCTCTCAGCCCCCTTTCCTCTTCTCTCTCCTAAACTCCCTTCAAGGCTTCAATCCTCTGGTCCAGCAGCACGACGGCTGATGCGAGAGTCGAGACCACCGTTTACCAGCCACCGCACCAGTGACGCGAACCCCATTCCGACCACCAGCGAGGCGAATTGAAGGTAAATACCTTCCTTCTCTTTTGTATTTTCGAATCCTTTTCAAATTAATTTATGAATTCTTGTGATTTGCAATTTTATTATGTTTTTTTAAATCCTTGTTTGTTTGTTCATTAATTTCAATTTTTCGAATGCTTGTTTTCATTAATTTAGAATTATTATCTTGCAATGCATGTTAATTTCGAATTTATACTATGAAATATTATATTTATTGATGTTAGTATTATAATTTATATGTCGAATTATTATGTTGTTATTTTATTTATGTTAATTTCGAATTTTATCTATGAAATATTTATACTTAGAATGTTAGTATTGTACTTATTCATGTTGCATTATTGTATTTGTGCTATATATTGGATTTGTTTTTGTATTGATGCAGATAATTTTGAATTTCATGAACATTTTTTTTTGGTGCGGATAAGTGCGTATGAATATAATATTGTGATGGTGTACTTGTAGTTATTGTCTTTATCAAAGATTTGCTCATTAGATATTTTTTGTTTGATTCTTTACATTGAAAAAATGTGAAAGCACTAATTTTACCAAATTAATGAAGTTGAAGTCCTTGTTTGATTTTTGTATCGAATTATGAGTGACTATATGGAGTATTGTGATACTGGAAAAGGCTTATTCTATGAAGTATTTATATTTATTCATTCTTATCTTGTGGACTTGTGGTGTGAGCTAGCTGAGTATTTATTCATCAAAGTGATAATGAATACTTGGATTAGAATTTAATACTTAAAAGGTGATATTTTTTCCAGATAGATTAATGTTAATGTTCTTGAACATACATTAACTTTCTCAAGAGGTCAACAACGGATTCACATTCTTGCAATGTAAGATTTATTCATATTTTATATATTATATTATAGTTTATATATGTAAGTTATTTTGATCCTTACTTATTGCTTATGTTATATTGTAGATGGAGAGCTCCCAATCCAAAAAGCAACCTGTTTATTTTTCAGATCAAACTGCACAAACATTATCAGATGCAGCTACCAACACGGATATGGAAGAATTGCGCAAGTCCTTACCTCCACACAAGAACCTAAAAGAAGGGAGACAATACTTGGTTAGAACAAAGAGTAAGAGGAAAGCAACTTATTGGGAGCATTTCGTCGAGTTTTTAGAAGATGGAAAACTACGAGCTGAATGTAAGTATTGTGAAAAAACTTTTGCTGCTGATGGTAATATTAATGGATCAAAGAATGTTAAGAATCATTGTGAAAGATGTCTTGGTAATCCTGTTAATAAAGAAAAGGGTAAAGGAAAGCAAAGTGAGCTATTTTTTCAATCTGGGGAAGGAGATAAAGATAATGAGGATGGGAAATTGAAGTATGGGACTGTAAATGTGAAAGATGTTAGGGAAGCATTAATTCATATGATCATTGTTGATGAGCTTCCATTTAAGCATGTGGAAAAAGCTGGTTTTAAGCATTTTGTGCAAGTTGCTTGTCCTAAATTTCACATTCCATCTCGTACTACTATTGCTCGTGATTGTTTGCAACTTTACTTTAGTGAAAAGGCAAAGTTGAAAGAAACTTTAAGGAGTTGTCAAAGAATTTGTGTGACAACTGATACTTGGACATCAATCCAAAGAATTAACTATATGTGTCTCACTGTTCATTTCATTGATAATGATTGGAAATTGAATAAAAAGATAATAAATTTTTGTCCAATTTCTAGTCATAAAGGTGAGGCCATTGGTAAAGTTGTTGAGGGATGCTTAGAACATTGGGGTATTGAGGATAAGCTTTTTACCGTTACAGTTGACAATGCTAGCTCTAATGACCTTGCTTGTGCTCATTTGAAAAGAATGGTTCAACGAACTGGTTGTGTTAGTGGTGGAAAATTTCTTCATGTTAGATGCATTGCTCATATTATTAATCTTATTGTTTGGGATGGCATTAGGGAGCATGATGTATGCATTGATAGGGTTAGAAATGCTGTGAAGTATGTTAAAAATTCCCCTGCAAGAATACTTAGGTTTAAAGAACTTGTTTCAAAGGCAAATATACAAAGCAAGTCTTCTTTGTCATTTGATGTCCCCACTCATTGGAACTCAACCTACACCATGTTAGATACGGCTTTGAAATTTCAACGTGTCTTTAGTGGGATATCTCTTCCTGATGGGGAGGGTGTGAAGGATAGTGAAAGGCCTCCGGAATGTGATGATTGGAAAAAAGTAGAGAGATTAATAGTGTTTTTGAAGGGATTTTACCTTTTAACTCGTCGTATTTCGGGTTCTCTTTATGTGACGAGCAATAAAGGTTTATTTGAGATTGCGGCCATTTATTATATATTGAACAAATGGGTAAAACATTCTGATTTGGATTTTCAAGCCATGGGTCTTGCAATGCAAGCAAAATATGATAAATATTGGGAAAATGTGGACAAAATAAATATGTTTATCTATATTGCTGTGGTTCTTGATCCTCACTCCAAATTGGTGGTTGTTGAATTGACACTTTGTGATATGTATGGAAAAGAAAAGGGCTTGGAGCTTGCTAATCATGTGAAGGAATATGCTTATACTTTATTTGATGAGTATAGAGCTACGTATTCTTCTTCTATTCCTCCAAGTGGACAAAGTGGGGATTCTATGTCAATTGATGTGGATGATGATGATGATGATTACATAGGAGGGGGAGTCAACTACATGAGAAGTCTCATGGATAGAGCAAAGAGGTTGAAAGGATCGAGTGGATATGTGAGGAGTGAATTTGAAAGGTATTTGAATGAACAACTAGGTAGTGAGGAAGAAGATTTGGATACATTATCTTGGTGGGCTTGTAATGGGCACCGCTATCCAATTGTTTCACGCATGGCTCGTGACATACTAGACATCCCTTTGTCCACCGTTGCATTGGAATCCGCTTTTAGTGCGGGAGGTCGTCATCTTAATCCATTTAGGAGCTCCTTGACTCCTAAGGTAATACATTTTATTCATGGAAAACAAGTTACTCTATTTTTTTTTTTATAGTTTGGATGTGTTCTAATTTTATTTCATTTTTTTTGTAAGATGGTTCAAGCTCTAATTTGTACACAAGATTGGCTTAGAGCAAAGGGAATGTCGGGAGTTAATGTGGAGGAAAACCTAAAGGAGTTGGAGGAAATTGAGAAAGGTAATGCTATTTTATTTTTTCTTACTTCCATTTTTTCATATCTCTTAGTTTTTAATTTTAACTATTAATCAATTGTTTTTTTCATGACTAAATCTAGATGTGCAAGGTGATGATTTGGATGATGATGTCGTTTTTGTGGACTCATTTGTGTGATCGAAATTGGAGGAAGAAAAAAATCTTGAAGATTTGTGATTGCCAAGTTATTTTGAAGATATTATGTAGTTTAAGTTAGTATTGCCTTAACTTAAGAACTTGGACTTTTAACGTTAATTTTTTTTTCAAAGTGATGACTTTTAAAATTAATTATTATGTATTAAGTTGGATTGTTGAGGACTTGATGTTACAAATTGGTGTATAGAACATTTGAACTTATTATTAAGTTTTGAACAAAGGTTGGCGGCTTGGCGCGCACAAACAGCTCAAAGCAGGAGAGGAATATTTTGTCAAAAATCAAAAAAATAAAAAAAAAACAGGTCCATTCCGGTCCAAAATCGGACCGGACCGGAATTTTCAGGTCCGATCCGGTCCCCGGTCCGAAAAAATCTGGAATTCTGGTCCCAGTCCATTCCGATTCCGGATCGGTGCACACCCCTACTCCCAAGAGTCCCAGAAACAAGTGCAGAACTGGAGAAATGAAAAACTAAGCCGCCAGAGTCTTATCAGGAGAACTGTCGGTGCTACCGGCACCGTCCCCATCTGAATCCTTGCCGGAACAGAGACCCTCGGGGTCAACAGTATCAACAGCGGGATCTACAGAGCTCGGGGTGACCTCTGCGGTCGCCGAAGCCTGAGCAATAACAGCCGGCTGAGAAACAACAGGGGGGTCTGAGTGGTAGGACGAGCATGGGACGCCTCCTTCTGTTCCTCGACAATACGGCGGTTGAACTCAGCTTCGACGTCGTCCCAGTTCAGAGAAGAGTCTAGACCTATCAACGTCCTCAGGGTCGTGGAAAGATAAATTCCCACCACCGCCTCTTCTCGTGACATCTCGGGAACCAAGCCTAAAGCGAGCCCTCCTCGGGGGGAAAAATGGGAATTCCCCACTCACCACTGGTATAAACATGATAGAACATCCGTCTAAACCCTTTTTGGTTCGAAGGGGCATCACAGACAACTTTGTAGCCCGCTCGGCATTGAAAGCGGAACCACCCGGGGCCATGACGGTCAGCGGGCCCTAACATCAATATAAAAATATTACGCCATAAGCGCATACTCGGGGTAACACCGAGGAGATCACAAACGGAAACGAAGCCATTTATAGTCAACCAACTGTTGGGCAGAATATTTGTCAGTGTTAGTTGATAGGCATTGAGAAGCTCCTTGATGAAGGGATGCAAAGGGAACCTAAGACCCATCTACATACTCTGGTGGTATACCGACACACATCCCATCGGAGGAGTCATCATTGAGTCGGTATGCTTGGCTCGAATCACAAAATACGGGTCCTGAATCCAAAATTTGGTCACCACATACTTGGCGTTTCTCTCCATGTACTTTAGGAACGTGGCCTCAGGGTAGTAACTATGAGGTCCGCCCTCGGGATCCAGAGATGGGTACTCCTGGCCTGAAGTAGTCGGGGCCTCTTCTTCAGCCCCCTCGGACACCGTGACAACCCCATCGGAAATAAACCGGTCAAGGTAACTAGAGCTACATGGCCTATGAGCTAAAGAGACCTCCCAGGAACCCGGAATTACTCCCTCATCCTCTTCACTTAACGAGTCTGAGGGACTGGGTAAAGGAACCGCCTCGGGAACGACCAATGGGTCCTCACACGGGACTCGGGTGCTAACTAAGAACCCCTCAACCCCACGTATCTCTTCCGACAGCTTAGGAGAAGCAAGGTCATTTGGGTCGGACTCGGGATCCATCCTATGGACGTCTACTGCAAATACCAAATAAGGAAATACAGAATTATTACTATGGAAGAGCGTACCTGCTCGGGAATTCTCGGTCTCGGGAGTATAACAAGCGCAGGCGCTCGTGAACTCGGGACTGGATCAAGCTATGGAGAAAGTTAGAGAGAGAAAGAAGAGAGAGATTGAGGAAATTCGCAAATGATTGAAAGTACGGAAAAACAACTCTCTCCCTCCTCTATATACATTCATCTCCGTGCCCGCGTCACGACAACCTCAGGGCCGCCTTAGATGGGCTCCTAAGACCTGGGTCTTTAGTAAGAAAGGCCCAAGGATTAAATCTTGGACCAAAAGGCCCAACTTGGCACAAAGGCACTAAGTTTAGAAAGTCAACGGTCAAATGGTCAAACACACGAAAGTTTGACTGGAAACCAGCTCAGTTCAGGGGGCTCAGTACTTGGCCAAAAATTGGCTAAGTACCTCATGACCAACTCGGGATTCCTATGGGAGGGCTCATCAGTCCCCGAGTTGGCCCATACCCACCTCGGCCATGCCAGGGGGCTCAGTCCTTGGCCAAAAATTGGCTGAGCACCTCATGACCAACTCGAGATTCCTATGGGAGGGATCATCAGTCCCCGAGTTGGCCCATACCCACCTCGGCCTTGCCAGGGGGCTCAGTAATCGCCCAAAAATTGGCTAAGTACCTCATGACCAACTCGGGATTCCTATGGGAGGGCTCATTAGCCCCCGAGTTGGCCCATACCCACCTCGGCTTTGCCAGGGGGCTCAGTACTTGGCTAAAAATTGGCTAAGTACCTCGTGACTAACTCGGGATTTCTATGGGAGGGCTCATTAGCCCCCGAGTTGGCCCATACCCACCTCGACCTTGCCAGGGGGCTCAGTACTTAGACCAAAAATTGGCTAAGTACCTCACGACCTCATTAGCCCCCGAGTTGGCCCATACCCACATCGGCCTTGCCAGGGGGCTCAGTTTTTGGCCAAAAATTAGCTAAGTACCTCATGACCAACTCGGGATTCCTATGGGAGGACTCATTAGCCCCCGAGTTGGTACCTCACCCACCTCGGCCTTGCCACGGGGCTCAGTACTTGGCCAAAAATTGGCTAAGTACCTCATGACCAACTCGGGATTCCTATGGGAGGGCTCATTAGCCCCTGAGTTGGTACCTCACCCTCCTCGGCCTTGCCAGGATGCTCCCTACTTGGTCCAAAAATGGCCAAGTACATCAAGTCTAGGGCTCATTAGCCATTTGATGAAAGGGGTAAGCATAGGAAGGATCATTAGTCGGGGCTCGTTTGATGAAAAGTGAACGCACTCGGGGTTCTTCTGAGGCACTAAAGCAACATCGAACGAGTCGGGGTATGCACTACCCGGGTCAGGGGTCGCCTGGCCATTAACGCGTGATGCTCAGGATTCGTCTGAAGCATGGAACCGCGTCGGGATCTATAAACCTCTCGAGTCGGGGCTCTTTGAGGAAAGGTGAGCACACTAGGGGTTCGTCTGAGCACCAAAGCAACGTCGACCGAGTCGGGGTTTGTACTCAGAGCCTGCACTCTCTCGGGACGGGGTCACCTGTCAATAAACACTTGGTGCTCTCAGGAAGTGGTCTGAAGTTCAGAACCGAGTCGGGAGTTGTACCCTTCCGAGTCGGGGCTCGAGTGGCAAAAATATGGGCACACTCGGGGTTCGTCTGGGGCATCAAAGCAACGCCAACCGAGTCGGGGTCGGCACTCACCCCGGGTCGGTATTCGCCTGGCAAGAAAGATATGGGCACACTCGGGGTTCGTCTGGGGCATCAAAGCAACGCCAACCGAGTTAGGGTCGGCACTCACCCCGGGTCGGTATACGCCTGGCAAGAAAAAAAAACTGACGTTCTCGGGGTTTGTTTGAAGCTCAGACCCGAGTCAGAATATATAGCCTACCGAGTCGGGACTCGTCTGATGGAAGGAGCGCCATGCTCATCGGGTACGTTAGAAGTCTGGCCAACACCATCTCGGGATGAATCCAGGGGGAATCATTTCACCGACCAACCTCTCCAGACTCGGGACTCACAAGAGGTTCTTCCTCGGGCTTGGCATACCTTGAAACACATCATACACATCAAATTGGTTAACCATGAACTCTTTTCCATAACCAACCTTAAACATGCCAGAATCACCATCAAACCTCTCCACCAACCATCCACTCAAAGAAACATTAGTCCTGGAAATTTTAAATCCAACAAAGATCCAAAACCAATTTCTATAACAGCTTTTTTCCAGTTCGACAGTAAAACCTTCATTCATCTCACAAAGCCTTTTACCACAGCAAGTAGTTTTGAAGAGGTTTACCCTCTGTCCTTCAGCTTCAATGTATATTTTGCTCTTCTTTGGAGCTTGGAAGGTATCCTTCTCACCTACACCTTTTACCCTCTTCTTGCTTTTTGCTCCCTTTTTTGTTACAGCAGGATTACCAGCATCAGTTCCTACAATACCAGTAACTTTAGCAGAATCAGTTCCTTCACTAACAGGAGGATTAGCAGCATCACTTCTTCCATCTTGTTGTTCAATAGATGGATTACTAACATCATCTCCAGGGTGCTCTGCAACAAAAAAACAATTGTAGAGAACATACACTATATCAGAAGAAAACACACTATATCATGTCAAAACATACTATATCATGGCCAAATACACTATCATAACACTAACCTTATATCATGTAAAAATACACTATATCATCTCAAAATACACTTTAATGTCAAAACACACTATATGATGTCAATATACACTATCATCCAAAACACTGCCAAAGAACAATCACAGCAGCACTATCATTTCAATATACACTATCATATCAAAACGCACTATATCATCACAAAATACACTTTATCATATCAAAATACACTATAATGTCAAAGCACACTATATGATTTCAATATACACTATCATCCAAAACACTGCCAAAGAACTATCACAGCAACACTATCATTTCAAAATACACTCATATCATCACAAAATACACTATATCATATCGAAATACACTATATCATCTCATAATACACTATAATGTCAAAACACACTATATGATGTCAATATACACTATCATCCAAAACACTGCCAAAGAACTACTACAACAACACTATATCATTTCAAAATACACTATATCATATCAAAACACAATATATCATTTCAAAATACACTATATCATATCAAAACACAATATATCATTTCAAAATACACTAACATTTCAAGACTAATGATAGGCGTGTCGCGCACCTAACAAAAATAATTAACCTAACTAATCCTTCTAACTATGTAGTAGGGTAAGTCAGAGTCGATCCCACAGAGACAAACAGTATCAAACACTAGTTATCCTTGACTCAATTCAACTAAACAAGTGACAAACTATTATGATCAATGAACTACTAAACTACTATGAATGTAGTGCAACTAATAATATGAGAATGAATTCAAGGGCTAAAAACACCTAGAATTAAGCATCACCACTAGCATAATTAATGTAAAGATAAACTCCTACCCCAAACTGGTCAAGTAAATGTTCACAAGGAAAAATGCACCCTAAATAATACCATAAACCTCTCCCGAGTATCCATGGCTTCCCTAATATGCAATCAAGTCTACTCCCGTGGAATCATGCAAATTAAAGACATTAAACACAACACTCTAACTTCCTAACAGTGCATTCTACCTACTCCCGTGGAGAACTTCATTCCCTTAATTGAAATACTCAATTCCGTCAAAACCCAACTCCTGTTGTGATCAAGACAATGGAATGATAGCAATACTAATTATCCCTAATCTAGTATTGAAAATTGCACAATCAATTAAGCAAGAACAATTAAGCAACTAAATTGGGGAATTAAAGGAATAAATCAAAGATCAATCATGGCTAGGGTTTACTTAACCCTAGATTGGAAAACTACTCACACATATTAATTAAATGAACTAAATAAAATATAAAGAGAAACATAACTAATAATCAAGATTATAAAATAAAATACTTGAATTGATGATGAAAAAATGAAGTCTTGAATTAGTTCTCCAAAACTAAGAGCAAAACCAACGCTTCACCTTGTTTATGTCACTAGAGAGAAAATAATAGAAGTCCTACTTCAATAATGAGTAATCAATGAATGAATAATCATCATCTAATTAGAAAAACCCCAATATTAAATTGTAACTCCTAATACTAGTAGAATTCTAAGTTACAAGATAAGGATGGTCCACTAAATCATTAAAAGAGGCGGAAGCTTCAGCAAAACTGGGCCAACTTGCGAAGCCCATATCTCTTAGAATATAGCTCGCCTTGGGCCGTGCAATATATCGTTGGAAAGTTCTTCAAGCCTACTTTCCAATGTTGCTGGAATTGTCCAATTATCACTGACGAGTCAAAAGTTATGGATAAAAGAGTGAACATTACTCCATTTCCATAATTCTTTCATTAAATTCCAACTCCAATTTAGCTCCAAATTGCACTCAAATATATATGTAACGATCCTTATCAACGTAGCTTGCTTCCAATTGCTCCTAAGTACTCGAGCTTGTCCAATAATACTCCAATTATGTTCTCAATACCTGAAATTCATCAACGAACACCGAAAACGCACAAAAGGAGTAATATTTGCCAAATTAAGTAATAGTATGCAATTATGAACTATAATGCACCTAAATGATCCTAAAATGCAACCTAAATGCACCTAAAACCTATATACAAATATGATACATCAACTAACAAAAAGTAGTATAATTACAAATACACTATATATTTACAAAACAAATTATATCATGTCAAAATATACTATATCATCACAAGAATAACACAAATACAAATTATCACAAAAAAAAACCTAAAAAAAACATAAAAACTCCAAAAATCGCACAAAAATCAACAAAAATTTATCATGCAAACAATAAAAATCGAACAAAAATGAACGAAGAGTAATTAAAACTAAAAAAATCAAAACTCCAAAAAATCGCACAAAAATGAACGAAGAGTAATTCAAACTAAAAAAACATCATAACTCCAAAAATCGCACAAAAATCAACATAAATTTATCATGCAAACAATAAAAATCGCACAAAAATGAACGAAGAGTAATTCAAACTAAAAAAAAATCAAAACTCCAAAAAATCGCACAAAAATGAACGAAGAGTAATTCAAACTAAAAAATATAAGAACTCCAAAAATCGCACAAAAATCAACATAAATTTATAATGCAAACAATAAATCGCACAAAAAATGAACGAAGAGTAATTCAAACTAAAAAAAAATCAAAACTCCAAAAATTATAAGAAATTATAGTAAAAACGAAAATCAACAACATAATTAATTACCATCAGTATGAGCAGTTCCACTAACACCAGGAAACTCCGACTCCTCTGCACGACCACCACCAAGAGACGAACGCAAACCACGACGTTTTGAGTAATTCCGATTAGCGACCGTTTTCCTTCCCATTGCTAAATTCAAGCGAAAAAATTACACAAAACTGAACGAAAAAACTGAAAATGAAGAAGTTAGGGCAGAGAAGACTACACAGAACTGAACTTGAAGAGAGAGAAAATGAAGAAGTTATTAATGAGAGAGTAAATGCAAAAATTATAAGAGAAAGGAGGAGTTAGAAGAAGTTATCAGAGGAGAGAGAAGTTATCAGAGGATAGAGAAAAACTGAATGCGGCAAAAACTGAAAGTGCTAATCATTACAATTCTCAACTCACATGATATGGTTCGGGTGCACACTAATTAGTATGCACCGAATCGGATAATCGTCACCAATTTAAATTAGGTTCACTTGGAATCTATACTTGTAGTTTAAGTGTGACTATGTAACAGGTCCAACTTAATTTAGTAGTATATTAATCTGATATTGGTATACGTATCAACATTGGCTTCTAGTAAAGCGTCATGATATTCTATATTAAAATTGAATTTAGATAATCTATTATTATATATTTATTTAAAGTACATGATCATAAACATTTCCAACATCAAGATGGGAACCAAAAACTAGGGATCAAATTTTGAGTACGTTATGAAATATGTGACTCTCTATACACAAAATAAAACATAAAAAGAATCCATAAATACTCTCAATCTATATAAATATCTAAAACAACATCCTTAAGGCCACATGACATAAAGCTAGAGAAGTTGTGCCCATGTGGCATGCTCTATTGTTTAGAGGCTCAATGAGATAGTACACGTGGCAATCACCTCTTATTATTAATTTCCTATTATTATGCCTCCTAATTGAGATTTTAATTGTTGTATTTTAGGAAACAAAGATTGACCTTCTAATTGCAAGATTTGATACCGGGTGGTCAATAAGATTTTGATTTTCATAATTCAAGGAATCATAGCCTCAAATCAAGGATATGATTACTTACTGCAAAAATCACGGTACAAAATTAAGATTTTCCATGATTTTAAGAAAATATTCTCCTTACATATTTGGAAAAGATAATCTTCTCCAATTTGCAACTGTGAACATTTATTTCAAACTTTTCTGTGCTTTAGAAAAAAGAAAAGAGGAGAGAGAGATCGAGAATATGAGACAATTTTACCAGCAAATTCTGAGACGAAGAAGTAAAGAACATCATCTCAATATCAAATTCGAAGAAGGTTATCTTCTCATCTCAATCACGAGGTTTTCTTGCTTTCTTGCTGAATTAGGTTTGAGAAGGGTCATATCAATCAAGAGGTTTTCTTTTCTCTCCTCCTTTGTTGCTGAATTATGGTTTCATTATAAGTTTATCAAAAAATTTGAATTACAATTGTTGTTTTTGTTTTTCAGTATTATTTTTGCAAGTGCAGGTTGAAGGAAATCTTACGCAGGTACAGACTTAGAACAGGAGAGAGAGATTACAAGGTTTTGAGAGAGTATCATTATGATCAATTTATTTTATTTAGGTATTTTTTTATAGTATTTGCTAAATTATTTTTTGACTTAGAATTCTTTCTTTAATGTAGCAAGGGTAGAGGCAGAGCATTTTGTGGTGTTTGTATGCTTCCATGACTTATCAAATAGATGGGTGTTTATATGCTTCCAATTTCCATACTCAAGCTCATACGAATAAATAGGAATCAGTAAGTTTTTGCATGTCCATCCAAGCAATTCTTTATCTGCGTTCCCTCCTTGAGACATATTTTATTAAGTTTTTATTGGGGGGTTGGGGGGGTTGAAGAGAGAGAGGTTTACCAAATCAGTATTTTATTAGTGACGACAATAATGACCCGTGCAATTTTGTTTTGAAATCTTTTCATAATCTGACTTGAATATCCTCAGATCCACTCTCTGTTTTTTCATTCTTGACTTGAAAATTGGTGAAACATAGCCAAAGTAAGCAAAACCAACAACTAATTTTTTTTTTGGAAGGGCAACAACTAATTTGATATTTCTAAATTTGTGTTGAAATTTTTTAATATTGATTAATTGTTGCAGGAAGCAAGAGTAACAGGGGTACGTATAACTCAAGAAAAAGTACAAAATGATAAAATAAAGTAGAGGAGAATCACAAGAATTATTTTACTTAAGTAACATATCAAGCTAAGATACAATTACTCTTTAAATAAACGGTAAATTCATTGTTCTTATATTATTTCTAGATGCAGTAGTGACTACGCTTTCTTAGATTTTGCAGACAAATCTGAATCCATTACAAGACAATCCTTCATATTCAGTAGTCAATTAAGAAACAATAATCATTTTATCATTCATCATAGTTTTCAGTTTTTCTCTTTTAATTATTAGTGTTTTTTTTTTAATTTGGAGAAATGCTTTTTTTGTTTTGTTATAATAATAGAAATATTATCAACTAACATGAGCATATAATATTGACTCATCACGTTGTCTTTACTATAATTAACTTATTTCAATTTCCTGTCTTTTTTTTAAAGGAATCAATTTCCTGTCTTTTAATCAGACAATATTTGTGGACTTTGAGGACACTGTTATTCAAAAGGTTAGTCGTTTTACTATTAATCTATGACTTTTTGTAAAAGGTTGTTATCCATACATGTTACTTGGAGTCTTCAAAAGTTTTAGTTTTTATAGAAGTTTTGGATACGCATATATATATATTGAGCATTTTTTTACTTGCTCAAATTAGTACATATATATTGGTAATTAGTAGTTTGTGATCATAGGAAATGAGATTCAGATGGGTAGGTCTTCTGATTTTATAGGCTGTTTAACATTAAAATGGTCCAAGGGGTATACATTTTGGACGACAAGGTCCTCGCAAAAGGTACTAAACTCATACTATATGTGTAGTTTCTAAAAATTAAAATGGAAGTTATATGGTAGTCTATGATTTGGGCTGCTAACTGCATTTCATGAATCATGGTTTAGGTGTATTATAAGTCAGATGAAGTTACAACATGTATTGTTACTTGTGGAGGTCTATGTCCTGGACTTAACACTGTGATCAGGGAATTGGTTTGTGGCTTGGATTACATGTATGGCTTTAAAAATATCCTGGGAATTGAATTCTCATGTTATTACAATCGGATATTTTTTTGACAGGAAAATCTGTGTTTCTTTGCTTATAAGCTTATTTGTCTATGATGGATTAAATAATTGATGGAATTCGGGGCAAATTTTGTATATGCAGTGTGGCTACAAAGGATTCTTTTCTCGAAATACAATTCCGCTGACACCTAAGACTGTTGACAACATTCACAAACGGGGTTCTCGGCACATCATCAAGAGGTTGCTATGTCACTTCCAGAATTGTTGACAGCATTGAGGACATAGGAATTAATCAGGTATCATCAGATTAGTGTTCTTGATGTTCTTTCACATTTTCAAATTAGTACATATAACATTCTCGATTTCATGTGATTAGGTATACATAATTGGAGGAGATGGAACTGAAAAGGGCGCATCAGTATTTTATAAGGTACTTAGTTTAGGACTCTGATTTCAGGCTTTGAACTCATGTATGGTAAGTAGGAAAGCATCACTTACTAATAATTTTCCCATTGTTGCATATCAGGAAGTAAGAAAACTGTTAGATAATGTGATATTAAGTGGTATTAGTGGGAGCAGGATTGGGGGTTTCTTGATCTTTGGCCATGTGTGATGTTCAAAAGGAAGGTAGGGCAGTGGGTATAGGTGGCGCACAAATTGGAAGTCAAGAGACACAAAGCTAAGTGTACTGGGCACGTAGAGGAAATTGGGTGGAGTATGAGTGGGGAAATCGTGCTGAAGCTAACAGTGGAACTTAGGAAGGCTAGGTAAGATTCAAAAAAAAAAATTGTGTGGAAACTAGAATAATTTTAGCCTCTTGATTTTCAATACTTGGATTTTGACAAAATACGGTGTGTAAAAGTCAATGTATAAGGAATAAGGTATGTATTAATATTTAGTAGTAGATAGTACAATAGTAGAGGAGATAGAAATGGGAGGAGTGAGTAAAAATGTAAGAATTGTTAAACATATTTCTATTCATTTGTTTTGTTTGTTTTTGTTTAAGGTCTTTTGGTGGTGTTTAATGGGGAATGCGGTGAGATTTCAGCTGCGTGTTGCCAGATTTTTGCGCCTTTCTTCTGAATGACTTTTGCGAGTTGCTCTTCATTTTTTGTATCTTTTTCCTTAATTTCTCCAAGAATTAGATAGATGGAATGAGAATGATAATTTCAGTGAGATGAGATATGTGGAGGTGGTAGAGAAATAAGGAAAATAAGAGGACGACGAAAATAAAAGGAAGGTTAATTGAGATTTGGATCATTTGATTAGCTAGATGAAAAGTTTGTTAGCTGTGTGGCTGTATTAAGAACACCATTTTCCGTCCACTGATTATCCTCCATTTCTACAGGTGGAAGCTTTGGCAGTTAAATTGACTTGCTTTCTTGCTTACTTGCTGAATTAGGTAATATACATGGCAAAATCCTATGTGGCACCTTCTCAAGCCTCTAGGATATGTTTCTTTTTGGTGTACATTAATTAAATATGTCAATTGACGAAAACCAATGGTTAAGGCATGGCAATTTGTATAGTAGTTTGTAGTTGATTGTTTGAATAAATACCAAATGAAATTCAAAATGTTAGGTGTTTGATTATAATAATTTATGAATGAGATAACGGAAATGGATTGTTAAAGGTAATCGATATGCACTTTTTTGCCAGCAGGATAAATAGCACATTACACGCATAGCAAGTTTCATGATAAGGCAAATTTCAAGCTATTGTATCGACATGCATCTATACATCTATGTGTCTAATTTGCATCTTCGTATTATACCTATAGATTTCATACGAAATATATAATTTTGCCTAAAGAAAAAATTAAGAATTTATCCATATATAATGCTATACATATAAATTTCATCTAAAGAAGCCTTGAATTTCAAAATATAAATTAAAACATCTATCTGAATTATAATTATTGTGGGAGCCTAAATCCTAAGGCTAGCTAGGGAAAACTGACCTAACCTGTTTACCGAACCCAATCTGAAATAACCAGGTTTTGGGTTGAGATTTTCGACCCATTTACTTCCCATTTAAATAAATGGGTTTCTCTAAGGTTGACATTTTCAACTCGGTACTAAAATGCTTTGACCCGTTTAACTCATTCATATATAAATTTTCTAAAAGCTATATTGAAATTAGTGAAAATTTAATAACTACTAATTGCAGAACAAATATACTGAAAGAAAACTTTTATTGTTGAAAAATAATTAGTTTTAATAAAATTATAATAGTAGGAAATATATAATTAGGTTAAATGGCTTAAATGAGTAACCAGATTAACCATTAGGTCAGGTTCGGGTTGAGTTATTCAATCCTTTTAATAGAACATGGCTTCTTTGCATGAGAATATTATAACATAGTAAAACAAAGATATGTGATTATATATATATATATATATATATATATATATATATATATATTTTTTTTTTATATATATATATATATATATATATATATATATATATTACATGCTCCAATATTCATGAAAAAGGCTATTATTGTGGATCATATTGTCAAACTAAAAAGGGGAAGCGAGTGGCCTGATTAATCACTTAAATATTGAACTTTTTTTTCTTAAATATAATAGTACGAAATATATACTTGGTTTAAATGGGTTAAATGGGTAACCAGATTAATATTTAGGTCGGATTAGGGTTGAGATTTTCAATCTGTTTATAAAAGATGGCTTATTAGCATGAGAAAATTATAACATTGTAACACAAAGATACATGATAAATATTACATGCTTCAAGATCCATGGAAAAGCCTAATATTATGGATCATATTATCAAACTAAAAAGGACAAGAATTAGCGATTAGTTTGACTAATCACCTAAATATTGCAATCTTTTTTTTTCTAAAAAGAAAGGAACAAAACCTACAAAACTCATTTGATAACAGAAACTACAATATTATAATAAAATCTACTGAAAGTTTTTTTTTTATATTATCCAATGTTATTTACAAATTTTAGATACATAAGTTCCAAAGGTATTTTATTTGTCCTCAAATAAACTATAGTTTTGTACTTAATGTAAAATTTTTAGATTCGGTCCTACCATATTGTTCTTACATGGTTAAAAATTTGGTGTATCAAATTAGAAAAGTCACACGATGAAATGAGCTTACCAAATACATACTGTATTTATATTTATTTACACAGTCACTTGAGTAAAGCAATAGGCAGAGTGAAGACTTTTTTAGTCAAGTATTTTTTTTCTAAAAAAAGGTTGGTCACGTATTCCGACATAATATTAAGTCCCTATTTTTTTGGACTTATTTTCAGTTCAATTTCTCACAATTCCGTTCCGTTCAGTTCAGACACTCTCTCATGTTCAGTTTTCTCTCAGTTTAGTTCAGTTCAGTTCAGTTTCTTGCAGTTCAGTTTCTCCCAGTCCAAAAAAACAAGGACTAACTACATCAGTCATTAAACAAACGGGTCTTGAGCCAGTTTAAAATATTCTTAATGCACGACATAATTATGAAAACTTTATACAAGCTAATATTTACACCATGATTTTAGGAGAAACATCCTAAAATCTTAACTATAAAAAAAAAAAAAAAATTCCCGTGCAATTTGCACGGGTCAAAAATCATGCTCTGGAATTTCATACACATTTTGTCATTGACATTATTAATGCTTTTTTTTTCTTATCATGTCAACATTAAAGGACAATTTAGTTACTTATTTTTTGTTTCGTTGTAGAAATAGTCTTATTAAGTAAATTCTTTCCCGTGCATTTTTGCACGGGTCTAAGAACTTGTTCAAATATATAAAGCTCTCCCCGTTTCTTTTAGAGATGTAATGTCTTTGTGATTCTAACTATCCATGTTTACATTTGTTCTTCCCCCAATTGCTGAATGCTGACATAGAACTCACTATAAGGTTTTTTCCCCTCAATAAAACATCCTTAATATGCAAATGATTAGTCTAAAGGCAAAAACTCAGTGTAGTAAATTATCTGTTGGCTTTGGTGGAGCTAGTTCAAAGCCTGTGGAAATTCAAGAACCAATAAGTGCCCATGTACAAGATAAGAGCATATTATTAGCAAAATCAATCATAGACCATGATTTACATAAGGTGAGAAGATGGGTAAGTGTAAACTAACTTAGTAAAGTTTCGGAAAATGCCTTTAAAAATATAAAGTTTTTGGGAGATGATACCTAAAACCTAGGGTCAAAATTCATCTACGTTACCCGTCAATTACATTACTGCATTTCTCATAAAAAACTTGAATCCCACAATGCAAAGACGGCTAACATACAAAAGTCGTTTCCAAAAAAAAATTCCTTTATAAAAAAACACTATAAAGTCAAGTTTAAGAAAGAAGAATTTCCGAAATGTAAATGTGAGGAACTAATGGTTGAAGTTCTGCGCCTTTAATAAAAATGAAATTCCATACGACAGGCATTCAATTGCGATGGTTAAAAACTCATAAGCTCTTGCAACAATAAAAGGTTTTCAAGCATTTACAGATATGAATGTATACTATATAGGCATGCATAAATAACTTGGACATTAAAGTTCCCAAATTGATTTTTCTGATTTACCAAGTTACCAAAAAAGAAAAAAACAACCATTATTGCAAA
This sequence comes from Beta lomatogona, assembly GCA_947646795.1. NCBI lineage: Eukaryota > Viridiplantae > Streptophyta > Magnoliopsida > Caryophyllales > Amaranthaceae > Beta > Beta lomatogona. The sequence continues at coordinate 2,109,637 of CANSNZ010001486.1, forward strand.
AGTCTTAATATATGGACAATCTTCATCAGATAAAATACAGATACCTGCAAACAGTAGATAGAATTTACAAAAATCAAAGGGATTTTAAACAGCTAAAATCCCTTCTATGAGCAAAATTTAAGCCAGAGATCCTCTTCTTTTGCAACTCATCAATCATCACAAATTATGATCATGAATTACCTGAAAAACATAATACTTAGTAAGTTAGCTAGAATATGAATTATCACAAGATACATGTAGGTTCATATAAGCACTACTGACTAGTGACTACCTTAAGGTGCGGGTAGATTCAGGGACTTGCTTAGAGATAAGTTTGGCAGTGTCTTTCCACCAAGCGACTTCTACCTCCTTTTCTTGAAGCTTTTTCTGCATGCTTTCTAGATGAGCTTCGAGTTCTTTAATACGTTCTTCTTGTCTTCCTTCAAGTAGCTCGTGCAATCGTCTCTCAACTTCGAGAGGTGGAACACCACAAAACTCTGAATTTTCAACATACTGAGGATCAATCACCTCTCCAGAGCTCATGCAGACGCTTCCAATAGCTGTATTCTCAGAGGGCATCTGCCAAATAAGCGTTCTGAAAGTTAAATGGAGTTTATGATAGCTAATGAAGAGGCTAGTGACATGGTTTGGAAGTGAAAGTATCGGAACTTGGAAGGCGATAAACCAATGAGGAGATCAAGAAAAAGGAGGTGAGTAATTAATAATGCAATTGGAACACCTGCAATTTACTTATAATCCAGAGACCGATGTTGGAAGTTTAAGGATTATTAGTAGACAAAACAACATTACAGAGGTATAGATTTTGCAGCTCTAAAAGCAAGAATTGACAGGATAACCAATATAAACAATAGAATCCACACTTGAAGGCATAAATTTGTATATCATGGACCCTTGGCAAATAATAATAATAATAATAATAATAATAATAATAAATAAAATAAAATAAAATAATAATAATAATAATAATAATAATAATAATAATAATAATAATAATAATAATAATAAAAACAATAACAATAAATAATAATAATAAATAAATAATAAATAATAAACAATAAAAAATAAATAATAAATGATAAATAATAAATATTAAATATTAAATATTAAATATTAAATATTAAATATTAAATATTAAATATTAAATATTAAATATTAAATATTAGATAATAAATAATAAATACTAATAAATATTAAATTATAATTAATAATAATAATAATAATTAATAGTAATAATAATAATAAATAACTAATAAATAACAAATAATGAATAAATAATGATAATAATAATAGTAAATATAATAATAATTATAATAATACTAAATAATAAATAATAATAATAATAATAAATAATAATAAATAATAAATAATAAATAAGAAATAAAAATAATAAACAATAAATAATAAATAATGAATAATGAATAATAAATAATAAATAATAAATAATAATAATAAATAATAAATAATAAATTATAAATTATAATTAATAATAATAATAATAAATAACAAAAATAACGAATAAATAATGATTATAAGAATAGTAAATACTCCCTCCGTCCCATAATATAGTGCCTATTTCATTTTAGATGGGTCAAACTTCAAAATCTTTGACCAAATATTCGCATTAATATATACAAGAAAACATACTCATGTGGGATTTTGTTAGATTCGCCTCAATATGTAGTTTCATAATATCAACTTTTTATATTTTTTATTAATAAGGAATTGAAGATATCGAAGGTCGAAGTTCCGTCTTGGAGACCGCGTAAAAAGGAAATAAGCACTATATTATGGGACAGAGGGAGTATAATAATACTAAATAAAAAATAATAATAATAAATATTAAATAATAAATAATAAAAAATAAATAATAAATAATAATAATGATAATAATAATAATAAATAATAATAATAATAAATAATAATAATACATAAAAAAATAGTAAATAATAAATAAATAATAATAATAAATAATAATAAAAAAAATAATAATAAATAAATAATACTCCCTCCGTTTCATTTTAATTTACTCACTTCACTTTGGGGGAGAACCAAGGAGAAAGTGCAAAAGTATGAGAGAGAGAAATTAAAAAGTGGGTTAATATATAAAAAAGTGGATGACATGGGTGGAAAAAGAGGAGAAAGTAGATGTGATATGTTACCAAAAATAGAAAAAGCAACAGTGTGTAGATTAAAAAGAAACGGACCAAAAAAGAAAGTGTGTAGATTAAAAAGAAACGGAGGGAGTATAATAATAATAATATTAATATAAAAAAATAATAATAAAAAATAAATAAAAAATATTATAATAATAATAATAATATTAATAATAATAATAAATAAATAAATAATGAATAATAAATAATAATGAATAATAAATAATAATAAATAATAAATAATAATAATAAATAATAAATAATAAAAATAATCATAATAAATAATAATAATAATAATAATAATAGTAGTAATAAAAATAATCATAATATATAATAATAATAATAATAATAATAATAAATAATAAATAATAAATAATAATATTAATAATAATAAACAATAATAATAGTAGTAATAAACAATAATAATAATGATAAAAATAATAATAATAATAATTATTATTATTATCATAAATAATAATAATAATTATTATTATTATTATCATAAATAATAATAATAATAATAATAATAATAATAATAATAATAATAATAATAATAATAATCATAATCATAATAAGTATTAAATAATAATAATTATTATTATTATCATAAACAATAATAAAATTATAATAATAATCATAATAAATAAAAAATAATAATTAAAATATTAGATAAGATTGAACTTAACTGAAATTAACTGAACTAAACCGAAATTAAATTAACTGAACTGAAATTAAATTAAATTAACTGAAATTAAATTAACTGAACTGAAATTAAATTAACTGAACTGAAATGAACTGAAATTAAATTAAATGAAGAGAAATTAACTGAAAATAAGTTCAAAAGAACAAGGCCGTATACTTAGGGTAAGTGTGTTGTTTTCACTTGAATATCACTTAACTAAACTTGTTGGACCTTATTTTAGCCCTTTAATTGAACTTGTTATCCCTTATTAACCCTCTTTTGAACTTATTATCCCTTATTTGAACTTATGTTAACTAATATGAACTTAATTATCCTGAAATAAGTGACTATAAAGTAAGGAGAATAGAGCCTTAGTGCTGAAACAATTGTAGAAAATCCATAGAAATAAAAGGGAACCTTAGTCTATATTCTGTATTTTTCACAACCAAGCAGGCTAGCACACTGATCAGCAGTGAAAGTTGTGTACCTCAGTAACTTCCTCCTGAATTTCTGATGACTCTCCAGTCTCTAAATACCTTTCTGCTTCAACGTCAAGCTGCAGCCGATCTAATTCAGCTGCTAATTCTGCCTCAAGGTGATTAATACCTTCAACAGACGGCTCTTTCTGGTGCATGTTACAGTGTGTATCATATACAAAAGTGCTTCCAGATTCTTGTTGGCTAAGTGAGGGTGCATGATCCTCCAATGAATAATTGCTAAGGCCGTCAAGGGTAGTGCTCACAGCGTATGCAATTTCAGGGTCAGATGGTTTCGGGGATGTGCATTTGCTTTGGTGTTCTTCTTTGAAACTTTCTAGAAACACTTCCATTTGCTTACGTAGTTCCACTGTTCTGTCAAGTTCTGTTTTGCTAGCAGCAATAAGGGATAGCAAACCTAGCCCTGCTGCCAAATTGAAGGTCATCTCCTGCCTTTCAAGTCCTAATGGAATAATGGAGATTACTTTCAGCAATATTACAGTATATATTTATATTTGTTATTACAAAAATGAACAGTATTAATCCTATTTCCTAGTGTTCTATTTTGCACTCCCTTGGACCTCCGTTGTATAAGGTTGGTAACACTTTCAGCAATATTACAGTATATATTTATATGCTTTGCCTACAATATTCATATTGTGCATGATTTCAATGTTCTTGCCTATATAGAAACGGAAAAGACCATAGACATTCATGTATAGTGGAATCCAACTCAACAACAAAAGCTATTTTTATAATTAACTATCTATAGTGGGTGATTTGATTACCGACTGGGTAGATGTAGCATTCTCCTTTAAAAATGACTAATTGTAATTTCACTATATGAAACTCAGAAAGTGTATACAAGTGGTATAATGTCACATTTGAGTGAGATATTGGGTGGATTTAGTGGTATGATATATTAGCTCATCCCCCCCCCCCAAAATAAAAAACTATATAGTAACTTTTTTTTTGACGGGTACTATATAGTAACTTGAAACATATATTATACAAACAATATAAATAAAACCGCCATTTATTCTTCATACTTTTGGTGTATAAGGAGCCATGAAGATAATGATGCAGACGAAAATTTGATCTAGATCATGGAAAACTAGTTGGCATCTATTGATCTACATTCTTTTTGTTTCATATTTTCACATAAATGTATTTGCACTTTCACAATGTAATAGTACTATGAGCAATTCTAACCTCTACCATGAACGAGCAGGCATGATTTGCTTAAGGGGGAATATACGTGGTTTTTTGCTAAATTGGGTATTGTAATATGAAGATGGAAATTTAATCATAAGATTTGTTTCCTAAAATATGTTATGTGTGCAAAGAATTAAACTAAAAAAAATGAGACAATGTGGATGTATAAGAGTAATAATACAATGGATAATGGATTAGAGTGAAATTAGACTAGAAATTTAAAAATCTAATAAAGGAAAGAAATAAACCTGATCACAACATACATGAGAGATTCTTTACCCTGTTAGTATTTGACTAGTCAAAGTTTTGAAACTCAACATAGTTCAAATTATAGTGCCAATCTCATCTCCATTAGCGATAATCATCAAAATTATAATTAATAGTACTATCTATGAAACGCATAAATATAATGCTCCACTAATAATTTAAAAAAAAATCCAGTTGTTCAAATTTACGAAACCATTAGATGTTAAAAACGTTACTAAAACAGCAATTGAATTGTACAAAATACTAAATTTTCTACTTTTACAAAATTAACATCCATAAGCTCGATCAGGGATAATATAGTATTCTTCAATCTTCAACATGTTCAATTACTTCATGCATTTATTTATACCTTTCAAGTTTCAAATTACTTTGCTTATCTTCTATTTTAAAATTTGAATGCACGTATACAAATATCATAGGTCTCTCATTAAGGCCTTGTCATTTGACGATCAAGGTTGGCAGAGTAGTCGTACAAACATCCTTCCACTCTTATAACAAGACAGGTGTTTAATTCTCACCTCTTGTAAGAAAAATCCCCAATATATCCCCTTGCAAGTTGTAAACACTGATTTTATACTGTTTCCTCGATTAAGGCCCTGTTCTTTTAGACATATTTTCCGTTCAATTCAGTTATTCTTTGCATTTCAGTTTCTCTCAATTCAGTTCAGATTAATTTATTTTAACTGAACTGAACAACATGTTTCATCTCAATCACGTCGAAAAATTCTCAACTTCAAAAAACTAAAAAACAATAGATAAAAATAAAAAGAATCAAATAGAGCAAATCCAAAATTCACCTGAAACATTAATTCTCCGACGATCATCAGACTTCCTCTGCGAAACTTCCGGCGAAAATTCTCCACTCGCCTGAACCTGAACATGAACTTTCTCTCTCCTCCCACCACCTCGGCATTTTCTAGCAATGGCGAGCAATCGATAAACCACCACACGTGCGGGAGAATAACAAACGGTTCTACAACCATCTTCATCTTCTCCGGCGGCCGGAATTATGCAACCTCGCCGGAATTTCGGCTCTGGCCGGAAATCTCCGTCGTCGTTGCCGGAGTTTGTCAGTCGCATTGTTTAGCGAGGGATTTTTTTTTTTGCACTGAATCAAAATTTTGGTGGAGTGGTAGCTGCCTTTTTATATAGGAGAGTCAAGAGTGTGTGAATTGTGATAATTGAAAAAAGAAATGAATTTAGAGAAGGAATAAAAGGCTGGATTTTGTTTTTTTATTTTGAAAAATGGGGGGAAGGTGTTTGGGGTTTTGGGCCTAGGGAAGTGGGTTGGGTGAAGATCCGAACCCGATGGTGATTTTCGAAGCCTTGGGGTTTGAACTCGAGGAAATTGAAAGTTCTAATCATTTATTAATATTTTAAATTAAGTGGGAATTTGAAAACATAATAAAAATTTTCATGATATGATATGTTTTTTTTTTATGTTGAATTGTTAGAAACTTTTTTTTTGGAAGGGCAAACCAAATGGGTTTTAGTTTTTAACTAGTTGTTGGGTTCGGGCATTGCCTCCATGTAATTTAATAAGCTAAAAAATGTAAAATTTAGGGTTGACATTTTGTTACAAGCACAAAGCAATAGTATACTGGTAAGTAAGATCATTACATTACAAAGTAAGAGGTTACAAGTTTGAGTGTTCATGCTACCACATCAGTGTATGAGGTGGAATGACACATGACGGAGTGCAATACTTACTCACACGTTTTAATAATATATTTGTAGATAGATTGGTTTAAGGAGAATATTGTATTTGTAAATTTATTAGGGGAATTACAACAAATACCATAAACATAAACAAATGTAACAATAGTATTAAAAAAATAATTAATATATATTGTTAACAGTGATAGATGAGATCAAATAACCTAAGAAAATTGGCGAGTAACCAACCACCAAAACATTAATCCCCAAACAACCACGTTATAAAGAGTTTTGATAAAAAAAAAAAAAACTGAGTATACTAAGAACTCAAAATGAATATGATAATTAACTTATTGATCAAGCAATTAGTTGGAGACTATTAAAGGTTACGGTTAATTTTTGGCGGGAGAGGGAGTTGAGAACATATGAGATTGATTTGGCTTGTACTAACTAAATTTGCAAGGACCTGCCACAGGCCACAGCTCAGCAAAATGTAGATCATTTGCTAACAAACTTTGAGCTTCTATAGGGGCCCATTTCAGATTTCTCCTACATTCCCTCCTGCCAAAGCAAGTTAAGATGGCTGCTATTCAGCCTATTCTAGCCAAATGGTACTTTGAATATTAATAAAATTAAACAAACAATTATCTTGTCATTGCTTCTACGTGACTATAATAAATAATGAGGGACATTCTAGGCTATATTTATTATAATTGCCAGAGAAAACATATGGTACTATCATATTATGGACTATGGAGTAGTTATATTGAACTCTAATATTTCAAAATCGTTAAAGAATCGAGAATATTTCATGGGTTCATAACATATAGAAGTATAGTATTGACTATTGAGCTATTGATTAATGAATGTATGGATGATAGTACTGCTTCACTTGTTCCTTGCTAATAATTTTGTTGTGAGCTGCCTATCTTAATAAAGCTTTTGAATGGTGGTTGTTGTTGTTGGTTAACTGAATAAGTCATCAAGTTACAAGTATCTATGGAGACTCGGAAGAGTTTAAATCAGTTACTTACTCCATTCTTTAAAATTCTTTTCAATTGTTGTTGCATTGTGTGTGTGTGTTTGTGTGTGTGTGTGTGTGTGTTATATATATATATATATATATATATATATATATATATATATATATATATATATATATATATATATGCCCAATTCTTAAGTATAATGAACGTTATATCATAGCTATTGTGTGTAGGGTAACTTAGGAACAAGTTATTACTGACCTTTTTGAAGAGTTTGGATTAAAAGTTTGCTACAACATAACGTGGTAACGGTAAAGTAAAGAGTTATCTTGGATTTTCTCATAAGTTGGGTATTATAATTTTTAGATTTGGGCCCAAAGATGGATTTAGGGGCCCCTTTTGGGCATTGGTTTTGATGACCCTCTTTTTACACTTATATGTACCACTTGTGTACTAGCTCGTATGCATTTTGAGCTCAAGTGCGAGCCAAAAACAAGTTTGATTATAAATGAGCTTTGTTATAAAGATAAGGTATGCATTTCAAGTACTTTCAATCTTCTCATCAAAAGAAGGTTATGCATGTATTGATGCATTCGACAAAAACAATATCTACATTTTAAAAGCTTGGGATTTCTTTAAAATATGTACATTGATCCCACTAGTAGAATAAATGTTGATTGCGGCAGTTCTTAAAGGGCCTATTGCGGCGGATTTAGCCGCGCCGCAAATAAGGGCGCAACAATAAGTAATTCCTATTGCTGCGGTTTGTAACCGCAGCAATAGAGTTACCTATTGCTGCGGTTCCTACCCAAAACCGCAGCAATAGGTAGTGTCAATAACAAAAAAAAAATAAAAAGCAACCTATTGTTGCTGTTGTTTGGTAAAAACAACAACAATTGGTGAGTCTATTACTGCTGTTTTTACCAAACAACAACAGCAGTAGGTTGCTTTCTATAACAAAAAAAATCGTACATTTCTAATGCCATATACTTCACCCACGCAACATTTTTACAAAGAAAACCACACAACCAGATTTGTTGGAATTCACTGAAACATCAAATGAATTAACAAAGCCCATAACTACAACATCTACATTTGACATTATAAGTTTTAGGTTGAAATCATAAAATACAGATGATATCTAAAACAATGCAAATTAAATTAGTTCACCATAAACCTATAATACAGATTCAATTAGATCTACAAAATTATCATAAAATTAGATTAAAAAAAGATGAGTACAATGCGCAACAACGCACAAAATCAGAAAAATGCGTACGTAACACAATTTCAGAAATTTCCTAAAAAAATAAAAAATTAGTTCACCATGAACACAAAACCAAATCTAAAGATCCATGAGCGACGAGGAAGATAACACCAGCCGCAGCTTGCGTTTCTCGGTTGGAAGATTGTCCGACGAGCGACGATCGACGAGCGACGATCAACGAGCGACGAGGAAGTTTCCGACGACTTGCGTTTCTCGGTTGGAAATTGACGAGCGACGACTAGCGTTTCTCGGTTGGAAATTGACGAGCGACGACTAGCGTTTCTCGAATGTTTGGAGGTGGTGAGGACGACGAGCGACAACTCGGTTGAAAATTTGAGAACAAAAAGAGAAGGAGAAGATGGTGAGAATTTGGTGGTGGTGAGGACGACCGAGAAGGAGAAGATGGTGAGAATTTGGTGGCGGTGAGGACGACGGACTTGGTGGTGGTGAGTATGAGAGAGTTTGGGCGAATGGGAGATGGGAGATGAGAGAGGGAGAGGAGAGATAGAGGGAGGAAGGAGGGTGAGGGTGAGGGTGAAGTGAGCGTGAGAGAGGGTGTCATGAGGAAACAGCACCCAAGGCTAATAGATTAAAAAACCCTAATAATATTTTAATCTATTGCTACGGTTCTGGGTAGGAACCGCAACAATAGATCTGGTCAAACCAGTCAACGAATTTTGAATAAATTCCCGTCGACATCTATTGCTGCGGTTTCTACGCAGAACCGCAACAATAGGTTGCTTTTCGATTTTTCCTTTTCTTTTGACGCGGTTTATTGCTGCGTATTAGTAAAATCGCCGCAATTAACATTTATTCTAATAGTGTACTCTGGTAATTATTTTTTTGAGTTTTAAATTAGTTATCCCTAAACGTGAATTTGAACAAGTTTAGAAACGAGCATAAAGGAGTATCCGTGAACCTTAACAAGTAGGGGTATTCATAAATATCCGATTCGGTCGCTTCGATAAGGTAAATCGGGTATCCAATCCGTTTTTTAGCTTTCGGATTGTCTACAGATTGGAAGTTTTCATTTTCAAATATCCAAAAATATCCTAAACATGAGAATTCTTTCGGATATCCGATCAAATCCAGTTTCAAGACCGGATATCCGATCCGAAACTTATTTTATGAACTTCTCCTTCGAAAAAATCAATTTTCCAATTTTCAGATATCCAATCCGATCCGAAATTCCATATATTCGATTTTTTGGACCGGATCCGGGTCGCATTTTTCCGATTCGAAATTTTGGATCGGGTCGAGTCCTCCGGAGTGAACACCCTATTAACAAGTCGAACAAGAGGTTGGCCAGGTTTACAACTAAATGAGTTTTATTTTTTTTAAGTCAAAGTCACAACTAAAGTGGAAAAATATGCACTTGAGGGCAACAATATGGAATCATGCATCAAACCACAATGCACCAAAGTGGAAACTTGTATAAACATTAGGATACCAAAATGAAAACACTAAACCATTGGACATTAAAGTGAAGAAAGTTAAGCCTTAAAAGACACCAAAATAGATTACTGAAACCACATGGCATCAAATTGGAATCATGTTAAATTTTAGGGCTAAGGGCAACAAAGTGGATCGTTTTTTTTTATTTTATAAACGTTTTTTTAAATAATAGTTGCATATAATTCTTAAATTTCCATATTGAGGCCCCCATGGCTTAGAGTGTGCCCATTAGTTGATCAACACAATAAATCATGAGGGGAGATAGTTGAAAAATATTTAGAAAATAGGAAAGAGAAAAAAGGGAGACAGAGAGAAAATTAATCATATCATTGCAATGATCTGCTTTTTGGTGGTTCACGGACAAAACTTAGCAACCAAAAAGTGAAAAGTGCATTCAGCTACACACATGGCACGCTGGAAGGCAAAGGAGTAAAGCGGGCCCCAAAATTGTTGGGGAGAGAATGTGAAGATCTACAAAGTGTAGCTCATCCATTTGTGATAAAGAAACCATAAAAAGTAAATAGTAGATCATGAGTAAGGTGGAAGAGAGAGGAAAAATAAAATAATTGATGATCCAAAATTTTGGATCAACCAATATGTTAGCTTTTAGTGGAGCTAGGAGTTATATCCTGTAGTTTTGGCAAATGATCGATCCTTGGTACCCCATCCGCTGCGGGGGTTTATCCCCGGACCCCATCTTGAGATAGGCAAAGGTTGTGATGCCTGCATAAGTACCCAAAAAAAGATTCTTAAATTTCCATCAACAATGAAAGTATATTCTTTTTATACAGATAAGTTGATCGTTTAGATGGTGGACACCAAATTATCAAATTAAATATTCATATACTCCCCCCTTTAAATAGATGCTACTAGCACTATATGCACGCGATGCGTGCTACAATATATTAATATTAATAGTAACATAAAAAAGTGTTAAAAAACTAACTTAAAAGTGTAATATTTAAGGTGAATATTGATAAGTGTTATGGTTTGTTATTTGTATTGCTCTAGTGTAAAGAGTAATGTTTTCCAGAAATGACTATGTCGAGGTAGGATATGTTATCTTGTATTTGGTAGATAATTCAACAACTCTCCTTTTAGAAAATGATCTAGGTTATTTATTTATTTATTTGAAAATACATACATTTTATAGGTGTATTCTATGAGTAGTGGTTCAATTTAATTTCACTGGGTAATTGAGGTTTTTAGGCATACTATGGTGAGAAGTACTTCAATAAATAAATAAATAAAATTATATATTTATATTATTTGATGATGTATGTTAATCTCTTTAATTATTTAATATCCCAACTGATTGTGAGCCCCAAAAAATAAAGATAAAATGAATATTCTCTAAGTTTCTTAATTCTTTTATAGTTTGTTAGTGCAAGTTATTTGAAATTGTTATTGCAACCTGAGAGTTTAGATAGTAAGAATCTCTGTAAATCTTTGCTTTCATATTTTTTTGAAAATTGATTTAGTCATCACTTTATATTTTCAATTGTGAGTTTCCTCTTTTTACACGTTTTTATGTACTTCTTTTTGGCAATATAAAAATTTCCTTATTACCCATATTTGTAAATGAGGAAAGAAGTAAGAAAATCTTTTCTTTCTTATTTTTTGTGAGATTAAGGATATATAAGTCTTCTCATATGGGGGACACCATAGCTCCCCCCTTGGCTAATATAATAGAGATATTTTGACTTATACATTTGTCAATGCACGAATTTGACTATTACCATCTCCAGTTATCCAAACTAAAAAGTCATAAAAATTGGATATTTTAAAAATATATACATTGAGACAAATTCAACAACATTTTGTATGCCAATATTGGTCCTTATACATATGTAGAATAATATGGTTAAAAGTAAAATTTATGATGGTGTAAAAGTCAAAATCAAGTGTCTATCTAACAACAAAGGGAATATTACTAATAGTTCAAATTATTTGTGTAAAAGACCCATATATATGGTGGCATAGATCTTAAAATATCATCGATATCTTTGATTGCTTAACAAACATATGATAACAGTATAACACTCACAAAATGCAATAGAAAGATCCATTTATTCATTCTCCAACTTTTTCATAAAAGTTCACTTCCTAGGATAAGAGGAAAATTATATGGATAAAGTATCTAATTGTAGCTTAGTTCATCAATCATGAATTAGGACTTGGGTTGAGCTAAACGTGCAATATACTACTACTTGTCTTTTCATTCAAAGGGAGAAAAAAGGTTCACCACAAAAGCACAACATCAACATAAAACTCTCCCAAAAGCATTGCAATTAATGGTAACTTAACAGTTAACACCATAATCATCATTTAATTGACCTTTGATTTGATATATAAGTACGTAAAGCAAACATTTTTTGGTCAAAACTTAATCCAATCACATAACTTAATATTCATAATTTATTATAAAATATTAGGACAAAACAACTGTAGAGATTCTGATTTTGTTCTTTTTTGCACTTTTCAAGACAAAAAGAAATCTCAAAAAATTGGCAAGTTTTTTTTTTTCTCCTATGAAACATCATTATCAATTATAACACTTTATAATATACCCAAAATCATAACACCCAAAAATCCAAAAATCTCAATAATAGAAAAACACAAAGACAAAACTTTGAGATCCCCCATTCTTAACAACATCAAAAACCTCTATAATCTTTCGCAAATTTTCTCTCTCCTCTCATAACCCACCAGGCCACCACGTTGTGTTTCTCTTATTGAAAGCGAAGTCTTCTGAAGTTGCTGCAAGTGTGAAGGAGAAGAAAAAAAAAAAAAATAATAAGATTACCCAAGTGCACAAAGAAACAGAATTTGGGCTTTTCTTAGTTCTGCAGCAAATTTTATATTTTTATTTTATGTGTTTTTTTTTTATCTGTGACATTGTGGGTATATATAATTCTTTCTAATTCGATCTGGGTATCTTGAGCTGAAATGGGTTGACATTTTTTTTGTCTGTTATTCAACTTTTTTTTATTGTTGGTAATTTTGGGATTTTTTGATTTACTTGAAAAATGGCGCTGTTTAGGAAGTTCTTCTACCGAAAGCCTCCTGATGGGTTGCTGGAGATTTCAGAAAGGGTTTATGGTATGTCTTGATTTTGTTCTAAATTTGCAATCTTTGATGTTTTTGGAGCACTTTTTGGTATGATTTGATGTGGGTTTTATGGGTTGAATATTGTGTGATTGTTAGTATGATTTATGGGATTTTGTAATTTGAACTCAACATTGTTAGATTTTGGTTTTTGTTAAGGTGATTATGGTTGGTTTTAAGTGTGATTATGGTCTGATGTTAATTAGTTGTGGGACCTGCTTTTGTTTCTGTTGAGCTATGGCTTAACTGAGATTGATGGGGTGAATTGGAAGGAGGAGCTTCTCTTGACTCGTTATCTTATGATGCCATGGAGGAGTTTGTATTGTTGTCCTCTGGTGTAATTGATCCTTTTTAGGTTAGATTGTTGCTTGTTATTGCGAAATTGGCGCGGTTGATTGCTGGAAGTGTAGAAACTACCTCTTCATAGTCTTTGACTCTTTAAGATAAGGCCACATATAATTTGGTTCTCTCTAATCTCCTGATTGTAGTAATTGTCGTTGTTGGAAGTATAATTGAAGCTCATTAGAATCAATGATTATCACCGGTAATGTATAAGGATTATCTGGTTTTAGTCATTGATATTCCGGGGTCGATGCTGCTAAGCTATGGCTCAATTTATTCCTGGCTAGTTATTCCTATTCCTAATATCTTGTGGTTGTGCTGCTGTTGAGTAGCCTGGTCATACTAAATTGTTGATTATCTGGCTAACACTTAATCTCTATATTTTGCTTTCTTCTGTATGCTGTTTGTGACATGATTTATGAGATTCTAGCATTTTCCTTATCAGGCTCATGTGTAATATGAAGTTTCATTGCACTGGATAGAGTAATCGTATGAGTTAATGATTCTAGGTGCTAGAGTCAAGCCATTATAACTTGCTTTTGAGACTATTAACTAATTTGAACAATTGTCTACTCTTAAAAAGTGCAGTACAACTTGACTAAAGGAAAATTGCTGTTTTTATCTGTCTCAGCTTATAACCTTACATTTTTCTCAACTGGCTCACGTGTGATAAGAGGAAAAGCTTCATTTCATTGTTTAGAATTAGCCATTTAGAAACTATTCATTGATTTTAGATGTATGGGCCAGGCTGTTACAACTTGTTTTTTAGACAATGTAACTAGCAGAACCAGCTATCTACCCTAAACTGTGGAGTAAAAGGTGGTCAGGAAGGTAATTGTTAGATTCTTGGTCCGAGCTTAGATAGCTTTATTGGCTTTAACTAGTTTTATTCATCATTATGATGTTCCTGAAACTAGTCACAAATTGAAGAAAGAAGCATGTAGTTGCTAAAAAATAAACATATCAAGAGATGCAGATTGTCCCAACTTCTGAACATGAACATCAACCAGGTCTTGCAACATTCCTGGGACACCTTTATATCTAATGGACTGTGTATACAGTAATTTCATGTTTTGAGGTATAAATTAAGGCTTTGTCTCATTGGATATCCTGTTGCTTCATAAAATAATTGGGGCGGCGGAGTTCATATGCACTATTTGAAATTGCTGCATACATATTTCCATCCGGCCACCCCTCATCTAATTTTAAAGTCTTGATTTGAGCAGCCTATAACTCAAGGTTTCTCATGCCATGGCCACTCCTACAAGGCACCACTTGAAAGTTGAAACCAAGCTACCAGTGCTACTTTTCTAGCATACTAGCAAAGCAAAGGTGTATTTTATCATACAATAGATCGAGGATCTAAAACGGATTTTGTTGTTGGGCTGTTGATTTGGAGTCTTATCAAATATCAACCTTGATCTGGGACAATTTAATCCCTAGTCGGGCTTCTTAACATTTGGGCATAGATGTTCTAACAATTTTCTTCCCTCTTGCTTACTTTTCTGTTTGTGCTGTCTTACCTATCATGGATACGGTTCTTCTTCCATATCCTATTTCTCTTACGAGAAAAAGCGACCTTTGCCATTTGTGGTGATATCTAGGACAAATGTTCTTGATGGCATCATGAAATTAGGAGAAAATGTTACTAAGCATGAAAAGAATGTCACTTTTTTCTGTGATGTTTGCTATTAGGTAGAGGTTTCTTGATGGTTTCATGGAAAATCAAGAGAAATATTACTAATTATGAAAAAATTCAAAATGTGATGACGGGAGTAGCAATGTTATCCCTTTTCTTTTAGAACTACTTTATGTTTTGTGACCTTGTGAAGCTCTGCAAGGAGAATGGGAGGTTTGCAACTTAGGGCCTGGGACTGGTTCTTAAGTTGTTTACCCTTTTTAGAAAAAGGAGGGAACTCTGTAAAGTTTTTTAGAATTGGTTTTTTCTGTCCATGGCCCTTTTCAATTCTTATCCGTAGTTTGTTTCTTGCAATTTTAGACATAATTTTTTTTTCCTTTATCGGACATGTTGAGTGACAGACTTGGTCGGATCATCCGAGTGTGTGCATGAAAGCAATCTTGTTTTGATTTCATACTTTTATCTGTGTTTGTTTGAGCTACTTATTTGGATGAGGGTTCACTTCTTATTGATTTTGTCTTCTTCTCACTATGCATCCTTGCCTATTCTGTTTGAAACTTTTATTTATGACACTTAAATTTCTTGGATTTCTGCTATTCTTTTGTTTGAAAATGGATTAAGAGTATTTGTGACACATGCTTGATTCATTCAAATGTTGTAGCTGTTGAAGTTACAGTTCTGATGATTGGATATATCTTTTTGTTTGCGCATAGTCTTTGATTGCTGCTTTACAACGGATGTGGTGGAGGATGGAAATTATAAGGGATATATTGGTGGAATTGTTAGTCAACTTCGTGATCACCTACCTGATGCTTCATTCATGGTGTTCAACTTTCGTGAGGGGGAAAATCAGAGCCAGATTGCGAATATACTGTCGGAGCACGATATGACTGTAATAGACTATCCTCGGCAGTATGAAGGTTGTCCAATGCTCACATTGGAGATGATTCATCATTGTCTGAGATCTGGTGATAGCTGGCTCTTGCTTGGTCAGCGCAATGTTCTTTTGATGCATTGCGAAAGAGGTGGTTGGCCTATTTTGGCATTCATGTTAGCTGCACTCTTGCTCTATAGAAAGATCTACAATGGGGAACAGAAGACACTGGATATGATCTACAGACAAGCCCCTCGGGAGCTTTTACAGTTGATGTCCCCATTAAATCCAATTCCCTCGCAGTTGAGATATCTTCAATATGTATCAAGGAGAAACCTAGATTCAGAATGGCCTCCTCAAGACAGGGGATTGACAGTGGATTGCATAATTCTTAGGCTCATCCCCAATATTGATGGGTTGGGTGGTTGCCGACCTATTCTAAGAATATATGGACGAGATCCTTCACCTGCTGCTGATCGAACTCCTATAGTGCTATTTTCACCACCAAAAAGAAGTAGAGTTGTTCGGCAATACAAGCAGGTGAGATACTTGTGATATATTTTCCCTTAATTCCCATCTTTCACAGGTCTGTATTCTCACCGGGTTCAAAGGAATACTTTATCTTCTTAATCTTCTTCTGTTTGGTGTTGTTTTCTGTTTGAGGTGAGATGTACTCATCAATAATTGCATGTTTCTGGAGTTTGCTACATTTCTATGCTCTCAATTTTCATATTCTAAGACTTTTGTGGGGGTCTAATTGGCTATGTTCGTCTTCCTTCACTTGATGGTACTTAAAATCCTGCTTCTGAGTGTTATTTCAGGCAGAAAGTGAACTCATCAAGATTGACGTTCACTGTCACGTTCGAGGTGACGTGGTGCTTGAGTGCATAAGCTTGGATGAGGATTTGGAACGTGAGCAGATGATGTTCAGGGTTATGTTTAGCACAGCGTTTATCAGATCCAATATTCTGATGCTTAATCGTGATGAGATTGACACTTTGTGGGATGACAAGGATAAGTTTCCTAAGGACTTTAGAGCTGAGGTACCCATACCCCTTCTGTTGATGCCTCCTCATCCTTTGCTGTAAATTTTTTTTTTTAGGTTCATTCGAGTACTATAATAAAAAAGCTTGACTTTATTTTGCCTGAAGGTTCTTTTCTCGGAAATGGACTCTGCAACCTCGGAAACTTCAGTTGATATGCCTGAAATTGAGGAGAAAGAAGGCCTTCCTGTTGAAGCATTTGCGAAGGTTCAAGAGATTTTCAGTAACGCGGATTGGATAGATTCGAAGAGTGATGTAGCACTAAATGTTCTTCAGAAAATTTCTTCATCGAAAGTACTTAAAGAGAAATTGGAGATTGCTGCAGAAAAGAGCAGTCTTGAATCTAGTTCTGGAAAGCTTGAGGATGATTTGAAAACACTTGTATTGGAGGGCAGCATCTTGGGTTCCCCATTGGGGACTCTAGAGAAGCAAAGCGAGCACTCTTCAGAACCAACACTGGATACCAACTTAGCTTCATTTAAAAGTGATGCTTATAAAGAAGGTGTTTCAAATATTGTCTTGGATAATTGGAAAAGGACTAGTCTGATAGAAGAGTCTAGCGGCATCACTGTATCCAGTGCTCAACAACTCGACAAGAAGGGAGCTTCAGAGGCAAAGGAAAACAAAAAAGCTTCTATGTCCATGGTCTTTGAGAAGTTGTCAAAAAAATCCTCCGGACCTTCACTGGATGCAAATGTAAAGAAAGCTCAACCAGAAGATTTGCTTCCTGCTCTTCAACAAACTACTCAAACAAAGATTATATCCCCGCGTATACTTCAATCTTCCCGTTCAAGTTCTGCCTTGTATAATAATTCCGTGCAAGGTTCGCCAAAACCAATGCAAAGATTTCATAGTTCACCGTCTTCACTTGGGATTACTGCGCTTTTGCATGACCATGATACATACAAGAGTGATATGGCTGCTCTTCTGGGGGCAACTGCTCAGCAACCATCGGCTACTTCTGTCTCATTTGTTCCTGAAGTACCAAAAACTGAACAAAATGCTCTTTCATCTGTGCTACCTCAGCCTCTAGCCTCTCCACCACCTCCGCCTCCACCTCCCTTGCAATATGCACATTCCGAATCCCTTCTGGTAGAGCCTTTTAGAGTTGACACGACATCACCATTACCGCTAACACGCCCTTCTACGTCAACAGACGCCTCTACTCCTCCTCTACCTTCCTTGCCATTTGAACAGTCAGGAGCACAGTATAAAGAGCCTTCAATTGCCGATTCAAAATCTGAAACTCCGCTAGTACCTTCTCCATCAATCCCCCCTCCATCTTCACGATCAACTTTAGAATCTGAAAATGACATTGCTTTTCAAACTGAGACACTTCCTTCTGGAAAAAACAGCTTCAAGCCTTCTGTTCCTCCTCCTCCTCCCCCTCCCCCTCCTCCGCAGCCTACATCTCCAATTGCAACAAATCTATCATCAAGCCCTCCCCCCCCTCCCCCTCCTCCTCCCCCTTTTGAGAGGCCTGTGTTTATGAATGCAGGGAGTACATCATTAGCACCGCCTCCCCTCCCCCCACCCTTTTCTGGACAATCTCCTTTTTCGAATACTAGGGTACCATTGTCAGTGCCCCCTCCACCTCCACCACCACCTCCAATATCTCAGCCCTCATCTTCTAATGCTAGGAGCCTTCCGTCAAACCTTCCTCCTCCTCCTCCGCCTCCGCCTCCTCCCTGTCTCCCTAAAAATGCTCCATCAGCCATAGGTTCAGATTCCACACGTGAAGTAGTTAAAGCTCCTGCTCCTCCACCTCCTCCTCCAAAATCGTCACCTTCTGTTGCAAGTCCTAAGATGTCATCTCTAGTTCCTCCACCACCCCCTCCTCCTAAAAGTGTCTCTACAAATGTTGGGTCTACAAACTCTTCTACAACTCCACCAGTGCCACCTCCACCAGCACCTATTGGAAAAGGACTTCCAAGAGCTAATAGTTCTGCTCAAGGACCTGTTCCTCCACCCCCTGGACCCCCTGGTTTGAAGGGAAGGGTTCCTCCTCGTGTTACTCCAAGAAATCAGGGTCAAACAAAAAAGAATAATCTGAAGCCATATCATTGGTTGAAATTAACACGGGTTATGCATGGTAGCATATGGGCAGAGGCTCAAAAGCCGGAGGAGGCTTCCAAGTAAGTGTTTGATCCCAGCTTGCCTGTTTTTGTTGATTGCACCATTTGATTCTAGAGAGTACGGCTGATCTCTTTCATTTACCTCACTGCTTGACAGAGCTCCAGAGTTTGATATGTCAGAACTTGAGACCCTCTTTGCAGCATCTGTTCCAAATTCAGAGAAGGGGGCCACTGGAGGGCAATCGGGCCGTCGTGCTTCAGGGCCTAAACCTGATAAAATTCAGCTGGTAATCTGTGTTTGAGTTTTAGTATGGGCTCAATCATTGAATTTATTTATTGTTTGCTAGTTATGTGATAGTTTTGTTCTTAGGGTCACCACTCACCACGATGTGAGTTTGATCAGTTATAGTCAACATTTGGCCGGGTATAAACTCATTCCGTTTATTTTATTAATTTTTCTTTTCCCGGTTTACCCGGTTTGATTTTTTTGGGGTCAAAGTTAGAATTTTTACCTTAAATTCTCACTAATACACTAATTAGAACACTATATGTGAGATCTTGTTAGATTCGTTTCGATGTTTATTTTCAAAATATTACCTTTTTATTATTTTCACTATTACACACCTAAAAGAATAATGATATTGATGGCCAAAGGCGTGCATTGAAGAGAGTGAAAGTCAAAGTGGGTAAACTTAAAAAAGAGGAGTAATCAACACTAATCATTGGCTGATGTTCTTCAATAAATAGTGGTATGTATTACTGTATTAACTATTGAGAGGAACACTGAAACAGACTTCATACATGCATTTGATAATACTGTCGTTCAGGAAATTCTGAACAGCCTCCATAATAATATTTGACTGCTTAGGAGCTAGGTTGTGTACATCTGGGCCATTTGAGACCCAATTCGCCGTGACTTATACTTGTTGGATTTATAGAAGAAGAAACACTGTGTGAACATAATAATCTCACCTTGCATATTATTATCCCTGTTATCTAGTGGAATGATTTCTGGTTTGCACTTTAATTCTTATACTTGGTTTTTGACATTATGTTTTGTGCCTTGGCTATCTAAGCAGGATGATGTCTTTGCATTGACTGTTTGATCTTTGGACATGGTTTTTTTTGTAGGTTGAGCTTAGGAGGGCTTACAATTGTGAAATAATGCTTACAAAAGTGAAAATTCCCTTGCCCGATTTAATGGTAAGCCAGTAGGCGATGATTGTTGCGAATAAAGTCTTGGATTTGGTGGTAGATTTGAATGTAGGGAAGTAGCAGATTACTGAGTTTTCTGATGGATTGCACCTAGTAGAAATCAGGGATTAAATCTCGGTCGCAAGCGTCACCATGGCAACACTTATGGAACACCTTTGGCAGGCAATGTGGACGATTTGTAGCTGTCAGGGCCTAATCTGACTGTTAGCTTAAAAGCCTGTAAAAACGGTTGCATTGCTGATGCAGTACTGCAGCCAATAATTAATTCCTTGATAGAATGTCAAAATAGAGAATGGTCTTGAGTGGCTTTGACATTATAATTTTTTTTGGGGTCTCTATTGCAGAATTATGTGCTTGCTTTGGACGACTCAGCTTTGGATGCTGATCAGGTTGAAAATCTTATAAAATTTTCTCCGACCAAAGAAGAAATGGATCTATTGAAGGTAATAGGTTAGCCAGATATTTCTGGTTTGTGGTGAACAAAACTTTTTGATCTTTGAGAAATCTGTTTTAATCATTGTCTATATTCTGTTATGGGACTATGTTGATCTTTCAGAAATCCTTATCAATTTCTTTCCTTACATTTCTTGAACGGTATAGTTTTTATTAATTCCTTGGTCAATAATTTTGTCTGATCAGGGATACAAGGGTGATAAAGAGAATTTAGGGAAATGTGAACAGGTTTGTCAGATCCTCTTGGACCCCTTTTTGTTATATATCTGTTGATTAGATAACTAAATAATTATACCCGCTTAATGTTACTAAAAATAAAAAGAGACCGAAATTTTCAGTCAGCTGATCAGTGAAGTTCAAGATGGCAGAATACCATATTTTAATTGATGCTTACATTTTCGTCATGTTGTGGCTTGATTTCAATCCTTTGTTGTAATGATTGTAGAAATAGGGCATTCTGATGTATGCATAATCTTCTTGGTATTGCAACAGTTCTTCTTAGAGTTGATGAAAGTGCCACGGGTGGAGTCAAAGCTCAGAGTTTTTTCCTTTAAGATACAATTTAATACTCAGGTTTGTTATGTTTATTTCCTTATGATTTTGTTGTTCTG
Source organism: Beta lomatogona (assembly GCA_947646795.1). Taxonomy (NCBI): domain Eukaryota; kingdom Viridiplantae; phylum Streptophyta; class Magnoliopsida; order Caryophyllales; family Amaranthaceae; genus Beta; species Beta lomatogona. The sequence goes on from CANSNZ010001486.1 coordinate 2,131,154, forward strand.
ACTTACTGCAAATTTTGTCTGGATTGCAAATCTTGTTTTGTTATGTTTATTCATTTTTCAGGTTTCGGACCTGAGAAAGAATCTGCAGATAGTGAATTCTGCATCAGAAGAGGCAAGTGTTTTCCGTTGGTTCTTGGCTTCTTTCTTCAGTTGCTTTCTTGATGTGTCTACGGAAAATGTAATGCTTGTCCATGCCTTCTCATTTCCAGATCAGGTCTTCAGTGAAGTTGAAAAGGGTCATGCAAACAATTTTGTCTTTGGGCAACGCATTAAACCAAGGAACTGCTCGAGGTGAGTTGAAATATTTCTTGCATCAATTTAGTATCTTTCTTATCTTAACGCGAGGGTCACAAGCTCTTCATGCATCCATCACTCACTGTATATTTCACATTTCTTGATGCTTTGATTTTATAGTTTGTATTGTATTTCTTTCCTCCATGAATATACATGAACTTCCCTGTAGGTGCTGCTGTTGGATTTCGACTGGATAGCCTCCTTAAACTCACAGATACTCGCTCTCGAAATAACAAGATGACTCTCATGCATTACCTATGCAAGGTAAAATATCTTCTGAGTTTGATTAACCATGATTTTCATGTTACGGTAAACATAGTGGAGAAAATACAGGTTTTTGTGCATTCAAGCGTCTCCTTAGTTTTTTCTTTTTGGCTCCTATAACATAGGAAATGAAGACCTTATATAGTCTACTATGTTTATCTTGTGCATGCATGCTAAGATTATACTCTCTCTGTTCTTAAAGACTAGTCACATTCTCCTTTCATGTAAAAAATGATGATCTAACAAAAGATAGCTTCTGAATATACCTTTATATCTAAAACTGAAAGTCTGTCTTCTTAAGTGATCCCCTCTTATTAGTCCTCTGAAACTTTGTTTTGGTATACTTCGCCTCAAAGAAAATCATCCTTCCATATGAACTTATTTTGTTTTCCTGTTCTAGTATAATAAGACGGAAGGCGTAGGTTTGGAGAATGTACCCTGGGTGTTAGAAATGGAATAAGGTCTCGAGAGATTTTTAATTTTTGTAGCATACTTGGAGGCTTGGAGCACTTGTCCTTAAAGGAGAAGAGTATTAATCTGATTATGAAAGTTATGTGGGCGAACAAGGGAGAAACTAACATCTAATTCATCTTTTAAGGTTGATAAGTTTGTTGATGGCACTAGGAGGATGAGCTTCATCAAGTAGTTGGACATGAAAGGGTGTTGCTCTCACTTCTCAGAGATTAGGAGGCTAATGTTGAGATCACATCGTTCTCTGAGACTTAGAATCGACCTATGTTGGAGAGGTTGGAGAGTTTTTATTTATTAATTTTGGCCTTTTGGGGTATGTATATGAGTATATCGTGTTTGGCTTGAGAGTTTCTTTGAGGAAGAGGATGTTCATAGCATTGTTTCAATTTTGAGGGCGACAAAATGGATTGTGTTTCTCTAAAAATATTAGTATATGATGAATAAGGAGTCAATTATTTATTTATGGTGGTTTTGTGGTTTTATAAGAATGCCGCTGTAGGCAAGAGCATGAGTTGGACAATTACTATCGTTTTTCTAAGAAAGAGTGGTCCATAAGTCGAGAGGTAATTGAGCCAATTAGCCCTCTACTCTCCTAGATCATGAGTATAAAAGTTGGCTAATTTTTATTCCATTTGACTCAAGGATGTTCTCTCCCATTCACTAGTTAAGTAGCTAATAGGAAAACATCAGATATTGCTATTGTGGCTAATAAGGCTGTTGACGATGCTTGAAGGATGATTGTGAGCATGTAATTCCAAAGTTGATTTTGAGAAGCTTATGATAGGCTAGCTTGGGTATTTTGGATAAGTTAATAAGATAATGTTTGAGCTCAAGGGGAAGGGTGGATAGGACTACAAGGGTGCTTGTCATCAAGTTGTTTTTTCTGGTGACAGGAGATCTAGGAATGTATTTGTGGCTAGAGTATATAAGGTGGGCGAGAACCCTGGGTTCCCTTCCATTTCACTGTGGTTTTTGTTCTGCTTTCCCTTTTATTCTAGGATCGCCTAATATGTTGATTGGTAATTAGAGAGAAGTATGTGGAATTTTCTTTTTTTGCGGATTAGGTAAAACAGGAGGGATCATCAGGTGCCGTTGCTTTTTGTTTGCAAAGGTATAGAGGATGGATGCTTGTGTTTTGTTTTGGCTATATGACCCCCCTATTGAGCTGAGAATTTGTTGCCGTCAAGTGATGAAAGGTTGGTAAATTCTAGTTGCTCAGCCTTGGCTTAGTGGTAGGATGTGCTTAGATTCTAGTTCATGGAAATTGGTGTGTTCGGTTCCTTCTTTTTGCTTCAATGGATGTAAAGATGGAATGGGGAAATAATATCAGATAAGTGAGATTTGCACAGGAAAGATTTGAATGTTTTCTTCTCCTTGCTTTTATCAATTTTGAAATTTGCATCCTACGTGATGCACTAAAATCCTTATCTTAGAATTTCTGTGAGAGGGAGAAGTTATAGGTGAGAGATTCATCTCATTCTTTATTTTCTTTTTGTTTGTTCATATGCAAGAATTTGACATGCATTTTATTTTATTTAGCATTCTTGTAAATTGCAATGTTTAAGAGGAAAAATAATAAATTTTGTTGTTTCCTTCTCATGTGTCTTAAATACTATTATTCAATTGTAATTTGAACTTATTTTTGAGAAAGATGCTGTTATAGGACAACTAAAAAGGAAGATTGCTTATAATGTTCTGGGATGGATTTGGAATAAGTTATAAATGTTGAAAGTTGAAACTCATTATATTACTCAGAGTTGTCAGGAACGACTTGGTATCCTGCCCTTATTTGTTATGTGTTATAAAAAAATTCAACTGCTATATGTAGTACTAATTGTTTGGACAGATTTCTGAGAGTGGCATCAAAATTAGTCTTTATTTAATACTCAGCCACTTTCTATAAGTCATGCTAGCCATTTTTATGCATATTAAGAATTCAGTTAAGTTTCAACTGCATTATTGTGCAAGTTTTTACATTGAATATTTCACTGGTAATATAGCATAACCTATAATCTGACATTGATAGTATAAAGGGACATTTTTATTGTAGAACGAGTTTTATGATGAAACAATAGCTTTTGTTAAAAAGAAACGCACGAGTATATTGTATAAGATATGGTACACTACGATGGTATTTACAAGTTCTGCTTGCTGAATTGCAGGTTCTCGCTGAAAAGCTACCTGATGTTTTGGATTTCCCAAAAGATTTAGTCAATTTGGAGGGGTCAACGAAGGTATTGAATCTTATCAAGCTCAAAGATATCGTTATCATACGGCTCAATCTGATTTCTGAGCAAGAGAAAAATGATGGTGTATCTAGCTGGTTTTAAATTTGATAATACCTATGGGTGACTCCTATGGCCTCAAGGACAGTGGTCCATCATCCTGTGATTATATGGATGATTATGGGTGGGATAGATACCTCTATGGAATATAAGTATGAATTGTCTTTGTGTGGAAAATTACTGGAAAAACGAACAGCTTGGTGGAACTACTTGATTTTAGAAGTAGTGGCCACAGAATCCACTTGAAGAGGAGAAAGTTCTGAAGCCTAATGATACTTCTATTTTTCAAATGACTGACTTTATGAGGACCTTGGGGGCCCGATTATCTAGAGCACCCGCTAGCAAACTGTATTCAGAATGAAGGGCACAAACAGCCTGAGAAGCGCCTGAAACATTTTGCTAATATATAAATACCTTGCAGGCTACGAAATAATACTGAATAGTGAATACCCTGTTTCTGTAGTATGAGTAGGAAGAACAAATCTTCCATAGTTTTGGAGCATTTCAACTATCCACTTGAGATCTTTCAGAACTTTCTCTCATCTTGAGCAGGAATAACTGCATTTTTATCTTTCAAAAAGCTTGGGAATTACTTTCATTTTTTTAGGTTTTATGTGCCCCTTTAACATGATACACAACCGCATTTGGAGAGGTGCTGGCCACTGCTAATTCAAATTAGATCCATGGTTTCAAATCTCGGATTCGGTTGCTATCGCGGCAATGGTCGCGGAACCACTTTCCTGGGCAATGCAGATCGTCTGTAGCTGTTGTGGCCTAATATCTCGGTTGCAACAAGCTCCAAACCTTTATAAGCGATTGCTATTTGGTGATGCGGCCAAGATTTAATACCATATTTAGATCTTCATCATCCTTTGCATTGAAGAAACGACCGTCAGCATGGTGCTAGGTCGTGTAGTATATCTCATCTTGTGCTGTAGCAGAAAAAGAATTCTAAATATGAATATACTGTCGGATGCCTTCATTTCAAACCATTCACTTCTTCATGATATCTCATCCTATATCATTAAATTTTAATATTTTCTTATCCTATGCATGAAGTTTATTACCTCTTATCATTTTATGCAGATACAACTTAAGATCTTGGCAGAGGAAATGCAAGCGGTTAGCAAAGGGCTAGAAAAGGTTGTTCAGGAGTTAAGTGCATCAGGAAATGATGGCCCTGTTTCCGAAACCTTTTGCAAGGTATCCTATGCTTTTAGATCATACATTATCTTTGTTTTGTGCAAGTTTGTAACTGCTATTGAAGATATTGTTGTCTTTGGTGATCTTTGGTTCATCAGTTTGTATCAAAGCACCATGTAATGACATGCCTTTGGTAATTTAGCGTGCTTTCTGGTTGGGTTATATCATTTTTATCTAGCACATACTCCCCCCCTTTTCTAACAAAGGATTTAGTTTGTCAAAAGTTTGTTGCTTTATTGGGCTTAAGTTGCAGCATTGAAAGATATTGATTGATAAAACTTTTGCTCCTTGGCTATCACTAATTGACGGGTTCTAGTCATAGTGGTCCTTTTTGGATCCCTTAAGAAGGATATGCTGATATATGTGGCTACTGCTTCACGGTATTGCCTATGTGCTATCAAGAATAACCACAACAGATTCTTGATCCTCGCTTTAGAGCAGATAATCTACTTGTTTTTTCCCTTAAAAGAGTTTGCCAATAGATCTCTCTGTGGAGTAGCTGATGGTTTAGTTGTCAAAAAATGGAGATGCTAAAAGATAAAAATTTGTTTGACTGCCCATATTAAGCCTTACAGGTATTATGTTTTTGGGCATATGTAATTTTTCCCCCCAAGTACCAACCAAATTTAATGTTCTTGGAATGGTGTGGGAATGAGTAATGAGTACAAAACATAATCTGTTCTCAAGACAATTTCAACTGCTTAACACTTGAATTAAGGAAAATTTTGTTCAATTCTCTCTTACTGATCGAGCTCTTTTCAACTTGGACATGAGCAGATTTTGAACGGTTTCCTTTCTTATGCGGAAGGTGAAGTGAGGTCTTTGGCATTGCTTTATTCTTTTGTGGTAAGTTTATACTACTCGGTGGCATTTTTTTTCAGCTCTTTTCTTTCTAGGTTCCTTATTTTTAAATTCTTGACATTGTGATCAAAACCCACATGATATGGGTTTTCAGGGTAGAAACGCGGATGCTTTGGCTATGTATTTTGGTGAAGATCCAGCAAAGGTCCCATTCGAACAAGGTAATCTTATGATTTGCATTAGTTAATAATATCTTTGAATAGTTGCAAGTATCTTGGAATTAGTAGTCTTTAGAAGGAGAAATTGAAGTAGCCATTTCTGTTACTGTTCAGAGACCAAACCGGAAATGTAGTTGGTTTGGTTCTGCTAAGATAAAGCCAGTCTTTGTTTAGCGTGTTACGTTCTAGATAGGAAAAAAGTTCATTTTGTAATCAAATACGGAAAATGGCTATCAGTGAGAAAAATACAGTATGCACAGACTCCTATCATCAACAAAGGTTGGCTTAACTAGCTGGTAAGGATCTTAACTTATGTATTTGTGGTCAGGGGCGGGGTTCCCTTCAACCCCCCTCCCCCCAAACAAAAACAGGTGCCTGACTTACAAAATAGGATCAAGAACTGTGAGAGTTGAGGTTCACTTAGGGTCCACTATATATAAAATAAGAAAGAAAAATTATATGCACAATGCTTTTAGAGTTCGTTCACTTCTCCAAAAGAGAAAATAGTATCAGGCTAATCAGGTCTAATTATTGAATCAAAAGGTCGATCAGATCTTATAAGATGTTAACATAAGGTGGAATCAGGCTGATGAGGTCCAATTAGGTTGAGTAAGTTCACGTCAGATAAGTTCAGGTGGAGAATAGGCACTCTTAATTTTTGTTTGTATTCTAACTATGTTCTTGGACTTTTTGTTTGCAGTTGTGTCGACCTTACAGAACTTTGTTAGGATGTTCCATCGAGCACATGATGAGAACTGCAAACAGCTCGAGTTTGAGAAGAAAAAGGCGGAGAAGGAAGCTGAGAATGAAAAGGCAAAGATGGTTGCTCAAGTGAAGGGTTCTGAGAACCAAGTGCACCAGTCCCCTCGGAGAAGTTGGCATCGTGAAATGAGCAATCTGCATGCAGTTCGACCCGAGGGCCATTAAAGTTGGCTTGTTATAACCACAGATCTCTGGGTGATTTTTCCAGAACAGATCAGAAGCTAGTTTTTAATGGCTTAATGATACATAGATCATCGAAAATGTACAGCCTAATTTGTTTAAATGTAGTTAGAAGGATAGATTATATATGACTAGTCATTTGATTATGGGTTCTTTTAGAGCAGTAGCTGTAAATTCACCCATATTTGTTGGGTACCATTCTTTGAAGAGTGATGTATATGAGGGACGTCAGTTTTTCATAGTCCCTATTACTACTATGAGGCGTTTGTAACAGATGAACAAAATTATTGTTGTGAGAATATTTGTATTTTTCTTCTTTTCAGAAGTTTTCTTAATCTAATTTTAACTAAATTACAATCTTTAGAACTATGTCTTTTAATTCAACTTTGGTGCTGAATATATATTTTGACAATCAGCTTAATTAACTGACGTTTATGAGACTGAGTACAAGAGAGACAAAATCAAGTCTTATACGTGCAAACAGATGAACCTGAATGTGGGCTATCAAAAGCAAATATGAAAGTTTCACCAAAAATAAAAAGCAAATATGAAATAGTTTTAGGTTTTACATAAGGCTGTTTAATTTAATGATCAATTGTAGCCATGAATTGATAATACTATTTGTTTAAAAATGGACTACATGTGTTAAAGAAGCTACTATGTGAAAAATATATACTCCCTCCGTCCCAAAATATAGTTTTCCATTTCCATTTTGGGTGTCCCAAAATATAGTTCTCATTTCCATATTTAGTTCCACATTTTTCCGTAATTTGTCTAGAAAAACCGTTCCATCATTTATTTGCTTCTTGAATTTTGTTTTTTTCTTTGTTTATTCAACCCAAGTGTTACAATTAATCTTTCTTTCACCAATTAGTCTCCATTCTCTCTCCTAAAATCATCTTTTCCCATACAACATTTATTTAAATAAACAAAAAATTTTTACTATCCCTCTTAGATTCTACTTGCATAAATTACCGTGAAAAAAGGGAAATGGGAACTATATTTTGGGACGGAGGGAGTATAATTGACTTATTATTTCGATTGACTACTACCAAATTGGTAGTGGAGTTTTAGGATAATATAGTCTAGAACTAGTACTCCTATATATAAATGGTTAATGGTGTTATTTTATAAACACAAGTCATGGTCTCTTATATATTTTTTTTTTGTGAGAATGCACTGGAAAACTTTTGAGTGTCTACCCTTCTTCCTTTCATTGAATGCAATAATCTTATCCATTCTCATTCACTTTCCTATCACTCTTCTCACATTCCTCAGTTGATTACAAGTTAATTATTTATAAACTTCTCTCTTCTGCTTCCCCTATTTAATTCATATGTTTGGTCACATAAATTTCATTAATTGCATCAAGTTTACAAATGCTTCAGCTAAAAATGAAAAAAGAGATTGCACTACTCTTACTTGATTAAAGACATATAGTAAGTCCCCTCAAAAAAAAAAAAAAAAAAAAAGAGAAATATAGTAAGGAATTCCGCCATCACTCACTCATTAGAATTACATCTCTATCAATTCAAAATTTCTACAAATGTAAATTATAGGGGTAAATATAAACAAAGCCTAGAAAAAATAGATATTTTAACGTTTACATCTTTCTTCATCTTTGCCTATTGTATACTAGCCGTATATGCGCACGCAATGCATGTTAAAGCAAATAGAAAACTCAATTACGTAATATTATGGACGAAAAGTTGTTCGGGAAAGTTTACTGTATTTTTTGTTCCTTTTGTTTTTCTTAAAAACCAATAAATTGGAGAAGTTGTAACTGTTTTTGTTAGTTGAGAATATAATTGTAAAAGAGGGTGGACACCAGATTAACAATAAATTGGAGAAGTTAAATTGTTTTTTTTTGGTTTGTTAAGGATATAATTGTAAAAGATGGTGGTCAATAAGTCTTCCCCTCCTCAATTATATGATAGAGATCTTATGCCAAAAGAGGAATGAAACATTATGAGTGGATCTTTAAGAAACGGACTGAAAAAACTAGTGAGTAGATTTTTAAAAAGCCGAATGAGTGCTATCAATTATATACAACAATATAACAAAGTATATTGTTGAAAAGTCTATTTACATATGTTAAACAAAAATAAATGAAATGATACATCTCTAGATTATCTATAAATTAAGGAAATGTTCTTTTTATCTCAACATATCAGAATTGAACTTGTGAAATCTAATTGGTCCTAATATTCTTTTATATTTATACATGATTGAACCTAATTAAACTTGATTAAACCTTAAACTAATTTTTCTAAGGTGAAAATAACGCATCCTAGATCATTTATTTTTCAACGATTCGTTATTTTTAAAAGTGCTTGTACTTAAAACTTGAACTCTAACAACACGATAAATGTTTTTAAAGAATTAGAACTTTTTGTTGAGAGGACTTATTAAAATAGTTAATTCGTTGGGAAAAGCCCAATAAAAACTTTTATGTTGAAAAATACCTATTATAATCTTCCCTTTGTTCTTAAGACCACCTCAATATTTTTCGGCCAAAATCAATTTTCCGACATTAATATTTCTTCCCTCCTTTCTCATCAAATGGGACCAACCTATTTTTTTCCTATCCTAATCCCTTAAAATGGGAAGCAGTAGGAAAGGATTTGGTAGGGCTAAGGGATTAGGATAGAAAATAATAGGTTGGTCCCATTTAGTGTGAAAAGGAGCAAAAGAAAAGTCAATGCTAGAAAATTGACTTTTTGGTCGGAAAATGTTAAGGTGTTCTTAAGTAACAAACGAAAGTATTATAATAGGTATTTTTCAACAATTATTTTTATTAGGTCTTTCCCAACAAAATGATTATTTTAATAGGTCTTTCTTAACAAAAAGTTCAAAAGATTATGATTTAGAATAAAGCGATTAGACCTATCGAGATTGGGGATTAACTTTTTAAAATTTAGATTGGGATTTCAACTATCATATATTTTCACAAAAGAAGTGACAATTTTAATTTTTTTTGGGTTTTGCTTTTCATAGCCCTAGGGCTATCCATCTAGTTTGTCCCTATTACTAATTAATGAAATTTATACAACTTTAAATTCCGACAACGACTTAGCTTGACTTTTGTAGCTCGTTGACTGATGTAGGGCCTATGGGCTACGGGCCATGGTCAAGCTTTTCGACTTGGGTAACTTTCATATACAAATTAACAAATTGATGAAAGGTTGTATTTCACACCAAACAACAAACTGAATAGCTTTTTCCGTTTACCTTATCAAGAAAGAAAAACGGAAGAGTTCTAATAATAATAACTAGTATTTTAGCCCGAGTGATGTTCCGGGTTAGTTATAATTATTAAATATATTATAATTCATAAATTTCATAATTGATTTTATTAGCTTTTCGTAATATTATGTCTAATGCGAAATGGGAAAATGGACGTTGTGGCATTGATTACAAATAACCATATCAATGAAATTAGGGTAATAGAATGCTATTACTTAATAAAAGTGTTAGAGATCAAAAAACTTGTCTATGTCTTTATAATTACATATAATTATAAGATTTTATTATGTTAACATTAAGCATTGAAATTGTAGTGGATTAGTGGTTAGACTTTCACATTTCATTTCAAAAGTCATGTGTTCGAATCCTAGTAACTACACATTGTTAATATTTTTAAATGAGATTATAAAGATGTGTATTAGAAGCTTGAGAAGAGTGTCACCTGACACCGTTCCTTTGATAGAAACACACCTTTTAATATATTTACTAGTATTTAGGCCCGGGATTTGCCTCGGGTGGTACTTTTTCCAAATTTGATATGCTTTTTTTTTCCATTCGCATTAAAATATAATAAAGAAAACCCAACATTTAGAAGGTATAGATATAATAATGTTGACATTTAAAGCATGATGAAAAGTTGGATAAGATGGTAATGGTGCTATATATAATAGCAATATGTCCCGCGTTCAAATCTTGTTGCAAGCCAATTTACTTTTGTTAGTTGACATAACATATGTACACATTGGAAAATTCTAGTGGAGTAAGAGAGGTGCCATGTGACGTGTATACGTTGTTTGATACGCCTTTTAATATATTAGTATAGACTAGTTTTTTGGCCCGGGCGATGCCTCGGATCAGTTACAATAAACACATATGTTATTATTCTTAAATTCCATAATTTATTTGGCTACTTTTGGTATTTTTTGTCCATTAAGAAATTGAAAAATTCACGTCACGACGTGATAAGTAAAAAAAATTGAAAGTTTGAGTTTGAAAATAAGTACCTTAAAAGGAATTGTAGTAAGTGAATATGAAATCAATAATATCTTGTTAGTTGGAGATGTATATACTTGTTTAAGTCTTTTTAGTTAAGTATTATTATTACAAGACTTTATCATATTTTATTTGAAATATTAGACAATAAAGTCATATTGTATTGATGGTTAAGCTCTTACTTTTCATGTCAAAGGTTACGAGTTCGATAACTTACAGTTACACAATATTTTTTTAAAAGTGAGGAGTACACATGGACATAAAAATTTGCATTAGAAATTTGAGGAGAGTGTCACATGGGCATGGCACATAGGCTTCCTTAAACACGCCTTTTAATATATTTGTATAGATTTAGATAATAATAATAATAATAATAATAATAATAATAATCTTCGTACACCGAATTGTTTAATATTTTATGCGCTTTGAAAATATTTTCTTCCATCACTTCATTATTATTTATCATACTTTTGAATAGTTGTGTAGTATGGAACTTTTAGTCATTGTTGGTTGTTGGGTCAATTGGACTGCCCACTAACTTTATTATTGTCCTTTTCTTTAGTAGCCGAAGTCAAAAGTCAAATCTTTCTTGAAATTCTTTCTTTAGGCATCATACAATCGAAATCAAAACTATTATTGGAGAACACGAACAGTTTGTACATGCATTAGGTATTTACTTTAGCTATCTTATCTGATTCCTTCCTCACCACGTGTCAAACATGTGTTAGGAGAACTATTGCGATTATTGTTATAAAAACATGATTTCATCTAAAATTGATTATTATAAAGCTTTATTTGATCAAATTATATATTTTGTTTTTTAAATATCAATAGAAGATGCAGTATGAATCTCAATTAATAAAATTTATCTTTTCCCTTCAAAAAAGCACATAATTTCACCTAAAATTGATTATTTAGCGGCTTAGTAATGCGTAAATATGTATGTATACAACATCGCTTTAATCATCCGAAATGATAAAATCTCACTCTTATGGAAAGTCAATTTTTATGTTTTTTTATAAGGTAAGATGAAGATCCCTTGTAAGTGTGTGGAAGGGGGGATTCGGGGATCCTACTTTCTAAGGAGCAAGAATTGAACATACATTACTAGGGGTGAAAGTTTAGTGTACGGTTTGGATTTAGGCCTAGTTCAATCTGATCCGAAGAAAATTTGTATTTCAATTTTTCAATCCGAATCCAATTCAATTACAGTTTGAGTCCATACCAATCCAATCAGAATCTTCAGACAATAGATCGAATCCGATCCGAAATATCCAAATTTTTTTAAACTTCATTTTTTCGATAAAAGAAATTAGCCACGAGCATCAAAATAACGTTTTCAACAGTAGAACTAATTTGTACAAGCCCATAATTAGGCACGAGCATCAAAATAAAGTTTTCGATAGGCACAACCATCAAAATAAAGTTTTCGAGAGTGATTAGGAAGTTAGCCAGCTAAATTTTTAGGGGAAGGGAAAGGTCGCCCGACCATTTTTTTTAAAAAAAGAAAATATGTTAAGCTCAATTTGATTAATGTTATTCAAGGCCAATCTACTATTCGGTTATTTTGGATTTTTGGATCCAATCACCCTTAATCCAATCCGATCTCAAACTCCAATTTTTTTTAAACACCCAATCTGAATCCAATACAAACATAGTTTAAGTCCAATACGAATTACTAATTTGGTATGGATTGGATTGTATTTCGGTTTTATTCGAATAACTTTCACCCCTATCTGTCACAGGGGTGCATGAGGGTCTCCAATCATCTAGGTCAACCTTGATTCTTAAGTCAGTTTTTATGTAATTTGAAGTAAATAACCCCATTATATACTACTATATATATACACGCTAATTATATACTATATATTCAATGTCGATAAAATTTACTATAATCAACTTACTCTTTCGAGCAACAAGCTAGTAATATCCTAGTGATATTGGCATCACCTTTGATCTCAGAAAATCTGATTCGAGTTTCACCCTTTGCAAGAGGAATCCCAATTCCCCACCTTCTTGCAAGGGATTTCAACTTACCTGTATATAAAAAAATCAACTTACTCTTTCTATTTAACACTTTGGATAAGAAAGTTTGAACGAAAAAGGAGAAAAGAGAAAGTAATTAATTAGAGATTTATTTTCTCTTGAAGGGAAGGGAAGGGAAAGGAATTGGAGGAATCTATTTCATCCCCTTTTAACGAATCACATCTATCCCCTATTGAAAATTAGGTAAAAAATTATAGATGGTATTGGAGACGCTCTAAGGGAATAATCTCTTTCTTATTTTCTCCTTTTCCAATGACTACTAGGAACAGACAAATCAATATTGGAAATGAACAGAGAAATGGTGGAACATGCAAAACCACATACTTCCTCCGTTCCAAATTAAATGCAACAGTTTCCATTTTGGAAAGTTTCAAATAAAATGCAACAATTTCAAACTTTCTATTTTTGGTAAGTTTTTTAGGTGTGAATTTATGAGAATACCCTTATTAAAAAATTAAACCACACTTAATTATACCTAATGATCATCTAAACCTCCATCATCAACCCCTTAAGTTTCTCTCTCCTCACTCCCACCCACCACCAGTGGCGGATCCAGGATTTTCAAATCGGGGGGGTACTGTGATTAATTAAATAAACATTGGTCTCGATATTTAACGTCATAAATATTACAATCCAAAATATTGTTCAATATTTAACGTCATAAATCTCAAAATACAAAAATAAATAAGTAAAATTACATAAATTGTCGAAGATTGGGTTCTTTTCCTTTAATTTTTTACCCATATGTCATTTTCTATATCCAATAAACTAATTTTATCTGATAAATAGTCTATTTAAAATCAAATTAATAACCAAGAGAGTATTAGGGATTTGACGATCTAATTGGATTGTGATTATATCCTTTTGCTTTTGTGGGTGATGATGAGCTAAGACATCATTAAGCAAGATAAATTTATTGGCTTTACCTACATCTACATGGCATATGATGATATGAACCCCCTAAAAACAGTGAAAAACCCACATCCTAGAACCATAATTCGAAGTTTGGACTGTAAGAGAAATAAATTGGATCCAAAATATTTGATGTGAGTGGTAAAAGGTCCCTACAAATGGACCCAACATGTCTTGGAACTATTAGCCTTAGGTTCAACTTGCAATTACTTTCCTGAGTCTTCTTTCTCTCACTTCTTTTTCCCACATCTTCTCTCTCTCTCTATTCTTATTCATAGTTCCACGCTTCAGTACTTTCCTGAGTCCTCTTCTTCATGTTTTTATTTTCAAAAAATAAAAAATCACTTTTGGGGGTACTTGCAGTACCCCCAATGACCCACTTTGTATCCGCCAAGTGCCCACCACCACTTTCTCTCCTCACTCCCACCCACGACCACTTTCTATCTCCACCACCATTCTCCGGAATTCGTCCCAACCATCACCATCCGCCGGAATTCGTCCCCACCATCACCATCCCGAAATTCGTCACCTTTGTTCGCATCTCTTCGAATTTCGATCTCTCTCTTCGATCCCGATCTCTCTCTCTCTCTCTTCGAATTCGATCTCTCTCTCTCTTTTTTTTGGTTGATTTGAGGTTTCGAATTTCGATGGGCGAGGTTGTAGTTTGCGCCTTGTGGTGGTGTTTTTAGGGTTTTTGGTAGATTTCGGTGGTGTTAGTGGTGAACCGGGGTTTGGTGGTGGATTTCGGTGGTGTTAGTGGTGAAATTGGTGTTTGGTGGTGGATTTCGATGGTGTTGGTATTGTTTTGATGGTTGTGGCGTTTCGATGGTGTTGGTGGTGCCTCGGTGGTGTTGGTGGTGGGTGCCTCGGTGGTGGTGGTGCCTCGGTGGATTAGGTGGTAATAGTCTCGGTGGTGGTGTTGTCTCGGTGGATCAGGTGGTGGTAGTAGGAGTCCGTGTTAATCAACCCTTTTGTTAAACGGTTGCCCTCACTTTTGTTAATCAACCCTTAAGAAATTTTGCCTAGTAGTATGTGTCGACCGAATTGTTGCATTTAATTTGGAACGGATGAAGTATTAGGAATAATCTAATACGACACGCTGAGTCGGCTTAAACAAGGCGCACCTTACTTATATAAGGACAGAATAAAGAAGGTTGTAAAGGTGACTTCATTATCTACTACATCTCCAATCGAGACATAGTTTTTACCTAGAGTTGGTGGGCTTGGAGTACCAGTCAAATTTTACGGATAATGGAAGGTTACCCTCTCCTCAATCCCATCTGTTTCTATTCCCTCGCAAATGCAAAAAACTGTTAGAGTTAGTGCTTCAAATTATGGTTCCGAATTTCTAGTGATAATTAGTCTAGAATATTACTATGTGGTCAAAGTAGGTTAGTATGACTCAACTAGTTAGTTCCTATAATAAAACAATTATCATGTTAGTGGTAGACTATATCTGGTATGAATCATGGGCTATGGCCCTTAATTTTAGCATTGTTATGTACTTGCTTTCTCTATTTAAGGATTGTTGTAAACACTTTATTCATTGGATTGAATACAAGTATGTTCTTCTTTCCCCTCTCTCATCTCTGTTATAATTTCAACATGGTATCAGTGCGGGGTTAGATCGATCATCCCAGAGAGAGAGAGAGAGAGAGAGTAGGAAGTAAACCATTGCAGACCATTTTCCATCTTACGAGTAAAAAAAATGAAGGACAAACCAACATGGAAAGAGTGGTTCATGATGATTGTGTACATCATGGTGAAGAAAAGTGCTTCACAAGGTTGTGTGAAGAGAGGTGCTCGAAAAAGTGGTGTTGTTGATGCTTGATAATGTGCATAACAAAATTGTGTAGGTGATGAAATGTGCATCACTAATTGAAGTGTCTAGATGTTGTGAAATTTGACGAGAAGTACGTCAAATAATTGGACGTTCGGGAATTTATGTTTCGGTCAAGGTCAAACGTGAAGGGTCGTGAAATTTGAAGCAAGGGAGCATGTTAGAATTAGTGCTTCAAATTATGGTTCCTGATTTCTAGTGATAATTAGTTTGAATTGTTAGTACGTGGTCAAGGTAGGCTAGCTAGTATGACTCAACTAGTTAGTTCCTATAATAAAGCAATTATCATATTATTGGTAGACTATATCTGGCATGAATCGTGGGCTATGACTCTTAATTTTAGCATTGTTATGTACTTGTTTTCTCTATTTAAAGATTGTTGTAAACAATTTATTCATTGGATTGAATACAAGTATGTTCTTCTTTCCCCTCTCTCATCTCTATTATAGTTTCAACAATAACCAAACACTATGTTAATTGGACATCGAATAAAATATTGGTCTCCTTGAGACACTAGGGGGATATATATATATATATATATATATATATATATGGGCAGGATCACACGAGAATGCTCCTTACATGAGAAATGAGAATGAATCTCAACCACACGATTGGATTAGAGTTACAGCACTTGTTCATTAGAGTTATACCCCAAAAAAAATTTCGAGCCCCAAAAAAACATTTTTTTTTTCAAATTTTTTTTTGGGAGTTACATCACTTGTTCATTAGAGTTATAGCGCGTAAAATCCATTCTCATTTCTCATGTAAGTATGCATTATCATATGAACTCACTTATATATATATATATATATATATATATATATATATATATATATATATATATATATATATATATATATATATATATATATATATATATATATAGGCTGTATTTAAATTGGGTAAAACTAAAACAAAGTTTATTTTAGATATAAATGAACTTATTAAAACATATAATATGTCTAAATATAACTATTTTTGTTCAAACTATTATGCTAGTAAGATTTTTTTTTTTTGACAACGGGGAAATTGTACATTAATTAATAAAAGGAAGTACAGCCTAACGCTAATACAACCCTACAAACACAAAGAAAGTAAATTGAGCGATACTCGCTCTTACATAACTATTACAAAAGCATAAATAGCTTAAACAAGGATAAAACTGCTCGATCGGGAGGGCTAAGTTGATAGTTATCCGGAGAGATACTCTTGGGCTGGTAGATGACGAGCGCCAGAACCCTGACAAACAGAGTGGGAGGACAGGGCTGATTTCACAAACGGGGCAACAAAGCAACCGCGAGAATAGGAACTCGCTACAGGACCAATCCCATTGACCTGCTGTCACATGGGATTCTACGTCCAGATTTCCTCGAAAAGTCACATTCCTTTGTGACTCGATACCTTTTTGGAAGGGTATTTCTGGCTTCTCCGTTGATGAGAAGCTCAAATGAGTTGGCGCGTTATAAACCCAATTAACAAATTGGGGAGCCGCCTTCAGATTTCTTGTTGTCTAGGCAATGATTGATAAAATCATTACCAAGCGAGAGTGAAATCTAACCATTGTTAGATCTCGAAGAACCGTCTGATTGAAAAAAGCAGACAAAACAAACCCCATCCATGAAATCTCTTGCCATGCAAACCCTAACCAATCACTTAAACCAGATCCAACATCAAGACCAAAACTACCTTCAGCAATTAACAAAAGTATCAAGCAGCTGATTATAACAAACAAAAAAACCATACTAACACACCTACAAACTAGACAACTTAAAGCACCACCAACAACGCACTGGGGGGGGGAGACGGATAACCACCGAGAGAAGGGAGTAAAGGCAACACTAAACGGGGAGGGGGAAGGAGACACCTACGTTACACTAAACGGGGGGAGGGGGTAGGGGAGGCCCAATACACGACACCGGGGGAGGGGGCGGGGAAGCCCACAACGCGACACTAGGGGGAGGGGGTAGGGAAGGCCCAAAACGCGACACCGGGGGGGAGGGGGTAGGGGAAGCCCAAAACGCGACACTAGGGGGAGGGGGTAGGGAGGCCCAAAACGCGACACCAGGGGGAGAAACTAACTCAAGTAAAGGCGGAAACCGGAACCACCGCACGACTGGGGAGGGGGAAGACCAACGACGGGACTGCGGCTAGGTGGTTAAACCCGACAGAAGAAAAGCACGATGGGAAGTGCGTCGAGGTGCGACGGGGGGAGAAACTACCGGCTAAAAATAGGGGGGCTAGGCTCGCCGGCGACAAGGCCGAGATGTCGGTCCCGGCGAGCCTAGAGAGGTGGGCGGGCGGGGGTGTTTTGTAGGGTTAGGGTTTTGAGAGGATATTCTATAGAGAGAGGGGGCTTATTTTGGCAACAAATTTGATAAGTAAGATTCAATATATATAGATGAAATCGTGGCGAAATTCTTCGCTACTTCGTGCCTCTACTTCAATGAAATCGTTGGCCTTTTGTTCGTAGTGCTCACCCGAGTGTAGTATTGATATGTAGAGTATATGGGAGATTGACTAGAGACTAATGAGAATACAAAGCTTTCTTTCTTTAGTAAGTCTTGTGTAGTGTTGTCTTACAATAAATTTATAGTAAGATCACATCACTTTATGTCCTAAAAGTGTCATTGTGTAAGTTAAAGGGGTCACTCTATAGTTAAAACAAGTCATTTTTAGAAAATGTAATGGGTCACCTTGTAATACCTTAAAGGGGTCATGACTTATACTATAAGTGACCTTTATACAACATTCGAGTTTTCACGGTCTCCATAACGCACAATTTTGACCATAAATATATTTAATTATATCTTAATAAAAGTACTTTCTCCGTTCTGTTTTAAATAAAATGTAGGGCCTTGACACAACGATTTAGGAGAGCACAAAGATATAGAGAAAGAAAAAGAGGGACCTATGTGATGAGGAAAGATATATAGAAAAGAAAAAATCAAATTAAGTAACGTTTCATTTATTCTGAAACGGCCTAAAATGGTAAGTGTTTCATTTATAGAAGGAAGTATAAAAAATGTATTTTGAAACTACACATTGACATGAATTTAACAAGATCTTATGTGTCCTGTGTCCATGTTATTATTTATGTAGTGGTGGAAATTCGTGGTCAAAATTTGTAAAGTTTGACTCTAAAAACGCAAATGTTTCATTCTTTTTGGAGCGGATGAAGTATTATGATAAGGCGGTCTTGTATAAGATTTTGTATTCTTTCATTTATCTAAAGCTTCTAAAGGTGTATTTAAAGAATCCCATCAACATGGTAGCATGTGAATCTATACAAATATATTAAAGGGTGTTCTGAAGAAAGTATATACGCCACGTGGCACTCTTCCTTTAATTGTTTCGTTCAATGTCATCAACATAGTAGCATGTGAATCTATACAAATATATATTAAAGGAAAAATTGACAAGGGCGGTCCGAACTATGACCCCTCTTCCATAAAAGGTCCCAACTTTCGAATACTCCACAACAGTCTTAACTTTCATGTGTATTTGACACACGTGGTCCTTAGTGACCGGTGACCTGCTGAAACAATGATTTACAAGGTTTTTTATTTTATTTTTTACGGTTTTTTCACCAGGTACCCCTGTGGTTTTTCAAAATTCATGGGGTACCCCTATTTTTAAAGAAATGCACCAGGTACCCTTACTGTTTCAAACAAATGTATGAAATGCCCTTAATTACTAACGATGTCAAGTTTCCGTTAGCTTTATTTACCATTTTGCCATTGTTCACCCCTAACCCTAAATCCTAAACCCCCTAAACCCTAAACCCTAACCCCTAATCCTAACCCTAACCCCCCACCACCCCACTACCCCGGTCCCTCCCCCCCCCACCACCCTAGCACCCTCTCCCCCCCCACCCCCGTAGCCCCGCAACAGACCTCCTCCCCCCCCCCTGCAGCCGGCCCTCCTCCACCCCCCCCCGCAGCAGTACATAGCGAGAACCCCCTTCCCCCGCAGACACACGGCGAGAACCCCCTCCCCCCCCCCCCTCGTCGATTTCCTCCCTCACCCCCTTCCCTCTAGCTTCTCTGTCCTCCTCAATCACCAACCATGACCCATCGTCAACCGCACACAATTTCCCCTTCTCTTTCTTCGCACAAGCAACCACGGGGTGGTGGGAATTTCGCACAACCGCACACAACACACGAAAATCGATGGGGCTGGGGGAAATTCGAAGGAAATCGACGGGGAGGGGGAATTCGAAGGAAATCGATGGGGGTGGGGAAATTGACGGAAATCGGCGGGGTGGGGGGAAATCGATGGGGGTGGGGGAAATCGTCGAAAATCGACGGGGGTGGGGGGAGGAGGGGCTGCGAGGGGGGGGGGGAGGTGTCTCATTGGGGGGGTGGGGGAGGGGGAGGGTGTCTTTGGGGGGGGGAAGGGCGGCGCGCTTGCGAGGGGTGGGGTAGGGGAGGGGAAGGGTGTTGCGGGGGGTGGTGGGTGGGTGTGTGGGGTGGGGGAGGGGTGGTGGGATGGTGGGGTTAGGGTTTCAAGTTAGGGGGTTAGGGTAGGGTTATAAGTTAGGGTTTAGTTAGTTAATTAAGGTTAATTAGGGTTTAATTAGGGTTAGAGGGGTGAATTAGGGTTAATGACTAACGGAAACTTAACACCGTTAGTCATTAAGGGCATTTCATACATTTGTTTGAAATAGTAAGGGTACCTGGTGCATTTTTTTTAAAAATAGGGGTACCCCATGAATTTTGAAAAACCACATGGGTACGTGGTGAAAAAACCGTATTTTTTTATCTATGTCGAATACACCCTTTATCAACCCCCTCCTTCACTTAATTCTTACTCTTTCAATCAGCCATTATACCTTTAACTAAGGTGTCATTTCCTCTTTTACATTGCCATTTCCTTTCTCTCTCTTTATTCTACCTACCCAGTTCTTATGACTGATCTTTGACAATTTTCCCACCAATGTTTCTCTCTGTTACATCCCCATTTTTAACAACTTCAAATCCATCTTTCTTTCCCCGATTACCCTACTTATCCTATCTTGCAAATCCTCCATTACGGTCTCCGGAAATTGAAATTCAATCGGAATCCTATTAAAAACACCAAAATGTAAATTTAGATTTTGAGGAGAGAGATTAAAGTTAGGTTCTTGATAATTTGGGACGGGTATTCATTAATTGTGTTCTTCATCTTCATTCACAGTATTTAAGTCAATTAAGACACCCATAATATATAGCGAGAATCACCCCGGAAATTACATAGAGATGAGGAAGCCGAAGAAGCGGATAGAGAAAGAAGAGTGAAGGGTAAAATTGGGGATTATGAAAATCTCCGACATTTGTTGAGCTCCGCATCATAGTTGGCGATGTTGAAATCGGTTCTTTTTTGTAATTTTTCACGGAATTGAAGAATCAAAAGAGAAATCCAAATTGTTGATTTGTAGATTAAAGAACGACATTGGAAACGAGGGCAATGAGAAATCATCATTCTAATTTGACACCTTTAATAAATAAAAAATACGCTTCATTTAGAGAGAGAAAGTGTGTTTCTTTCTTCTCCTTTGAGCAATGCAGTGGGTTTGCAGGTTAAGCACATGTCTTACCTAAGTTGAATCTCCTTGTAGCAATTCTAATTCTTTTGCCTTTAATTGAATTTCTTGATCTCAATTTTCCTACTTTTGCTATTTTAGTTCTTTATTTTCCACAAATCTTTCTCTTGATTTTTCAGTTGATTTTTGGAATGGATTGAACAAGAAACAAAGTAGGGAGGAATTTAGAAAAGAATTTAAGTTGAGGTTTTTCGCGATTGAATGAGAGTAGAGCAGATGAATTTCCCAAGTAGGGGAATTGGTTAATGGGTGTTCTATATGCTAGTCATGTGAGGTGCATGTGATCTAGTTTACCGACTATAACAGGTAAATTACCTGCAAGGACCACTCTTATAAAATATGACATAAAGTACGACCTGCTGTGAGATATTCAAAAGTTGGGACCTTTTATGGAAGGACGGTCATAGTTGGGACTGCTCTTGTCAATTTTTCCTATATTAAAAGGCGTTATGAAGCAAGTATATACGCCACGTGGCACTCTCCCTTTAATTGTTTCGTTCAATGTCATCAACATATATTAAAAAATTAGAAACATGTTTCATACAAGATTCGACCACGTGACCTCAAGTTACTATAGTAAAGTTCTAACCAATGAACTATGCAACATTAGGTGTTCTTTTTTGACACGAAAATATTAACAACCCGATGCATCACCCGGGCCTAATAACTAGTTATTACATTGTAGTCTTTGTGAATTTATTTTCCTTCGTTCTTTTAATAATTTATTTGATCTAATCTTATTGGAAACAATATCTCTCGTTGAATCGATCTCCTCTTGTAACAATTTTAGTTATAAGAAAATTAAAGACAAACAGCTGAAAAGGTTACTCTTTCCATTTGCCCATACTTTCTAACGAGATCTTCTCCAGAATAACATGTTTAGTTGATGAAGTAATAAATTAGTTGGCCCTTGATTTTCAACTACTAGTGACATCGCTTTCTTGTTTATAAGTCAGAAGTCTTCGTTATTGCTGGACTATTTTGTTACTTGAAGCTTCCGTCCGTCAAATGATTTTGCTATTATTGCATTTAGATATTACAGTTAAGGTACTTATAATTATGAATGATATTAGTCATCAATGTTTCACGACTAATTATCATCTATGCATGATTAGTTCTACTGTTCTAGAAGATCAGGGGCGAACAAGAGTGTCTGATACCCCTTCCGTTTCTTTTTAATCTACACACTCCACTTGGAGGACAACCAATAATGAAGTACAAAAATACGAGAGAGAAACTAAAGAGTGGATTAAAAATATTAAAAAATGGATGATATGGATAAAAAAGAGGAGAGATTAGATAGGACTTGTTACCAAGAATTGAAAAAAATTAAATGACTCATCATACTTATCATGAGATCGTACCAGTTCATACGAGATTGCGCACTTGTTGTTTTAGTCAATGTGAAAATTAGAACTCCCAAAATATATCCATAAAAATCCTTCTGCTTATACTACAAGACAATACATGTTCAAAATGATTGTAAGACCAAATCAATATTACATTTGATTACTATACTACTACTACAGATTCTATTTCATGCATTAATTAATATAAAAACTATGAAACATCAACCAACTGAGATTTTCTTTGAATCTCTTTAATACAAATTTATTGCGAATGAACAAAATCGTCACTCGTGACATACTAAGATGGAGGACAAAAGCTGGCAGTGAGATTTAATTTCTATATATTACAAAGTTATTTCTAAATAATTATAACGATTTTATGAATTAATTATTGTGATGTCAGGAACGATGAAAACTTCCTCTCCATTGGGAATGTGAAGAGGACTCTGGACTGAAATTGAAGGCAGTAACACTTAAAATCAAGCTAAGGGAAGATTAGCTAGAGCTTGTTTGTATATATTTATAATTAAGAAAAATAAACTTGATTTTGTGTATTTTATAGTCAATGTATTCGGCTACTCCGTGTAGAAACCATGTTTAGAAAATGTTGGTTCATCATTGAATTCAATTTTTGGATTGCATAAGCTAATTTGTTGACATTATAACACGATCAGTGTGAATTTTGAAACTTTAATTTATTCAGATTCAGTTATATTATTAATTCACTATATATTTATAAAATTGCAAGTAATAACGCACAAACAAGATGTATCGAGTAAATCTATGAATGTTATTAAAGATTAGTATGCTACTGCCTTAATAGGATCTTCAAAGGTATTGGTAAGGAACTTGGCTTATAAACTCATCTATCTATATAACATATTAAAATTGAAGTCATTGCTCATTAGATATGGTTTCCCTCCTAAAATTTCTTGATGAACACTTTAACTTTTAACAAGTGGTGCGTTATAAATATGAGTGCATCTTCGTGTGTAACATGTTATACCATAACATATTGTGTGACATGTTATACCATTGCATATTTTGTAACAAAACCTCATACGTGCATAATGATATAATTACATAAACTCCAAAAAAAAGACATGGACTATATAAATAATGATATAAATTTGTCATTTTGTCATTTATTTCATGTCATTTGAGTTTCTTTACAAAAGAAGCGGTGGTTTTTGGGTTGTTACACCATAAGTCATGGTGTAACATCTACACCTAAATTTGTGTACAAATATAGCTAGGGTCTAGTTGCTTCTGGTTGGGCTCTATTCCGGGTTGCAAAATATTTATTTATCGCTATAATTAGGAGCAAAATAATCCTTTTGTATCTTTTTGAAAATGCAACATATCGTTTGGTTAGGATGAACAAATAATGCCATTAATCACTTCGTTATAGCTTAATTTCAGCTAATTTAATTGGTAAAGTATTATGATATTATATGTATAATTTTGCTAAAATCAACACTTTTCTTTTTAGTAATGGAATTATTGATTTAGCTACAACCACATGCCCATTGTTGAAATCACCCTAACAAGTAATATCATCATTATTTTAACTACAAAAATCGCAGGAAATAGGTGAAACCCTTGGGCAGGTATATCGAATTATTTATCATATGTAGTCAACGATACCTAAACTTGTAGAAGACGTCATGCAAATTACAAAGGTGGTCATGTTCTTGGTTGGGAAACCCTAGTAACAACAATTCAATCTATAGGAAGTTCAGTGAAAGTCGTCGCTCTTTAACTTTCTCCGCCATCTTTTATTATTTGACCATAGTAACAAGTAGCAATTTATACCATTGTAAAAAAAAAAAACAAGTAGCAATTTATAATGTGGTCTGAAGAATGAATTCATTAGGTTTTACGTCTTCATTCATGGTTGGTCACCTAGTGACCTAGATCGTCCAAGGGGGCAACTATTAAAGGTTTACAATTAAAATAATAGCCGACGAAGAAGAAGTAGAATATGAATGAAAGTCATTAAACCAAATTCATACTGTCATGCCATAACACAAAAAAGAAAAAAAAGAAAAAAGAAAATAAGAGATTGGGAATTATATATGGATATGGATATGGATATGGATAATATGAATAGGAAATGACCATATAAAAATGTATGGCATAAGTACATACTTTCTCTGTTTTTAATAGATACATTTGTCGTTGCGCAACTTTGACCATTAATATATTCGATTATATATTTTTGGACACATATAATTTATTTACTATTTAGCGATTGAGAAAATTACATAAAAAAACTAATTGAAAGAATTTAGATTACGATTTCCTATTTACCATTTCCCACACATGAATTGGACAAAAATGGGTGACATGATACCATAAAGCTCCAAGAAAATGAACTAAATGACATATGTCCTCCATTATTATTTTATACGTCCCTTATTGTCCCATTGATTTTATAGATGAGAATATTTCAACTTAATAACACATTAGCTAGCCTAGCTACACTACTTTTTCCTTTGCTTTTTAATCATTATTGTACCAAGCCTGCTCGTACTCTATTCGAGCTCGGCTTGGTTAAAGTTCGGTCAAAGTCCGATTCGGGGGAGTTCGAGTTGAGCTTGAGTTTGGCTCGATATTTCAACGAGCCAAGCCTGAGCTAGCTTGGCTCGGCTCGAAATCTCGTGAACAAACTCGAAAATTCTTTAATTAAGGAATTTATATAAAATGTTAAGTGTCCTACATCGATTTAAAGGGTAAACGGTAAACAATATCTTTTTTTGTTCATAAGTGTTACTATCCTAGTTTTACTTATTGTTTGATCTTGTATTCTTGTCCCACATTGGTAGGGAAATAAAAGTTTAAGCCTATGTTCTTTATAAAAGCAACATAAAATAATGAGTTCTTTCTCATTGGACGGAAAACAAAAATTATAAAGTTATTGTTTAATATAATTTGATCTTGTCCTACATTGGTTGGTAATCAAAAGTTTAAGTTTATGTTCTTTGTAAAAGGAACAAATAACATGTCATCTTATGAGTTCAAGCCTTTGTTTTTTTATAATATCAAAGGCAAATTCATAAAGTCCCACACTGGTTGGAGAATGGAACATAAAGTTTTTGTTCTCTATAGAGGACTACTCTAAATACCTCACTGAAAGTATATGGATTAGCTCGAGCTTGAGTCGAGCCTCAAGTCGAGCCGAGTTCGTATCGGGTACCTCAAGTTGAGCCG
The DNA here is from genome assembly GCA_947646795.1 of Beta lomatogona. Taxonomy (NCBI): domain Eukaryota; kingdom Viridiplantae; phylum Streptophyta; class Magnoliopsida; order Caryophyllales; family Amaranthaceae; genus Beta; species Beta lomatogona. The sequence continues at coordinate 2,156,815 of CANSNZ010001486.1, forward strand.
AGCTCATATATAGTTTTCTTGAGCCGATCTAGACTTTATTAATTTTCGAACTGAGCTGAGCCGAGCCTGCCCAGGCTTAGTCTCGATTCTGCTCGTTAACATCCCTAATTTTACCTTACTTTTGCACAATTTCTAATGTAAGAATTTGATCTTTAAATAGATAGTATTAGTGAAAGTTATGAAAATTTGATTTTTTGAGCTGAGCCGAGCCTGCCCAGGCTTAGTCTCGATTCGGCTCGTTAACACCCCTAATTTTACCTTACTTTTGCACAATTTCGAATGTAAGTCTTTGATCTTTAAATAGATAGTATTAGTGAAAGTTATGAAAATTTGATTTCTTGAAAGTATACATTGATACAAATTTGACGGAAACTCACATAACTATATACTTCCTCCGTTTTTTTAGATGACCCGTTTTGACTTTGATACTATTCACATATGTAACTTTGACTATCTTTTGTGATTTGTACTTAAGAAAAAATATAGTCATGTGGGATCTTGTTAGATTTGTCTCAATGTATATATTCAGAATATCAACTTTTTGTAATTTTTGCTTATTGATAATTAGAGATATAAAGGTTTAAAATAGCGCATTGACATATGTGCACAAGGAAAACGGGTCAACGAAAAACAAACAGAGGAAGTATATAGAATATACTCTTTAATTCATAGCCAAAATTTGACTACATTCTAAGGGTATAGGAAAAAAAAAGAGAGAATAGAAAAGAGTAAAATTATTATACACGAATACAAATAGAAAATCCGAAATCTAATTTTTGTTTAACTTCTTTTATACTGATTGATCCTTATTTTATTTACCTTTTATTTTGTATATGATTTAATTCCCATTATCCCCTCCCCTCCAGGAAAAACAAAGAAAGAAAAATAGAGAGACAAAATTTTTGATACGATAAATTGGAGTATAAGAGATCCCATGCATATTTGACAACTACAAACTACATAATTAAAAAGTTGTATTTATATATCTTAAAATCTTCTAGTTTATAACCATCGTTCATCATAGTTCCTCGGGGATATCTTTCCAGAAATGGCAGCTGCTAATGCTGAAGTAAAAGAAGGATCTTTGGTTAATGAAGAAGCCATTTGTTCTACCAGTAATCTCTGTAATGCTGTTGAATCGACGACGTCGTTCGCCTTCTCGACGTTGTTGAATGAATTTTGGTTGATCAAATCAAGGTTTAAGGTTGGAATAACGCTATTAGGAGAGGTTATAACGTTGTTATTTACAGTATAAGTTGAGCTTAACACCACATTATCTAAATAATCCCTTGAATTAGGTTGGGGATGATTGTGTTCCCCTTCATATGTTGCTACCAAGATGGATGAATCATCTGCACTTCTTTGCACCTGAGATTACATGACAATAATGCAAATTGTTAGGATTAGTTTTTAGGTTTATATTTGAAGAAATTGTTTGAATAAAAAGGTTATCATTTTGAGACTCTAAATGTCCATGAATGAGAGGAACTTGAAGTTGTGATTTAAGGGAAAGGTTTTTCGCAAGTTTTGTTGAGATTAGTTACGAGTTTTTACGTTTGTGTAAAGGGAATATGTGAGAGCTTCTTGTATATTGGTTGTGCCTTCATGTAACGAGGGATTATACACTATCGTCGAGAGATCAAGGTTTCTTTAGAGTACTTATAGGAACATGTTAAGCTTAAGACCAAGGGTAAACACAAGAAACACCTAACACACAAAAAAAAAAAAAAGGCACGAGATGATTTTTTAGGTATCATTTGAATGAGAAAACATGGCATGGCATGGACACGAACTTTGACATGAACAGACACGATAAAGTTCAGCTTTATATTCATAGGCATGAAGGCACTTCATGGTCCATCACGATGGGCTCATGGGGACATGTCTTGCTTGGTTTTGGTCAATTTTTGAAGTGGTTATTGGCCAGGCACGAGGCCACCATGTAATCGTGCAAGGTCATGCTCCCAGCACGAACACGACGGGTTTAATTAGGTCATGTTCTTTTGGATTGAGAGAAACTGAATTGAACTGAACTAAACTGAGAGAAACTGAATTGTAGAGAGAAACTAAACTGAACTGAAATGAACTAAAAATAAGTCCAAAAGAACGAGACCTTAGTGCCATCTTCAACATTTTTGAAATGTCTAAATTTTATATAATATATTATTAGTCCACTTTTTAACGTCCTTATTAACTTGAGTCCACTCTCAAAGATCAGCCCAATAATATAGGTGGTAGTTATGAAGCCAAGAAATGAAGTAAAGTACAACATCTAGTTGCAATAATTGATAGTACTTTCCCTATACCCCTCACTCTCCCTTTCTTTCTTCCCCTTTTTTTTTTTTTTTTTTAAACCATCGGACAATTGACACTATTTGATGGTTAGCACAAATTTTCAAAAAAAGCTGCGGACAAAGCAGAGATGGCTGAATAACTGTTACATTACTCCAATCAGTACATCATTCTTTGACTTAAATGCCGTCAAATTGTTCATGGCCGTGGGATGTTGGAAAGATATACTCTAGAATTCAAAGTCAAATATATCTGAAAGGTAAGGGGAAACTGAAAATTGAAGAAAAGGGGTGTGAAATGTGAATCGAAATGGCATCATTGACTTCTTAATTGGCTTTGAGCCCTAGCTAGATTCAAGGTCTGAAGACTTTTTGTAGCTTAGCTTGAATTTGGACAATTAGAGACACTCATACGATAGGATTATTGGAGGCTTGTGTTATTTGATCAAAATACTAGGGTGCGGGGGCAACGAATATGAGGTAGTTAAAAAGATGACCTTTTAGATGGATGAAAAATCAGGTAAGACATGTTGTTTTTTACGAGCGATTTTCAATAGAAGGATGACTCTCATAATGATATGAGGCACTATTATGATGATCTTAATTCTAAGTTATTGGACAAAGTTATAGCTATTCAGTGGTAGATTACCCACAATTCCACATAAGACATACATCTAAAATATTAGTGCTTCTATTGCTTTCCTATCCATTATACAGTAAAGTTACTTCAATTCTTATGTGTTGATTAAGTTTTCTTTCCCTATTATATCGTATGAAATTTTATTGTATATTTTAATATCTAGTTTCAAATATTATGAATTCTTCCAAATAATGTTGGATTCTACTTCATTATGGTGCTCTCCACTAGTACAAATTAAGACACATTTTTTGGTTTTCAAGAGATAAACATCTCAAAATTTCCATATTCATATGGGATTCCTCAAACTTTTACAATCTGCATCTAAAAATTTAATGTAGTTATTATTCCAAAAAAAAAAAATTAATGTAGTTATGTAGTACAATTTAATGTTTGATCATCCGAAATTGAAGAACTTTCTAATTATTATCGTTTTCTTTTTCATTCTTTTTAGAAAATTTTAATTCAGATTTTCACTTAAACTGAAAGCCCTAAAAGAAAAAATTCTTTCCCCTCAAAAAAAAATAAAAGAAAAAATTCCCAATGATAGCAATGACTTACTTTCTTTTTGACTGGACAAACAGGAGCATTAGCACATTTATAGTAAGCTCTAGGAGATGGATTATCTCTTGTAACCTTCTGCCCATATTTCCTCCATTGATATCCATCCTTCACCACCTAATTAACACCACAAATTAGGGAAAAATAATAATTAAAATATGATAATCATCATCCTGATTCTTAATCCTATCATAATTATAATTAGCAGATTACTATCAATACTGATTAAATTATGAACATACCAAGCTTGTATCCGATTTTTCGGTTCGAATCAACATTTTATTAGTGATCTTAGGCTTGGTACTTAAGAGCCTTAGTCCTTTGCATGAATCATCGTAACTGATACAGCTATGCTCTGTGTTCCCCTGTATTCCATAATCCATGACTTCCATAAATTTTCTCTTCTTAGGATTTTGATCCTCATTTTCGCCTTTCGATCTCGGACTAATCAAACCAATCAGCTGATTTTGCAACACACTGTAATTCTCACACATGGATGCTAGCATTTGTGTGAGCTTCTGGTTCTCTTTGTTCATCCTGATCAACTCCTCTTCTAGATTCCCACTTTTTCTCTATTTTTGTCATCGTAATACAATATACACGTAAAACATATTAGATAATCCCCAAAAGAAATGAACAAATCTTAGGACTTGTTCGTTATCGATCAAAACAAGTTGTTCAATATCAAAATAGAGAAAATAAACTGGCAGTGATACAAAATAGACCCATAACGAAATGTTTCATTAGCACGATAGACTAACCTCGTCATCCCTTCTCGTGTCATCGATTTCGGAATTGTTGCAAAGATTAAGGTTAAGATTGAAGCCATTTGAGGTATCAAGAACCCAATTAGATGATGACTCCATCTGAAGAAGAATACTGTAATTTAGTTTTTAGAGTATTCCAGCTTGAACTAATTTAGCGTAGATGGTAAATATCTGAAAATGTGAATGCTTCTAGCCACTTTGTTAATGACTTTATAGTTGAGAAATTTTGACTAGTAAAGGCGTGAGGAAATACACCATGAGTTTCTTGGAGTATTAAAGAAAATACGCTAAAACAAAAACTGCGTCCTAATGTAATGGACCCAGTTTGAATGTTTTCTAAAAAAATGATGTGATAATAAATACGTGTTTGAAACGAGTTTTGAAAGTCAAGCAGAAATATACTTTGCTTTCTCTTTGTTTCTTTATTTTAGAATTATCTTCATTTTATCAACAAAAACTTGCCTAGTGGGATACGGTAACTTTTCCTGTTAGACAGAGAGATAGAAAAAAAAAAACATTACGTGGTGGCTAATGGTAATTTTGATGTAAAAACTCTTTAAAGCCCATAGAGTTAGGTGTTTTCTTCACATACCCTCTAATTTGTCAATGTTGGAATTCGAATTATATATGGCCTAAAATCCATCATATAATGCCTCAAGATCTTGTACAATGCCTAACATGTCTATGTCCCTACCCTCAGGCCTTATAATTGTTTTGTTGCAATCTGTGTAGTATTTGGAAGGAACAGAATTCAATAATCTTTGAGAAAAATATGCTTAATTTGAATCATATTTACAACAGAGCCTGACATCTGTATTTGAAATGGATTGCCCGAACTATGATAGATTTTTCCTTTACTATCTCTTTAATTCCTTGTTGCAGGTCCCCCACTTCCATTTCAGTCAGCTGGCAACCTCCTCCCTCCGGCTGCTTCAAGCTAAACATTGATGGTTCAGTTATTGGCTCTACAGCCACTATCGGTGTGGCCATTTGCAACTCCGATGGTCTACTTGTGGCCGCAAAACTTAGTTTTGGCCAAACCTCAGCTCTTGTTGCTAAAGTCTAGGGGGTTAAGAAATGGACTTATTCTTGCCATTCATCAAGCATATTCAAGAACTATATATTGAAGGAGACAACAAAGTGGTTTTAAGAGTTCGCAAGGGGCATTACGCTTACCCTTGGACCATACAAACCCTAATTGATGACATTCGACAACTGTTGCGTCAAGGTTAGATTCTACACCATTAAGCATATTTTTCGAGAAACTAATCGGGTAAGCGGATCTTCTATCAAAAAAAGGTCACAACAATTATGTTGCCTTGGTTGACGTGGATGTTTCAACAAAACCCTCGTTACATAAATTTCTTCTTCTTGATTCGTTAGGAGTCTAAGGTGTCCTAACTTTCCTCATGTACCCAAAAAAATAGAGTTAGGTGTTTTCAGACACATTTAAAGCCCATAGTTTGCCAAATTAATATCTTCTCTTTCACTACCCTCATTTTCTAAATGAGTGGAACAAATTTACTTTCACGTTTGTTAACGCACAACTTTGACCATTAATATCTCTAAATATATATTTGTAAAAGTTATAAAAAGTTGATATTATGAAAATATTCATTGAATCAAATCCAACAACATTTTATATGATCAATTTTGTTTTTATATATTAGTAAAAAGATATGGTCAAAGTAAGGTGTGTGAATAGTGCAAAAGTCAATGTGTTGCACTTAAAAAGAAACAGAGGAAATATTGCTACACTATATGTCTTTTTTTTTTTTTTTTTTTTTTTTTACTTTGTTACCTTTTCTATAAGTGCATGTCTCCTTCTACTTGCTACTTTTTTTATTTGGTAATCATGAACCACAAAAAGGTAATGTTTTTTCCTTTTATTTTTGTCATCTTCCCACCTACAACATTGAAATATTTTTAAATTTTCCGCTTTTTTCACCAGGTTCCCCTGTGGTATTTCAAAATTCATGGGGTACCCCTATTGTTTGAAAAATGCACTAGATACCCTTACTATTTCAACAAAATGCATGAAATGACCTTAATAACTAACGGCGTCATGATTCCATTAGTTATTAACCCTAATTAACCCTCAGAGTCGGGCTAGCATATTGGAGGCCCTGTGCGTATTATTGAAAAGGGGCCCTTAAATCCATTTTTTTTTTTTTTACAAAAAGATGATTTTATTAACTCAAGATATTTCACTCATGGTAGAGAGTGTCAAATTACATAATATCTAATAGGAAAAAAAACTCTGTAATATTCACTTAGAAAGTGATGCTCGTCTCGTCTTGCGGTTTATGCTCCGTCCTGGTAGTATGAAGAAGAGAGGTATAGAACAAAGTCCTTACATATATTCTGCCATGTTCAGCAAGCAATGGATAGTCAACTCCCGCAATCAAACCTTTCCTAAGGACAATGTGTGGAGGTTCCAGATAACGCATGCCAATTAAAGACAACGATCAAAATGATAAACCTCCGGAACATGAGCAGGACACAAACTACCATGTTTCTTTAATGTCGTCGCCTCAAAATATGCACGCTTTTTAGTAATTGGCCATGATTCCCCCTATACAACGCAGGTAAGGAAAAGCCTACAACACCGCAAATTGGAAGGTAAAGTATTTGTGGTTGTTGTGGGAAACTGGGAATTGCTGAGTGAAGGTGAAAGGATGAAGAGAGGGAAACTGGGAAACATGAAGTGGAATAATGTGGAAAGTTGTGAATTATGACCCTTTTATAAAAAAGCAAATAAAAAAACACATTACTAATTATAAAAGATTCGAACCCTTGACCTCAGCAATGTTAGGCCCTTTCATTTACTAGTTAAATACCACTGATCCAACCAACTTCTTCTGTTTGCATATCATAACAACTGACACATAAGCAACAACTTTGGGGCCCTTATTTTTGGGGGGACCTACGCGGTCACGTGCGCCACACAGGCTGAAACCCACCCCTGTTAACCCTTCTTATATATCCTAATTAACCCCTCTAACCCTAACCCCAAAACCCTAACCCTAACCCCTAACCCTAACACCGAACCCCCACCCTAAACCTAACCACACAACCACCACAACCCCCCTTTACCCTCCCACCCCTTCCCCCACCCCCCGCACCCCACCCCCTTCCCCACCCCCTTCCCCCACACTGTAGCCTCCCCCCCCCCACCCCCGCTACCCCTCCCCCTCTACCGTCCCCCAAACACCCCCCCCCGCAGCCCCCGCCTCATGTTGGAAAACTTTCCAGAGATATCCCCCTCACCGAAGTCAAGCGGTTCACGCGACGAATTCATGCAGTTCTAGAGACATCCGGTTGTGGTGGTTGCATTTGTACGAGATACTTTTGTCTACTTTATATTTTGTGTACTCTTGCGAGAGGATGATTCGTGGATTTGTTGAATAGTGGGTAGGGGCGGGGGTGGGGGGATCTGCGGGGAGGGCGGGGGGGGGGGGCTGTGGGGGGGGGGTGTGCTGCGGAGTAGGGGAAGGGGGGGCAGCGGATGTGGGGGAGGGGGCTACGAGGGTGGGTCGTGGGGGTGGGGGGGAAATGGGGTGGGGTCAGGGGGTAGGGGTACCGCTCGTGGGGGAGGGCGGAGGGGGAGGCCGTGGTAATTGGGTGGTTAGGGTTAGGGTTTAGGGTGGGGCTTATGTGTTAGGGGTTAGTATAGGGTTTTGGGGTTAGGGTTAGGGGGGTTAATTATGGTTAATGACTAATGGACCGTTAGTCATTAAGGGCATTTCGTGCATTTATTGAAATAGTAAGGTTACCTGGTGCATTTCTAAAACAACAGGGGTACCCCATGAATTTTGACATACCACAGGGGTACCTGGTGAAAAAACCATAAATTTTCCCATATAGTTAGTCGGTTAGTCCCCACTATACTTTTTGCCTCCCTCAATGCCCGCAATAATGTAGCAAGTAATTAACACACAAAAATTGAAAGTTTTGGGATCCCAATCCGACATAAACCCTAAATTAAAGTACTTCCCCCGCCGCCCAGCGCAGGCTCGCTGGGGGCCCGCCTGAACACGCGTTGAGTCTACACCTTTCCCCGTTATTCCTCTTCCCCCTTCCCCTTGTTCCTCCGTCGTTTTTCCTTCCCCATCGTTCACCTTCCCTATGTTCCCCCGCTTTTCCCCCATCCCGTTTCCCGTGTTCCCCGTCACTCCCCCTAACCCGTCGTTCTCCTTCCCCAGTTCCCTTTCCCTAGTTCCCGGTCATGCTCCCGAGTAGTTCCCCTCCCCGTACTTCCTCGTGTTTCATGTGTTCCCCCATCACTCCCCTTCCCCGTCGTTTCCCTTCACGGTTCGCCGTCGTGCTCCCCGTAGTTCCCCCTTTCTCCGGTACTTCCCTTCCCCGGTCCCCCGGTCACTTCCTTTCGTGGATTAGTTAGGTTTGTTTGCATCTAGGGGTGGTGAGCCACACCGCCTATGTGCCAATAACAAGCACTTCAATCATGGTATCAGCATTGCTGCACCAAGGTCTTATCGACGAGGTGGACGCCTCCTAAGAAGGCTCTTCTCTTTTTGGGTTGTCCCTTATTCGTTTACCTACCATTTTTCTGTTTTTGGAATGGTCTCATCAATTGTTTGTTATTATCTTTACCTTATCACCCTACTTTTCTTGGCCCAAAACATTAACTTCAATGGCTCTATTTGGCAAAACTAGCCGAAAATAAACCGAAACCGATTAGATAAAGTCAAAACCGATAAGGTCTTTGGAACTGATAAGGTAGCTGATTAGCTTAACTGTTTGGCAACAGTAGTTGCTTAAGTTGATAAATTATTTTGGCAAAATAGTTTATATCAAAATTTTGAAAGGATTTCCCAAAATTTCGGTCATCTGATTTTGAAAAGGTAAAAATTTATCATTTAAGTCATTTTAAGCAACTGACATTACATTTTAGGTACTCCCCAAACACTACTAATCATTTCAGCACCTAAAATATGTTAGCAGACCTTATCATTTAAGATAACTAAAATGCTTGCCTAAAAAGAGCCAATATAATATGCCAATAAATTAATACTTTGTCTTTCCTTTTATGACCCACATATCTATATCTCCTAAAACTTTGTGCTCAAAAAATAGGTAAACTAATAAAAATTAGAGGGAGTATTACAAAGATCAATATAGTGCATGAAGAGCACACAATTGAGGATCAATAAGGTTTCAATTTTACAAATGAGGAGTAAGTTCCACACTATTGATCTTGGTTCATTCTTCTTTCTCAAGTCTTCATCTTTTCTTTTTTTATTCACGTTATAGAGAGAGAACTGAAGTAGTGAAAATTCAATTTTTGTCGACGAGAAGGCCAACTAAAAGACGTATTACTTCACCCTCAAAAAATAAATGACGTATATCACGTACCATAAATGATGATCTCACTTTTGCGACGTCATAATGTATTACATGTATATAGGCGTGAAAGTAGTAAAGAAAGAATAAGACCCATGGAGTTGTCGACAGAAGTTAGTCTTAACCGAGTCTGTTTTGTGGAACACATGTTATCAAAGAGTTCTACACAGTCTTAATTCAATAAGACTAAAGAAAGACCCAAAAAGTACCTGAGTTAACTTAGTTTAATGTCTTGTAAATTTTTTGAATTCTAGCTCAGGCTTCCCCTAATAATGTAAAGAAACAAGTGTGTAGTCCGGGTGATATCTCGAGGTGTTAGCTTGTTAAAAAAAAAAGACTTAGAATATCTTAAATGAAGAAGTAGATAAATTTGATTAATAAGATACCTATAAGTGGTTAGGATATAAGAAATTTGCATAGTAGTTTCTTGTTAATCTCATAAAGGGGGACATACTGACATAGTGGTTTCTTGTTATTCTCACAAAGGGCATAACATATGAAAACGATTTTGCAAGGATTTCAAGAAGATAAAACAAGATTTTAAAATCTTTGTTTTCACATATAAACTTGTGAAATTGTACTGGAAAAATGGTTAGACTTTGTTTCAAAACCAAAGGTCACATGTTCAAGACTTGTAATGAGATTTATTCTTAAAATGAGAAGCTCAGATGAAAATATAATCGTTGTCTGAATTAGGAGTTCCAGTGTTCCACTTAGCATATTAAGTATTGGCAAGCCTTTTCATATACTTCATTTGTTTCGTTTTAAGTACAATACTTTGAATTTTGCACTATTCACACATCTCAATTTGTCCGTATTCTTTTAATAATATATAAAGACAAAAATGATCATATAAGATGTTGGATTTGCTTCAATGAATATAATCTAAATATCAACTTTTTGTAACATTTACAATACATAGTTAGATATATTAATGGTCAAAGTTGTGCGTTAGCAAACTTAAAAGTCAAATTATTACACTTATTTAGAAACGGAGATTAGTATGTGTAAGTTCTTCGTTAAATATAAGTCTCAGAGCGACTAACAGACTGCGCAAACAGACCTGTAGCACAGGTTCTCTTAATTGAGAGGTCTCAAAAACATTAGACAACTAGCCCAAAATGGGGAAAAAACTCTATCTATCATTAATCATCATCAATGCCTTCATCTCTAAAAATACGCGACTTTCAGTTTCTAATACCCTTTCTATTCATGCTTTCTGAATTGTGATTCTTCCAATTATTAATTATTTTTGGCAATCACCAAAGACATTGATTCTCCTCATCTCCCCCTATCAAAGAAGAATTTTTTTCTCGATTATTTATGCTTATTATATGTAAAGCATCTGATCAACTTGTGAAATGGATGCTAAAAAATTTCCCTATTCTCCTTATCAAAAAAAAAAAAAAATTTCCCTATTCTATGAGACTGAATAAAAAAAAATGTTTGATTTGGGCTATATTAAAGTGAAAAACCGCTAGAAGACTCTATATCTAGAGCAGCTGATCTCTCTGAGACTTCTAGGGTTCAATTGCCCTATTCCAATGTCTACTAATCTTGAGTATGTCCCTTGATTTGATTCTTAATCTTCAATTCTGGTTTTATGGGTATTTCTTTTTGTATAGATATGGAATTTTGGAATAATTAGTGGTGATTATATCTTTCATATTGAACTTTCTTTTTTGTATAGTTTGTTGGCTGTAGTATCACGTTTGTAGCATCAGTGGTGAATATGTATTTTTGATGATTATGCTCCAAGAAGTGGTTGGAGGAATGGAGGACAATCCTTTTTATAGTAAAAGGTTGGTATTAGTTAAATTTTTTTAACAAGGAAGTAGTTTAAGGTATTACTTATTAACATATCATAAGCAATATTAACAAGTAGTTCGAGTTCTTGCATAAATTAAATTGGATATATGATAATCATTTGTATTTTATAAGTATAGCTATGTCATTATAGGAGTTCGACTTTTGTAATTAGCACAGGACCTCCAAAATGTTTAAGACGACTCTGGTAAGTCATTAGGTAGATTTACCAAGTATTTTCTTTTATGTTGGACTTGGTATAGAATTATGGAGTTGGACAATATATATAAAATATAATGATGGAGGAGCTAGGGGGTTTAGAAAGAGATTGATATGTCAACTTATGGTGTTGCATGAAAAAGGAGTTTCACTAGTTGATTAAATATTTGACAATATCTTATAATATATATGTAAGTTCTTCCTTAAATGTATGTCTTGTGAAATGTGCTTCATTAAATGTAAGTCTTAAGAGTCGATTTGCCAAATATTACCTTTTATATAAATTTGTAGAGGTTAATAAACAATAATAATAATAATAACGGAGGGGGGAGGGTTGGTTATAAAGAGATTGACATGTCAACTTAAGCTTTGTTCTCAAGAACTCAATACATTTTATTCTACGATTGACTTATACTATTTGATACCATTGAGAACGATAACGTTAACCCTAACATTGAACTGGTGATTGTAGGAAGGGTTATGACAAGGAGATCGTATAATTTCGAGGCGTTTAAATGCACTATGAATCAGATTTAGGCGATATCAAAAGATGCTTTGTTTCGATCGATTGAGAAATTGACTCTTCGTGGTCCAATTTGCAACGAGCAGGGACAAAACGAAGGTGTTGGAAGGTAGGCCATGGACCTTCAACCAACACCTTTTGATGCTGAGTGAGATTGATGGGGGTTCGCAGCCCTCGGACTTAGCCCTAGACTGGTGTCCGTTTTGGGTGAGAATCTATAACTTGCCGCTGGACTCTCGATTAGAAGGCCATATTCGAAGGATTGCGAGTAGTATAGGGGAGGTGCTGGAAGTAGAATCGGATGGAATTCTTTGGGATAATTCTGCTCGGGCGAAGGTTATGGTGGACATCACAAAGCCCTTGCGACGCATACAAAAAGTTAGAAAGTGGTGGCTGAAATCAAGTATGAGCGTTTACCAACGTTTTGTTACGTGTGTGGGGTGCTAGGACATATTGAACGCGATTGTACGGTGGACATAGATGATGGTTGGGGAGAAGATAAGCAATGTGCGGCATGGTTAAAAGCATCACCACGTAGGGGAGGTATGAGGAAAAGGGAGGAGGCTAAACAATTCCTATCATGTTCCAAGAAGTTGTTGTTTGAGGAGGCGGGTGCATAGGGGGTGAGGGCAGGGGGAGGTGGAGGAGGGGAGGCAGCAAGGAGTGCTAGAGGGAGGGGAGCCCGGGTTCAGGAAATCAGGGGAAAGAAGGGGAGAGAGAAATGCCCCTGGTTGTGACTATTGAACCTACACAGGCTATAGAGCAACAGCTTGTGGAGCCTACTTTGGATGGGATGTTGATCCATGTTGGGGTACATATGGGCAACAAAAAGGAGGTGGCTGATGTGAACAAGGAGGTGTGTATAGTGAATGCAAAAGAAAATGGGATGGGGGTGGTTCGAGGGGAAGGAGGAGTGGGGGAAATAAGAGGGGTGCTGGATGGTTTGAACAACACGCAAGTGGGGGAGCAGTATATGAGCTCTATGGAAAATCTCTCCTTTTCCATAGGGCAATTTTCACATGGGAGTAGAAAGATCAAGAAAAATATTCGAAGGGGGCATGCTGTTTAAGTGAGAAAAAGTAAGAGTGGGGATGGAAATGTGGTGGGGTGAAAAAAAGAAAGAGTAGTGGGGAGATGGATTCAGATATGTATGGAGATGATGTATCTATGGGGGAAGTAGATGACTCGGGAAAAAGATTGAAGGTGAATGTTGTTGTTGATGGGGAGATTGATCCCTTGACAGTAGCGGAGGTTGGTGGCTACCAACCACCGAAGGACAATGAAAATATTCAGTTGGAACTATCAGGGTCTGGGCAACCCTAGGACAATTCAAACTCTTCAGTCATAGTGCTAGAGAGAAAGCCTTAACATGAACTTTTTTATTGGAAATCATGGTTGATTCGAAAAAGTTACAGTTAGTGAAAAATATATGTGGTTTTTCACAGGAGGTATTGGCTTTTGGTGGGGAGATGTGAATGCTCATGTAGTTTCATATTCGACCCATCATGTTACTGTTAAGGTGCGCGATGATGAGGATATTCCTATGTAGACTGTGATTGGTGTTTATGATTGGCTGAAGGCTAACAATAAACAATTTACTTGGTCACTAATGCGGGAGATTCGTAGTACTACTTTGGGGCCGGTGATATTTTTTGGAGATTTTAATGAAATATTACATGCTCTGGAGAAAGTGGGAGGAGTTATTAGGCGCGAGAGTCAGATTGATGCTATTAGGGAAGCTGTTGAACTTTGTGGGGTCCAGGACTTGGGGTACAGGGGTGGTACTTACACTTGGAAGAGAGGAAAGGAAGAGAGTATGATGATTCAGGAGAAATTGGATCGTTTTTTGGCAAGTGAGGATTTGGGGGGTGTTATTCCCGCATAGTTGGACGCGTAACTACCCCATTTACAAATCAGACCATGCACCTATCTTGCTTGGGACTGATTCGGTTCAGCAGGGGAGTGGGAGGAAAAAACGTTTCCATTTTGAATCATTGTGGATCTTGAATACCGAGTGCCAACAGGTTGTGCAGAGGGCGTGGAGTAGTGGGGGGAGCTCGAACATTGTAGTGAAGGTGGAAGAGTGTGCTTCAGCGCTAAGTGGTTGGGAAACTGCTACATTTGGTGATGTGAAGAGACGGATTAAGAACAAAGAACATGAGTTAGAGGTGTGATAGAATAAAATTCCGAATGGAATGATGATTGAGAAATGCAAGGAGCTTGTTATGGAATTGGATGAATTAAATCACCTTCATGAATCATATTGGTTTGCTAGAGCTATAGCTAATCAAATGAGGGATGTGGATAAAAATACATCCTACTTCCACCATAAAGCAAGTCAAAGAAGAAGCCGAAATTTCATTAAAAAAATTGCAAGATAAGGATGGCGAGTGGAAGTCGAATGAGGAGGAGGTGGGGAAGTCATTGCAGACTACTTCACTGACATTTTATCTTCGTCCATATATACCTTCAGATTTTGAGGTTGGTTTGGCAGGGATAGCGGCAAAATTGCTGACCACGGCAAATGATGAGCTAATAGCCGAGCCTACAAGGGAGGAGATCCGTGAAGCTTTGTTTCAGATGCATCCAAATAAAGCCCCCGGAATTGATGGTATGCATGCTTTATTTTATCAAAAAAATTGGCATATTGTTGGCGGGATGTTATTGCTTATGTAAAAAGTTGGTGGAAAGAGGATGCAGATATTGAGCTACTGAACAAGACTTGTATTGTATTGATTCCAAAATGCTCTCAGCCTAAGCAGATGGGTGATTTTCGACCCATTAGCTTATGTATTGTGCTCTATAAGATGATATCTAAAATAATGGCAAACAGACTCAAAGTATTTCTTCCGGATCTTATTTCAATGCAACAAAGTGCTTTGTGCCAGGGAGACTTATCACAGATAATGCTATGATTGCTTTTGACATCTTTCACAACATGAAAAAAAGTAATGAGGGAAAGATAGGGACAATGGCATTCAAATTAGATATGAGTAAGGCGTATGACAGAGTGGAGTGGTCTTTCTTGGAGAAAGTGATGTTCAAGATGGGTTTTTGTGCAGATTGGATCAACAGGGTGATGATATGTCTTTCGACTGTGTCATATTCTTATAAGTTGAATGGGAAGGTGGAGGGCCACATTATTCCAGGGAGGAGGCTCCGACAAGGAGATCTGTTGTCCCCGTATTTATTTCTCCTATGTGCTGAAGCCTTTTCAGCGTTGATGTCGAAAGCTGAAGATGATGGTTTGATACATGGAGCCCGGGTATGTCGTACAACACCTCGTATTTCACACTTTTTTTTTTGCTGATGACATATTGACAGTATATTGTTTACTAGAGCTACGCCTCAGGAATGCTCTGTTGTGCCTGATATTCTCAGTATGTATGAAAGAGCATCTGGTTAGGAAATTAATTTCAATAAATCTGAGGTGTCTTTTAGTAAAAATGTGGAAGATAGCAGAAAACATGAGATTCTTTCTTTGTTTGGTGTTAGAGAGGTTGAACGACATGAGAAGTATTTGGGTCTTCCGACTGTGACTGAAAGGTCAAAGAAAATGGTGTTTACAGTTCTCAAAGAAAGAGTTTGGAAGAAGCTGCAGGGATGGAAGGAAAAAATGTTGTCTAGAGCAGGTGAAGAAGTGTTGTTAAAATCTGTCATCCAATCTATTCCCACGTATATGATGAGTTTATTTGCAATTCTGGAAGGGACTTTGAATGAAGTCAATTCTATGTGTGCGAGATTTTGGTGGGGAGCTCGGGGTACGGAGCGTAAGATGCATTGGATAAGTTGGGAGAAGCTGTGTTTGCCAAAGTCACATGAAGGGATGGGTTTTAGGGATCTTCGAATTTTTAATCAAGCATTGTTAGCCAAGCAAGGATGGCGGCTCCTTTGTGATATGAACTCCTTGGTGCATCGAGTTTTGAGTGCGAGATACTATCCTCATGATATTTTTTGGAGGCTCGAAGAGGGTTTGATCCTAGTTTTGTGTGGCGTAGCATTTGGGTTGCCAAATCTTTACTATTAGAAGGCTTGAAGTGGAAGGTAAGGGATGGTGAAAAAATTCGGGTGCGGGATGATGCTTGGCTCCTGAGGGATTCTTCTTCGATTGTGCCTACTCCTAATCTTGAGAGTCCTATAGATGTAGCAGATTTGATTAATAAGGAAGGAACTTGGGATGATGTGGCTCTTGGTACACACTTCACCGCGGAAGATGCAGCTTTGGTGTGCGATATACTGCTTAGTGCACGTCGTCCGAGGGATGTGCAGTTCTGGTGGCCTACATCAAACGAGATTTATACCACAAAATCCGGGTACTGGCTGGGTAGGATTGGACACATTTAGGGGTGGGTTCAGCGTTTTGGTGGCGATAATGGTGAAGCATGGAGAGCGATGTGGAATATAGGAGGACCCCCAAAGCTTAGCCACTTCTTATGACAAGCTTGTACAGGTGCTCTTGCTACGAGGGAAGGCTCATAAATCGACACATAGTTTATGATGGCTCGTGCACTCACTGTAGTGGAGGTAAAGAAACTATCCTTCATGCTATTTTCCATTGCTCCTTGGTGCATTCTATAAGGGACAAATCTCCTTTTCTGCATTACATTATGGATGGCCCGAACTCCTCTTTCATGGACATGTTTATGTGGTTGAAGTCTAAAATTGATGTTGAGGGGTTGTTGATGTGTATGGCAATCGCTTGGGGCGCTTGGTCGTACCGAAACTCGGTTGTTCATGAGGAGTCGTGGTATAATGCTGAGGTAGGTGATGCTTGTTTTTTAAAACTTGTCAAGATTACAAGAACTATGTGAGGTTGGTGCATCGAATGCCTTTGGTGTCACCAGTTCCATCTCGGTCCAGGTGGGTGTTGCCGAGGGGGAGGGGAGTCAAAAGTAACACGGATGCTGCCATGTTGGGGGACAATGAAGTATGAGTGGGTGTTGTGGTACGAGATAGTAGTGGTGAGGTTTTGCTAGTGGCGGTGCGAATATTACAGGCTTGTTGGAAGGCCTCTCTGGAAGAAGCAATAGCTGCAAGGTATGGGTCTGCAGGTTGGCACACGCATTACACGACTTCGAAGCTATAGAATTGGACGGGAATGCGTATAACCTCTCGAAGGCCATTCTCACAAAATGCGAAGGGAGGTCCATGCTAGACCTTGTGATGGAAGATATCTGGGTACTTGGTGATAGTTTAGCTGATTTTTTTATTGTACATGTTAAACGGGGAAGGAATACTGTTGCTCATTTAGTTGCTAGAATTCGCCCATCTGACGGGGTGGAACAAATATTTGTAGATGATTTCCCACAAGGTGTTTTAATCTTGGCGGGTTTGGATGTTTGCTAATAATATTTCTCTCTGTCTTCGATCCCCTAAAAAAAACTAGCTTTTTTTGTTCTTTTGCTTAAGTCCAACTTCAACTTTTTTTTGAACTATTTTATCTAAATGTATATTGGCTTAACTTAGCTTATATATTAAGTTTAACGTATACAATAAATTGAGAAGAATAGAGCTTTAGGTCGTGTTCATATCAATTGATTTTTGCTAAAATGAAATAATTATTTTACTAATTAAAACTTATCTTTATTGATTAGAAATTGTTTTTATCGATCGATTGAAACTTATTTTTGTTAAGCTAAGATGACACACAAATGGAATAGATAAACTCTAAACAAATGGATTACTACATTAGGAATCCAACTTATATAATTCACTACCAACAATATGAAAGGTGTGGGCGGTGGTGATAGTGAGTGATTATTGAAAAATGAAAAAATACAGTATAAAAAAGATATATGAGATATTTAGTAAATGCAGGGCGGTAAATAGTAGAGGGCCTTAACTTTAGTCATTTTTCTGTACAGTTTTTTTTAAGGATATATATATATATATATATATATATATATATATATATATATTAAAGGAGAGAGGATGATTCGATTAATTAGGTGGGGTATATTGATTGAAGAATTAAGAATAAATTATGTTGAGATTCTTATTTTTTGTCTTTTAAAATATTAATGTAATCTTGAATTGACTTAAAAAAAACTTACAAACTGAATTGTATGCACGGTCAATTTCATGATCAGATATGATTGATTTCATAAAACACAAAGGTACATATTTATTTTTTGCAATGCTATGATATAATTATAACTATTGCAGATATACTATGGTCTTTAGATTAATATATAACGGAGGGAGTATTTGATAATTCAAAACCTAAAAGTAAATGTTCACCATGCCCAATGAGACAATTTAGATGATTAACTCATGTTCCTTCTAAAATGATTACTAATACATTTGTCACCTCTAAATTAGTCTTTTCATGACTAATTTAATCACTTTAGGTTAATTATTTTAGGGTGTTTAATGTTGTTATTATGTGGTCATTTGTGGGCATAAATTGTTGTGACTAAATATTTAGAGCGAATCCAACTATTTTGCGGATCCGACCTTCTAGCTTGATTCGTATCTTCACATTTGAACTCATTTTTCAGTTCATAGATCAAATTAGAAGTTATGAAGGGGTAAACTTCAATTAGATCCCCCTAATCATTGTCCCAATGATTGTCCTTAATCGTTGTCCCTTATTTTGGTAGAATTCAATCATGTTTTTAATCTTCCGTATGAGACTTGTTGGTGACTCCTCTAAATACACTCTTTAGATTGTTCCAATACGTTCACACGGTGTAGCTAACCCATATTTGTCATGTCTGTGATTAGTAGGACGCTGTTGTTAAAAAGTTGATTTGATAGGAGATAGTTGTGAATTTAATTTTTTGTCCCTCAAATCATGTGTCACTTGTGCACAACTATTTTTTGTTAGTGGTTATTATGACTATGATCAACGTAACTAGTTAATATTGAAAATTCAAATATATAGTAATTAACCAATAAGATTAGATGAAGTAACACACAACTGGTACGTGAGTCGTAGATTTGGATTCCACAGTTGTGTACTCCTTGTTTGGGATGAGAAAGTGAATGAAACCCTGAATTTTTTGGTAGTGGGAAAAAGATATTATAAAATATTGATGGGCCATTTCCAAAGTGGAAGTGAAAAACTAAAAAGTAGTACAAGATAGATGAAAGAAAAAATAATGTAAAGAATATTATTGGGGGAGGAGGGAGTAAACCTTAAAATGCACAATAAAAATATCTGAAACATAAAACGACTTTCCTTAATAATTAAACTAGTCAACATCCGCTTATTAGATTTAAAGCATCGGGCATCTTGGAAGAATGATCATAGCATGATGATCAAAGTTACAACAAGGAAAACACACATATCGGTTCATAAAGCAAACAAGGGAAGTGAGAGTTGTAGACATCAACTCACTACACTTTCCTTGATGATGGACTCATTTTATTGGCATCGTGCATGTTGGCTATAGTTTTGACTCGTCTTGCAACTTTGAGGTTTTTCCTATTCTTCACCACCATCAAAACCTCCAAAGCCTCCAACTCGTTTACCAAAGTAGTTGACGTTTTTACTCATTTGTGCTTGACCTTGACCAGACCCTTGAGCTGAACCAGATGCTTGGCCTGAACCTGATGCTTGGCCTGCACCAGATGCTTGGCCTGAAGCAGATCCTTGGGCTCCACCCGAAAGTTCATGACTTCCACCAAAGTGGAATCCTCCAGAACCTCCGAGATGATGTTTAAAGTTAGCATTACCCCCTAATTGTCCTTGGCCCTTGCCAGATGCTTGGCCTGAACCAGATGCTTGACCTGAACCAGATGCTTGACCTGAACTTGAAACTCCTCCAAAACCTCCTAATTGTTTATTAATGTTACCGTTACCTTCTAATTGTCCTTGACCCTGTCCAGAGCCTTGGCCTGAACCAGATGCTTGGCCTGAAGCTGATCCTTGGGCTCCACCTGAAAGTTCATGACTTCCACCAAAATGGAATCCTCCAGAACCTCCAAGATGATGATTAAAGTTAGCATTACCCCCCTAATTGTCCTTGGCCCTTGCCAGATGCTTGGCCCTTGCCCGATGCTTGGCCCGATGCTTGGCCAGATGCTTGGCCCGATGCTTGGCCCGATGCTTGACCTGAACCTGATGCTTTCCCTGAACCCGATGCTTGGCCTGAACCCGATGCTTTCCCTGAACCCGATGCTTGGCCTGAACCCGATGCTTCCCCTGAACCCGATGCTTGACTTGAACCTGAAACTTCCTTTCTTCCACCAACATTCAATCCTCCAAAACCTCCTAGTTGTTTATTAAAGTTAAGATTACCCCCCAATTGTGCTGCGGCTTGATGTTTGACATGTCAGAGATTTGAGTCAAAAGTGAGATCACATTTATGTAAATTTAATAAAGTTGGTATCAAATTAATAACATTGTTGAGCTTATGATCCAAATAATTTCTATATTGCCCTTTATATTGCAATGAATTAAACTTGATTATTATCATCTTTACTAATTACATGAGTGTCCTATAAACGCTAAAGCCAGCAATATGCAAAAGGAAACTCATTGAACTGAGGAGTGGAAAACTGGAAATTGGTATGAAAGAAACTACAAGTATTTTTTGAATAATTTTTACCTTTCTTTCGCGCGTCACCTTGTAATGCACCTCCTATAGGGAAAAAAAAAGTTGCTTCGGTAGATGTTATTGCTATCTGCATAGTTAATAAAACCAAAACAGAGAAAAAACAAGAAGATTTAACCTCAGTCATTCAAGGAAAGAATAAAATAATTATATTGTTCTCGTTATAAAGAAAAAGAAGTTAATGTGCTTACGTAAAGGATAGCGATAATTTGTAGAATGTAGGACTCCATTAGACCTTATTCAAAGAGATTAGCTGCGATAGAAAGAGTTGAAGAATGATATATTTCTTCTTTTAATTTTTCTTTTCTACTTTTTTTTTTCTTTTTAATTTATTGTCGAGATGATAATAAGTTAAGAACTTAGAACAAGTGTGTTTTGGTGAGATGAAGAACAACAAGGTGGAGTATTTAAAGAGAATTGGGAAGATGACACTGAATGATTTTCAAGCATTGCATATGTCAATTTGCGGAAGGTTTCCAAATGAATGCATGGTTAAAACACCATATCAAATTTAGTTCACAAACATGTAACTGAATATTTTCCAATCTAGTAACACTTGGTTGATTTTACAGAAAATAAGACTTATGGGGAGCATTATATGGGAAACTACTATTTTTGTCTTTGAACAATAAGGGAAAACAAATTCTTAAGAGAAGCACAAAGAATAAAGGGAAATAAATTTATCGAAATGGAGCCTTCATGGTATGGTTTACAAGTGTTAGTTTTTTTTTTTTTTTTTTTTGACATCTGGTTTACAAGTGTTATTATGTGCAACATATGTGGAGAGTTTGTTAATATAATTTTTTTGACTAAAAACTGCAACAAAAAGTTATCAACTTATTAATATCACACATGTATAATGAGTTATGTTACAGTTTTTGTGTTACAATATGCAATATAAACATATATTTTCTTCACAATACAAAACTTGCATAAATGCTGATCTCCAAGTCGCAGTTAGTCACTTTTAGAAAATCTTCTCGTGCATGCAGCTCCTAATAATATCTTTTTAATTAATACTAAGAACTAAGAAGATACAATCAACATAATACTACTTTCTTTTGATATTAGAACTGTAGGAATTTAGATGCTTAATGCGGAAAACGAGTATCACATACTCAAACATCTAACACCAAGATCTTTGCATAAATTAACATGAATCTATTAAGAGTGTAGAATATACCTCTTGATGCGTGAATTCCACTTCCACCACAAGCCTTCTAGTGGAGATCCTTTAGAACGTCAACTGCCGTTCCTCTAGTGTTGGTCCACGAACAACCCTTAGATCACCACGTATGCTAAGTACGGAAGAGTGTAGAATCCTCTTGCTTTTGAGGTGTATGATGGCCAAATGAATGGGAGAGAGGAGAGCAAAAGAAAATCAGATTTTCTCTTACCAAAAGTGATGTACTTTCATCTCCTTTGTAACCCCATATGATTATATAGGGTGGTTACAAAGAGATGATTCATGAGGCTTTATTTTGCCTCATAATGTCATACATTATGAGCCTAATAAACTCATGAGTTACAACTCTTCCATCAATCATAAAAACCGCCCCAACCCATTTCACAAATGGATTTGGGTAATATCCAAGGGTTGTCACATTGTGTGACCTCATAGGACCCAATACATATTAGTAGTTGGCCTAAATATACTAGCCCAACCAACCGCAATTAGCTTCTAGCAAAACGTTGCGGTCACCTAATATTATTGAATATATTATCTTTATAATTTGTCCATATACATTTAGTTTGTTACACTTGATCGAGGACAAAATCCTTCAAGAACATAATAGGGTCGATCTGAATAGTCGAGTCATTGCTGATTTTGTATTTTACTCAGCTCAAGATTTTATCCATTTTTCAATAACAAATATAACCATCGTGTAACTTTAGATGCATTCTTAATTAATTAATACAATATTATATTTATAATGTAATCTCAAGCACCAAAAATAAATTTTTTATAACGTAACATATCACCATATATTTCAATAATCATCGTGACGGAAACTTCGTATTGCCTTACACCTTAAGATTGCCACTGAAAGAAAACTAAATTAGATAATAAATTGTATAAGTTCAAGTTATTGGTAGTTATTAGCCGAATTAGCATATTAATACTTGAATAAATAGGAAGTTTTTGTTCTATTGTTATAAAGGTCACAAATAATGTTTTGGTCAATATCTCTATTCTGTTTACTACTAGGATTGTTGGAGAACAAGGGAAAAATAGGAATACACACATACATATATATATGATACATACACACATATCAATGATATCAAGTGAGGCAGAAAACAAATTTATCTGAATAGCTATAGTTATGTTGTGACTCCAACTAACGAATAAGGTGCAACTTCGTATTGCCTTCTCACTTCTCACCTTAAGACACAATCAGGTCAGGTTCCTACAAGACGCCTTCTTATGGTGCATCTCTTTGTTATGGTGTGTTCTTTATGAAAGTGACACTAACACAATTGTAAAGATGATGCAGAGCTTTTAGAAATTGACATAGATTTGTCACTTGAGTGTCACGATTTAGTGTTACACTAGTGGAAAAATAAGGAAGGGCTGCGGTCAAAACAGCCCTAAGGGTGCGTTTTTTGCTAGCGGCCTTTTCCGTAGCACCCTTCAATAGAAAAGAAGGGCTGCGGTTCAAAGAAAAACGCAGCCCTTCTCAACTGGAAGGGCTGCGTTTTTGGCTTAAACTGCAGCCCTTCGTTGTAGGAAGGGCTGCGGTTTTAGGCCAAAAACGCAGCCCTTCTTTAAGTGAAGGGCTGCGGTTTAGGACTAACACTACAAGAAAATGCTAAAACAACGACCGCTTACCAGCGACGGTTTAAATAACGGTCGTTATAAGATAAATAGCGACGGCTTTAAGCCGTCGGTGAACACCTACCGCTTTTTAAGAAAATAACGACGGTTTAGCCGTCGTTGATATACAACGACGGTTTTTAGCCGTCGTTGTATTCTTGAAAAGCAGACTAATATTTTTTCCCCTTAAGCGACGGTCTTTAACTGTTGGTGATGGAATTTCAGCCGGGTTTATTTCAACGACAACTTAAAAGAGGAAAGTTGCCCCTTTCACTCCTCTTTCCAGTTTCCCGTCGCTGCTCTCCCTTTCTCTTTTTTTTTTTTTCTCAGTCCACCACTTTCTCTCTCCTCACTCCCGCCAAAACCCCCGCCTTCATTCACCCCAATAACTTGGAAAATTATCTCCGTTCATCGGCGCCGGAAACACGGAGGAGAGAGATAGTTGAAGAGTAATCGCTGAGGAAACACGGAAATACGGAACGACGACACCCTCATTTTCTCTCCCCACTCTTGGGACCGTCTCTTTGCCGCCGGTTAGATCTCGCTTCATTTTCTTTTTTTCTTTTTTTTTTGTTAATGAAACCAAACCCTAAAAATTGGGTTTTTGGGATATAGGTGGCCAAAACATTGGATAAACTCTAATTTCATTTAATTATGGTGGTCATGCTTTGATTTGTTGTTGCAATTTTCCAATATTCATCCCTTTCTCTATTAAGTATAATAGCAGCCCTATTTGATTTCTAGATTCGGGACTAAATTGTCTGATGGTTATGTAGTAAGAAGTTGTATCAACCTTGCCTCTCTTTTCTTACAATCATTGGAATTGGTGGGTGGAAACAACACCAACTTTTCGGAGCTTAAAGTTTCAATCTTTGAGTTTTGATCTGATTTTTCAAAGCTTAATTAGTATATTTGCTGATTGATGGGGGACATAAAAACAACCAAATTCTTTTCTATTCGTGAATTAAGAAATCATAGATTTTGAATCAATAGATGGATTTGATCGATTAGTTTTTACTGAAATTCAGGTTTATGTTTATGTAAGATGCAAGAAAACAAAATTAGTTTTACCTACTTTATCAGTTTTTTTATGTGTTCCCTGATTTTAGTGTTATTTTTACAAGTTGGTGATTTTTGTGTATCTGAAAGAATTAGTATATGATCATTCTTGTTTCTCATATATCATGATTGTGCTGTATACAACTTCCATAAAACATGATAAAAAATGATGTGAATCTCCATTTGACACATGGCAGCTGTATTTCTTCTTACATGTCAGCGGTATTTCTTCTTGTGTATTTTTGTTTGTTTTGGATGTTCTTATAATAGTAATCAGTTAGAGCTTAAATTAAGCATGTTAGTGTGTTCATTACCTTGTACTTGTGTAGTGGCATTGTGTTTATGCTCTCAAGGATAATTATGTCATTTAATTCAATGTTGTTCTTATGTAGTTGCATTGAGTTTTCTCGATTGGAGCGAATGATAAATTGAAATGGCTGTGTTTGGATGTTGTTGTGTTAATAGAATTGAATTTGCGCTGTTGATTTATTACCTCAAATTTTTTACGCACTATTTCTGCAATTTTTGGTTTCTAATCAACATCTTAGCTGTGTTCTGTAGGCCGCCGGATAATCAAGTCTCTCTCCAAATCTTTCTCCTCGCCACCGGTAATACCCAAACCGTCATTCGGCTTTGTTAATTATTATTTTATTTTTATTTTTGGCACTCACCAAAACGTCATTCGGCTTTGTCAATGTAGGTGGCCAAACACCCGACTGCCGTCCGCCTGTGCCGGAGCCCTGCCGCCTCTAGGTACATTCCTTACTTTTCTCTCTCTTCATATATGTTTTTGGATCTGCCTTTTATTTATTTATTGATTTGAGTTTCATTTCTCCAACTAATTTTGTGCTAAATGGGTAATTACTTGTTATTCTATTGTGTTTTTTATGTTAATTTTTTGGTGATTGATGATTTCTAAGATGATGGTGAATTCAATGGTTTTTGATTGCGAGTGATGCTTACTTGTTGTATCTGGCTAATGATGTGCTTAGCTTTGCTTTCGAAAGTCACCGCTTTCGGTCTTTTTTCACTTGCTACATTTCGTTTGCATCATCATGTGCCTAGATGCCCGTTCAAGGTATATTCATTAGGAGTATATCTTGAATGTCCCTGATTGGGACTGTTCTTGGACGTTTGACCTCACTTAGGTGGTGAATGTATGCCTTTTTTTCAATTCTATGTAATATCCGGTGATGTTGTTTCTCTATGTTGTTCTCTGGGTACATATGTAAGCTTTTACGAAGCTCACATTGTGTACTTGGAGAACTCATGGGAAATGATGTCGGATTTTACGTAGGAGCGAATAGTTGGCATACATTCACTAGTGGGGTTAGACGTCCAAGAATGGGTTAGGTTGGAGTGATAAGGACCTTTGGACATCATTTAGTTAGTTTAATGTATTTATAAGTTGTTTTGATTGAAAATACACAAAATAGGAAAGTTAGAACCAAATATAGGCTAATATAGGCCATTTTAGGCCATTTACTTGAAAATGAATGAATACGAGTAGTTTGATGCTAGTTTAAGTTATAAACACCTCAAACATCATATATATATATATATAGTTAGTTTAATGTATTTATAAGTTGTTTTGATTGAAAATACACAAAATAGGAAAGTGAGAACCAAATATAGGCTAATATAGGCCATTTTAGGCCATTTCACTTGAAAATGAATGAATACGAGTAGTTTGATGCTAGTTTAAGTTATAAACACCTCAAACATCATATATATAGTTAGTTTAATGTGATTATAAGTTGTTTTGATTGAAAATACACAAAATAGGAAAGTTAGAACCAAATATACGCCATTTTGGCACTTTATATTATTTGAATATGTGTATATTTAACCAAATGCAGGAGACATACAATAAGAAGCTGGATCATTGTACCACTCAGGGGTCACAGCCGAACCCTGATCTGTTGTATTGGGAGACAGTTGGGGGGAGGAACAGAGGAAAAGTTCAGGGGTTGGGTCAGGGAGATCATTTGTACTACAACTCATCATCAGGGCGAGGAGATGGCGGCTCTTCACAACCATATGAGCCGTCCATTTTTTCTCAGATTGAGGCGCAAGTGGAGGCAAAGGTCGCTGCACGGATGGGAGAGGTGGAAGCAATGGTCGCAGCACGGGTGGAAGAGTCACGTCGGGCCCTCGTAGAGGAAATGATGAGGAACATGTCTAGTTTCGGCCACATGTTCTCGGGTTGCAACCCACGCCCCCTCCACAACGCAGACCGTAAGATGACCTAGGGTTTGGTGGTGGCGGTAGTGCTCTGCAGAGCCACCCTTGACAAGTGTAGTTTTTTTTGGTTTTGGCAACTAGGTAACTCACTTATAGTTGGATATAGTTAGTCTAACTATTTTCTTGTAGTGTAAATATTTATCGGCATCTCGCTTCGTTTCTAGATGTGTCGGGTTATTTTTTTTTCAACCCGAATTCTACTTTATTTCCCGACACCGGGATTTTATGTTGCGTACATATATTTAATCTAGGTAGTTTGTCTAACTATAGACATTTAGTGTCTATATTTATCGGCATCTAGCTTATTAGTTTCTAGCTTTGTCGATATATATTTTTTGTAAACACCGACATCTACTTTATTTCCCGACATCGGGATCTATTTTGTGTACATAAATGTAATCTATTTCATGTAATTATACAAATATCTATGTAAATTGTAATATATATCAAAATTGCATATTTTTGTAATTTAAAAAATTGAATGCGATGGAGAAACAGCTTTAGCGTGGTATATTTAGGTGCAGCTGTGCAGGTACAGGTTTAATTATTATTAAGAACAATAGAATTTTAAATAATATTATTTTGAAACAACGGCGACGGTTAAACATTAAATCAACGACGGCTAGGCAGTCGCTGTAAGGTTCTCTATGCACCCATGGACACGAAATCAACGACCGCTATAATATCTTAGCGATGGTTATAAACAGACGTTGATTAAACGAAATCAACGACGGTTTAAAACAGTCGTTGGGACACCGATGGTTTAAAACGGTCGGTGAATCACCGACGGTTTAAAACGGTCGGTGTCCCAGCAACTGTTGTAAACCGTCGCTGACACACCGTCTGCTTTAAACAGTCGTCGACTGGGGATCAACGTCGGCTTTGATAAACCGTCGCTGATAGTCATGAAACCGTCGTTGAAAATATCACCGACGGCTTGACGGTCGTTGATTCTAGTATCAGCGACCATCTTTTTACCGACTGCCTTTCAACGACGGTTGGCCGTCGTTGATTATTTTGCGACGGCTTTTTAGGCCATCAACGACGGCTTGTAGCCGTCGTTGATTACCACTTTTCTTGTAGTGTAAAACCGCAGCCCTTCGTATTCGCTATGTTTTTTTTGAAATAAATTTGCCCTTGCCAGCCCTGCATGCCCACCCCTGCACTCCCCGGCCCCCTATGCCCACCCCCCGCACTCCCCCCACCCACCCCACCCCCGCCCACCCCTCACACATAGCCGCCCGCCCCACCCCAGCCCCGACCCCCACCTACCCCCGCCCCCGCCCCCGGCCCATCCCTGCACTCCCCTAGCCCCCGCCCACCTCGGCGCCCCACCCCCCCCCACCCCCGCCCGCCCCTCACCCCAGCCCCACCCCTACACTCCCCCACCCCGCACCCCCACCCCAGCCCATGCACCCCCTTCACTCCCCTCGCACCCCATACCCAGCCCACCCTTTGCCAGCCCTCTCCATCCATTCTTGCCACCACCCCACCAGCCCCTAGCCCAGCCTGACCCACCATGGCAGCCCCCACCCCACCCCGCACCCAACACATCCCTTCGACAAAAAAAAAAAAACGATCAAATTGCAATAATATATGACAAGTTTTTGAACGTAATAATTAATATATATATATATATATATATATATATATATATATATTTATTTATTTAATAATGTAAAAAAGTGTACATAGAATTGATACCAACTAGTAGATCTTGCTAATTATATCACGAATTCCACCAAAATGTATCATAAGCAATCATCACAAATGTGGGACGCCAACTTATCCCGAACTTCATGTAATTCGTCTATGGTGAAGGCCCTCAAACTTGGTGTGCTATTCATATAAACCTTGCAAAACAACTAAGGAATAAACACATAATATAAGAATTCAATCATGTACCGTAGTTAGTAGTTCTAAAAATGACATATACGTTCCCGAAATTCAATCAAAAACATATGCAAGCCTAAAAATCTACACACTAGTTATATTATACCTCATATTATCATATTTAAAAAGAATTTGGAGTTAAATGACTCGAGAAACAAGAATTGGACGCGAAAAGGCAAAAATAGGTTCCCGAAATTCAACCAACAACAAATGCAAGCCTAAGAATCTACACAATAGTTACATTATACCTCATATTATCATGTTCAAAATGAACTTGGGGTTAAATGACTTGATAAGTACGAATTGGACGCGAAAAGGCAAAAATAGGCCTAAAATGACCTTTTCGTTCCCAAAATTCAACCAACAACAATTGCAAGCCTAAAAATCTACACAATAGTTACATTATACCGCATATTAATGTTCAAAATGAATTTGGGGTTAAATGACTCGATAAGTACGATTTGGAAGCGAAAAGGCAAAAATAGGCCTAAAATGACATTTTCGTTCCCGAAATGCAACCAACAATAAACGTAAGCCTAAAACTCTACACAATAGTTACATATACCTCATATAATCATGTTCAAAAAGAATTTGGGGTTAAATGACTCGATAAGTACGATTTGGAAGCAAAAAGGCAAAAATAGGCCTAAAATAGGCCTAAAATGACCTTTTCGTTCCCGAAATGCAACCAACAATAAATGCAAGCCTAAAAATCTACACAATAGTTACGAATTGGAGAAATTACACAGACCTGAGTTTATGTCTCATGATTTATTGACCTTCCGCCGTTTCTTAGGATCTTCAAGTACATGTATCCCTTCCGTGTGATCTACACGCATATAGTTCTCCGACATATTCACATCATCTTCCACACTATTTTCAGGATAGGTAAAAGGGGGGAGGTCCTCAAATGCATCATATTCTTCCTCATTATCAACATCACCAATACAGAGGATACTCCTTTTACTAGGTACAACAATTGACCACTTATTATCAGCAGGATCAGATACAAAAAATACTTGCTTAACTTGTGATGCAATTACAAATGGCTCCTCGGTTTCACGTAGACGACTAAGGTCAACAAGAGTGAATCCGCAAGGATCATCTTTTTTCTTACGCAACGCCGATTATCGTCAACCCACTTGCAACACAAGAGGCAAATATTAAAAGTACAAGCAAGTCCGGCTCCCATATTTCCTGTATTCGCCCATAATAATTGCTTTCGGCATGTACAAAGCGACTTATCCTTCGAGCTTGTGTATTGTGTAGATGACGCCACAAGTGAAACACTACTATTTTGTTGCGATGTTGACTTGGATCTTGACGTTCACCCAAAACGTATACCCACTAATATCATAACCCTCATAAGAGCGTACAACTTCACGAGGACCAAATGCTAACCACTTGACTGTTTCAGGAGCACTTTCATCCAAATCATTCACTACTCGTTTATGAAACCAATCAATGAAAGTCTTGTTATGCATTTGCGTCAATGCCCTAACTCCTTTTCCGAATTGCTAACACGTAATTCCTCCATATGTTCATTTAAATAAGGATGAACAACGCTACGTGATGCAATACAAATAAGTGAGCTTGTTTACACTTTTCTACGGAAGGTGTGATCAATTTTGAACCAATTGTACCCTTGCCCTCAAGTCTGCCCTCGTGTCGGGATTAGGGCTGTTCAGAGTGTGGTCTGGACCGCACCAAACAAAGAACCCAAACCGTTTTTTAGCGGTTTGGGTTGGTTTGCGGTTTCAAAATTGCGGTTTGGGTTATGATTTCAAGCAAACCGCGGTTTACGGTTTGGGTTGGGTTTTAATTTTTGTAAACCGAAACCGCAATTTTATATGATTTTTTTCTTAAAATTTTTTTTTTGTCGATTTTGAATTTTTTTTTTAAATACACTTGACAAGGTGGCATATAAGTATACAGCTGAAAAAAGAAGTTTGAGTTAAAGAACTTGGACAAGTTTGATAAATTATTATTTATATGTTTAATTATGAAGTCAACTTCATATTTATTTGGACTCTTTATATTTATTAGCAATTTTTTTACTCTTAGATTACAAAATCAATGTCGCGGAGGAAAAAATGGTTAAACCGCAAACCAAACCGTTTTGCGCGGTTCGGTTTGTGTTGGTTTGGGCAAAAGTGCGGTGCGGTTTGGGTTGGGAAAATGTCAAACCGTATATTTGCGGTTTGGGTGGTAACCCAACCCAAACCGCACCAACCCAAACCGCGAACACCCCTAGTCGGGATGTCGGAAGTCCAAAAGGATCAACACTAGCAAAATACTCAGCCACAAAATTACTGATCTCTTCACCCACAATCCCTTGAATTATACTACCTTCTGGTTGTGCAGGATTCCGAAATTTATTCTTCAAAGTGCCCATATATCTCTCAAAAGGATAGCACCACCTCAAAAACACTGTACCACACAACTTAATTTCTCGAACTAGATGGACAATGAGATGGACCATAATGTCAAAGAATGCGGGGGGGGGAACATCTCAAATTTGCATAGAGTTTCAACTACTCGGCCTCGCAAGGAATCGAGGGTCAACGGTTCTAGGACTTTGCTGCATATTGTATGGAAAAATGAACAAAGTTCTCGTAATGGTGTGCCTCACATGCTTTGGAAGTATCCCACCAATTGCAATCGGTAAGAATACTTGCATCATGACATGACAATCGTGAGATTTCATACTCGATAACTTCAACTCACCATTTAAGGTAACAAATCGCTTCATATTCAATGAGTAGCCAGTTGGGACCTTAATGCCATACAATGACTAGCAAAAAATCCGTTTCTCTGCACGCGACATCGTGTAGCAAGCTGGTGGCAAATAATTCTTCTCTGAATCCTCCACCTTCTTTTTACTTTTCTGAGTTTCATCATCAACCCTTTCCTCCACTACTTTCTTCTTCCTTCCGTCTCTTTTCTGAGCCCACAACTCTGATCGAAGCCCCTGTTTTTCCAAGTAAAGTCGTGACGCCTTAACATCTTTTGTCTTGCCCGGAATATTCATAAGTGTCGCAAGAATAGCTTCACAAACATTCTTCTCTATGTGCATGACATCCAAACAATGTCTGACCTTTAGATCTTTCCAATATGGAAGTTTCCAAAAAATGGACTCCTTTTTCCATAATCCTGTAGGTCGATCAACCTCACTAGCAGGTTTACCAAAGATTGTTTCAATGCCCTTCACCTAATTATAAACTTCAGTACCAGTTAATGGTCTATGAGCAACTTCTTCTTCAACCGTCCCATCGAATGCCTTCTTCTTAAACCGATAGGGATGGTCGCGTCTGAGGAGCCTTCGTATGCGCATATACACATGTTTGCAGCCCTTAAGGTGTATAGACTTCATGTCATCTACACAAATCGGGCAGGGTTGTTTTCCTCTGGTCTTATACCCTAGATAAGTTCCCATAACCTGGATAATCGTTCATAGTACAAAAAAGCATGGCACGCAGAGTGAACATCTCATTAGCATACGCATCAAATACTAACACTCCTCCGTTCCACATCTTCTGTAAATCTTCAACAAGCGGCTGGAGGTATACATCTATGTCATTTCCAGGTTGTTTGGGCCCCGATATAAGAAGCGACAGCATCATGTACTTGCGTTTCATGCACAACCAAGGAGGCAAGTTATAAACCACTAAAACTACTGGCCATGTACTATGCTGCGAACTGAGATTGCCAAAAGGGTTCATGCCATCCGTACATAATCCAAGCCTCAGATTCCTATCCTCATTACCAAATGCCTTATGCACCCTGTTGATACTTTTCCACTCAGGCGAATCAGCCGGATGCTTTAGCAGATCGTCTTTCGTCCTAGATCTGCATGCCACCTCAAATTCTTCGCATCTCCTTTAATTGAGAACATGCGCTTAAATCTAGGTATTATGGGTAGATACCACAACACCTTAGCTGGTGGTCCTTCACTACCTCCAGCTCCTTCACGCTTGTACCTCGACAATCCACAACGTGGACACTCATGTAAATGCTCATACTCATTACGATAAAGCACACAATCGTTAGGACAAGCATGTATCCGCTCGTACTCTAAACCGAAAGGACACATCAGTTTCTTCGCATAATAGTACGACTTTGGCAGTTCATTTCCATCAGGGAGCATATCAGCTAAAACTTCCAACAACGATGTGAAACTAGAGTCCGTCCAACCAGTTTTTGACTTAATGTTGAACAGTGTTATCACGGCGGAAAGTTTGGTGTATTTTGTACCACCTGGATACAACGGCTTTTCAGCAGCCTCAGATATAGACTCAAAAATACGAGGTCGTTTACACGGCTGATCTTCAACTTCGTGTATCATCTCGTCTACCTGATCCCTATCATCATCTGCAAACTCATCATCCCAATTCTCATCCCCGAACTCATCATCCTTCTTTTCTTCACATACATCGTTCATTACTTTAGAGCTTCCTATATGCTTCCCCGCTCACCATGACAAACCCATACGTGGTATTGAGGCCTAAACCCACGGCGAAAGACATGCTCCCTAACCAAATGTATACTACTAACCTTGCTCACATTTCTACAATCGACACAAGGACAATAAAAGTCGACTGCTCCAGAGGATGCTTGATATTGTAATGCAGATGTACAGAATTCCGAGACCCCTTTCACAAACTTAATCGATTCACGACTACCATACATCCAAGTACGATCCATCTCATTCAAGAAGACCTCTAATAATTAAACACAACCATTCATTATAATGCATCAATCATTATTTAAGTACATACACTCACATATTCAAATCACACACGTATAGAGCAAGCTAAGATAGTGACATGTTCAAATGTATGCATGCAGCCGAAGGTCCTTATCACTCCAACCTAACCCATCCTTGGACGTCTAATCTCACTAGTGAATATATGCCAACTTTCAATTTTAAGGAAAATCCAAAGAACATTTCCTTACAGTTCTCCAAGTACACAATGTAGATAATTTCTTATCTACATATGTACCCAGAGAACAATGTAGAGAAACGATAAGCCAAGAATTTCCTCAGAATTGAAAAGAAGACACACATTCACCACCTAAGTGAGATCAAACGTCCAAGAACAGTCCCAAATCGGGGACTATTCAAGACTTACTCCTAATGAGTAAGTCTTGAACGGGTATCTAGGCATATGACGATGATTCAAACAACTTGTAGATTTCATAGCTAAATTACATTGCGTTTTCATACAATCTCATATCAAGAAATATACATATATACATTATAAGAAATACATATATATATCAATAAATTATCATAACTTAATCAAATTGAATCACATGACAACTTTGTCTCATCAACAAATTAAATCAAACAAAAAAGACAACGAAATTAAACTAGTTACCTCTTAACACCAATGATAAGCAATGAAGAGAGAAGAGATAATTGGAACTTTATTTGCCTTCCTAAGCCTCTTCTTCCTACAATTAACAAAACCCACATTGCACATTAATCATTTAATTCAATTAATAAAAACAAACCTAACTTAAAAACAAGATTAATTCATACTTAACTAAGCAAAAAATTGGCTAAACCCAAGATCAATGAAGAAAGAGTAGGGTAGTGGTGGTGGTAGTCGTTGCTGCCGCTTGTGGGTGGTGGCGCTGTGTAGTGGTGGAGGAGCTCCACACCCTAAACCTACTCAAATAGTGGAGAAGAGAAGGGAAGTGAAGAGAAGAAATAGAAGGGTTGTGGTGGTGGTGGAGGTCGCTGCTGCTCGTGGTGGGTGGTGCGCAAGGTCGCTGCAGCTGCGTGGTGGTGGAGCAGAAAATGAAGCAATGTTGGTGGTCCGGCGATGGTTCGTTGCTCAGGTGATGGTTCCGACGATGGTGCATCAATGTGGGTGCTCCGGCGATGGGTCGGTGCTCCGACGTCAGGGCTCCGGTGATGGGGCGTTAGGGTTAATGTGCGAGTGAGTGAGAGGGAGGGAGGGGTTTTTCGCTCGTCAAATGTGTCTAAGGGAGGGAAATTTGGAAAAGATGTCTAGCTACTATGTGTATGTGCGCGCAAAACTTGAAATGATATGTGGGATGGGATGTGAAGGGCTGCGGTTAGTCCAGAAAACGCAGCCCTTCGTGTATGAAGGGCTGCGGTTTTTAGGCTAACCGCAGCCCTTCACTAATAGGGTTGCGGTTATCCTGAAAACCGCAGCCCTTCATACAGTACGAAGGGCTGCGTTTTCTGGTTAACCGCATCCCTCCAATGAAAGGGCTGCGGTTTTCAAGAGTGTTATTTTTTAAGTTTTCCACTGGTCACATTTATAAGTGTCATTTATAAAATTTCAAATTTATCTTTCAAGTTCTAAGGTATCGTTTTTATTCTAGCTATACCCCCACAACCTTCATTCATTTAAAACTTTGCAGTCATTTTTCAAATATTTTGTGTCATTTTATAAGATGAGACGTCGTTCTCCAAGACTATCATGTCATTTTTAATTAAAAATGTGTCACTTTTATGAGGTGACAATATCATTTTTAAAAAGTTCTATGTCATTTTTAAAATAGGTGTTTATAAAGGTGCCATTTTATGTTTCATTTTGTGTCATTATTCAAGGCTTCCATCCAAGGTACTTCTTAGTTTTATGATATAAGTCTTTCTTAAGGGATGATATAAGTCCTTTATTGAGAAAGATATAAGTATTCACAATAACGTCATTTAAACACATATGAAGAATCACAACCATTGAATTTAAACGATTTAATGCTCTGTAATCCTTAGTACCATTGGGTTGAGTTGAGGATAGAGAGGGGTGGCTGAGATGAGAGAGGGTAGTTGGGTTGAGTTGAGGAGAGAGGGGTGGCTGAGATGAGTGGGGGTGGGTAGGTGGCGTTGATTAGTTAATTTAAGAAGGTAATTAGATAAAATTAAGTCCGATAAAATAAGGGTAATTATGTACTTTAATTAAAACTCTCCATTTTGAGCTTGGTAGCACTTATTATAACATTTTCGTTTTAGGAAAATGTTGCGCTTTTTTTTTTTTTTTACGAGAAACAGGAGCTCATTCATTCATATTAGCTAAATCAGAAAAAAAACATAAGTAGAGGCTTCATGAGGAACCTCTTCAATCCACACTCTCATTTCACTATACTCCCTACTAAGATGAGCAAGTTTATAAGCGACTTTATTCCCTTCCCTACAAACACGATTAACGGAAAAACTACTACAAAAACTACCAAGCTCCACTATATCTGCAATAATATTATCAAAACTAGTGTTCTCTACCACGCCCTTTTTGAGATGGGTAATAAGTTTTTGGCAATCACTCTCGAGCACAAGAGAGAAGAGACCTGCTTCCATAGCTATCTTAACGACATGTCTAGCTGCTACTGATCTGCTTCATCAATCCCAAGCCCACCTTCAATACAGCAACAAGTAGCCACCGTATAACGTCACCCTCCTCATCTCGCATGACACCTCCAACACCCACCTTCCCATCCCTAAACACCGTGGCATCCGAGTTCACTTTAATAAGGGCTTCAAGTGGGAGCCTTCCAATCTTTAACTACCTCCAGGTCTCACCCAACAATGCTTAGGAATTTTGTTGGCTTGAATACTCCCCCACCAGCGCAACAGCTCGCCTAATAACCTCGATGACCTCCACCTTCCTACCTTCGAACACCCACGCATTGCGCTTTAGCCAAATTCCCCACAACAAGCTCCAAAAAATGTCCCACCACTCTTTCTCTCTATACACCTCCACAAGATTCGACACCCATTCCATAAAAGTGCCTCTCGGATCGTCTTTGACGTAGGAAGGTTAGCGGATAAGTTCGACGAAGAAGTTCGTCAAAATAGCCTGAATTGATTTCTACTAGTCAGGCCTCCGGAGTCATAATGCTTATTAAAATACCTTTATGGAAGCGAAACGGGCCAACGAGTCAAACTCACCGCTATGCTGTGACCGATAGGCTTTTTAAGCCATTCGAGTTCGTTTAGGGCCCGAAAACATCATTTTAATTATTTTCGGAATTTATTATTTCCTTATTTTCGTATTAGGGTTTTGTTTTAAGTATATAAACATTATTAGGTCATTATTTGGAGGCAGTTTTTCATCTTTAATAATATTTCAGAGTTCTAACTCTTTTCTGGTGGATTCCGGAGTTTCTACATATTTATCGCTTGTAAATCTGTTTGTTCTTATTAAAGATTAGCGCTTGCTTTTCTTTGAATCTTTCCGACTGCGTCAGTCTTGCAAATTCAGCCTCAAGGGGGAGGCTTGCCATATCAATTTCGAGTCCGGGCATGATACTAGTGCGTGCGTCACCGTTTCCTTCTCTTCGCCACATAACGGGCAGTTTCTTTCAATATCACAGCCCCTTCGTTACAACATCTCATGCACTGGGGTACCATGATGGAGGGACTTCCATCCAAAGTGTCGAAGCTTTGTAGGAACTTGCGCCTTCCACAAATGTTGCCACATCTTCGAAGCTTGATCGATCGATGTCGTGGCACACTCCCGTTTTTTATGCTAGAGCTCCATATAATACGCACTCCTAACCGAAAACTGACCATTCTTTGAGAAGTGCCAGCACCATTTATCATCACAATGATTCATAGGAATTGGGATTCTAAGGATGGCCTCACATCCCCATTCCATAAACCACTTCTTCAATTTTTCGATGTCCCAACTTGCACCATTGATAAGCTCATGAACGTACCTAGGAACATCATCATTTCTCACACCTGGCAGCACCCGAAAACTAGGAAGGGTTGGCACCCATGGATTGGCCCATATGTCGATGTCAAGCCCTTTTCCCACCACTTTTCGTACTCCCTTCATTAGTATACTTCTT
The DNA here is from genome assembly GCA_947646795.1 of Beta lomatogona. Lineage (NCBI taxonomy): Eukaryota > Viridiplantae > Streptophyta > Magnoliopsida > Caryophyllales > Amaranthaceae > Beta > Beta lomatogona. The sequence goes on from CANSNZ010001486.1 coordinate 2,194,387, forward strand.
GCGGATAGGATAGATTTCCAAGTATAGCTTGCAATAGGGCTCATTTTCACTTCCATAAATGAGGAGTTTGGGAAGTATTTATTCTTCAAGACTTTCGCCATCAAAGAATTTGGATGTTTCATCACACGCCATGCTTGCTTGGCAAGCATTGCCTTGTTAAACACCACCAAGTTTCGCTTCCCCAAACCACCTTATTTCTTTGCTCCATACACCTTGTCCCACGCAACTCATGCCATTTTCCTCTCCTCATTTTTTTGCCCCCAAAAGAAGCTTCTACACACTTTTTCCATGTCCTTCAATATACTCACTCGGGATGTTAAAACATTGCATTGCATAGGTGGGGATGGCTTGTGCTATTGCCTTAATCAACACTTCACGCCCCACTTGGGAAAGAAATCCTTCCTTCCACCATTTAAGCTTTTTCAAAATCCTTTCTTGAATGCATTGAAAAACTCGTTTCTTTGATCCCCCAATGTAAGTTGGGAAACCAAGATATTTCTCATGTTCTTTCACAGCCTTAAATGATAACTTCATCTGAAGAATGTCTTGCTTTTCTTGCTCAATGTTTCGGCTGAAAGAAACTTCCGATTTTTCCATGTTCAATTTTTGACCTGAAGCAGCTTCATAGGTAGCCAGGATTTCTAGAACCTTCTCCACTTCCTCTTCATTAGCTCTAGCGAATAATAAACTATCAACTGCAAAGAAGAGATGAGAGATAGCATCCACCTTCTTCCCAGTTTTCAACCCATGAATTTCTCGTTTTACTTCAGCATCACGCAAAAGAGAAGATAAGCCTTTAGCACATATTATAAAGAGAAAAGGAGAGGAAGGGGGGTCACCCTGTCCGAGGCCTCGAGAAGGAGTAAAACTCCGAGATGGTTGGCCATTGACAAGGATGGAGAAAGATGTAGACTTCACACAGTCAAGGATGAGATGCACATAACACAAAGGGAAACCCAGCTTTATCATCATTTGCTCAAGGAAACTCCATTCAACTCTATCATAGGCCTTACTCATGTCAAGTTTTAGCCCAAGATACCCTTCCTTGCATGTTTTCTTTTTTCTCAAATAGTGGAAGCACTCATAAGCAACTAGAATGTTGTCAGTTATCAATCTCCCCAGTACAAAACCACTATCAGACTCATGAATAATTACAGGAACAACTCTTTTTAATCTATTTGCTAGAACTTTTGAGATAAGTTTATACATTACATTGCAGAGACTAATAAGTCTAAAATCAACATGAGACTCACATATTTTCTTTTTGGGAATCAAAGCAATATGAGTCTGATCTAAAGACCTAATATACCCACCCTCATTCAGCACATTTAAAACTGTATTCTCAACATCATTCCCAACAATATTCCAAAATCTCTGATAAAATAAAGCACACATACCATCGGGGACAGGCGCCTTTGTGGGATGCATTTGTTTCAGTGCTTCCTGAACTTCCGCTCGCGTGTATTTCTCCTCAAGCATGTGTTTCAGAGCATGTTGCGCTTATTTAGAGATGGAGGTATTATGTCATTAATGATAAGGAAACTATCATAGCCATTATTAGTATGGAGCCATATAATGGTGGAAAAGTGGTTCACAAATCACAATATAAGAAAGTGATGTACCATTATGAGAATTATCATTATTTTTATAATCTTTTACTCTGTGTTAAAAGGTAAAAGTGTAAATATACATTGGCTTTTGGACATCTAAGTTTTTGATGAAAAGTCTACCTCTTTTCATTTTCTTTTGAACAACTTACAGTCGACTGCAAATGATATTTAACAAAGTTAACAATCGATTGATAGCATGGGCGGATTTACAGGGGGTACAGTGGGTACAGCTGTACCCCCATTCCTAAACATAAAAATGAAGAAAATAAAATGCAAGGAAATTATTAAAAAAATAAATCCCGTTTTTTCGTTCTCCAGACACAATGACAGATGACAGAAGTTGCACAGCACTGTACTCATCTCTTCCCTTTTTCCTTTTCTCCTCTCTTTCTCTTTCCTCCGTCAACAGTCAAAAACAATTAATTTTTTTCTCATCTTTCTCTCACCTCTATCAGTACATCTCTCATTTTACTCTTCTCTTACCTTTTTTTCTGATTAAGCAAATCCGCCCGTTGCTCTCACGTTGCCAACCGCCGGACTGTCCGGAATTATTCAGCGGCGGCGAGTCGGAGTGTTGGAACACCGGTCTGCCGAAAATCGTCAGACCTCAGTGGCTCAGTCGGTCAGTATCAGTTCGAGGTTCTTTTTGTTTTCTAAAAAAATTATTTGTTAATTTATGGAATGGAATTTGGAAGTTATGAAATTAGAAATTGTGAATTGAAATTATTTGACTTGAAATTATTGTGACATTGAATTAGATGGATTGAAATAGATGTTGTGAAATATGTTTTTTTTGTAGGGATGTGAATTAGATGGATTGAAATAGATGTTGTGAAATATGTTTTTTTGTAGGGATGTGAATTGAGATTAGTTGAATACTTTGATAGTTGAATTCAAAAGTTTAGAAATTGTGAAATTAAATTTAGATGTTTTTTTTTTTTTGGGTAATGTATATTCCATAGATAATTTTGTAGTACATTTAGAGAAAAGAACAACAATTAACTTAAACGAATTAGTTAATCGATTATAAAAATATGACTAAAAATGGTCTGTTAACCGAACCACTTATTAAACAATTAGCAATAATATCTAAGTTCTTGTATATTCAAACTTGGGTGTACAAAAATGTTGCTAAGCTTTTTTTTTAAAAATAAATTTGACGAGTCTAAGTGCTATCCGTACCCCCATAACAAAATTCCTGATACGCTGTCGATTTATGACGTGTATGATTGGAAAACTAGCAGATGTATGATTCTATATATTAGTGACCATGCAAGATTTATGATTGTGTTAGTCATTAGAAGAAGCCGTGGAAAGGTAATTTGAAAATTCTAAGGTCTTCTTTTTTCTCAATGAAATACTTACTTGTAGAATGAGATATATTGAATTAAAGCCTTAATAAAGACCGAAGAAAAAAAAACACACCATCATCAGTTACCTTTTCTGTTTGGATTATTGAAAGACTATAAGTCGTCCATTTTGTAGGACACATTATATGGTGTAGGATTTTGCTGTCATAGCATGACATCACTACATGATGCAAATGCTCGAACATCACTTTGATACATCATGCTCATGCATTTGTCTTAAAAAGTCTATGGATATGAAGTACGTTGATTTTTTTTTTTTTTTTTTTTATGTGGTACGTCGGATATTGTACTCTACTTTTCCTTAGTTGACAATTTTTCATCTTCTCCAAGTCCTTCGCTAGGGAGAGAAGCTAAGCTCTAGCCTTTAGGTCTTTTAGTCAATTTTAATTCCACTACTTTTGATTGGAAAATTGGGGACCATGAAATAAAGTTGTTATACTAAGACCGAACAACTCCTAATTCCAAATAGATAAAAGTAATTGAACATTGCATATTTGCATCTATAAATTTCTTTTGCCCCCGCAAAGAACCCCTTGGTAAGAAAAATGACCCTACTGGACCAGCACATATCGCAGGTCAGCCAACCCAACTACACATGTCAACACTTGAGAGTAGGGGGAATTAAGGGAATCTCTACTCCCAAGCACAAGTAGGTAGTGGGGCTCGAACTTGTGACCTCAAAGTCACAAGGTGAGTTCCCCACCACCTCCTCCAAGCAAGCTTGGTTACATCACATCTATAATTAGGTTTTACTAGTTCACTATATACTTATTTTATAACATAAAATTTTTCTTATACAAGTTACAACTATAAATATGATACTTACAGTTGGTGTTAGCTAGCTTATTTGATATACTATTGCAAAAGGAAATTATATGTAATATTCAGAATTGAATCTTATCTACATCGTATTCCTTTGAAGTTAAGTTCTTTTGATATTGCTCTTATCTACAATTTAAAAATCTTACATCAATATGGAGCATGTGCAGGGTCGTCCCTGAGGTAGGCCACAGGGGCAGCCCAAGGCCCAACAAGAAAATGGGCCCATATTAATGGCTCTAATTAACTATCTAACACTAAAAAAAGTGATATTAAAAAAAGATATGGAGACGAATCAAACAAGATTTCGTATGACTTTGTTTTTGCTAAAATATAAATAACCAAAGTCAATCAAAGTGTAAGATGTGAATAGTAAACACTATACATGGTGCAACTATTTCTAGACGGAGGAAGTATAAAACTATGAATCTAGTACGACCTACTGTATAATTCTATAGTTCTACTTATTGGAACCAGTGTCGGCTGTAATGGGGGGTACCTTAAGAGACAGCTTAGGACCCCCTTTTTCTGGAGGCCCTACCTCTTTGAGAAAAAAAATTAAAAAATAATATATTTTTTAATTTTCTTGGGTAAGTTGTGCTTTTTTTTATAAGTACATTTCCCAATCTTCAACATTTTTCTATCACTTCATTTAGTTCTCAACTCCTCCTCTCCCAATTTCATAGTTACGACTCTTTAAATTGTTCAGATAACGTATAAATTATAAAAGAAAAAAAAGAGCTTATCATGTAAAAGTTGTGGATTATTTTTTGTGATGGTTGAATTTAAAAATTCATAAAATAAATTATCGATGAATTGTTTATGAAATACAACTCCGTTGTACAGGGGACCATTTTTTTAGTTTTCTGTCGAGGTCCCAAATATGCTCGAGACGGCACCGACTAGAACACGACTCTAACATTTCTGTGAACAAAAGCCGCAGAATGCAGGAAATCATGGCCACATATTTGTTAGGGAATTTGTTGAAAACAAATCCGCATTTGTGCATGTATGCTAATTGTGGCATGTAATTAACATGATTCTGACATATTAGCAACGAAATAACGGGTAAAACGTGAAAGAAAGGGAAGGAAAAGAAGGAAGATTTGAGAAAAAAATAACAATAGTGTTTCTTAGAGAATGTTGAAGGACAAATTCAGCTTTGAATTAAACCCTTGAACTACCGAAGGGCGAAGTAATTATTAGTGGCTCTGCTGTTAGCACCACCAAGCTCTTGGCCGTTTCTGAAGGTCATTTTTACCAAATTTACCACTTCGTAGCATGCCAACGGCGTTCGCAACAAAAATGTGAAGGCTACAAAGTAAATTCATATTATTTCGGTCACCTATCTGTAATAATTGCAACTTTTTGAAAACGAGTACCTAATAAGTTTAATTTTTAAAACAACTACCTTTTATCATGTTTTTTTTTTTTGTTAGCACTACCAATACACAGTATTACTAACGTTTAATGTGTATTGGTAGTGCTAGAAAAAAAAAAAAATGATAAAAAGTAGTTGTTTTCAAAAAGTTGCAATTAATAGGTAGTTTTTGACAAAAAATTCATAAATTTATATCTTACACATTTTTTAGCAATACAAATGAGAACTTTAAAAATGGGGGGGAATTGTCAAGTGGGGCCAACCAAACGGAATTACTAACGTTTACCGTGTATTGGTAGTGCTAACAAAAAAAACATGATAAAAAATAGTAGTTGTTTTAAAAATTAGACTTATTAGGTAGTTGTTTTCAAAAAGTTGCAATTAATATGTAGTTTTTGACAAAAAAATTGCAAGACATACATCTTATTCTTGGGTGTACTTCCAAGGCTATATTTTTGCCGTTGCTCATGTTTTGCTCATTGAAGCTCCACAATGAGCAAAGAAATAGTATAGTCTTGGTTATATGGTACACCTGAATGTACTAAATTGAAATGAAATTGGAATCATATGATTTAATATCAAATATTTAATTTACAACAATCCCTCATCTTGAGCAAATTACAGGCTATAATGCTAGATGTTGTCCTATCAGTCTTAATTCTTATGCGTTGTGCTTGGCCACTTTGTAAAATAAATTGGCAGCCTAAGATAGTAAGATCTGATTGAGCCTTAGTATAGCTTAAGAAGCTGGTACGCTGGCTAGGTACGCCCCAAAACTTGGCTGAGATTGACCTAGATAGAATTTACAATGGTTGTTGAAGTAGGACTAGTTTCTAGGTTGAACATACTTGATCAGCTCTATTCTTATATAATCAGGGAAAATCTAAATTACACTAAACTCCGTTTATTTTGGAGGAAGACGTGTTTCAGGAAAATAATTTTCCCCATTTTTTGTCGTTTGATGGACAAGGGATTTAAAAAGGAACCTAGGGTGGAATAGAGTTTCTCATTTCTTTGTAAACATTTTCCTCCAAACTTTGAAGGAAAATCATTTTCCTCCACTCTCTCATTTCTAACAACTCAATTTTTTTCCTTTCTTAGCTTAATAATTTTCCATGTTCATTTGTATTTCCCAACGGGAAATAATTTTCATGGAAAACCATTTCCACCAGATAAAACGGACCCTAAATATTTTCAAATAAATTTAATAAAAAAAAAAAAACATAGCACACCTCTAATTTATAGCTTAATAAGTGTAATATACAAATGATGGCGGTTGGCATTATCAAGTCTAAAGCCAATCTGCCATTTAAAAGATAAAAGAAAGTCCAAAGCCCATCTTACCATAGAGTGGCCCAGTTTGTGGGTGCATCCGACTTAAGTCATATGTAAAATTCTGACCTCTTGGGCCGAAGCCCATAGGTTAATAGTGGTCATAACCTAAAGTAATAGTGATGTCCAAAGGGGTTTCGGCCTGGTGTGAGATCCGATTACTCAGATTTTATGATACGTCATCAACTCATCACTCATCAGTAAGGGATGGCAACGGGTCGAACTTGGACCAGATTATGCATAATCCGACTCCGACATCCGAATTCGAAAATCCGACTCCGATCTGACTTAAAAATCATGAGGGCTTTTGAGTAATTTGATAACGAAACACCATAGCCTGCTCCCTTCCCTTATATAATAGAGATAAAATTGGCTCAAATCTACTAACTTGACATAAATTTGATCATACATATGAATTAAAAATGACTAATGTCTAATAAATTATAATAATAAGATAATTGACAACAAACTTTAGCATATACTGAGTTGATCTAGACCTACATTTAATCATATTGACAAAAGAATATGTATACAAAAGTTGCTTCTAACTTGGAATTAAGAAATATTTCCTTGATAGTTATTAGGTTAATATTTCACCACTTAACATACCCACTTGATTTTTCTCCACCTAAGCCTTATGAATGACCAAACCCACCTACCTGTGTGAATACATGATTGATCAAACCCGTTTTTCATTTTCCCACCTACCTTAATGTAGATAACCGTACATCTCCCCTTTCTCTCAAAATTCAAAAACAGCTCATCTCCTTCTCCTCACATGCTCCAAATCCTCTTCCTTACTCTTACTTTGAACTCTCAGGTTTACTCGAAAAGATTGAGATTTTATCAAATCTAGTGGTTATTTTTCACAACAAACGTAGCTACTCTTATATGCGAGTGTTTTGGTCTCAAAACTAACCAATCAACGATTCATTAGTTTTGGGGGCTCCTTTGTTTTTGAAAGTGTAGTCTATTCTTGTGGTAATGTTGAAGAACGTTTATCACATGCTAAAACAAATGGGTTTATTTGCCGCACAAATTTAATGGGGGACCTCAAATTTGAAAATAATTCTTCACGATTTAGTTGCTGATTTTGTCCCAATAATTTTGATTGTGAACTACATTTCACAAAATCAAGATCCATTTTTTTTTTCAAATTTTATTTTTAAAAATGGATTTTTGCAAAAGTTGTTGGCAAAAATTTTGATATTGGAATTAAAAAAAAAATCGTTACTTTTATTTTGTTTTCTAATTTCGTATGAAAATTAATTAAATTTAAGTCTAATTGCCTTGTATAAAAGCCCTTTTTTCGTCTTCAAAATTATTGTTTAAAATTTTACGGTCTTCTGGTGTTTAATTTCACTATTTGTTTTGGCATGTTAATTTAACTTTTTCTTTTCTAAAACATGAAATTATCGATACTACAATTGAACATGCATTCGAACATAAGAGTTGCTATTTTTTTCAACTAATTTAAAATAACTTGCAAGATTAAAAGAATTATTTACCTTTTTGGAAGTTCGCAAATCGCCAGTGGACGAATGTGTGATATCCCCGTCGAAAGCGCATGTTTTTCTCGGTTTTCAATTTGTATTGACGTTGTAGTGTAATGGTAATTTTTGTGAGTATGTAATTGTGAATGGTTCTTGAGAACAGAGTGATTTGTAAGTGATTGTTTTTGTGAGTATGTATTGATGTTGTAGTGCATTGGATGTAGTTTGTTATTGAATTTTTTAGTTTTTGTAAAGTTTCCTCATCTATTTGAGTGATTTGAATAACGTGAATTATGCAATTATATGATTTTAGTTGACTTGTGAGTGTAGGCGTGTTTTTATTTCGCCTCCGCGGGATAAGCGCATATTTGATTTGACTACCCCATTGTAAAGGTTTTATTGAAAATTGTTTTGAAGTCGCCAACAAGTCTTTAAAGGAAGACTTATAAACCTAATTGGATATTGGAAAATAGTAGGGACAAATTAGGGACTTATCTAATGTAGATTTCCCCATCCTGACTCCATAGATGGTCAATGAACTATAGATTGAGTTCAGGAGTGAGGGTACGAACACGGTCATAATGAACTATATTCACCCATTGATGACCTCTACTTAATATCGATTCATATCAAATTTTAGGCAGAAGAATAACCATAAAATATTTTTATGCACCCTACAAAAATATATTAGTCTAGGTTGGTTCAGGAAACACATAAAAAACTATTTTTTAGTGATATGTTATTAAGCAATCAAATTTAATTACAGGGAACCTAACAGGTTGTCCAAATTATCTGATTTACTTAGAACAGTTCCTTAGGTCTTGATTAGCAATAATGACATGTTGGTGATAAAAAAAATAATGCATAGAATAATCAGGCGAGCATATAATAATATATGAAAATAAATAAAAAGAAAAGAAAGATTAGAATGTACAAAAGAGTAATTTGTATATTAAAGATCTACATCATGCAGGAAATCGTTAGTAATATAAAAATAATATTGATTCAAGGACCCTCAGGATAATACAGTGGCTTGGATCTGAAAGATGTACAACCACTAGTGGAAAAAACGCTATATGTCACAACACAACCGATGCGGTCCTTAAGAGAACCGTAGCGGTAAATCCTTGAAATTTTGGGTGGGAACATAAATCGCTGCGGTTCCCATGGTTAACAGAAAAACCGCTGCGGTTCGGTGAACCGCAGTGGTTAATCAGCCTCAAAACGGGGAGCCCAAAAATTGCTTGGCCCAAACATTTTCCCTTCGCCCATTATTCATCTAGGCGCCAGCCATCAACGCACACCCCAAACCTAAGTTCTTTCTCTCTCCTTCCCTATCCGGTTCTCTCTCAATCTCCTCCCTCCTTCCCTATTACCCAGCCACCAACGAACAATATCCACCAAACCCTCCTCCCTACTCCCTGTTCCAACAACGATCCACCACCATCATCGACAGCGATGCCCACAACAACGAATCAGCACCGTCATCGATAGCAACGCCCACAACAACGAACCACCATTATCACCTCCCTAATCGCTCCACAACAACGAACCAGCACCATCTCCTCATCTCCTCTCTCCTTCACGCATCTCTCTCCTCTCTTCGATGCCATTTATTAGTGATTGATTTGCGCACCATCGGTGGCAAATCATTGCCTGATTCTTCTCTCCTTCGCAAGGCGTCGCAGTTTCTTCAACCTCCTAAAGTCTTTCAGGTTGTATTTTCTCTCCCCTCCTCTATTTCTCCTAATTTCTAGGGTTTTTTTTTTACTTTTTCTGAATAACTCGAAATGATTCATCCTTTTTTTAGCGAGTTTGATGTTTAATATAATTAGTTTCTTTAATCGTTTCTCAAAATCTTCCTTCCATTTCTAGGTTTTTTTGTCCTCGTTTCCCCAAATTTGAAGGTTTTTTTTGTTGTTTTTAATGAAATTCGGTTGCTTTTGTTGACTGTATTTGGTAATTATAGATAGCTTAAGTGAGTTATACAAGTAGGAGCAGCGAGGTGAGCGGGCACGGTTCGAGCAATCGGAGGATGTTAAAGATGATTTTCAGTGATGGGTAGTTGGAAGTTACTGCTGTGGAGTACTGTCTTATATGTCTTTTTTCGATAATGTCGTTCCTGGAACGAAGGTTACTCCCTTAATCGTTTATTGCATATGATTCAGCTATGGAATTATCTTGGTTAGTTGTTGTTTTGGACGGAGTTGTTTAATTCCTTTGCTAAAAGAACTAAGTTGTAATCTTAGAAACTCTCTTTGTGTGTTGGCTTTGGATGTCGAAATTGTGGTTCACTAATAATGCATGTTTGTAGAGAGCTATAAAACTATTTAGAAGTATCATTTGACTATATGAATGTTTTTATGAATATATTTTGCTCTTTTTTGCTATTTATTTGGAGTATAGGTTGTTATGTTATAAACTGGTATTGGTTTGGAATGAAGATTGCATCTTTTGTTGCTATAGTCACTCCGACGTCGTTTTCTGCGTCAATTTCAACCAACTGCTACTGGGATTTGTTTGAAGGTGTTGATTGATGATAAAATTGGGGTTTCTTTTGCTAAGTTTATTCTTTATGCTATGTACATCTAGATATGAGCATACCATTATCATTGTGTATGACTCGGTGTTGGATTAGTTGTTTATTTGCTTGGTGATTGAAACCTCTGGTTAGCACGGGAACAACAGTGGGGGTGGGTGGCAGGTGCGGGGGAACGCAGGGGGTGGGTGGCAGTGCAGGGGGGTTGAATTAGAGGGCGGTGCGGTGGGTTGGGGGGCTGTGCGGGGTGGGTGGGGGACGGTGCGGTGTGTGGGGGCAGTGCAGGGTGGGTGGGGGCAGTGCAAATTTGGTTGTTACTTCATAATATATGCTATAGTCATGCTACCTTAGTAAGTATTAACTTCCTAACATTGCTTTTAAATCAAGCTTCGTTATTCTTGGGTGCTTCTGATTGGAGATGACTCAAGAATGTTATGAATAGTTGGCTCTCCATAAGCTCGTGGATCTTACAAGAGCATTACTTTGATTGTTATGATTAGAGAGATATGTACCCCCTTTTACCTTATTATTGATGTGAATCCTTTGTTGACAAGTAATACTACTTTTTTTGAATTTTTTTCCTTTCTAATTTCTCATAACTATATGGCCTTTTTGCTTTGATATTCTTCTTAGTAGTATGCTTCACCTAGTAAATAATGATAAATATTGAACTTGGATGGTAGAAGTGAAGTGGTCATTGTGTTAAGTGTTTCATTTCTTTATATTAGGTATTGTTTTGGTACTGGATTCTTCAATGCTAAGCAATTGACTTTCTGTAGCTTGATATAGCTACTCAACAACTACCTTTATTAGAAACGAACCCACTTGTATGTTTTATGTTTTTTATTCCTTTTCGAGCCATTGGTTTTACTTTTTAAGATAACGTCAGCTAAAGCACATGTGGCTTACTCGGGATCAAGCCAAGGTTGTTGAGCTGCTTGGTTAATGCTCTGTGCCATTAAGTTGAGATATAGAGGGAGTGAGACTGCTGTATTTGGGATCTTATAATGCTACTTCTTCAATTCAGTCATGGTTAAGCTCCATCAATGACAAAGTGCTTAATTATGGCTGTACTAAATGAGATCGCAACATCTAAGCCTTAATGATGTTGAAGTATTTTTTTGTGGTCTAGTTAGATAAGGTAGCAATCTGCTTTCTTCTGGAGCTGGTTCTAGTTTGGTATTGATGTTCTGATATGTACTCTGCAGTGCACCAGCATTGATCTATGCAACTAAATGAGTAGAGATTGAGTCAAATGTAGATAGTTTGTCTATAATGGCTGGAGAATAGCATATAGCAAATAGTAGACTATATTTGCAACTTTCAGAGTTGATATCAATCAAGTAATGCTCTTAAATTGCTTCAAGACACCCATCTTAATTATCCATTTTCTTTTGGAGCCAGGTGCCTGGTTGTGCATTGATGTGTTGATCTAACTATATAATAGAAATGATTATTGTTGCCAAGTTACTAGCCAACCAGTCCTGCAAGCTTATATTCTGGTTTTTAATTGTTTTACAGTTTTACCCTTTGTTCATATCTGATAGCTTTCCCTTGAATATGAATTTGTTTGTTGCTTGACAATGGTAGATATTTTCGAGCTTCTTGCTTGGTCATTTGATTACCAATTGAGTCTTTGTTTCGGGATCTAGAATTTCTTAGTTTTTTCTAGTTCAAAATGGATAAAATTGACTTTGAGCTTTTAGTTTAGCTTCATTTCTGGTGTTTTGGTATATGCACAAGTATGTTCTCGCTTTTTAACCTGGATGTTCCTTGGCACTTGTTTGCAGGAATATATGATATGGTCTCAAGCCAGATGTACATGATGTCTCAAAATTTATGGATGATATCTCTTTGGATGAGCTCCTTGATGGAACCTATAAATGTTATAATCTTGGCAAAGATAAGGGAAAGAAAGCACCGCCAGCTAATGTGACTGAGAATATACTTGAATCAATTAAAAAAGCTTGTTCTGTCATTCCCGTCGATTGTTTTTAGGAATTTAGGATGCTAAGTTGAGCTACATTGATAGACATTGTAAAGGATTCTTGTGCTTCAATTGAGCATAATATGCTAAATAAAATGAGTATTGATGTATATTATTGATTTTGTATTGATTAATAATGAAAAAATGCAAAAAAAAAAAATTGGTTTTTGGGGTGGTTAACCGCTGCAGTTTTGGGTCAAACCGCAGCAGTTAATAGAGATTAACTGCTGCGGTTTTCGGTCAAAACCGCAGCGGTAATTGATTAACTGATGCGGTCCGGAACCGCAGCAGCTAAAATTTGGCTATGGTTGCTAGTCCAATCGTTGCGGCCAAAAACCGCAATGGTTAGCCCGGTTTTGACCGCAGCGGTTGAACTTTATTCCACTAGTGAACCTTCGAAACGAGCAATTGTGAAGCCTGATAAATCTGAACTTGTATGTAAGTAGATTTGAATGTGTTTGTATATTTGAAAGGTATAGAAGTTTTGTAGAGAGAATTCGTATATATTTTTAAAGTAAAAGTCGAGTGTTATGTGGAAAAAAACGACCGAAAACCGTACGGAATTCAAGAGGTATTTATAGAAAAATGGGGTGTGTGCTTCATACGCCCCCCCTTCGCCAGGCGCAGGTTAACGTGTGAGGAGCAAATTCACGTATCAGGCAATGTGCGCCTGACGCGGCATGCCCAATAGAAAACGTACACGCGGTGCGCTAGGCGCAGGACTATGTGTTACTCGCATATTCACGTGTTAGGCGCAGATTAGCACTCCTGACACATCTTGGCCAATGCGCTGCGCGCACATGGCGCGCTAGGCGCACCGCCTGTGTCCAGCTCATTTGCTAGACTTTTTCCTTAAACGCGTTTTAAAAGATTGTTGTTATCCCTTAAAATCAGGAAGTTGACTTTTACGGATTAAAAATCCGATTTTAACTATAATAACTATCTTTGAAAATATTTATTTATTAAAATGAAATAATCAATTATTATTGAACAATTAATTGGGCTTTTCAAAGGATTGAACTCAAAATACAATTAATTATCATGAATAATTAATTGGGCTTTAAAATAGGACTTTAAAACTTTTTCGAAATAGTTTCGGGATGGCTCTTCGGACTGCTCTGCCCTTGGGTCGGACCAATTAAGACCGCGGTATGTTTCATCATCGGATCCTTAAATGGGGAGACACGATTATGTGCTTACAATGAGTGATTGTTATAATTTTATTTTAGGTATTTTTGTTTGAAGCCCTGCTTTGGTTTTGAAATTGGTTTTGTTATTTGGATAAAGGGAAGGGGGTAAAATAGTCTCTTCATTTAGGGACACCATATATAGCTCCCCCCTTACCTTATATAATAGAGATATAAACGCTTCAGAATGACTAATTTGATATGGTAATATTCCAACTACAAACAAAATTTGATGACTCAACATCTTCTAGCCTGATGCAATTGTAAATTGAAATCTGACATTCATCTTGATATTCTTGATCTTCAACCAATAAATATGATTTCCCACATCTTCGAGAGTAGACTGAACAATCATGATGTAAACAACCCTCACAACAGGAGGTAGAGTTGTTAAAAATGAATTATAGACTAATAAAACTAAGAATAATAAAGCGATGAAAATAACAAAAAATAGGGTTTCCCACCGATATAACAACCGGTGAAAGTCCCTATAAAAATACTAATGGAGGCTAGAGTTTAAGAGAGAGGCTAGGGTTTGAGAGCAAGGGGGTTGGGGAGAAATTGTCTAGACAATTTGTTGTTACATACAGATGCAATTAATGGACAAAGAATTAATGAAGAACATCACAGAGATTTAACGTGATTCACTAATAATATGTTAGTTACGTCCACATGCAGAGGAGCAACGATTTCTATTATCTTCAGGAGAAAGAGTACTAATTACAGAATAAAATTTGAGGGCAAGAGTTAATTAAAAGGTTTATATAGTACTACCTTCTAATTAACCTATACAGGCCTAAAGCCAAACCGTACCCAAAACAGAAACAGTATACTAAACTACATACACTGAAAAACTTTGGGACGTTGCCCCCACTCTCCCACCAGCGAGACCCCATTTTTAGTTAATCCTAACGCAAGATAATTCAAAACATATTTCAACACAATTTTAGGCTCATATTTTGAAAACTAAAATCATTGTATATCAATAGACACCTCATGACATATTTAGTATAGCCACTGTCGAATTTCCAACTAGTGCTTAGTCCCAGGCGACGCCCCGGGTTTTCTCCGTGCTACAATTTAGTAGTAATTAAATAGGTCATCTTATACTCACTTTAAAAACTCATCTCATTCATTATATGGATTTCAAAAGTTTTACATTCATATATCACCATTAATTTTGATTAAATAAACAATAATAATATGGTGGAGTGATGGTTGGATCTCTTTCTTTCATACTTGAGGTTGTGGGTTCGAATCCTCACGTTAACAATGCTTTTTTTTTTTTTTACTATATGAGAAAGACGTTGATAGAATATCACCGAATGAGAGATGGTGACACGTGGCACATATACGTTCTTAGGAACGCTTTTTAATATATTAGTATAGATGATGCTACGAAGAATTAGTCAAATGGAAACTAAGAGGTTATGTATTTATTATTATTATTATTATTATTATTATTATTATTATTAATTATTATTAATACTATTATTATTATTATTAATACTATTATTATTATTATTATTACTATTATTATTATTATTATTATTATTATTATTATTACTATTACTATTACTATTATTATTATTACTACTACTACTACTACTACTACTACTACTACTAATACTACTACTAACTACCGGATGAGACCTCCGTACGAGTAGTCTGCCTCACCTTAATAAGTTGATCCTCTTGAAGATAAGAAAATCCCTACGCCTTAAGTACGTTCGGCATTTTAGGTTCTAGTAAAGTACAATCAGGAGTAAATTACTTAGCTTCTATATGTGAAGAGCAGATAATTATTTACATTTATATCAAATTACTAGGTATTTTTACCCACTTAAAATATACATTTAATCTAGGTTTTCTCTCTAAATCAGAACCTTAAGCGCCTCACTTCAAAACCCAGCAACCGTTTTCTAGGCTCGCCGACGGCTAGGTCTCAGCCTCGTTTCTAGCGAGCCTAGTCCCCGTTTCCCTCGTCTTTCTTTTATTTCTCCCCTGTTACTCGTGCCTTTTCATCGTTCCCCCTTCCCCTGCTCGACCTCTCGTCGTCGCCCCCATCCCCGCAGTTGTCGGCCTCCTTGGTCGCCACCCCCATCCCCGCAGTGGAGTATTCCTATCTCCCTTTCGTCGATCGCCACCCTGAGTCGCCCCACCCCTAGAGTCCCTCCCCAGATCCCTTGGTTCGTCCTTCCCTTGCTTCCTGGCCTAAAGTCTTCCCCTCCCCTTTCCCGTGGTTTAGTTTTAGGTGGTTTCTCGGTTTGGGCTTCCCCTCCCCGTTCCCCGGTTCTCGAGTTTCGTCGAGTGTTAGATCCTAGTATCCCCTTCCCCGTTCCCCTGTTCTAGTGTCAAGTTGGTTATTAGTTTCCCCTTCCATATTCCCCCTGTTTAGGAACGAAATTAGTTGTAGTATCCCCTTCCCCGTTCCTCATTGTGTTCGTTGTTGTAGGTTGCCAAGGAAGCATTTGTTAGGTCCGTAAAGGCTACGTGTCGTTTTTGAAGGTTGGACGGTGTATTTGCAGGCGTGGTTTGTTTAGTTCTTAGCTTGGTTGTGCTAGTATGATTTTGGTGTTTGTTATCTCAATTTGCTTGATGCTTTTGTTAATTACTGGAGGTAGTGCTCATCTTCAAGATGATGGATCTGGTTTATGTAGTTGGTTAGGGTTTGTGTGGCAAGAGATTTCATGGTTGAGGTTTGTGTTCTCCGATTTTGACAATCGGATGGTTCTCCGAGATCTAACAATGGTTAGATTTCAGTCTCGCTTGGTAAAGATTTTCTTAATCCTTGCCTTGACAAAAAGATATCTGAAGGCGGCTCCCCAATTTGTCAATTGGATTTATAGCGCATCAACTCATTTGAGCTTCTCATCAAAGGAGAAGCCTGAAATACCCTTTAAAAGGGTATTGAGTCACAAAGGAATGTGACTTTTCCAGGACTCCCGATCCTCGAATCCCCTGTGACAGAAGGTCACTGGGATTGGTCATGTTGCGAGTTTCTAATCTCGCGGTTACTTTGCTGCCTCGATTGTGCAATCAACCCTCTCCTCCCACTCCTTTCATCAGGGTTCTGACGCTCATCATCCACCAGCAGAAGAGATTCACTACAGTTGCCTACCAACTTAGACCTCCAGATCAAGCAGTTTTATCTTAGTTTAAGTTTTTTATGTTATTGGGATGAGGTCTGTAGGCCTAAAAGTAATGGGGGATTGGGGTTTAGATCTCTTACGCACTGGAACATGGCTATGGTAGGAAAACAGGCCTGGAGCATTGCAATGAAAGAGGATAACTTGTGGGTTAAGTGGGTGCATGTGATGTATGTTAAAGAGCATGATTGGAGTCAGTTCAAGGCTCCAAATTCCGCCAGCTGGGCTTTAAAATTCATTTGCATAGTCAAGCAGGATATAATTACGAGATGTGGTCATGGCTGGTTACAAACTCACCAGTTTAGCACAGCAAGCCTGTACAAACAGCTTCATAATTCTGGGCAGATGTTGAGATGGTGTAAAGATGTGTGGGACCACCACAATCTTCCTAAACATGTCTTTATCAGTTGGTTAGCTATGAGACAAAGATTGCAAACCAGGAGTAGATTGTACCAATTGGGTGTTTGTGCTACAAATCAATGTCTCCTGTGTGGGAGAGAGGAAGAGGATCATGAGCATCTTTTCTTCAACTGCAGTTTCAGCAAGCAATGCCTTCAGGCAATGAAGAGATGGCTTGGTGTTCAAACTACTTCAAACAACTTAGCTCAGTTTTTAGCTTGGACTCACAGAAGATGTAATGGAAGTAAGTTCAAAAAGCAGATCATTAGAGCTAGTGTCATGGCCCTTGTCTACAAGATATGGCAGGAACGTAATAATGCACTATGGAATTTGCACATACATACAGTAGATCATGTAATTAGAGAGATAAAGTATATTGTAAAAAGAAGGAATGAATCTAGGCTACCCAAGAGAATGAAACCTGTAGATATAGAGTGGTGGTCTAGTTTGTGCTAGTTTGTCTTGTTTGTTCTACTGGTGGTTACCAGGTTGTCTGTTCAGTCCATTTGGACTGGGTTGTGTTGGTCTTTTCAAAGTAATACAAGTTCTTACTTACCAAAAAAAAAAGTTTTTTATGTTATTGTAATTGTTATGTAAGAGCGAGTAGAGCTCAGTTTAGTTTCTTTGTTTTTGTTTGGTTGTATTAGTGTTAGGCTATACTTCTGTCTTTTCATTAATGTACAATTTCCCCGTTATCAAAATATATAATAATAATAATAATAATAATAATAATAATAATAATAATAATAATAATAATAATAATTAAGGGATTGTTGCTAAGTTGTATTCCACCTATTATAAGGTCAATTTCATATTAGTATTTTACTATGGGTTAGATAAAGTTTTAGCTTTAAATCATTGAAAGAAAAATTGTATAGGAAAGCGAAAGATATAAAGAGAGCGATAGTATAGATTATGTAGTATTTGATTAACAAATTTTGTATTTTTCAAAGAGTTTAAAGAACTCTGGTCCTTAGAGTACCTTATCTTGTCCCCCCTTATTAGTTTAAGCATGTAGCCAACTAACCACTAACTATTGCACGTCTATCAATTCTTTCACTGAAAAGTCAGATCAATTACATATCAGAAGTTTGGCTGATGTTATATGATATATCTCCAATAATGTTCATGTAAATCTCATACAACTATACTGGAAAAGGAAAAAACATTAAAGAATGGTTGAATTATTCCGTTAGTTATGATTTATGAAGTGGTTAGTGGGTTAAACATTTGTATATTGTAGCTTCCTTCTGATAAAATCTTGAGGGCACACGCGGAAATTTTGATGGACTCTTCATAATATAATAAAATTGCATTTTATTAATTACATTCATAAGAATTATACAATTATATTTATGCCATATCTCTCACTTATCTCTCTGGTAGAATCCTTATTTGTACCCTCCAAAATATTTTGTTGGAGCTCTCTTGATTAGCTCACCTTCAACTCATGCACATACAACATATTTATTGTGTTATATCCTAGTTTCTAGATTTCTCTACACTTGTCTAATATTACACTAGTATTTGGGCCCGGGCGTAGCCCCGGGTGGTATTTTTTCCAAACTTGATATGCATTTTTATCCATTCGCAGTAAAATATATTAAAGAAAACTCAACGTTTAAAAGGTACAAATATAATACTATGGACATTTAAAGCATGATTAAAAGTTGGTTGAAATTTTATTGGTACTCATGTTACCAACCTCCATCTTCTCAATTTTTATGATCTTCTCGTTGATACTCATGTTATCAACTAGCTTACTCATGCTCGTATCACCAGCATTTGCCCAATATATTTTTTTTCTCCAAGTTTTCTTTTGTCGTGGTGCTCATGTCACCACCCATCACTGCTAATACCCTTGTGATTAGCATTCTTCAAACACTTTCTTCTTCTAATCTTCCTTTCTCCAACATTTAATAGATTTTCCCATTTTCAAATATTTATCTTCAACATTTTTTTAGTAAAATTTTTCAATTTTGCTTTTCTTGTTGATGCTCAAGTCATCAACCTCCCCCATCATTTTTATTTTGTGTAAGTGCTCATGTCACGAACTAACTACTTCTCAATTATTTTTAATCTTTCTTTTACATACTTTTTCAATTTTCATTTCTTCTCAAGCTTTTATCCTTAATGTATCTTCACAAAAACAAAATTATCTTCACCTTTAATTTAAATTCTTCCAAATATTTTAAACTTCACACTTACCTCAATTTCTCTTATCTTGCTTCAACCTTCAACTTCATAATTTGCATCTTCTATCTTCTTCTTGTTACCCTGACTTTGGCGTTATCACGTTCTGGCTCTGATACCATGATTAAATTTTGGGGCGCACGCGAAAGTTTTGATGGACTCTTCATAATATAACAAAATTGCATTTTATTGATTACATTCATAAGAATTATACAACTATATTTGTGAGAGCCCGTATCTCTCACTTATCTCTTTGGTAGAATCTTTGTTTGTACCCTCCAAAATATTTTGTGGGAGCTCTCTTGATTAGCTCACCTTCAATTCATGCACATACAACATATTTATTGTGTTATATCCTAGTTTCTAGATTTATCTACACTTGTCTAATATTACATATCTTTGATTCTTACAAGATATTTCTAGATACATCATTACTTGAATTTTCCACTTAATGCAAGATTTTTCTAGACTACATAAACTATATTTTTCATAACACATCTAGATTTTTCTAGATTAATATCTAATACCTTCTGAGCTTCTATGGTTTCTTTTTCTTCTTTATGAGTTCTACAACTTGAATAGCATAAGTTTTCATTTGCATGATTATTTCTTTTTCCGCATTCAAATCCCCTTTTAAACATCAATTTTATACTCCCTCCGTTTCTTTTTAATCTACACACTTTCCTTTTTAGTCCGTTTCTTTTTAATCTACACACTGTTGCTTTTTCTATTTTTGGTAACATATCACATCTACTTTCTACTCTTTTTCCACCCATGTCATTTATTTTTTAATATTTTAACTCACTCTTTTGTTTCTCTCTCTCACTTTTCAGTTTCTCTCTCCACCTTATCAGTTTCTCTCTCATACTTTTGTACTTACTCCTTGGTTCTCCCCAAATTGAAGGAAGTAAATTAAAAAGAAACGGAGGGAGTAATACTTTTGATTGATCCATAACCTTCAAAGAAAAAAATTACAGATTTACTTACTACACCCTTCGTCTCAGAATAGTCTGAAAACTTTATGTTCGTAGTTCGTATCTACTTAGTTTGAATACTTTCATTTTTGGCATGATTTCACTATAAATGGAGTATTTTTTTACACTCATTTGGCCCACCCTTGACCTTTTATCAATAAATATTAAAGAGTTACCCGATTTTCTCTCTCCTCTAAAAAAATACCCCACCAAGCCACTAACTCTTATCACGTCTACTTTTTAAATAAAATAACATTTGATAACCACACTACAACATATCACATCAAACTAGGTATTCCAATAAATGTTCAGATCTTTTTAGGACAGAGGGAGTAGTTCTTTTTTCCTTTTAAAATTCTATGAGAAACTCCTCTCTCAAGTAGCCGTAGTTGTTTATTATGGTCACCTTCCATAGTTCCATGAGTGACTAAAGAATGGATCTATATGAGTTATGACATGCATCTCTTTTATATGCTTCTGATACTTCTAATCAGTGGCGGAGCCAGGATTCTCAAAATGGGGGGACAAAATACGGACGTCGAGCATTTGGATGAAATTTTTCAGGAAAAACACTACAACTCATATTGTTTAATACTTAATATTTTACATCCGAAATTCTGAAATGCTTAGTCTTACAATCCAAAGAGAAATGAAAAAAAAAACATACATAAAGTAAAAATGAAAATTACAAATGCATCCTTCGGGTTGTTTTCCCTTAGCCTTGGACTTTTTTGAATTAGGTGAATGTGAACTACTTGACATTTCCTAATTAAATTGATAATCATGAATCATTTACATTATCAAACCAAACTCCAATTTCAAATATATTATCAGCCCAATTCCAAATAATCTCATATTTACCATTTACAAATTACAAATCAAATAAACCTAAAACATGAATCCACAAATCATGAACAACAACAAATCAGTTCAAGTATTCAACCAAACACAACAAACAATGATAACAATAACAATTCACAAGTCAATTTATACTACAACTAAAAAATATTGCCTGAAAAAATGAAATTAAAACTTAGGGTTTAGACTTTAGAACAACTCACTTGGGCGCGGCGACCGGACTTGCAGGGAGTTTGGCATCGTCGATGGAGACAGAGGCGGAGGTGCTGGTTGTGGTGGTGGTTGCAGCGGCGGGTCAGCCATTGATGAAGGAGAGGAGAGAGAAAATCCTGGAAAGTAGAAAACTAGTGAAGTGAGGAAGATGAAGATGAAGAAGAAGATGAGTTGAATGCAATTGCAACATGAAAAAAATTGTTTACGAGGTGGTTGTTAATGGTGTGAGTCTGCGGAGGAGAGAGAGAGTGTGAGAGTTTTCACTATGTGTTTTGGGGTTCTTTCTTTTGTTTTCTCTCTCTTCACCGTTCTTCCTGCCTGTTTCTTTTTTTTTTTTTAGGTCTGTGAATTGTTTTTCCCAAAGTGGGGGGACACATGTCCCCATGTCCCCCCTGCTGGCTCCGCCCCTGCTTCTCATTGCCTCATTGTCTTATAAATTATTTCAAATAAAGATCTTGGTCAAAAAAAGTGTATAGTGAATCAAATCATTGGAAAAAAAGGCTGAAAACCTTTAATTTTCTTTGGGGTATCATCAGCAGTCGTCTTGTAGGTTATTCTTTTTAGCATCGTGTTCTTTTAATCATCCTTATCATAGAAGTTGTCTTACCCTTGTAGTTATATCTTCCAACTGGGAGATGATGCCTAGGAAATCAATAGAAGTTATAGGTCTGTTCGGTAAAAGTAGCTCTTAGCTGTAAGTTTTTAGCTTCTGTAGAGATAGTTGTTAGCTTTTAGCTGCAAAACTAGTTGTCTAAAATATAAATGTTCGGTAAAAGTAGTAGTTAACAAATTTTAATGTGTAAATGATATGTAAAAATGGTAGATTTTGACAAATGGCGTGTTCGACAATAGGTTTTCAGGTAGGTTTTAGTGTTTGGACTAAGTCAAAACTCTAATAATAGTGAAAAGTTGTGTTTGGAGAAGTAGTGTTTGGAGTAGCTTTTGGTGTTTAAAGTTTAAACTAGTGTTTTAAAAAGCTGTTAATGTTAGCTTACGGGGTAGAAGTAGCTTTTGATGATTGAATGTAGTCTATTTTTGTTATTTATTTAAACTACCAGCTAGTTTTATCGAACATAGTTATCATAAAAGTTATTTTCACAATCAAACTCTAGCAGCTAATATCTGACAGCTGACAACTAGACAACAACTAACAGCTACTTCTACGTACAGCTAACCGCTACGGTCAGTGGCGGAGTCAGGATTCTCAAAGTGGGGGGACAAAATACGGACATCGAGCATTCGGATAAAAGTTTTAGAAAAAAAAGCACTACAACATAAATTGTTTAATACTTAACGTTTTACATACGAAATTCCAAAATGTTTATAGTCTAACAATCCAAAAAGAAATGACAAAAAATGCTGATAGAGGATCAAGGTTGGTCCATTAATTGTCATACCCTCACGACCTCCTTACCACGAAATTTTATTTCCCTTATAAAAAAGTCCATACAGATGACCAAAAAAAAACAATCAATAAAAGTATTAAAAACTCCCCTTTGAAAACAACAACACGATTAAAATTTCAAAGTATTAAAGATGCCACGCGTGAGCAAAAAAACCCTAGCCGTTTCCTCTCCTCTCTCCCTCTCCCTCTTCAATTCTCTTTCTAGGGTTTTTAATTTTCTTGGCCTCCTTGGGCGAAAATAGTCTAATTTCTATGGAAATTAGACTATTTCCGACCCTTTTCCTTAGATTTTAGTGTTTTTTTAGTGTTACTATCTTCTTTATTGCTTTCCATCAGTGAGAGTTTTTGTCCCCTTTTTTGGTGGTTGGTTCTCATCTTTGTATGAGTTTTCTTATTTTCATGGTGTCAATAATTTGGAAGATGGTCTGGATCCATAATGGTTTAGGCTTTTTCAGCAATTCGTCATTGGGAACAATTATATCACAGAATCAGATTGTGAAGGTCTCTACTTGGAAAGATGCAAAGACATCGAAGTACACTGCTCGCGTCAAGCTTGAAGCGGTGGAGTTGGAGCTGTGCTCAAGTATGCTTAAAATTAATTGGTTCCATTGTGAAAATTGTTGCAATTTGCTAAATCTGTATTTTTCAGATCTTAACTATCATTGTATGTGCCGTTTGGCTTATTATTAATGATATATTTTCTTCCCGTCAAAAAAAAAAAAAGATGCCACGCGTGTAATGAGTATTATGTTATAGAGTTGTTACATGTATATGCTTGTTAGGACATAGGAGATATAAGTAGTAATTCTTCAATTGTAGTTAGGTGAGCTAATACCCTCTTTTGTAAAGGAGCAAAAAGCTCTCCTTCTCTCTCCACATGAAATGAAAATAATCTTCTTCTTTCATCACTTTCATGGAAACATATTAAATTCACTCAATCTTTCTTGTTTTCTCATTTAATTGTTTTAGATTCCATGCAGTATTTGTCCAAGCATTCGAATTTTCTGGAAAAATCGAAGCTTGGAAATCTGCAATTTATATTCCTCAGTTGAATTTCTGGAAAATTTCGTCCTGAATTCGTTCTTGAACTCAATCTAAGTTCAATTGAAGTTTGGTTGAAGTTTTTCTTGTTGAATTTGTGGTCCATTATCTCAACCTTCAGTCTGAATTCGCGAGCTGTTCTTCGAAAATTTGGTTCAAGAAATCCGAAATTGTTTGGAATCGATTTTGTTCAATTTTTTTTTGAGGTCGATTTATCAATTTTTTTGGTAAATTTGTTCGCGAGTTTGAGTTTCTCCACTTGAAATGAAAATCATCTTTCATCATCATCAAACTTTAAACTAACACTCTGTTTCTAGTTTCAGTAGCAGGAATCATCATCTTTACCAAATTACTCAAAATTACTTTTTTTCAAGTGGGGGGACATCTGTCCCCATGTCCCCCTTGCTGGCTCCACCACTGCTACAGCAACAACTACTTTTGCCGAACAAGCCAAAAAGCTACTCAAAATATAATAATTTTAGCTTTATGCAAAAGCTACTCGAAAGCTAAAAGCAACCTAAAATCTACCTCTAAAAACTACTTTGACAAACACCAAAATAGTTTTCAAAAGGTAGAAACTAGAAACTATTTAAAAGCTATCTCAAATTGCAGAAGAATCATTTTAGATTTTAGTTTAAGTTTGGTATACATTGCTCACCATCTTCTGATGAATATATAGAGAACTCTTAGGATCACTGTGGTTTTGTTGCTAATCATTTTCAAAATTTTGCAAACGTGTTTTCTAATGAAAAATGAAGCTGTTAAATTTGTCAACGAGTGCAATCAATTAAAAAGCATATATCTTTTTCTTATCCCTATATGTTGGAACTTGGAAGTGTTCTAAAATGTGCAACGGTCATTGAAGTTATCATACTCATAATGATGCTCTATTTAGATCTGGAAAAAAATCTGTGTTAGTATTCGTAAAAAAAAACCTACTTACTTTTTAAAGAGGTTTCTTTTATTCCAAAAGACAGACTATATTGTTTTTTGATGATTTAAACATAGTTCAATACTTTTTTAGTGATACATACAAATGAATCTTTTTTTTTTTTTTGACAGGACATACAAATGAATCTTAAACGGTCTTTTTTTTCAAATTTAAATGTACCTTAAATATAAAATACATAACAATGGTAAAATAAATTGTATTACGCTTTTTTGTGATTTTATTTGCTCCAAAATAAAGTAAAAATTTACCATGCATGGGAGATTTCCGTTTATGATTCAAACCACAACGTAGCCATACAAACTAATACCACTTCCACCTAGGAAAGCTTTCACGTACACCTTTATTCCTCCCATTAGACCAATCTCCTTGCCATTTCCAAACCACTTCCTTCATTGCTGGCCTAACTTCTTCCTCCATAAACTTCATGTATTCAACAGAATCCCCTGCCCTCTTCGACAACTCCACCACCTTAATCGCCGGCGACACCTCGAAAACCTCAAAAACCACCACCAACCTCCCTATTCTTCCCACTTCTACACCTTTTAACACCACCCTAGATTCTTTCTCTTTTCTTGCTTCATACTTCAATCTTTCCGCCATCTTTTCCACCTTCTTCATCACTTCTTTTGTCGTACACTTTGTCACGAATAACGATCCAAGTTTCTGATTTTGATTCTCGAACAATCCAGATAAGTCTAACCCTGAAGCCATTGATAACATAAAATCAAAGGCATTGAAAGAAGATTCAGGAGAAGAACAAAACAAACTTGAATCACATTCATTTGATCCACTTAATCCTTTCTTAAACCAAGGAGTTTTCATTATCTCCGAAATCATGATTCTTTCACATGGAATTGGTACAAAAATCCTCTTAATCAACTCCTCAACTTCCTTAGGAAACTCTAAGGGAAAATCATACTTAATAACCCTTATCTTCCATAACATTCGCCTTCGATTTTCATCTTGAAAAGGGGGATAACCAGCCATTAAAGTGAATAAAATCACTCCACATGACCAAATATCAGCCATTTTTCCATCATATTTTTCGCCTCGTAAAATTTCTGGCGCCATATAAGCAAATGCACCACAAGCAGTGTAAAGTAGAGCATCAAAATTATTATTTTCTTTCCCTCCAAAAAATGTAGCCAACCCAAAATCACAAATTTTTAAGTTCTCACCATTTGAGTCTAATAAAATATTTTCAAGCTTAAGATCGCGGTGACATACCCCACGACTATGGCAGAAATCAACAGCCGTGATAAGCTGTTGGAAGAACTTCCGAGCAAGATTTTCGTCGAGTTGTCCATGTTTGACAATCTTGGTGTAAAAGTCACCACCTCCAACATACTCCATGACCAAATATATGCTACTTTTTGTTGCCATAACTTCTTTAAGTTCAACTATGTTAGGATGTTTAACAAGGGGCATAATTGAGATTTCCTTCTTCACTTGCTCAGCCATCCCTTGTTTTTTCACTTCATCTTTGCTGATCATCTTAATAGCAACTGTTTCTCCTGTTGCAAGACTCTTTGCCTTGTAAACTTTTCCAAAATTGCCCTTCCCTAACATCTTTCCTACCTCATATTTTCCAAAGAGAATTCTACCTTCCATTTTGAAGTGATTTTATGAGAAATTTTTCTTTGAAAAATTTGGTTCAAATATAGTGAAAATTAGGTGTGAATTATTGAGGAATAATTGATGAAAAAGATAGAAAGAGAGAGAGAGAAAGCAGGTGTCCTGTATCCAATGGAACAGGAGCACCCTGATTTCCTCTGTCTTCTCAGGTGAGAAAAAAACAAGGGGTGGATCATGAGAATATCTCTAGACAAGTTAAAGACATATAATTATTATTCTAAAGAATAATTCAAATGGTATAAGAATCAACTATTTGCTGTCTTTTAGCAATTATTTTGAGGATTTGGTATAAAGGGTTACAATCATTCTCTGTTTTCCTCTGTTTTTGTCTTTGTTTTTTTATTTCTTGAACTCATTGATTAGTAGACAATTTTGTTAAGACTTAATTATCTTTCTTTATATGTGCTGTCCACTAGATACACTTTCTTAAAATTTTGTAAACAAGTTAGCATGTCTACCGTTAGACTGAGTGAACATATGTTTTTTGTGAGATTAAGTAATATTTTTAGAGGTTTGATAAATCTCTAACAGCTAGATATATCTAACACAAGTTTTCGCGTAACAATTATTGTTTGTGTATATAACAAATATTGTTTGTGTATGTAAAATATTGTTTGCGTTTCGTATAACAAATAAGAGGAAAACAACGCAAACATTATATTTACATACACAAACAATATTTGTTACACGGAAACTTGTATCTAACACATCTACCTGTTAGATGTTTATTATCCCTCATATTTTTATAACTTTTGCGTGATTTTAAAGTATATATGTGTAACTTTTTGATGAATATTTGTACAACTTTTTCATAGATCATTAGAAGGTTAACGATCCAACTTATGAAATTCTATTTCTCTTTAAAACTAATATATGTCTCATCGTAATAATCTATCTATACAAATATATTAAAAAGCGTGCGAAAGAAAGCCTATGTGCCACGTGGCACTCTCCTCAACTTTCTAATGCAAATGCTTTATGTCTATGTGTACTCCTCACTTTAAAAAAAGAAATGTGTAAGTGCAAGGTATCGAACACATGACCTTTGGAATGAAAAGTTAGAACTTAACCATCAATACACTATGAATTTGTTGTCTAATGTTTCAAATAAAATATAATAAAGTCTTGTAATAATAAGTATACTTAACTAAAAAGACTTGAACAAGTATATACATCTCTAACACTCTTATTACGTAACTTACAAGAGGATATTGATGTCATATTCTCTTACCACAATTCCTTTTAAGGTATTGTTTTCAAACTCAAACCTTTCAATTTTTCTTTACTTATCACGTTGTGACGTGAATTTTTCAATTTCTTAATGGACAAAAAATACGAAAAGTAGCAAAATAAATTATAAAATTTAAAAATAATAACATATTAGTTTATTGTAACTAACCCGAGGCATCGCCCGGGCAAAAAAAACTAGTGTCATATACATAAGATGAGTACGTATTTATCAACTTTAAGTCATCTTCATAGAGGCTTAATAAAAATTTTGAATTGTCAAAAAAAAAAAATAGTAAAAAATAAATCCTGTATTGTAGGATTAAGATGAAATCAACCTTTTCTTTTTCTTTTGAGGTGAAAATTAAATCAAATATTTTTTGACAACGGTTGAATTTGCATAAATTAAAACATCGAATTACAACCTAGTGAAAAAACACACACAAAACAACTAGGGGCATTACAAGCAAAAAGTAAACTACAACTAACACGACTACACGAGCTTTCTTTGCTTTTACTACAATTCCAACATGACTGGACAATATCGGAGGCAATCGTCGCTTGAGACCAATAAGTAAGAACCGACTCTTAACTTTACAAATCTTCCTTTTCCATTTAGATGGTGTATCCTTACTTGAGGATATACGAGGATGGTTGAAAATTTTGTGCTTTGGTGGCATAGTAGAGAAAACAAAGTTAATATCGCAAGGGAGAGTGGATAAGAGGGTTGGAGAAGTATTATGAGAAGTGATGGTGTCACAAAGCTTGACATCTTCTTCCATTGCAGAAATTGGATCATTACTTACTGTGGTAATGATCATGGAATCTTCAATTTCTGGGCAAGCAGAGGCCATTACTGAGAAATTTTCCAAACACTCTAAGAAACAATCACCAAAAGCGAAGGAAGGACACTAGTAAAACTTGCCGATAAAGAACCTGTTGAAAAGTTAAAAGACCCAAAACAAATCAACTAAAACTTAGAAATTCAAAAAGAGAACTAACTAGCTCCAAAGAAAAAAAAAGACCACCGCATGCAAATTTAGATCAATAAATTAAGGAACTACAAACTTCTAACGATTCCTATTACTAGTACAGTACTCAGACACAGAAACATTTACTTAAATATATGTTTTTTGTGAAATCCTAAAACTCATTCCATTTTCCTTAATTCTTGTGAAAAATGAGAAGTGAGCACTATATTATGGGACGGAGGGAGTAATATCTAATGTTATAAATGACTTTAAATCGATGTTAGACCATAGTTGGGTATAGTTTCTTATTGGTATTATCATTACAATTCATGTGATTATGATATTTGGGAATACAGATCGCATTTTTCTGGTTGATTTATATTACTGTCCATTTTAATTTCTTTTTGTAGACTTGTTTTTTAAGCTTTTTAAATAGTACAATTAGTTAAGTCTTTAAATACAAGATAGATATTGAGTCCTCTTATAATGTAAGCACTACTAGTAGTTATGACTTTATGAGTAGAGGGTGGTGATCAAGTCTAGCCCAGGCAAACCCAATAATATGCATGTGACCCAACCCAAATTGTGGGCCAAAAAAGTGGTCTTTGATCATTGTATAGGTCCAAAAAGTTTTTTTTAAGCCTAAATAAGGCTTAGACATGAATCAAGAACCCGACTCAATATCACCGTGTTTTGGCACAAAAAATTGACTTGACCCTAAGATAGCCTCTAGTTATAAGTCGTCTTTGAGAATCCATATTGAGCCTTACCAATAGTGACACTCTTAATTTATATTCAATCCACCTTATTTGGAAAAATAACGTTATTATTTATCTTATTGGAAAATAGTAAATCAAATGATATAAAAAATCATGTCGAATTGACACATTTAACCAATAATCTTTATATTAGAATTTAACTATTTAAGTGGGGCCATTTGAATTTAATAAAAAAAAAGTTGAGACGTCTAAAGCAAATTGACCATAATTGGGACCAATATTTGTTAAATTTTTATATTTTCTTCAAAGGTTACAAAAGAGATCAATTTTTCAGAAACCTTATCTTAATAGTATTCCTTAAAGAGCCTAGAAAAAAATAAGGAAACCAAATATTTTATCAAAACTATCATGTATATACATCATAAACATCCCAGTCTAGTCTACGACCCAATTTTTATGAATAATCCACACTCCATTAGCTTATTCAAGTTGAAGTTGTAGAACCTCAGGGTCAAGATTTTTTTAAAAAATAATTTAACTAGCCAAAATTTTAAGCTTGGCATAAAAAGTTATAATGTCCTGAAAATGGAGAGACTTCTTTTTATATGGCAATAATGGAGAGACTTTATACAATTAACTATTATGTTTATCACAAATTAGAAGATACACATGTTAGCACAACACTCACAATATGGACATTACTAATATAAATAGTTAAATCTAAATATGTATGTATTTAAAAAAAAATGAGACTCAAGTCTAATCTATTTAACTCATCTTTCTACTATAGGTGAAGAGTTTATTTTGTTTTTTTAGCTAATTCTCTCTCTTTATTATTAATTACATTAGAGTTGGGTTCCATTTTTTAAAGATAATAAATGTTGTTTTGTTTTAACTTAATATTCTTTTGCAAGACCGTCTTAAAAAGTTTGAGGCCCTTGTACTAATTTTGAAGTTGGTCCCTAAATATAAAAATATAATACATAGATTGTAAAATTATAAGTAATGTATTCTATATAATATATCATTGTTAAAATATTTTTGACAAAATAAAGCTCGGGTTCAAAAAATATGACTAAAACAAATATTTAATTTAAGATTTTTAGACCCTCTAAAAAGCAGGGTCCTGTATTATTAGTCGCTTTGCATATTGCATGCGCTATTAGATGCCCTGTTCTTTTGATGGAACTGCTTATTTTTTGTATCATGATATGCACGTTGCTTCGCATTGTATACCATCTAGGCTCTAGCAATTGGCATGTTTACAGGTTACTCAGCTATTAGCGAAAGTAATAAGAAAACGGTGAAGGAAAAAGAAAAAAAAAAAAAAAAAAAAAAAAGAGGGGCAGTAATTTCAGTCAAACACTTTTGAGTTTGACTATATAGAGTATTCCATCTGCTGAGATGACAACCTTTCACTCTATGTTATGCTACTGTTGTGTCTGTATCCTTGTCATTTGATATGAATTTGTCTGTATCCTTGTCATTTGATATGAATTTGGTCCTATCTTAATCATGCACAGTGTCACCCCTCCCCCAAAGTAGATATTTCTTTCCTTTTGTAGATTTGTTTACTTGTTTTATCTTGTAATGGTGGGTGCTTAAAACTAGTCCTCACATTAGAGAAGGCTCTGAAAACGTAATGCATCTTAAAATGAATTTTGAATGCCGTCTAATTGTCAGAGTCCTTTAGTGACTCCAACAATAAGATGGTACTAAAACAAAGTTAAACTTATACTTCCTCCGTTCCAAAATAAGTGAAACACTTCTCTCATTTATGTGAGAGCTTTTTGAGACAAGTGTTTCACTTATATTGGAACGGAGGAAGTATTAAATTAGAGTCAAGTTGGTACCAAATTATGGTATTAAGTGCAAATTTTGGTACAAACTTGGCTCTTAATTTGTACCTACAAATCATAAAATTACTAATATGCTCTGTTATTAGAGTCTTTTAAAAGACTCCAACAATTTGTTATCTATAGTTTCCCATCTTAAATGTAATAACTCTCGCGAAAACAAAGATTTGAAAAAATTCCAGCCGGCAATAATGGATTATTAAAGCTAGTTTATTTATTTATTTATTTATTTATTTATTATAGACTACTACTATAAGTGGTATGTGGCAAACTGTTTAGTTGGAGTGATAAGGGCCAAAGTTTGCCTTCACAAAATAAAAATCATGATGTCTATGATACAAGAAATTGAAGGTGTTATCATTACCAGTACTTATTTTGTAATATCCTTTACGATTGTTTTAAAAAGGATTTAGCAAGCTACTCATACTAACAAGATACATCGTTTTTTTAGGAAACTCCTATCCTAAGTTACTCCAAAGTTAAGCGTGCTTGGCTGAGAGTAGTCTTGGGATGGATGACCTCATGGGAAGTTTCCCAAGGTGCGCATAAAATGCGAAAATACGCATAAAAAGAACTTGTGTTGATTTGTGATGACAGTTGTTGGTCTCAAATATGCGCATTAGTGACAATATACTCCACCTTATCAGGGGTTAGGGTGTTACCAATGGTATCAGAGCAACCCTACGATAGTGTGATGATCTTGTGGATCTAAGATCTCAGGTCTGTCTCCTAATGGGGAAGGATTATGGGGCTATATGACAAGTCGCGGTCGAATATATTATTAGTTTCCAGATTGGGGTTATCCATATACTATTAGGCCAAATAGTAGATTTTTCAAGCTCAAAGAGGGTGTTGCTATCCTCAAGTGGGGATAAATAATAATGCCTAATTGTATCATACACGCGGGTGTATCATGAGCATGATACGCCAAAGGCTATTTTTTTGCTCATTGCTCATTTGGAACCTCCAATTGAGCATAATCATATGATAGGTGGAGCTCCAAATGAGCAAAAAATAGTCTTTTGTGTACCATACACATGGTAGACCCGGGTATATGATGAATGTACTCAATAATACTCCTCATGATTGCTTTAAAAAGGGATTTAGCAGGCTACTCACACTAACACGATGCATCTTTCTTTCAGAAACTCATTTCCTAAGTTACTACAGATTAAAATGGTCGGAAGAACTTATGTTGGTTTGTGAGGATAGTTGTTGGCCCTAGATACGTATTGGTGATGATAGATGATAGACTTAACCAACCTAGATTTTACTTTATATATATATTTAATTAGACCAATTAGTCTTGATTCTCCTACTTTTTAAGTAAAGATTATCATTTGGCGAGCTAGGGAAGCACTACAAATAGGTTAATTCCTATCGTCAAAACTTAGATCCCACGCCGTATAGAGTAATGTGCAGATAATGCTCTTAGTCACATGCTTTTTTTTTCAAACACCTTTATATTCTTTTATCAAATATCCATATTTAAGTAGTTGAGCAAAATGGAATTTGGTTAATGGTGTTACCTAGGTTTCTCTAGCTAATTGCATTTCAAGCAACAAAGTAACAAACCCTATATCAATTAGTTAAATGCTACTTGTTGCTCGGGAGGCCTCATTGTACAATAATATTTTCCAAATTTTTTTTTACAATTTTCACTTTTTCTAATTCCAATTAAATTATAGATAGATGTATTAGTAGATATAATTTCATAACGCAAAAATAAAAAAAAAATAACTTTGAGAATATGGAATGATTTTATATTTTGAGTATTTCTTTTTCATTAAAAATTAAAAAATATATGTCCAACAATATTATTTTCCTAGACTAGAAGTCCATAACATGTGTTGACATATATATATATTCGTTGCAATTGAAATGGGAAGGGCCAAATGTTGAAAAGCATGTGGAGCCACTATCTTGTACTCCAACCACATTTGATCCCTTCATGAGTCTCACTGCATTTCCCCATCTGTCCGTGAGTCTCTCTCGCTCGCTATACATATATTAGTCTTTATATGCGCGCGAAGTGGGTTAAAAATAGAAAGTTAAATTGCGAAATAACATCCATCCAAATCCTTGTTTATATCTCCCCTAAAAAAATCCTTGTTTTTATCTAACAAATAAAAAGTTGATTTAATTGAGAAACTGCCTTGCAATATGATAGAAGTATTCTGCACTTTGGCTTTATTTTTTTTTTAAAATCCGGTAAAGATGAGATTGATTAATTTATTTATTTGAGGGGCTATATATGCTCTTTATAATATACTTTTATGTTATTTTCTCTGTATGTTTTGTTGTGATAATATTATAATCCTCTAGCATACATCAATGTTCTTATCATATTCAAATTACAGATTGTTGAGTTATGCCATGAATTAATTATCTGAAGTTAGGATTAACGAAGCATGAGGGTCTATAACCTAATAAAATCCTTGTGTGGATGTAGCTAACACATTGTTAGTGAACCACGTTAAATCCTTGTGTCGATTGGTCATTAATTATTTATTTCGTGAATTGCATCTGTCACAACACATATGTTGATCTATGACCTATGTCATAGATATTTGCATGTTCTTCACAAATATACTTGCATGTTCACTATATTTGTTTTGTTGGAACTAGTAACCAAAAATAGTAACAAATCTATCTGAATATGATAAGCAGTGATACAATCACTGGCCTAAGTCGATAGACGACCTCCACAATAGATGCGATTGGATAGTAGGCACCGATTCCCGGGTTAACGTCTCCTTCAAGTAATGACGCACTCTGATAGATGGAGTGGGAATTGAACTCTAATAAGGGAGATATGTGATTAGAGATTTTTTGAAGCAATGGAAGATATAATATGTGGTATATATTTCTGAAAAAGAGAAGCTGAGCACTTTATAGGAGGAAACAAGAATGTAAGTATGTAACTGATACAATATGAGGTGATCTTAATAGCTTTAAAAATTAAGGCAGCAAATAATGAAAATAAATTAGACGATACAAATTGATCATAACAACTACAAAATCCAATAGACAAAATTGAAACCAAGTGGGCCCAAAATAGCAGTCACACACACGAACCGAACGGTGCGAGTATGACGACGTACGTACGGCAGTGGCGCGCGAGAATAAAATTGATTGTCTCTCTCTCTTTGTTGATTTCACCATTATAAAAAATATCCCCAATAATAATAATAAGTAATCAAAACGGTTCTAGTGAGAGAAACTCTCTCCTCTCTCTAGGATTTCAATGGAACAGTAACCTCCATTGATGCTCTAGGTAACTTTCTCTAGGATTCTTTCGACGCAATTGCGCCATTGCTATGGCATGAAAAACGAGTGAGAAGTCTCAGAGTAGTAGTCAAGGTAAAGGGAAGAATAAAGTGAGAGGACCGACTTCAGATTCTCAAGCTCTGCGAACAAAATAGATGGATGAAATAATGGGGATTGAGGCGTTGTATTTTGGATTAGGGATTCGTGAAATCTTAACTCCAAAATCGTCGATTCAGCAACTACAACAACATTCGGCAATCAGTACCATTTTTAATGATTGGTTATAATCAATTCATGACAGTGCTGGAAAATCATCTCATTCGAATCCTCATTCAAGTAATATTCCAGTTTTACAGTAATTCTTAGAAGAGGAATATAATGCAGGTCTGAATGTTGGAAATGATAAAGAGGTTATTGAACCTAGTAATGCAATTGAGAATGATGTTGATGTTTCTATGAAAGCAAATAAAACTGTTGATGAAATTGATGGTGTTAATGGAATCAATGTTGTCCATATTGAGATGGATGATATAGTGGATGAAGTTAATTTCGGGAACTCATCTGTTATATGTTATGTTGTGGGAGCTAATCCACCTATTCAAGTAATGGAGGGTTATTTGCGTAGAGTTTAGAGACAATATGGCATTGATAAGGTTGTTTTGGTTAAAAAAGGAATGTATCTAGTAAGAATTAGAGCTATGGATTCCAGAGACAAAATTCTTGAGGGGCACTTCTTCTTTGATAAAAAACCTGTCATTGTGAAACCATGGTCAGTTGACATGGATCTGGAGAAGGAAGACTAGAAAACCTTACCAATTTGGGTGCAATTGAAATTGCATCTCAAATATTGGTGGGAGAAATCCTTGCATAAAATAGTATCACAACTTGGAGATCCGATGAAGAGGGATGAAGCAACTAGGAACAAAGATAACATACAATTTGCAAGGATCCTAGTTGAGGTGAAAATTGATCAACAATTTCCAGAATCAGTTCACTTTTGGAATGAATATGGAGAATTGACAGAGGTTCCTATAACTTTTGAATGGAAGCCTGTGCAATGTCACAATTGCAAGGGTATGGGTCATAATACTCAGCAATGCAGATTGAAGAAAAGTAAGCAAGTATGGGTGCCCAAGCAAACTGTACAAGCAGAAAGTAATGGTACAGTGAATCAGGGGTTGTTAGCAGCTACAAACTTGACTATTGAAGTGCAGCAGGTAATTTCAGAGCCAGTAGTAATGCAACAAACAACAAAAGTAATTGATGTGGATCAGGAAGGTTTCCAGAAGGCCTTAAAACCTATTAAGGTCAGGCAATCTCAGGTGAAGCAAACTAATACTCAGAATATATTTCATGTATTGAATGGAGTAGAATTGCAGCAGAATGAGGTGCTTGAAAGTGAAAGCAATATGACAGTTAATATGACAGGAGGGGGAGATCGTCCTATTCCACATGGATAAAATCCTATGTTGGAATGTAAGAGGTGTTAACAACATTCATAAACAGAAAGATGTGTATCATTATATACAAAAGATTTTTGTGGGTGTTGTTTGCCTCTTAGAGACAAAGGTAAAGCCTCACAATCTTGGTGGGCTTTATCAGAGAATTTTTAATGGTTGGTGTTTTACTACCAATTCTAGGTTTCATGCTGGAGGAAGAGTAGTATTGGCATGGAAACCTGGGAGTTATCAGGTTAACATGTTGCTAGGAACAAGTCAATTACTACACTGCTACATACAACCAGTTAGTGGTAGTAGTGGTTTTCATTGTACTTTCATTTATGGATTCAATGAAAGGGTAAAAAGAGAGGTATTATGGGAAGATTTGCAAAAGCTTGCTGTGAATACACCATGGTTGATATGTGGGGACTTCAACTGTGTTATGAACACAGATGAAAGACTTGGCTCTTAAATTAGGGAAGGAGAAATGAGGGAGATGAACCAGTGTAAGATACATTGTGGTTTGCAAGACATATAAAGCTCAAGCAATTTTTTCACCTGGAACAATAAGCAACAGGGAGAGGCTAGGATCTTCTCTAAGCTAGATAGAATGCTAGCAAATCAAGAATGGCAGGTGGCATTTCCTTCTGCTAAAGTATCATTTCATTGTGAGGGTGAATTTGACCATTCACCAGCTGTATTAACAGTATATCCAGATACTAAAGATGGTTCTAGGCCATTTAAGTATTTCACAATGTGGAGATTGTCTCCTCAGTTTGAAGCAAGGGTTAGAGAAGCTTGGAGTATAGAGATACAGGGGACCAAGATGTTTAAAGTGGTGAAGAAGCTGAAGGCTGTAAAAATTGCATTGAAGGCTTTGAATAGAGAAGGGTTTAATGATATTCAAGCTACTGAATTGAAAGCTCAGCAAGTCATGATAGAAGCACAAAATAAGCTGCATGATGATCTTGGGAACTTGCAGGCTGCAGAGGCTGAACTTCAGGCAGTGAGAGAGTATCATGTTAAACATAAAGCTCACATGGAGTTTTTAGCACAAAAGGCTAAGAGTGCCTGGATAAAAGAGCGAGATGAAAATACATCACTCTTTCATCAGAGTATAAAAGAAAAAAGACTAAAAAATCAGGTGTATAGTATTCATGATGTTGCAGGTGTTTGGCAGGATACATCAAAGGGTGTGACTAAAGATTTCCTAAATTACTATGAACAACTTTTGAGCAGAGATCATAGTATTAGGAAGCCTGTAATTGTGCAGCTGGTGCAAGAAGGTCCCATGATTACAAAAGGGCATAGGAATATTCTAAACTCTCCATATACTGTGGAAGAGATAAAGAAGGCCTTATTTTCTAGTCCTGGGTGCAAGGCACCAGGAGCAGATGGGTTTAGAGGACAATTTTATAGGGATGCTTGGCCTATTGTTGGTGAGGAAGTGACAACAGCTATGCTTGATGCACTTCAAGGTGGAAATATCTTGAAGGAGTTAAATCACACCATCTTAACATTGGTACCTAAAACTAAATGCCCTCACAAAGTAGCAGAATTCAGACCCATAGCTTGTTGTAACACATTATATATATATGTGTTACAAAAGTGATATGTGGGAGGTTAAGACAAGTTCTTCCAGATTTGATTATGGAGAACCAAAGTGGTTTTGTCCATGGAAGATACATTGTCCATAATATCATGGTGCTTTAGGACTTAGTGAAGCATTTTGGGAGAAAACAAGTCAAACCAAGTTGTATGCTGAAGATAGATATGCAGAAAGCTTATGACACTGTGAGTTGGGAGTTTCTGAGAGAGATGTTAGTTGCATTGGGATTTCCTGAAGCTTTTAGGGAACTGGTAATGACACGTGTCTCCACATCAATGTTCTCCATTATGTTAAATGGCACCATGAGAGGCTTTTTTAAGTCTTCTAGGGGATTAAGGCAAGGTGACCCCATGTCACCTTTGCTATTTGTTTTATGCATGGAATATTTGTCAAGAGTATTGACAGAATTGAGTGAGCTACAACAGTTTCAATTTCACCCTAGATGCAAAAGAGATGAGGCTAACTCACCTAAGTTTTGCAGATGATTTGATATTATGCTGTAAAGGTGACTTCGCATCAATTTATTTACTACTCGGAGCTTTCAAACTTTTCTCATAGTCATCTGGATTGAAGGCTAATGTTAGTAAATTAGCCATGTATACATGCGGTATGGATCCAATTGAAAAACAAAGGGCATCAGAAGTCTCAGGATTTGCTCAACACAGTCTGCCTTTCAAGTATCTGGGAGTACCCATTTGTGCCAATAGGGTATCTGCAGCTCAGTGTGAGACACTCATAGAGAAGATGACAGGTAGGATCAGGGACTGGAGCTCCAGAAATCTCTCATATACAGCCAGGGTTCAACTTATTAACTTAGTACTACTAAGTTTACATATGTACTAGGCACAAGTCTTCATATTGCCTAAGAAGGTTTTACAAGAAATTTGTAAAATCTGTAGGGCTTTCTAGTGGAGTGGGCAATATTTTTGTCAAAAACCAGGTTCTATAGCATGGGAACAATTATGCAAGCCAAAATCAGCTGGTGGATTGGGATTTAGGAATGTGGAACTTTGGAATATTGCATTTCTAGGCAAATAGGTATGGGCTGTTTCAACCAAATAAGATAGTGATTGGCTGAAATGGATATGTTTAGTATATTTGAAGGAAGCAAACTGGTGGAATTATGTGCCTAATGCAGGTGCTAGTTGGTATTGGAGGAAGCTTTGTAGAGTTAAAGAACAATTGAAGCTAGTGATTACACAAGATGAGCTTAATCAAATGCAAAAATACTCTGTCTCAGCTATTTATGAGAAGTTGTGTGGCAATGCTGCTACTGTAACTGTAGACACATAATCGTGTCTCCCCATTTAAGGGTTCAATGATGAAATATACCGCGGTCTTAGTTGGCATGGCCCAATGGAGAAGCAGTCCGAATAACCAGGCAATGTGTGTTTTAAAATAATATTATAAAAGCCCAATTAATCATTCATGATGATTAATTGTAAGTTCAACCCGTGAAATGCTTTCTAAAGTCCATTTTAAAAGCCCAACTGAATATTTATTATTAATGAATATTTTTGCTAATACTTATTGTTTTGATAAATATTTTCCTAAAAGCTTTTATTATTATCTTTTACCCATAGAACATATTTTCAACCCGGAAAATTCGATCTCCGGATTTTTCGGGATAAAAAAGGCATCTTAAAAGCACGCGTGACATTAAAAAAGGAATATTCTCGAATATTCCGGATTTTGCGCCGGACGCTGCGGCTGCGCTCAGCGCGCCACGTGTGTCCAGCACATTGGCCGTATTGCGTCAAGCACTCCAATGAGCGCCTGACACATGGACTTGTGACTCACACAGAGTCCTGCGCCTAGCGCAAATCTTGTGTGAGACGCAACATAAAAATTTATCTTATAAAAAACGCGTTTTCCATGTGCAATGTTTTAATTGGACGGACCACGTCAGGAGGCCAACCTGCGCCTGATGCGTTTCCTCACGCCTGCCACGTAGGCTTGCGCCAGGCGCAGGGTGTGCGTCAGACGCACGCGCTTGTTTGCCGATAAATACAGGCTGATTTCCCGAATCAAAGACAGCTTCGATTTATTATTTTACGCACTCAAATACTCTAAAAAAAACTCCGAAACACACTTCGAATACAAAACGCTTTTGATATTTTACATTGATTCTGGTTCCTAATTCTACTTTATTCCTGGTTTCAAGATTGATTCGACTGAGGGTCACTACGCTCTTCGATCTAAATCGCATAGGTATAATCCTGAGGGCTCTTTAAAAATCATATTTATTTCATTGAAGTTACTAACTTTTTTCTTGTCATGATGTAGATTTTTAATTAATAACTGTGGTCCTTTTGTAAATTCTAACCTCTTTTCTTATATTTTATGTATATAATGTTCATCTTATTACGATTGTCTTGCATGCCTGTTTATCACCCCCATGTTATTATGCTAAAACAAGACCTAAAGAACTGTGCTAATTAATTCAGATAATTTGGACAATCTATTAGGAATCTTGTAAAATGATTGCTTAATAACTGATCACTAAATAATTAGTCTTTTGTGTGTTTCTTGAACCCATCTAGATTAATTATTTAGGGTGTATTAAAATATTGTTTGATTGTTCTATTGCATAAAATCTGCTGTGAATTGCTATTTTGTAGAGGCCAGCAATGGGCAATATAGTTCCTGACTATATTGTACCCTCACCCCCGAACTCACTTTTTGGTTCCTGATCATCTATGGAGTTATGACGGGGAAATCTACATTGGATAAGTCCCTAAGACGTCCTTTCCGTTTCAATCCAATTAGGTTTATGATTCTTCCTCTAAAGAATCGTTGGCGACTTTAAAACATATTTTTGATAAAACCTTAACAATGGGGTAGTCAAATATAATACGCGCTCACACTGCGTAGGGGAAATAAAAACATGCCTACAATTTGGCGACTCCACTGGGGAGGATTTTAAAAAAATTAATTTTTTTAAATGAGTGGGTGACACTTGAAAAATACAATTCACTCTTAGCCTTAGAATGATATACTGATTTGCATGTGCATGGCTATTAGCCATCATAAGGACAATCTACCTTGCCTCATTAACACATGTTCTATGTGTGAGGTCACCCCAGGGGGTTTGCGCTTTGTCCTTCCAAAAGCTTCCTGAGCGTTAGTGTTGGATCTTAGTTATAAGCAAACCTACCCAACTATGGCATTGTTCTCTTGTTCTTGACTTGAGACTGGAGTGTGTCTTACACGTGGCCACCTCTTTAATCAGGGGTACGAAGCGTGGGATCAATCTCTTAGTCATAGACCCTTTTCAGCCTTAACCTAAACCTAACCAATAGTTGAATGTAGAACTGGACTTTAGGTTGAGAACTTCTGCATCCACGTTACTTGACATTTATGTGTGACTGCAATTTTTGCTTGATCATATTTTATTAACATGTTGATATGTATTGCGCCTAAAACTAATACCCTTCACGTCTACAAAACCTGTCGTTGTTTTGCCAAACACTTGTCAAATTACCAATATGCATGCCGCTGGGTATTGCGCCAAACACATTCAGTTGCGCCTGGCGCAATGCCCCTGCGCCAGACGCAAAGATTGTGAGCCGCGCACATTTGTTGCGTGACAAGCAATCTTTTCGTCCCATGCAAATTGGTCTTCTGACCATTGATCACGTCAACGAATTGCGTCAATTAGTACGTCCTAAACTTAGTGCGTCTAAATTATTTTTTTAATTAGTGCGTTAGTCTTCGCGTCTCGAAATTATACCAGATTTATCAAAACATCGCCTAAATTGTCACGAACATGAGAGTAGATCCAGCACGTTAGACGCATGAGGCTGCGCCTAACGCTGTTGGCCTGCGCCAGACGCACGCTTTGCGTCATAAAATACTTCATGCAGTTGAGGCATTGACTATTCAAACCATCTCATGTTTCACTTCACCTAAAACACAAAAAAAACGAGTCTTTGTTTTAGAGTTCTATCATTATCAGGTCTCATCTAGGTGCATGGTCATATTTTTTTTTTTTTTGGGAGAAAGTTGGATGTTCCTATCCTCCCAACAACTTATCCCATCTTAATAAAAAAAAACATTTTTTTATTTTTTTCCAAAACTGCATTTTGATTGATGAGAAACTCTTACCAATATATCATTATCCATTCTCCTCCACAAAATAAAGTCCATAACGACCAATATATCATTATCCATTTTTCCCCACAAAATAAAATCCATAATGTCCAATATATCATTATCCATTCTCCTCCACAAAATAAATTCATACGTCATCCATAACATAGATTTCCTTCCATACATATCCCCTCCTTTTGGTAGGAATTTTGAACGAATTAAAATGATATTTTCGAAAATATGTTCATTTCTCACCTTATCCATTTTTTTGGAGTGCGTTCTAAGTCAATGTGTCCTTGTCAAACAGATTAGTTGAGAGAACAGTCTCGATAGGTTGTCCACGTGCGCGAAAGGCTAGATCTGTTCCACCGGCTAAAAAGCGGTCAACTGTTGAAGGAACAATGGGTGACGAAAAGGTTACTGAGTTGACCAACATCATCGAACGAATGGCTAAGAACTTGGAGGAGGTCACTCTCCGTCTGCACCAAGTTGAAAGTGGTGAAAATACTGTGTTCGCCAAACAAATGGAAAATGTTATCCAAAAGGTCACCAATAAGGAGTCCTACTTTGATTTGGATGAGAACAACAAATTCAAAGGAAAACTACCTGAAAAGTTTTCCACAAGTGACTTTCCTAAGTTCAAACCTACTGACAATCCCAAGTATCACTTGAGGAATTTCAAGGCTACTATGATCATTAAGTCTGTGGACCCTGAACTTTATCCAACGATATTCCCGATGTTGTTGGACCCTGCCTGCCAAAACTAGTTCTACTCCCTGGACCCCAAACATGTTGAAACATGGGGTGATATCACTAGAGAGTTCATGAAACAATATGAATATAACACTGTAATCCAAACCTCACTAAGGGAATTGGAAGTGTTAAAGCAAGATAGCAATGAAGGCTTTACCACCTACCTTAATAGGTGGAGAGAGAAGTCTGCTTATATGGTCTCCAGACCCGCTGACAAGGACCTCGTCCGCATCTTTGTTACAACTTGTTACCCAAGTACAAAACTCATCTCAAATACTTGGGTATCGATAATTTCACCAAGTTATATGACATAGGTGCGTGTGCAAATTGAAGACGATCTGTTGAAAAATTCCCAAAATGACAACAATCGTTATAAGAGCAATAATAACAACAAGAAGAATGATTACGGATCCACTTCCAAAGGTGGAGAGGTAAACCTTCTTGAGGAACCCCAAAAATCCTTCCAGAGGAACATGAGAAGGACGTTCACTCCAATAGGCATGTCATATGCCACTGCTTTTGATCGCCTCAATTCAAAGGGCGCTCTTGATCCCATCGGACCAATTCCTGATCCAGAAGAGTATAATAAAAGATCAAGTTGGGACAAGAACGCTTACTGCAAATACCATAGGGGAAACGGTCACAAGACATAAGACTGCTTCAGGCTGAAGAATGTCATTCAAGACATGATTGACGAAGGTAGACTCCCCATTCCTCCTGCAGGGTAGAAGCCTAATAATCAAGATAGACCATTAAACAAGGTTTTGGCTATCTTTGAGGATCAGTACTGCTATGATCCACTTCTCTTGATTACACCAATAGGGGATCTTGTCCCCGCTATCATTATTGTTAGCACTTCACCAGATATCAATGGTATTTGGGATAGTGATGAAGAAGACGAGTTTGTCACAGAAGAAAGTGACTATGTACGGGGAACATATGACGATGATGAAGTCATTAGCCCTAAAATCGATCGCTTTACTTTAGCAATGGATTGGTACAAAAATGATGAGGAGGCGGTACGAGTACTTACTTGAACTGGAAGGTTCGCTCAGCCTGTTCAGGAACCTCCCACATCATCGGCATCTCATGAAGGAGTTCTTCCCAAACATAACTCTCTCATTCAACAGATCATGAAAACAAAAGCTGATGTTAACATTTGGCAGTTGATAGCCTTCTCTCATGGGCATCGCATGGCATTATTAAATGCCCTCACCAAGATGAATGTGTCATCTGACATTTCTCCTGAAGGATTGGTCAATTTCCTG
Organism: Beta lomatogona; assembly: GCA_947646795.1. Taxonomy (NCBI): domain Eukaryota; kingdom Viridiplantae; phylum Streptophyta; class Magnoliopsida; order Caryophyllales; family Amaranthaceae; genus Beta; species Beta lomatogona. The sequence continues at coordinate 2,238,128 of CANSNZ010001486.1, forward strand.
ACTGCTGCTAAGCCAATCCGAGGAAATATTATTTCCTTTACTGATGATGACCTTCCTTTTGAAGGAAGTAAACACAACAAAGCCGTACATCTCACTATAGCATGTGTGGGTATGAATGTCCCAATGACATTAGTAGACAACGGATCTGCCATCAACGTATGTCCATTGTGAACTGCGCGCCGTCTAGGTTTCAAAGATGAGGATTTCAGTCCCTCTCACCAAGACATCTGAGCATACAATAATTCTCGTCGTCAATCCTTGGGAACTATAGCCCTAAACATCTCTGCAGGTGTTATAGAAAAGCGCACGATTTTTCAGGTCATTGACATCAAGGCCTCATTCAACTTACTTTTAGAACGACCATGGCTTCATGAGCTTGGTGCAGTCCCGTCTTCCTTGCATCAAAAGGTTAAGATGATTGTGGATGGCATTCCCATAACTCTTGATGCCTCTACAATGAAGGTACAAGTAATAGAAAAACCTCTCATCCACATAGACCATGATGAGGATGATGAAGATCATCGAGGATTCGTTCCCGAAGAAGTAGCCCTCGTTGAAGAGGATTTAGCCCCATTTGATTTTGATTGCTTCTCCAATCTAGCAGTCAACTACATCATGCGCAAGAAGGCATGTCACTGGGTAATAAGAAGTCTAGAGCACCTCCTATCACTGACTCTAAGTCAGTAGAAAATTTGTTTGGCTTAGGATACAAGCCTACCAGGAAGGAGCTCGCAGAACGTATTGCACAACGCATAGCATATCGCAATACCAAGGACAAGGACAATATCCCTTTTCCTCCCTATCAACCCACTTTGAATGGGCAATTTCTAAGGGAAGGAGAAGATTATCCTTGCTATGAATTCCCTGAACCATTCTATCAGGCTCAGGAGGGAGTGATCTACCCCGGATTTGAAGTATTTCTGGACTGTCACTTTTTGAAAGAAGGGATTCCTGATCCCCAAATTAAACAGTTCACTGAAGATTGTTTAGATTACAAGGCATTGGGACTTCTATTCGGTCAAGAACGAGTTAAATGCCCAAATGATACCGCTCATATCCAGGCTGTGCTACAAAATAAAGGCTTCGACCCTACCATGCTGATCACTCCTGCAAATGGCATTATGCAAGGATGGAGGAAGATTATCAAGTTGGCTACTCCAAACGGAAAGAAGATGATCTTCACCACCGGGGAAGGACCAATGTTTGAAGAGTCCGAGTCATCCGAGTCAGATTCTGAGTCTGAATCTGAGTCTACTGAGTCTAGTATCCTGGTTGGGACTATTTCTATGCCTGTTAATTCTAGTGTTCAAGTAGAGTCTTTAGTTTCTGCTGAGTCATTGTTCAATTCTATGATTTCCGATTTCAATATTATGAACTCATTTGCTTATGACTTGTGCAATGTCTCTACTTCCTTCTCTCATTCTCCTTCTGATTGCAACAATGAATCTGAAAAAGAAATAAATAAAGCGGTGGAAGAACATGAAAATAAAACTCCAATCATTGAGGAAACAGAAAAAATTAATCTTACAAATGATAATGAACCAAAGGAGGTATGAATTGGATTAACTTTAAGCGAGTACACACACACTCAATTAATCAAAACGTTAGTTGAATATATCGACGTATTCGCATGGTCCTACCAGAACATGCCAGGCATTGATCGCGAAATTGCTCAGCATACCATTCCCCTAATCAAAGGGATGAAGCCTGTCAAACAAAAGTTACGTAAAATGAAGCCAAATGTAGCTCTCAAAATCAAAGAAGAGGTCATTAAACAACTTAATGCAGGTTTTATAAAAGTCGCTAGCTACCCTGACTGGATTGCTAATGTTGTGCCTGTTCCTAATAAGGATGGGAGAGTTAGGATGTGCGTCGATTATAGAGACCTCAATAAAGCGAGTCCTAAAGATGGTTTTCCCTTACCTCACATAGACATCCTAGTAGCCAATACTGCCAACCATGCACTTCTCTCTTTTATGGACGGGTATGAAGGGTATAATCAAGTAAAAATGGCCGACGAAGATATGGAAAAGACTACCTTCATCACACCGTGGGGAACCTTTTGCTATACCGTTATGCCTTTTGGATTAAAAAATGTTGGGGCCACCTATCAAAGAACCGCGACTAGCCTTCTCCATGACATGATGCATAAAGAGGTAGAAGTTTACGTAGATGACATGATAGTTAAGTCCAAAGATAGAGAGGGACACTATACCGCCCTTGAGAAGTTCTTCATGAGACTTCGCAAATACAACATGAGACTTAATCCACAAAAATGCGCCTTCGGGGTCACTTCGGGGAAACTCCTAGGTTATGTCATCAGTTCTAGAGGGATTGAAATTGACCCTACTAAAATAACGGCCAAAATGACCATGCCTCCGCCTAAGAATGAAAAACAAATCAGGGGCTTCTTAGGTATAATCCAGTACATCAGTAGATTCATCTCTAAACTGACTATGGTGTGTGAGCCCATCTTTAAAAAGCTTAAGAAAAGTGTCGCTGCCGAATGGGCTGAGGATTGCCAAAAAGCCTTTGACAAAATCAAAGAATATTTATCCAACCCACCTGTCTTAGCACTTGCCTTACCTGACATACCTTTAAGGCTTTACTTGACTGTGACTAAGACCGCGGCTGGGGCCATGTTGGCACAAGAGGTTGATGGGAAAGAATGCGCCATTTACTACCTTAGTAAGAAGCTCTTAGACTACGAATCCCGTTACACCCTCTTAGGAAAGCTCTGTCTTGCACTACTCTGGGCCACTAAGAAGCTTCGACATTATATACTTACTTACACCATCCATATAGTGTCTCGACTGGACCCTCTTAAGTTCTTGTTCGAAAAGCCAGCCATTAATGGAAGACTCTCCCGCTGGGTAGTAATGTTGGCCGAATTTGATTTAAAATTTATCCCTCATAAGTCCATCAAAGGCAATGCTGTTTCTGACTTCTTAGCAGATTTCCCTGTAGATGAATCTCGCGAAGAATATGAATTTCCTGATGAAGACCTTCTCATGACGGAAGACGAAAGTTGGGCACTATACTTCGATGGTGCATCCAACCAAGAGGGATGTGGCGTCGGGGTACTCCTGGTATCACCGGAAGGCGAACACACTCCTCTTTCTGTTAAACTCGACTTCGATGTCACTAATAATACAGCCGAGTACGAAGCGTGTATCATAGGGTTCCAGGCCGCAGTGTCCCTCGACATCAAGAAATTAAGAGTATATGGTGATTCATCTTTGATCATCAATCAAATCTCTAAAAGATGGAAGGTTCGCAATGAAAGCCTCTTGCAATACCAAACTCATCTAGAAACCATTGTTGAACAAATCCGTGAAATACAATACACATACCTTCCACGAGAAGAAAACTAATTTGCTGACGCTTTGGCCCGCTTAGCCTCTATGATTAGGATTCCTCGCACCATACCAGAAATGCCCCTTATCATTGAGAGACGGCAAGAGCCTGCTTACGTTCACGCCTTAGACACTGAGCCAGATCCTATCCCTTCGGAACCATGGTTTATTGATATTCTCAACTATTTAACAAAAACAGAATACCCACCCGGAGCTTCAACAAGAGCCCAGCGTGCCTTAAGGCTCTTGGCCTCCCAATATGTCGAGTATAACGGGACACTGTAAAAAAGAACACCACAAGGTGTGCACCTGCTCTGTATTGATAAACCTGATACCACAACGTTCTTGGATCAAGTCCATAGTGGAATTTGTGGCACACATATAAACGGCCGCATGTTAGCTCAAAAGATCATTCGCTTAGGCTATTATTAGACCACAATGGAGAAAGATTGTTACCTTTATGCCAAAACCTACTCAAAATGCCAATTATGCGCTAACCTGCAACATGTCCCACCTTCCTTGTTATATACCTTCACTTCACCTTGGCCATTTTCAACATGGGGTATTGACATTATTGGTAAAATAACACCACCTGGTACCGGGGGGCATGAATTCATCCTTGTGGCCATAGATTACTTCACTAAATGGGTAGAAGCAGCATCCTATGCTAAGTTGATAGCCAAACATGTCACTGCCATCTTAGAAAAGACCATAATTTGCCGATATGGGGTACCCCACGAGGTCATCAGTGACCAAGGTACCCATTTCCAAGCTGCATGCGAATAAATCCTTGAGAAATATAGCATCAAACACCATCGCTCTTCCCCATACAGACCCCAGGCCAATGGTGTTGTGGAGGCTGCTAACAAATATCAAGGTTATTATACAGAAAATGACTGAAAATTATAAAGATTGGCTCGATAAGCTACACTTCGCCTTATGGGGATACCGCACTTCTATCCGAACATCTACCGGAACTACACCTTATTCTCTTGTCTATGGCATAGAAGCTGTTCAACCTATTGAACTAGAAATACCATCCTTACGCATTGTCCTAGAAAGTCAAATTTCTGAAGCTGACTGGGTCAAAGCTAGATTCGAAGAGCTCATTTTACTCGATGAACGAAGATTAACTGCCTTGCATCATGTGCAAGTTTATCAAAATCGTATTGCAAGATCTTTCAATAAGAAGGTCAAACCTTTAAATATTAAAGAGGGTGACTTAATGCTCAAAGCATTAAGGAAAAATGTGTTAGATCCTCGAGGTAAATTCAGACCTACTTGGGCCGGCCCATACATTGTCAAGACAATCCTATCTGGAGGAGCAGCTCAACTCATTGACATGGACCGCACTGAATTTCATAATCTAACCAATCTTGATCAACTCAAGAAATTTTATGTGTAAAACACAACCAATTCTTTGATTGGTATTAGTTATCCAATGTTTTTTTTAAGCATGAACTACGTGCGGCCTGATTCCTATTTTGGATACGTAGGCAACCTTGTACAAGGTTCGCCCCCCTCATTAACCAAAACCTCCTGCGGTTCATACGAGTTTACAAAAATAAAAAAAATAATAGTATGGTTAACTGCGCCAGACGCAACTATGATGCGCCTAGCGCTGTGCAGTGCGCCAGACACACATTGTCGCGTCTAGCGCACTAACCTTCGAACGTTTTTCCGGCATTCGTTAAGATGCTCAAATACAACGATATTTTGCGACATATTTGACTCACTTCGGTCTACATAAAAATAAACTTTGCTTTTATTCAAATTGCTAAATGAAAATAAAACATGAAACATAAGTTATCACTACACTATAAAATAACTATGTGGCATGAAAGCCTTATTAAAAGTAATAAATCACCATAAAAACATAAACGCTGCAGACATTGTTGCAATCAATTCTTCTTTTCGTTCCCCTTCTCAGCCATTTCCCCCATAGTAGAAGTTTCTCCCTTTTCCATCTGTAGTTTTGGTCTAGGAGCCTTCCTTTTTTCCCCGTACACCACAGGTTCCTTCCCCTTGCCAGTAAAAGTGTTTGTCTGTTGAGTCACCTTCCCTGTGTCGGCCCGTTCCCTTACACCCCCTAAGCGTAGTCTTCTCTTTGTAGGAGGCATCCGCGGCCCAAGTCGTTCCCGCGCTGGTGCTACCTTTGGACCTAAACGTTCCTTCATAGAGGAAGTTTTAGTAACAGGCTTCTGGCTGTTCTTCCCTGCAGATAAGTGTCCAACTGGGCTCTTACCCCTGTTATCCAAAGTCTCACAGGTCTTCCCCACACTTCGGGGAATAAACTTCCGCTTCTTTGTCACCTCGGTGGACTCCTTCACCCTCATCTCTTTCCTCGCAGCAGAGTCCCTAGTCAGCATCCATACAATATAGCTCTTAGACACCTTCTCAGACTCTACTCTTTCATGAGTATACCAAAGTGGGCGCTCTCCCTAATATTTCTCCCACCTCTTAATTCCACTCCAAGTCAGACCATATATTCTGGGAGCAATAGTATCGTCAGCAGGGATCAATTGGCGGTATCCATATTGTCTCAACACCCTCGACGGAAAATAAAAAGTCATGGTATATAGACTACACAACCTCACATAGGGTGAATCATCACGAATCCCTACCATGGACCCAATCCTCCACCATGGCACTACCCATCTAACACTCAGCTCATCATCTCCAAAGAAAAGGGTCCAGTCTTCAAACGATTTCTTCGTGAAGATTTTCTTTTGGCCAATGAAACCCTTCTTATTATATCTCTCCATATTTTCAGGAGGATCAATCAACCTCAAATATTCCATCAGCCAGATCTGCAGCAACAAATAGAATATATATTATTATTGCTTCCTGACGAGTAATAATACATATACACTATTTCACTATTGCTTCTCAAAGAGTAATAATACGAGCACGAACTTTATCGCTTCATGACGAGTGATAATAAAAAACAACCTCATATTACTTCCCATAGAGTAATAATACGAGTGTCCGCCAAAACCGCGCCTGACGCACGACGACGCGCCGACTGGTGCCAGACGCAACCGTCTGCGACCAGCGCACATTACTTTTTCATATTCTATTCGTTTTTTTTTTTTTTTTTTTTTTTGTGTGGGATGTAATATCATATTTTACCTGCAACAGTAGGGGGCTCCCTGAAATCTGCCCTTTTGGGTCCTTTTTCACATCATCCAGACTGGAAATCATCTCCCCTACACAGAGTGGCATCGGTGTCCTTCCTACCTCCAGTTGCTCCGCTATAGTAATCAAGGAAGCAAAACAACACCATTGTCCCCGTTCACAAACAGAAAACGACTAAGCAGGCAAAATACCAATGCCCGCATACGATATGCCTGCCTAGCCCTTTCTGTAGGAGGACTATACAATGCAGCTAGCCTAGTCAAATTAACCCTCCTACCATACACGATTTCGGACATATTTTCTTCCTTTAAGTCCATGAACCTCTCGAAGTCCTTAAAAAAATATTCCTCCAAACTAGGGATACAGGGTAATTGACTACAGGGCCATCCAATTATAGCACCAAATTCCTCAGGCAAAATCATTAATTCGTGATTCCCAAAACAAAAACAATGATTGGTGACATCCCAAAAATTAACAGCTGCATAAAGAAAATTATAGTCTAACTGAACAAACCTCAAGGACGCTAATACATCCATATGTCGTCTGCCGAGCTCGTGTTTTTCAGCAATAGTCAATGATGATAACCACCAAAGAGTCGGTTCAAAAGCCATGGCAAATAGTCAAAAGTAGCAGCAAAGTATTACAAAGAAAAGTGCAAAGGAAAATATTGAACTCGTAATATTGAAAAAACGTACATATTCGCCTATTTATAACAACTTCGCTTCTCAACTCTAAACGGATTCGGACTTACCGTTTCAAACGGAAAACGCGTTATACGCTAAAGCTGCGCCTATCGCACACGGGCGCGCCAGACGCCGTAAACCCGCGCCCAGCGCAAGACCAGGCGCCAGGCGCCGCAAACACGCGCTCGGCGAACAATTTTGTTTCACATTTGCCTCCTCGGATTATGATCTCTCACAAGATTTCGGGCCACTCCCCTTCCACTTCGGATAAAAAAACTGTTTTCTTACTTAATGTCCACATTTTCAGCCCATGTTTGTAAACCCACCCGCCCAAACCCTCTTCGCTCTTCTATTTTCATTTTCTTTTTTTGTTGGGAGAAGGTCGGCTATGCTCCATTCAAACTTGCTTTAAACTGAGTCAGTTGCATTGCATTTATACATGGCATTTTAGAATACGAGTCACTACTAACAAAGTCTCACTAATAAGCATGGAAAAGAAACAACACCAATGGTCATAATGTTTGAACAAAAGACGCAATACATATCAACATAAAAAAAAATATCGTAACAAAAGTGCAGGACACAGGTAAACAAGAATAAAATAATGCAGACATCTAAGGGGAATAAGGATCCTACTCCCCCGAAGAGGAGTCCTCCGGTTCTTCAACTCGGACCCCGCTCGATTCACCCACGTGATAACCCATCCCAGGCTGCATCAAAGGAGTCACTGGCTGAGTCTGCCGCGTCGGATACAACTGTTGCATCCCCAACATCTGCTGTTCCATCTGCAACATCTGCATCTGCTGCATCCGCTGCATCTGTTGCATCCGCATCTGCTCCATCCACATCGCAGAAGGCCCAGGGCCTGGGTCAGGCCTGGGCCTCCCCATAAAACCCATGCTGCCAATACCAAACTGCCTAGTAAACGTGCCCGTCGGAGGCCTCTCGGACGTCGACTCTCGAGGAGTATGAGTCGAAAGCCTAGACTGGGTCGATACCCTCGCCTCGGGACGAGGCCCACTCTCCTGAAGACGGCGCTGCATAAAATGTCACGAAGCATTAGCAAAAGGAATACAACAAAAATAAATAAAACCAAAGTAATAGGTCAGATTACCTGGCTATACGCATCGCTGCGGCGACAGGACATGCTCCTCTTCAGCTTGGCCATCCCATGCTTCAGCGAGTCGACCACTCGGAGAATCTGAACGACAGTCTCCCGAGGATCCTGGAAATAAACAGTTTATGAGTCACAACAAAGCAAGATGAATAATGAAAGTTCCTGACCTTCAACACTTACCGAGCTCACATGGGCCGGCATAGCACGAACAGCATGATGCTCTGCCTCTGGGGCAACATCGATCGTCTCCTTAACAGACCCGGAATCTCTAGTATACCGGATTCTCAGATCCGGAACGAAAGAGATACGAGCCGCAGCAGCCTCCTAGCAAAAGCAAGAAAACAATAACATTCAATACTTTGATTATGTCAAAGTAAACATAAAACAAACAAACTCAATGTACATACCTCGTTGAACTTGACAGGAGGAGCCAAGCTAGGCAAAAGGACAGCTTGGTAATCGCGATCACGAAAAACAAAGTCGTGATAGCTCACCCGAAGCGTCATCCCTCCCTCGATAGCCTGAACGAGAGCAACCTTATCCATCATAGTAACGGGGGGGGTCATGAGGCACCAGTAATAGCCTCGTCCCGTCATGCTGACAGGTCACCCTCTCACCCTGATACCAAACAGGGTATGACTCTCCATAAAAAATGACTCTCTCGCGAGTCAGAATGCGGGCCCTATGAGCCCAAGCTGGCATCTCTGGAAACGACGCCTAAGGATAAGAGGTAACCTGGAAAGCAAAGAAAAGTTAACACCTATTACATACACCCAAGGGACAAAATTGATTCACTACGATTACCTTGTCGTCTTTGACCCGCCGGATAGCCTTCCGGACACTCTCTACAGCACCGTACCGGGTCATGCCGCTCCCGCCCAGGACAAGCCGGCAGGAAATGTAAGGTCACGAACCCTTTCCGGGGCCAATCCCGGAAAATACTCATACAGCCAAATCTGTAACAACAAGATTACCTTAGTGCTGATCAAGATAACGAAACAAAAAAAATAGACGATATGTTTAGTCATACCTCCAAAAGTCTCCATGGACCAAAAAGGGAGACTGGTCCACCGTCACCCAACTGCCTGCAAGCAGTACGCATGTAGTACAAGAGACTGCAATAGCCTAGCTCGGCCCAGTCATAGGTCGACACCTGAGACAACTCCCTCAAGGGATGCAGATATCGCGTCGAGACGCGCGATCCCCTATCAGTGCGCAACAGGCCACAGACAGCCAACCACAGCAGAATGTGCACCTTCTGCTCCTTAGTAGTCCCTTGAAGGGTGAGTCCTCTGGCCACTTTAGACGGGGGAGCATAAGACGCATTCGGAGGAAGCATATCGGCAACCGGGCCTATTAAACCTCGGACCACCAACGACTTGAACGACAACGATTTGCCTATTGGCACCCGGACGCCGGTGAAAGACAAGCCGCCAATCAATGAGAAATCCAGCGGAGTGATAGTCAGCTCCCCACGACGCATGTGAAAGGAGTTGGTAGTATCCCACCACAACTCCAACAAACCTCGAACAACAATCTGAGAGGAATGAACCTCTCCCATACTTTCATAAACATCAAAAAAATAGAACAGACCACTCTGCTCGATGAGGACAGTTCGATCTCGAACCTTTCGGACTTTCCTGAGCCAGGTAAAGTCAAAGATCCCAAAATGACGAGTGTTACCCTCGTCCCGCAAATGGTAGAAGAATAATCAATCAAATGCCTAGGCTATCGTGTGAAATGAAGTCGGTATGATGTACAATACTCACGATGCCTGAGAGCGGACGGACTGAAATATGATGCTCCGGATCAAAGTACAACTGGTCGAGAGTCCACCCCACGGCCTTCCACGCCCTCCTGGATCCGGAAGCTGCTCTACCATCGTCCTCCCCGCCTAAGAATCAAAGAGTTCCCGACTCTAAACTACCAGATTTCATGAATCGGTAAACAAAAAAACAATACGCTTCAAAGTGTCACTACATGAGATTCCTAGAATCCATGGCACACATCAACAAACAGGCATTGCCTAAAGCATGATTTCTACCAGCAGAATCATCACACATTCAAAGTTCCCTAAGCATATTTCTAGGTTCCAAACTTAGAAACTACACTAATCTTGATTCTGAGATTCATGATCCAAGAATCATCACACAGTCAAAGTTCCCTAAGCATGTTCCTAAGTTCCAAATTTAGAAGCTACGCTAATCTTGATTCCAAGACTCATCATTCGAGAATCATCACACATGCAAAGTTCCCTAAACATATTTCTAAGTTTCAGATTTTACATTAAACAATATGATTCTAGATTCATGATCTACAGAATTATTGAACAACAAACTCACATGAAACGAGTATCAAACTCGTGAAGAACAACAGAATTCGTCGGAAACTTGTCGAAGCTCGCCGGAAATCGCCGAAGACCCGCCAAAGATTCGCCGGAAAATGTAGCCCAAACGGCGCACTTCGCCGGCCGTTAAAAAAAATCCGAAGTGAATGAGTGTCAAATCGCCCGAAACAGAAAAAAGAAAGGAAAAAGATGAAAAAAAAGAAGAAGCAAGAAATATCTGAATCACCCGAAAATCGCTCGAAAAATCATCGGAAAACAGCCCGGAAAAGGGGTCAAAGACTTCGGAAATTTCGCACCCCAAGCCCTTCGAGAATCACTTAAAAAACGTCAAAAAATATCGCAAATGTAATAATTAAGTAAAAATAATCACTCCTTCCAAGTAGATCTGAAGAAATGCTCAAGAAATAAAGAGTTTCAAGCTTCAAAATGTTCAAAAATGGAGTTGGGTTGAGGAGAGAGAGAGAAATGAAAGAAATCGGCGAAGAAGAAAGGAAATGGGGAAGAGGAGCGTCGCCCGTTTCTTTTAGGTCATTTAATGACCTGCGCCCAGCGCGTCATGAAATACTGGTTCTAGTGCGAATAACTGCGCCAAGCGCATGAATCGGCGTTTGGCGCAAAATCCTATACAACGCGCTTGGGGGCTTCTTAGTCAAGTGGGGCCCACACATCTAATTCCGAATAATTTCAAACGCTCGTTACGACATTGCGCGCGATAATTTAACAAACTTTCAAAAGTTGACAAAAACGCAATCTTGCTACTCTATGAATCAACTACAGCAACAGCCTTGGAGCTGGACAATAGCTCACTACAACAGCCTTGGAGCGGGACAATAGCTCACTATAACAGCCTTCGAACGGGACAATAGCCAGTGGCGGATCCAGGAATTGAGCCACGTGGGTTCGGAATTATTCGAACATAAATTCTAAATTACATTTTACTATCTAGAGTTAGTTTTTAAAGAAAAGAAAAACTTTGAACAATTGTACTTAACGAAACTTCCATTCTTGATTACATTACAAAGAAATAACTACATTTATGATATGAAACATGAAAAAAAAATGAAATATTAGCAACTACCACAAATATAAAATCTAAAATGACTAATAACAACAAATCAACACGATGACAACACTAATATGAGTAGTGAATCAAGTAATTGACACAATGAATTTTTGACTAGTAGTTTTACTTAGTGCATATTTAATTTATTGCTTAAGCAAGGGTAAAAGTAAGAGAATGGAAATTAAACCAAATTCATTACAATCTACTACTTTAATACTTGGTGGGAGGGAGAGATTTTCTATATAGATAAAGAGCTAAAAAATAAAGGAAGGATAAAGTGTAAAATATTTAGCAGCGTTAGTTTGCTTGCCTTTCTCATTGACTTTCATCAAGCAAGTCTTTATACATTACAACAGTTGGCAGTGAATAGGAAACTATCCTCTAATAATATCCCTAAACAATAGCAACAATATCAAAGGATATCTAAAATATCCTAACATAAAGAAAAAGAAGAGCGAGAAATAAGCATAAGACAAAGGGAGGAAGAAAAAGAAAAAGAAGACAATGAATAAAACTTCCACAACGGAATCGAACCCGCGACACCGTATCACAACTAATCAGTTATCATTGCACGCACAAGTTACCACTGAACCACAATGGTATGTATTGTATAACACGCATGTTTTTTTATATAAAGGGTATTTATTTTTCAGTTTCTTCATGTTTTCTTCCTGGATCCGTGTGGGTTCAGTTGAACCCACTGAACCCACGCTGGATCCGCCACTGACAATAGCTCATTACGACAGTCTTGGAGCGGGACAATAGCTCATTACATGCAGCCTTGGAGCGGGACAAAAGCTCTGGACAAAAACTCTACCCCGACATGAGCAGGACCATAATGGCTCATGATTCTGCTTCCCACATATCGTTTCATTTTTGCAAATTAACAATTATTTTGCGAATATGTTTCACCCATGCCTGTTCCTGAAGCTTTTGCTTGTTTTGCAGGTACTAGCGCAAAAGAATGATTTTGGATTGCAGAGCATCTAGAATCATTCTCCGTCCCGATACGTATACTTTGACTTTCGGTTTTACAAACCTCAGTCAAAGTGGGGGCTTCTATAGACACATAATCGTGTCTCCCCATTTAAGGGTTCAATGATGAAATATACCGCGGTCTTAGTTGGCATGGCCCAATGGAGAAGCAGTCCGAATAACCAGGCAATGTGTGTTTTAAAATAATATTATAAAAGCCCAATTAATCATTCATGATGATTAATTGTAAGTTCAACCCGTGAAACGCTTTCTAAAGTCCATTTTAAAAGCCCAACTAAATAATTATTATTCATGAATATTTTTCTAATATTTATTGTTTTGATAAATATTTTCCTAAAACCTTTTATTATTATCTTTTACCCATAAAACAAATTTCAACCCGGAAAATTAGATCTCCGGATTTTTCGGGATAAAAAAGGCATCTTAAAAGCACGCGTAACATTAAAAAAGGAATATTCTTGAATATTCGGATTTTGCGCCGGACGCGGCGGCTGCGCTCAGCGCGCCACGTGCGTCCAGCACATTGGCCATATTGCGTCAAGCACCCCAATGAGCGCCTAACACCTGGACTTGTGACTCACACAGTTCTGCGCCTAGCGCAAGCCTTGTGTGAGACGCAACATAAAAATTTATCTTTTCAAAAACGCGTTTTCCATGTGCCATGTTTTAATTGGACGGACCACGTCAGGAGGCCAACCTGCGCCTGACGCTTGTCCTCACGCCTGCCACGTAGGCTTGCGCCAGGCGCAGGGTGTGCGTCAGACGCACGCGCTTGTTTGCCTATAAATACGGGCTGATTTACCGAATCAAAGACAGCTTCGATTTATTATTTTACGCACTCAAATACTCTCAAAAAAACTCCGAAACACACTTCGAATACAAAACATACAAAACACTTTTGATCTTCTACATTGATTCTAGTTCCTGATTCTACTTTATTCCTAGTTTCAAGATTGCTTCGACTGAGGGTCACTACGCTCTTCGATCTAAACCGCATAGGTATAATCCTGAGGGCTCTTGAATAATCAGATTTATTTCATTGAAGTTACTAACTTTTTTCTTGTCAGGATGTAGATTTTTAATTAATAATCGTGGTCCTTTTGTAAATTCTAACCTCTTTTCTTATATTATCTGTATATAATGTTCATATTATTATGATTGTCTTGCATGCCTGTTTATCACCCACATGTTATTATACTAAAACAAGACCTAAAGAACTGTTCTAATTAATTCAGATAATTTGGACAACCTATTAGGAACCTTGTAAAATAATTGCTTAATAACTGATCACTAAATAATTAGTCTTTTGTGTGTTTCTTGAACCCATCTAGATTAATTATTTTAGGGTGTATTAAAATATTATTTGATTGTTCTATTGCATAAAATCTGCTGTGAATTGCAATTTGGTAGAGGCCAGCAATGGGCAATATAGTTCCTGACTATATTATACCCTCACCCCCGAACTCACTTTTTGGTTCCTGACCATCTATGGAGTCATGATGGGGAAATCTACATTGGATAAGTCATTAAGATGTCCTTTCCATTTCAATCCAATTAGGTTTATGATTCTTCCTCTGCAGAATTGTTGGCGACTTCAAAACATATTTTAAATAAAACCTTAACAATGGGGTAGTCAAATATAATACGCGCTCACACCGCGTAGGCGAAATAAAAACACGCCTACAGTAACCTGGGATTCAGTGGTCTGGAATAGATTAGGTACACCTAAACATATATTTATCTCCTGGTTAATTGTACAAGGAAGATTACAAACAACAGCTAGGCTTGCAGCTTATGGAAGCAGTACAAATGATCATTGTTTGATTTGTGCTAGTGCTGTTGAGACACATCTATATCTGTTCTTTGGATGCACTTATAGTGCAGCTTGTTTAAGGCTCATCAAGAGGTGGCTCAGTATTAATTTTGTTGCAGAAGAGCTGCTGTTATTAATTCGAAGAATTCAGCAGAGCAGGAAGTCAAAGTTTCATAAGAATGTTATACTTGCTAGCATAAATGCTCTAGTATATGTTATATGGAATGCTAGGAATTCAGTGGAATCAATGTATGCCTAGCATAGAAACAAGTGTTAAACTGCTTAAGAGTAGTATTAAGGCTAGAGTATTAGCTGTCTTTCCCCAAAAAGTCTCTCGTAAGGACTATAATTGGTTTGTAAGTCTGTAATCAGGTAATCTGATTGTGTTTAGGGATCTGTTTGATCAATTTAATCCCCTAAATGTAAAAAGGAGTCCAACTAGTTGATTTGCCTTCCTTTAGGGTGATTTTAGGTTGTAAACCGATGTTTCATTAATCTACTTACTTAATTTGAAAAAAATAATATAAACCCATTATCATTTTCAATTGTGTTTATATTTTGGCTCTTATTCATCAATTTCATCAAAGTTTAAAATGTTCAAATAAATAACTAATTTTAAATTATGGTTTGAAGTTTGGTAGGGTTTTTTTTATTTCGGCCATAATATTTAAGGGCTGCTTATCATATCCTATTACTTCGAGGTTAATTATTTAGGCTCTGTTCTTTTTTACTGAATTTATTCAGTTCAGTTCAATTCAGATAAATTCAGTTCAGTTCAATTCAGATAAATTCAGTTCAGACAAATTAAGGCTCTGTAATTTGGACTGAATTGAACTGAACTGAGCTGAATTTGTCTGAACTGAACTGAACTTAATTTGTCTGAACTGAACTGAACTGAACTGAACGGAAGTGAATGAAAACTGTGAGAGGAAACTAACTGAAGTGAACTGAATTTTCCTAAACTGAACTGAACTGAATTGAATTTGTCTGAACTGAACTGAACTGAATTTTCATTAATTCAGTCCAAAAGAACAGAGCCTAAGTTCATTTCAGTTCAGTTCAGTACAAAAGAATAGAGCCTTACAGTATGAAGGGATATTTAGGGATTACTTACGATATAACTTGGGGTTACGTAATATATTGTTTAAAAAAATCAGAGCCAATTTTTTTTATCCGCAAATCCAATAATCTGAACCGAACAAAATGGATATCCGACCTGGTTTCTCAAGGTCCATATATTAGATGCAAAAATCTGAAAATATGAATTCCTCAAAAGGTTAAAAGTTAAAACACATAACAGCGCCAGCGCCGCTGCATAGACTTTCATTCCTACATTGTTCATCCCTTCTCATTGCTAATCCCTCACCATCTAGCAGTAGTTGAAGTTGGAATTTCTCCTTGTCTAACATAATTTGATTAAGAAAACTCATGATTATGTTCAATTTGGTTTTAACTCTTAGTCCGGATAAAGTAATACTGTAGGAATTTAGATGCTTAATGCGGAAAACGAGTATCACATACTCAAACATCTAACACCAAGATCTTTGCATAAATTAACATGAATCTATAAAGAGTATAGAATATACCTCTTGATGCGTGAATTCCACTTCCACCCCGAGCCTTCTAGTGGAGATCCTTTAGAACGTCAAACACCGTTCCTCTAGTGTTGGTCCACGAACAACCCTTAGATCACCACGTATGCTAGTACGGAAGAGAGAAGAATCCTCTTGCTTTTGAGGTGTATATGGCCGAATGAATGGGAGAGATGAAAGCAAAAGAAAATCAGATTTTCTCTTACTAAAGTGATGTAATCTCTAACTCCTTTGTAACCCCCATATCAATATATAAGGTGGTTACAAAGAGGTGTTTTCATGAGGCTTTATTTTGCCTCATAATGTCATACATTATGAGCATAATAAACTCATGAGTTACAACTCTTCCATCCATCATAAAACCGCCCAACCCATTTCACAAATGGATTTGGGTAATATCCAAGGGTTGTCACATTGTGTGACCTCATAGGACCCAATACATATTAGTAGTTGGCCTAAATATACTAGCCCAACAAACCGCAATTAGCTTCTAGCAAAACGTTGCGGTTACCTAATATTATTGAATATATTATCTTCATAATCTGTCCATATACATTTAGTTTGCTACACTTGATCGAGGACAAAATCCTTCAATCTCCCACTTGTCTAAGAACAAGTGTGTAACCTTCAAATTCCTTAAGTCGCTTAATGTCTAACTTGATGACATGGTAACATCGTATGTAAACCATACCAATATTCAAGTTGTTTCTTGAAATCCGAGTTCGAACTGTCGAAACAAATGATTAACTCCTTAATCCATTTGAGCATGGCCATGCATTTTCAGTTTTCGCTCTTCAAGAGGCCAAGACACCAATCCTAACTCTTAGGAGGACTTTATCCAGTCTTGTATAACCAAAACTCCCACTCAATTCGTAGCAGTTCCGATCACTGCTTTTATAGCCTCCTTTTACGGCACGACGTTTTGCAGTGTCAAAAACATACTAATCCTTAAGTAAGAATAGTGTCATACTCATGTCTAAGGAATCCACTAAATATATTAATGAGATTCTCATAAACCTTTTAGAGAACTCCCACTAGGTCTGCCCAACGTGTATCAACTATACACGCCTATACAAATGACTAGACATCTCTATGTCCCCATAGCCCATGAAACTGCGCTATCAATCAACTTGCAATCTAGTTCACGAAACAGAATCATTTACGTTCAATTTTAATGATTCGAACTAGGGACAAAGGTAAATTATAATTCCTGTTCACTGGATAGGGTTTCATTCGTCAAATCACATATTTGACAATCCTATCAAACGTTATAAAATACTTTGAACGTTTTATTTAATACTAAACCAAGATTAAATAAGAACATAACCATTTATTGATAAACATAACCAAACATATCACAAGAGTAACTATAACTATGAACTAATTAAAAATAAATAGTACACAATCAAAACCACTCTCCTACATGCTTAAGTCCTATAGCCCTAGTATGACTCTCATGCTTAGGCTGAGGCAATGGTTTAGTCAAAGGATCAGCGACATTGCTATCCGTATGAACTTTGCTAACTATTACATCTTTTCTCTCAACGATTTCTCGAATGAGATGAAACTTCCTAAGTACATGTTTACACCTTTGATGTGATCTTGGTTCCTTAGACTGAGCTATGGCACCATTGTTATCACAATGTAAAACAATACCATCTCCAACACTAGGCACTACTCCTAGCTCCAGAATGAACTTCTTCATCCAAACGGCTTCCTTTGCTGCATCTGCCGTAGCAATGTACTCAGCTTCTTTTGTAGAATCAGCGACAGTACTTTGCTTTGAACTTTTCCAGCTCACTGCCCCTCCATTTAGACAAAAGATGAAACCAGATTGGGATCGAAAATCATCTTTGTCAGTTTGGAAGCTCGCATCTGTGTAACCCTCAACAATTAATTCACTTTCACCTCCATACACTAAGAAATTATCCTTAGTCCTTCGTAAGCACTTTAGAATATTCTTAGCTGCACTCCAGTGTGCGTCACCTGGATTTGATTGGAATCTGCTACACATGCTCAAGGCATATGAAACATCTGGGCGAGTACAAATCATGGAGTACATAATGGACCCTATAGCTGACGCATAAGGAACATTACTCATTCGCTTAATCTCATCAGGTCCAGAAGGACACTGAGTCTTGCTAAGCGAAACACCATGTTGCATGGGTATAAAACCTCTTTTAGAGTTTTCCATATTGAACTTAGTAACGATCTTATCTATATAAGCTCTTTGGCTAAGTCCAATCATCCTCTTAGACCTATCCCTATAGATCTTGATCCCCAAAATGTACTCAGCGTTTCCAAGGTCTTTCATAGAAAAACAACTCTTCAACCATTCCTTGACTGACTCAAGCATGGGAATGTCGTTTCCTATGAGAAGTATGTCATCTACATATAAGACCAAGAAGACTATGTTACTCCCACTTTCCTTCATGTAAACACAAGGCTCTTATCCGTTTTTGAGAAAATCAAACAGTTTGATTGCCTCATCAAAACGAAGATTCCAACTCCGGGATGCTTGCTTCAATCCATAAATGGACTTTTGAAGCTTACATACCCTCCTAGGATATTCTGGATCCACAAAACCTTCCGATTGTGTCATATACACATCCTCTTTCAAGAACCCATTCAAGAAAGCGGTTTTGACATCCATTTGCCAAATCTCATAATCATAAAGGCAGCAATCGCTAGGAGTATCCGAATGGATTTAAGCATTGCTACTGGAGAAAAGGTTTCGTCATAGTCTATACCATGAACTTGCTTGAACCCTTTTGCAACCAATCTTGCTTTGTAAACCTAAATGTTACCATCCTTGTCTGTTTTCACTTTGAAAACCCATTTGCAACCAATAGGTGTAACCCCATCGGGCAAATCCATCAAGTCCCATACTTGGTTTTCAGACATAGATGCCATTTCGGACCTCATGGCTTCAAGCCATTTTTCGGAGTCTTCACTCATCAAAGCTTGCTTGTAGGTAGTAGGTTCCTCAAACTCTAAGATCATTATCTCATAACTTTCGGTTAACAAGAAATCAACAAACTTCTTGTTTGGTATTCTTGATCTACTAGTCCTACGAGGGGCTGCAACAGGAGAAATTTTCTTCTCAACAATTTGAGAATTTTCGCACGAATTAGATTCGAGTGGGACAGTAGGAGGTTCGTGTACAGGATGCACGTCCTCCAACACTTGGTCAGTTATGAGAGAAGATTCCTCTAAAGGAGGAATTACTTCAAGCTCTATAGCTGGCACTTGTGCTTCTGACTCTAACATAGGTTGAACTATGTCCATTTGTTGCTTTTCTCGAACCTCTTCGAGAAATATATTACTCCCACTTGCCTTTTTAGAAATAAAATCTTTTTCCAAAAAGACACCACGACGAGCAACAAACACTTTGCCCTCAGTCTGATGGTAGAAGTAATAGCCCTTGGTCTCTTTGGGATAACCCACAAAGAAACACTTATCTGATATAGGGGCGAGTTTATCTGAAAGTAAACGTTTTACATAAACCTCACAACCCCAAATCCGTAGAAAAGACAAACTTGGAGTTTTTCCACTCCACATCTCATATGGTGTTTTTTCTACTGCCTTTGATGGAGTTCTATTAAGTGTGAAAGTAGCAGTTTCGAGAGCATATCCCCAGAAGAAGATGGGAAGATCAGCAAAACTCATCATAGACCGAACCATATCAAGTAGTGTTCGGTTCCTCCTTCGGATACACCATTCAACTGAGGTGTTCCAGGTGGAGTAAGTTGTGAAAGAATTCCACAACTCTTCAAGTGAACACTAAACTCTTGGCTCATATATTCACCACCACGATCGGATCGTAGTGCTTTAATTGTTTTGCCAAGCTGGTTTTGGACTTCATTCTGGAATTCTTTGAATTTTTCAAACGATTCCGACTTATGCTTCATTAAATAGACATATCCATATCTACTTAAATCATCAGTAAAAATAATGAAGTACCCAAACCCTCCCCTAGCTTTTGTGCTCATTGGTCCACACACATCACTATGTATTAGACCCAATAGATCACTGGCCCTTTCACCCTTTCCAGTAAAAGGTGACTTTGTCATTTTACCCATTAAACATGATTCACATACATCAAATGGCTCAAAGTCAAAAGATGTTAGAAGTCCATCTTTATGTAACTTCTGAATGCGTTTCGCGTTTATATGTCCTAAACGACAATGCCATAAGTAAGTAGGATTAGTATCGCTTGATCTATGTATTTTGCTGTCTATGTTAAGGACATCTTTGTCTAAGTCTAGGAAATATAGACCATTAGACCTTTTAGCAATGGCATAAAACATTGAATTCAAATAAACAGAGAAACAACCTTTCTCAATTGTAAATGAAAACCCTTCATTATCCAAAACAGGAATAGAAATAATGTTTTTGGTAATAGCAGGAACATAATAACAGTTATTAAGCTCTAATATTAAACCAGAAGGCAAAGGTAGACAATAAGTCCCAACTGCAACGGCCGCAACCCTTGCAACGCGCAGTTCTACCTCCCCTTTAGCCAAGGTTCTACTCCTTCTTAGTCCCTGCACATTCGAAGTAATGTGAGAAACACAACCGGTATCAAATACCCAAGAAGTAGATGTTGCTAAATTAATGTCAATGACATAGATACGAAGAAGAAGCCCCGGACTTCTTATCATTCGATACTTTGGGCGATTACGCCTCCAATGGCCAATTTGACCACAATGGAAGCACTTGGCATTTGCGGCCACCTTTGGCTTTGCCTTTGCCGTGGCTTATCGGCGATCTTAGCGGCAACTTGCTTGCCCTTGTCTTGCTTTTTCTTGCCAGCCCATTCCTTCTTAAAACCCTTCCCCTTTTGAACCATAAGAACTTCCTTCTTTGGTGCAACAGAGATGTTTTGCTCGGCAGTCATGAGCATCCCATGTAACTCAGCAAGGGTTTTCGACACCCCATTCATATTGAAGTTCAAACTAAAATGGTTGAAGCCTTCATGTAGGGAGTATTGTATGATGTCAGTAGCCAACTCTTGGCTATAAGGAAAGCCCAACCTCTCCATTGTCTCGAAATAACCAATCATTTCAAAGACATGAGTGGCGACTGGCTTGCCTTCGACTAACGCACACTCAAGAATAGCCTTGTGAGTTTCATACCTCTCTATCCGAGCTTGTTCTTTGAAACATGGTTTTCATTTGTCGGATAATACCGCAAGCATCCAAGCTTGCAAACCTCTTTGAAGGCTTGGTTCCATAGCCGCGAGCATAAGGCAGGTAACAATTACCGACCTTTCTGCAATGGCCTTGTGGGCCGCCTTTTCGGCTTCAGTAGAGGTGGTCGTTAAAACCGGGATCGGGGTTTCAAGAACATCCTCTCGACCTTCGGATCTAAGAACAATTCTCAGATTCCTTTCCTAATCAAGGAAGTTGTTCCCGTTCAACTTATCCTTTTCAAGGATGGAACGTAAGTTAAAAGGTGAATTATTGTTGTTACCAGACATGATATCTACATAGAAGATGCAAAAGTAATGAGTATGTTTATCATAATAGCTTTTAACAAATTTTAAACACTTTAAAATAAAAGCTATGCACTTGACCAATTTTAAAAGTGTCCCCTTTTGAATCAAGTGATTCTAAGACCCTATCAAACATGATTTATAAGTGGACTTTGGCCTCAACTTAAAACCAAATTTAAAAGGTAAGTAAACTCCTTTACTAATTACAACAATTGTAATTCTTAGTTGATGGGTGATTGCTAAGGTGATGAAAGTTCCCAGGTAAGGAAGTTACCCACAATGTTGGGGAAAGCCTTCCTAATCCTAGACAGAACTTGTCACCCAAACACAAAAACCCAACCCTTTGCTTCAAAATCCAAAACCGTTTTGATGATTTTGTTGGGCCAAACCAAACTAAACATGCAAATTTCGGAAATTTACTCTACTTAGCCCAAGATTGGAAGTAACACTTTGCTTTGGCAGAACCTATTACTAACGATCAAGATTTTAGTAGATGTTTATTTGGAAAAGCAATTACCCAATATTAGCTTTAGGGACCTAAGTAAATTATTATGTGATTTAATTACTAGTGAACTCATTGCAAAAATAAATCACATGCATAATAAAACTTAGAAAGCATTCAAAAGCAATATTTAAATGCATAAAATAAAATGTGATCCTAGTATGGCCCCTAACCCTAAAGACTACTCTTTAAGGCCTCCATCCTTGAACCACCTTGGATCTACATCCTTGTGCTCCATGGAAATGAAAAACATCGGATCTCCATCCTTGAATCACTTCAACTTGAATATTTTTTTGAAAATTTAAACTAATATTACAAAAATACCAACGATGCATAGATCGTATTTAAATTACAAAAATACATTAACGATACACAGATCGTATTTTCTATCCAAGTTTGGGCCATACTAGTCACCGCATGCATTCATAATATCATATATATAAAACATGCATTTTAATCAATTATTAAAATAAATTATTATGCTTTACAACTTTAAACATAATAACACCATCTAGATTTAATCTCATATTAAATCAAATGGTTAGTACCTTAAGACAAATTTTAATCATATTAGAATTTATCTCCCAAGGGCTTTAAAATATTAATCTAACAAATTTAATCAACTATTAAATTTAAAGAAAAATACATAAGCACTCTAAGGCACCACATATATTTTAATCATATTAAAATATAAACATAACATGATATTCAATCACATATACTAGCATGAAAGAATTAATCAACTTATTAAAACTAACATCCTAACATAAAATTAAATATCATATAATAAACTCCCAACATAATTTTAATTCATTTAAGCATTAGCATAGGATACCAAGCATAAAAGCTACTTAATATGCATTAAGGAAATAAACGGATTTAATCGTTTTAATCCGTTGAAAACAAGAACCAGCCGTTATGGCCAGTGCGCAGGTCGCACCCCGCGAGCAGGATGGTCGCACCCCGCGACCAGGGTCGCACCCCGCGACCAGGCTCTGCCTCCGTTTTTCAATCTCAATTCAGGTAATTTTAATCGATAAACACATGATTTTCTTTATACAGTAAAACATTTTTATGCATAAATAAATCATACTCGGCCTCTAATTCAAGAATTCATGCCATGAAATTATACATAATCAAATTAAGCATAAAAACTCAAAGCATACAATTCATGAATCATACATATATACATCATATTCTAATTAACAACTTAATTAAAACATGAAATAATATAACAATTATATATATATACATGTATTGAAAAATGTATAAACAACTTTTATACTCCCACTAGATTAAAATCCTATTATCTTAATCATGCAAACAATATCCTCATGCTAATACCCTCCCCTAAATGAATTATAATGGAGGAAAACATGCATCAACATGATCATATTAATCTATGCAATAGGCTAACTGATACCACTGTAGGAATTTAGATGCTTAATGCGGAAAACGAGTATCACATACTCAAACATCTAACACCAAGATTTTTGCATAAATTAACATGAATCTATAAAGAGTATAGAATATACCTCTTGATGCGTGAATTCCACTTCCACCCCGTGCCTTCTAGTGGAGATCCTTTAGAACGTCAAACATCGTTCCTCTAGTGTTGGTCCACGAACAACCCTTAGATCACCACGTATGCTAGTACGGAAGAGAGAAGATCTTGCTTTTGAGGTGTCTATGGCCGAATGAATGGGAGAGATGAGAGCAAAAGAAAATCAGATTTTCTCTTACTAAAGTGATGTAATCTCTAACTCCTTTGTAACCCCCATATCAATATATAAGGTGGTTACAAAGAGGTGTTTTCATGAGGCTTTATTTTGCCTCATAATGTCATACATTATGAGCATAATAAACTCATGAGTTACAACTCTTCCATCCATCATAAAACCGCCCAACCCATTTCACAAATGGATTTGGGTAATATCCAAGGGTTGTCACATTGTGTGACCTCATTGGACCCAATACATATTAGTAGTTGGCCTAAATATACTAGCCCAACAAACCGCAATTAGCTTCTAGCAAAACGTTGCGGTTACCTAATATTATTGAATATATTATCTTCATAATCTGTCCATATACATTTAGTTCGCTACACTTGATCGAGGACAAAATCCTTCAAATACGTCTAGTATGGACTGTATAGTACAGATACTTGTTCCTAAGTCCTAACCACCACCCTTTGCCCTACTTCCCACACTTACAAATTACAACCACAACCAGTTGGTCTTATAGCTTGAGCCTGAGCCCGAGCCCAAGCCCGAGCCCGAGCCTGAGCCTGATGGGTTCACGGTGGTTTGGGTCTAGTGGTTAGATGGATGGTACATAACTGCATATATACCCCATAGGCTGATAGGAGTATGTGGCTGTGGGCCAACTGGAAGGTTGAGGAGAAGGAACTTCCTATTTTTTTTCTTTTTTAGAAAAAAAAAAATCTTGCCATTTAATGCCTTTTCCAAATGAAGTACTATTCGTTTTATTTAAAATTGCAACATTTTTTTTTTTGCATATAAATTAAAGAGGATGATCGAGAGAGAGTGAAAATAGAATTGTTACAACTTGTGTACAATTTCTGTAATAAGAATATGTTGCACCCTCTAAAATACGAGGAAATATGATATTGTCATTTCAAAAAAATTATAATTGCAAAGTCAGAAAAAAAGATGTAAGTAATATATGACCCTTATTAATATGAAGTTAGGTTTTACTTTTATTTTATCTTGAAGGCTCGTGATATTAGACTCCACTTATGTTTCCAATGCAGTTACTAAAGTTTGATACTTTATGAGGAATTTTAACAGGAAACTTTGGGATGAGATTTAACATTAATGGTTATATAAATTATGCATGTTGTTTAAATCTCGTACTATTCCAAACAAAATATTTTTTCCCAAAAAAATATTATCGTAATAATGAATCATTCAATATTATTTAACAAATAAAATTTAATTGGTTGTATTAGATTTCAATAGTGACAAAAGTAACTGTGATGTGTTTGCATCTAATACATGTTGGTAACAAAAAAATATCCTTAAAGCGAAAAAAGAAGTGCACCCATTTAGATATTAATAAATGGTGGAATCAAAAAATCATAAGAGTTTTACTTTCCCTCTATTTCTATTGGATGGATATCCAATGGGCAACAATTTTAACAAAGATAGAGGTGATAAGCTACAACGTGTTTGGATCCTCTAGAGTTCTAAAAGAACTCTACAAGGTAGAGTTTGAGCAATATCAACCATTGAATAAAAAAGCAATGGCTCATATTCAAAGCTCCTCCTATTTTTTCTCATCAAATCTACCCCTTATTTTTCCCTTTCCACCAATATGAGCCATTGCTTTTAAAATGTGGTTTAGATACAACTCTACCTTATAGAGTTTTATTAAAACTCTAAAAGATCTGGACTCAGCTACAACTGATGGAGTTATAAGGTTTAGCTGGCTTGGTAGTTACTTGTGCTTGTAGTCAAAATTCATGAGTAGTAAGCTAGTCTCCAGATTTTAACAATGCAGGTTGAGCTTAGCTCAAAACCTCTAAAATTCCCGAATATATGACCAAATTTGAAACGAATAATTTACTTAACCATGAAAACTAATGTAGATCTAAGAAACTACAAAATGAAAAATACAAACATAAGTCATTAATTCTTTTTATTATTATTAGGATGGTATATTTTTTTTATAGGATGGTATATATTGAATCACGATTGGCTAACAACTTGTTACAATGCGACCTCAATGGCAGTCATAAGGCTTACAGTGTAGCAACTTTTTGCCACTAGTAGTGGTTAACAAAATACAGGGGGATTAACACCAAGCTAGAAATTTATCCCTTCTTTGCAATCCTTGTTTTGCCAGCTTGTCTGCTACGACATTGGACTCCCTTCCTTTGTTTATAATATTGAACTCATTTTCCTTCATTGTTGCATTATGTATGTAGTTCAATATGAAGTTTAGGTTCCAAGGGCCACCATTTTTTGCATTACACCATCGAACCGCATTGACCAAATCCGATTCAATAATGAAGTTAGAGGTTTGATAAGGTCATTGTTGAGGGATATTGTAATAGCATGATGAATTGCTAAAATTTCAGCATGATTAATTTCCATGAACAAAATGGAGCTTGAGAATAGATACACAAATTTCAGTGGGCGTCTCGAAGAACCCCCCTATTGATGATTGAAGGTGGAGAGAATTACTAGATGCATCCACATTCCATTCTAGGAATTAAAATGGAGGGGGGAACCCAATTGCTCAAGGAGGATATGAAAGAGAAATAGGGTGTTGGTATCGGATGTGCATTATGTTTGAGGCACGAAGGATTAAGCAAAATGTCGTCGGATCCGTGAGGGAAGTTGTCCCCCCACCCCTTTATCCACCAGCAGCTTAATCCGAGAAGGATTAAATCTTGCAGTTGAGTCAAAGAACAAGAGACATTTTCAAAGGTTCCGACATTTCTCTCCTTCCAAATAGTCCACGTAATTATGAAAAAAATTATAGTCGATATCTTCTTGAAGAAAACTCCATGTTTTGGGTATTGCCATTGATCAAATGCATCCCTAATAGAGTGAGGAAAAGACCATTAGAGTCCCCCATAAGTTGAGCCACCAATTCCAAAGTTGCCAAGAATATAGACAATGAAGTAGATGATTATTGCATTCCGGGTTTGAATTGCACAACACACAGTTGACTTCTGTAGATGGAATTATACCAATATCAGCCAACTCAACCTTGGTGTTGAGTTTTCCGAGGAGGGCAAACTTAGTAAAATCGGATATTTTTGTCGCTCTGTGAAAATTTGAATCTGGACACTCGATACTCGAACTTAAATCCAGATCGTTGAACTAAGTTATTCAAGTTGCTCGACTCATTACCACCTTTATCAACCCCTGGCCCCTCCTTTCTAAAATATCTAGGGTACCTAGGTTTCACCCCAATCAAACCCTTGTACCTCGAGTCAGCTCACGGCTCCCAGCCAAAACTTTCAAGGACCACAAACTTTCAAAGCCTAAAATATGTAGGACACCTATAAAAGCAAAGGAAAAGAGAAACGCCTTTTTCTTTTAGGACCACAAACATGATATGAGCTACGGCCTTGAGAATTAAATAAAGATAAGTACACAGTTACCCGCACATCGGATTAGACCATTATTGTGCAATGTTATTTAACATGGTTTTGCTTGGTAGTACTGCTTTGCTGATTGGCCTCTCAGCACTACCGAAAGCCACTCTTTTGTAAAGTGCCGTTGTACCTCAAACATGTCCCAAACATGCAGACACCCACTATACACACTCTTTTTTTTTTTTTTTAATTAAGCAATCCATTATTACTATCATCTTTAGAGCTAACCCTAATCAATACCCACACTTATAAAGCCACATGTTTTATTTTGTATACAATAGTTTTCAGCAAGATAAATTTCTAGACTGGCCCAGCATTATGCCCTTTCCTTTCGCTAATGTGCAACTTGTAAGGCTTGTTTACCATAACTTATTTAAAACTTTCTTTGTATAAGATTAGTTCGAATAACCACCAGATAAGGGTTCAGTATGCAACTTACAAATGACTGTTTACCATAATCAACTAAAAACTCGAAGAGTGTTTGGTAATTGGCTATTAGGTTGCTCATTCGTTACTCTTTTAGTTTTTTTTTTTTCATATGATTGATAAAATAACTTGTAGAGGACATTGTAAACGCTTTTTTGGGTAGCTTTAAGCTACAAAGTAAAAAACTAAGTTTACATTTTACAAGCTCTCTAGATTGACTTTTGGCTTTTACACTCATGTTATATTAACGCCATCACCAAAAGCTGATTGCACCAAACATATTCGTAGATAACCAATAGTCAAACAACCTAACATAAATGGCCGATACAAACAAATGTTCAAACCAACTAAGCAAAATAAGTCAACAACCAATCTGTTTCTCAACCCAAGACTAGTCATTACATTATTCTTTACTTCTATGAAAGGATATAAAATATGTCCATGTGTAAATTCTTTATGATAGTTGAATCATTCATAGTCAAACACAAACTATATATCTACATATATCCTAAAAAGGTTGCCAGATTATGTAGAAGTTTGGAAATATTGGTTGGTGACTGATCTTAATGTTACACTGTACTAAGATTAGTACGAGTGAAAATAAAAGTCTTCGGAGAGCTTTCGACTAAAACTATACTACAAGCTTAAATGTCGAGACTATTAAGGAATTTAATTTAAAGTATTTACAAAGTCCTTCTAGACATCAATGATTTTACTTGCTCACACATCGATTGGAGAATACAATATGAAACATCAAGGAGAACACTATTGCCACTAAGTAACTCTTTAATGATTAAGTTATATTTGTATTAGGTGATCTTCAACCTTTTTATTATTCACACGCATAAAAAAATCTGACACAACACCTTGTTTGTCAACTCTACAACTATTTGGTACAGAGATTGCTTGAAGCTTCATATATGTAGTAGTAGCCATGACATTACTAGCTTCTTAGAGAAACTACTACAAATATCATGATGTTCATTGTTTGTGAAGATGAAAGCAAATTTATTCAAATACGTAAAGATTGTATACAAATGTATCCTACATAGCGCAAGGAATTACTAGTTGATGGTATTAACATGTTTGATTAGCTGTAATAGTATTAGCAGCTTTAACTGAGTGTATTAACGGAACAAGAGAATTAGACAAGTGGCTGACAACTAATTGTACTCTAGCCTAATATTCATTTCACGTCAATATTACCAAATCTCATCCCCTCTTACCAAAAAATCATCCCACAAGCTTTTTCAAAATTAGAAATTTAAGTCCAAATAGCTCTTCTAATCCTCTACTTCTTAAACACCGTCATTAGAGGACTTGACTAGCCAATCCTCTAAATTATATTCGATCATCTCTTTTTATCAAATAAATAATCATTAAAATGGTCAAATCTTCTAACTTTATTTAGAATATTCCACGTAAATAAGACAAAAAAAAAATACAGAGAGAGCACCACTTTTGAACCTACAACACGTTCACCAAACCGAATTGAAGAGAGGACAAAAGAAAACATTAGCAAAAGTTGCACTTGACTCCTACTCCAAAAAATCAAGAGAGAAAGGGACTGGAGAAGAGTAGGATAAGGAACAAACAAGCACAAAACACTTGTTAGTGAACATCAATTTCCCAAAAAAATCATCATTCATCTGCGACAGAACTCTTAACAATTCATCTGGAAAATCTTTAACTTCGGTGTTATCTCGCAGGTATGTGCAGTCCTCTCAAGTCTCAACTAGTATAATTTCAACAAGTAAAGACTAAAGAATGATGAATCCTCATAAATGTTTGATTGGCAAAAGCCCAGCTATTATAAAAACTATTAACTATGTTCTTGAACTTTTGATGCTCAAGTGCTACCTGACCAAGGTAGAAAAAGTACTATGAAACAATTAATCATTGAAGTAATAAAATGACTAAAAAAAAAGGGAAAATTTTAAGGCAAAGCTCCATATTTTAGTTTACACAATTAGAGCAATTTTCATTTTCTTTCTAGCAAAATACTACCTCCATTTTTTTTTTACTTGCAACATTAAAGAACATAAATTTTTACCGGTAACAAACTAGATACATAACAAAAGTAACTAAGATGAAAAACTAGATTATTTACCTCTTCATAAGTCATAAACATCTTGTTAATAACATAAGAAAGGTGCTTTTTTATTTAAGAAGACAAAAGTTGCTTTTTTTTACTACTAATAAACCAGATACATGGATCAAAAAATAAAAAGCCAGATACATGGAGCCATTACTTTTGAGCATGGGTTCATTATTGGAAGAAAACATTTACCTGAATTAAAACACATAACAAAAGCTTTACTTTATAACCTTTAGTGGTAAGGCCTGCACAAAGTAAACCATTAAAACCAACAACCATTTTGATATAACAGAACCACCAAACTAAGCAACAAACAAGATAACATCCGACCGACAAAAGCACCCAGACACACTCTGAAAGTGTTTGATCATATAAGTCGAAGATACGAACGTCTCTTGCTCTAGTATGGGTACCAAATATCTTAACAAAAAGGTTAGGCATGTAAGATCACAAAATTCCCAATTGAAATAACATTCTGATCCAACAAATTTGACAACTAAAGGCAGCAACCATTTGTTTATCCTTTACTTGAGCATAACTCATTTCATGGCCAAGTGTTACTTCAAGACAAACCCCTAATAAGGCAAGAGGACAACTTAATCAAATCTAGTAAGACAATTATGTGATGCACACTGGAGATTGATTTTTATGTTTAGAGTGCAAACTCCTAACATAAATGTCTAAGCACTCTTGAGAAAATCAGGTATAATAACAATTCAAAGCTGAATGACCAATACGAAAACAAGTAGATTAAAAAATGACCGAGTTATGTGTATTTAATTAACAATCTTGTAATGCAAGGGCACACTATTTTATTCACTTTTAGGTTGGTTGGGCATTTTGCCCACTAGTTGGTAATAACCTACCTCCACATGAGCATAGGCATAGGTTTGATGCTCAGGGGACAAATTAAGTTCCAGAATCAAAACATCTCTTACTACGATATCCGGGAGAATATTCAAACTAGACCGTGTATTTGATAGACTAGGGCAATATATATATCATTTAACGGGGGGTCTTATCAATGTTAATGGAGTTGGTGGTTTTAGGAATTACCAATGCTTATATTAATGGAATCCAAAAGTGTGTTTTCCCAGATTATGGGCTCCAAGAAGCATCTCTACCATAAGATATGATGCAATCCCAATATGTAGGGGGGGGTCTAAATAAGGATGTTTGTAATTTCTTACCATTGTGTTTGTGTTTTGAGTAATTTTTTATACACACTAGGTCTTAAGTTAGGAATCAGACGTGGATGCCTTGTATGTCATCGTATGTAAAAATACAAAATAATAACTTTCTTTGAATCAAACAAAACAAATAATATGAAATGATATTCATAATACCATAAAATATATCAGCAAGACGTCAACTTCCTGCTGATCAGTAGTTCATCATTCATATCCGAAAATCCTGTTTGTCCAGTCTTGATAGTTAAAAGCAACCTGCAAAGACAACCAACAACTAAATTTCGAACATATGATCATTCATTTGATCATCATGGTAAACCAAAGAAAGAGTCAGCTAAGTTACAGTTCTCAGTTCTCACCGTTGTTTATGTTCACAGCAGAAAGCATGATTATTCAATACATCATTATTACCCCGTTAAGACAATATAACAAAGAAAGTAACCAATTAAGTGGGCACATTCACAAGAACATCATGACCTTCTAAAACATGAAAAAGGAGTTTGTCTGAGACAGAAAAAGTGATTAGGAATTTATTAAAATTAGTACTGCAAGATCGGTTATACAGCAATATCACCACAATGAATATAATTATAAGACACCATCCGTAGGTGAATGCATTGATTACTCGGCATACTTGTAAGCTAAGTGGCTTACTGGTGGAAATTGAATATAGAAACCTTTGCAATCCACTGATAAAGTAGAATAATAAAATGAAAAATGGTGATCAAAGCACCCACTTCATTAAAAGAACCTTAGTGCAGAAGAATGCATTTGAAAGTGAAAAAAAGGAAAGAAAAGAGCAACAACTCCATAAAGACATATAGCTGTATTAGGCTAAATCAAAGAAAAGCCAAACAATACAATAATCAAATCTAATCCTTCCAGTCATATATATACTTCTAGTAAACTCGTACAGGCCAGCAAATATACCTTGGACACTTAAGAAAAACAGATAGAAAGAAAAGCAAGAAGAAAATGAGTCACCGATACAAAATCTGCTTATCCCCATACACATTATTATTGAGGAGGGAAAGGGTGGAGATCGTATAAAACATCATCATCATGCTACTCCTTTCTACAACTTTTCGCCATATACTCGGCCATAAATCCTTACACAGCTAGGACGATTTGGAGCTGATGGAAGCAATATGATAAATGCTAAACACGAGAGCTGTCAATTAACTACAAACAGCCAAAAGGACCAACAACCTCTACAAAGCCATCAAACCACATAAAATGCTACTACAAAACACAATATGATAAATGATACTCCCCTCAAGATACATATATAGACTCAACATTAACACAATCAAGACAACCATAGTACTTAACCAACAATACAATACTCCCTAGAAATAAAGCCCTGATTTGTTCACCTAAAGATTACCTTCACAGCAACTTCAAAGTATTGGCAACACTCCCTCGATGAAACTAATCTCTCAATACCCCCAATTGAAAGAGCTAACGAACTGACCAGAAGTCTACTCAGACTTGTGCAAACACTAATATCCAACTGTCTTCTGAGTTCCGACAATGAAGGCCCCCGCATACAAGTAATGGGATACAATATAAGCTTACATTTTTAACATGCTTCTTTAAAAAGTAACTCCTTACAAGAATGTTGAATGATGTGATGATGAACCCTTAAACACTATCCTTACAAAAGGGATGAAAAATCACCCTAAGAAACATGATACTGGAGCTAGCTAACATAAAAAATCTCCAATGTTCTTAGATTTTACCCATAGTGATAAACGTTCTGGCCACCTTTTTCCTCAAAGCACAAATACAAATCTGACACTATAAGATTAGAACATATTGCCTCAAACGAGCAATAAATTATTAGTTAAATCAAGCTCAGATATTCTCCAATGCTGAGTTCTGGCCTAGAACTAGAATTTCATGCCCTAGTTCATGTTTTTTTAGGAGCTTAATGGACACTCATCCTACATTTTAGTTTCGGTGATGACAAATTTGATTGAATTCTACCTATGATCATTTCCACAATGGTAGAGGGGTCAAAACATTCAAATAATGATCCTTTTCCAATATCATGTAGAATTATGTACCACCATCTCTACGCCATGACTACTCGAGCATCTTACACGTTTATACACCCTTACAGATATACTGCTTTAACCTAGTGAACCACAAATCAAAAATACCATCTTATCTTTGCTTGATATTAAATTATTTGAACTCGAGGTAGGACTAGCATCACATAAATAAACATATCTTCCACCCAAAAAGACAGTCACAAGGCAGGAATATATGTCATATGATAGAAAGCACCATCAAAGAACAATAAAGAAAAAATAAAGACTTTCTTAAGACCTCTCTATTAACACCAATAAAAAAGGATAAAGAACGAAAAAAGGTTCTTAACTACAGAAACAGCACAATCAGAATCATCTTTGTGATCTTCTTTTTTCTAAAGACACATAAAAGATTTCCTTATTGTCTTCCTTCAAACTCAAAATTAGCCTTCCCAAAATGTATTAAAGTAACAACAATCTGCATACAATCATATAAAAGAAGCCTCAAAAAGCAAGCAACTATTTTGGCATTAACCAAAAAAGAACAGCAAAGCATGCATGACAGTTCATCAACAAAAGAACTCACCAGCCAAGCGCTAAGACGTTCATATAACTGTCTTACATATGGAGGATCACAAGTAGTACAATAATTTTCTCATTCACCATACATGCTAAGCTCTGATTTTCAAATTCCTTGTTCCCTTTTCTGAATTAGAGACACAAAAGAAATAATCTTTCCCTTTGCCTTTCCATCGGTACCCTTCAAACTCAAAATAAAGTTGTCACAGTATACTCAACAACTACGTTGCTCAGACACACACAAGGATGCAGGTACATAATATATGGACATTGGACAACATAAAAATCCTATAAAGACAGGCATACGTGTTTTGGACATTGGCACGAAAATTGCATAGTTTTTTTTAGAATATATATATTCTTTTAACATACATCATTGCCAACTTTTAGTTATATAATTTTATTAGTTTAGTTCACCAATGCAAAATCACCTATATGGAAACTCTTCCTCCTCAAATCATCAACACTAACTTGTTAACCAAACTATATTCTACATTCAATCTATAAGAGAGCCTTTAACAGGAGGTATCTATTTAATATGAATCACATAGTAAATAATAATAATAATAATAATAATAATAATAATAATAATAATAATAATAATAATAATAATAATAAAGAAACATGACAATTAAGAAACAAATAACACCATGATCAAACTCTTATGGCCCTTTTGTAAGGCGATAATACATGGTGATAATAGCAATAAATTTATAAGTAAATTTCTAAAGATAGTCTCATCCCAATGTCTATCTTAATGCTAGTCATACCTCTTTTTCATCATATATATCAATTACTATCTAATACCACTTTAAATTATAATAATAATAATTAAAAAACATGACAATTAAGAAACAAATAGCACCATGATCGAACACTTATGTCCCTTTTGCAAGCGATAATACATGATAATAGCAATAGATTTCTAAAGATAGTCTCATCCCAATGTCTATCTTAATGCTAGTCATACCTCTTTTTCTTTATAAATTTTAATTACCATCTAATACCACTTTAAAAGTGATATTGGATGGTAATGAAAATTTATGGGGAAAAACACGTTTTGGGCCGAAGTTCCATTACCATGTGCATTGCGTGAGACATTCCAAACAAAATCACATATAATTTCATCACCATACCCCCTTCTATTACCAGCTAACAAACTTGCCTTTAGTGTCTTGTCTATAACTTTTGGTCACATGGGGTTCTACAAGTAGAAAGAGTGTGCTTACATACCTGCAGCCAATGCGAATAAAACTTAAGCGGACACGTAATTGAAATATATACCAGTAAAGTTCTTCCACCGTGTTGTCCAGCTTCCGATGTTTCCAGCAGCAACAAATGCAACAACATCATGTCATCTTTTGGTGAACCAATCAACAAAAGTCATGCTATTAGTGATTGTAGGATGGATCATGTCATGATTTCAGTACTAGATATACAATGGCTTCTTAGCTACTAAATTCAACAAAAACTACTTGACCATTTATTCATATTATAGAAAAAGATATTCAAATATCAATATCAATATTAATTTGAACAAGTCAAAATGAAATAGTGCAAGTTAGAGGCTTTGACCTCATTTATAAATTACTTCTGAGACACAAAACCAAGAAAAATTCAAAATGGTGTTGACTCATAGTAGTCTTGTTGCCTAATTCTGATTGCATGATTTACCCAACTCCAGTCATATTAAAGCACCATAGAGTTTATCAAAGACATGATATGTCATATGATAATGACAATTTGGCATGAAATCTAGCATGAAATTGAAGTCCATAACTAAATTCAACAACGAAAATGCAATCCATCTATAACAACACATTATCAACGACAAACGAAAACAACATGTCATCTACCAACAGGTAAAAAACACTAAGCTATCAAGTTCCACATCTTTTCATACACTCTCAGCCACTAGACACAAACCCTTCCCAAAAATTCACTAAAATCAATGATCAAGCCCACATACAATATAGCACGGCGGAACCAAAATTCACCCATCTATCGAATGCAACAAGACGCGCTCCAATTACTCCTCAGATCCTCAACAAGAACCAATTAAACTTAATCTTGTAGCTTCATCTAGAATGCTTAAAAAAGAAATTGTTGATTCGAAAACATACCGACAATCGATTCAACAATCAAACGGTCTCCTCATACTCTCGATTGAAGTAGGCTGCAAAATCAAGGGCTCACAGTTTGCAACAACATAACAACTTAACTTATCAAAAAAACAAGTGGGAAGAGAGAGAAAGTTCATTATCTTCCTCAAAAGAAGCCATTGATTCAGGCCAAACGGTTATCGAATCGACGGCCGAGGACCAACATAGACTATATCGCATGCGCAACAACAACATAGAGAATCATAAATTCATAATCACAAAAAAAAATATAAACAAAGAAGAAGGTTTCGTTGGGTAATGAAGCTATAATAATAATAACACTAAAACCTAATTATACTTAATTAGCTAGGCTATATCCCTAGATATGAAGCTGATTAGCATGGTCCTGTACTGTATTAAATCTGCCCCCTATCCTCAAAAGTCACGCAATTAATTTTATTCATAAAAATAATATATAGTTCTGTAGTAGCACTATTTCATCCAACAACAAAAAGAATTAGTTTACAAAATCTGATCAGCATACAAACTGCAAAATTAAACAAAAACAACATTACCATATCATACTTTATGTTAATGCAAATAAAATGAAACAAAAAAAGTGTGGGGTTGGAATATTAAGGGAAGCTGACAGAAAGAGCAGTGAGCACAAAAAAGGAATAGTATAGAGATGATATATTTGATACAATTATATAGTACTTCTATCTATATAAGTATAACTGCTTTCTTCTTCTCTGATTTTCTCTTTTGTTGTTGTTGTTGTTGGTATTTTTTGTTTGGGGATATGCTATACCATTTCTGCCTTTCTGTGCTCACTCTCTTCTGTCAATTTCTCACTCCTCCCATCAAAAAAACAAAGGAAATCTAACACAAAAGTTACCAAATTGGGAAAGTTTAACAAAAACCCAAAAATCAGGAGAATTTTTTTAGCCATACAGATGCAAATAAAAAGAAAGTGCAGATTTCAGATCTGCAAACTGTACTAGTTACCCAGGTTTTATTTTTGTGACACTCACAAAACCCTATCTTTTTTTTGTACTTTTTTTTTGGGAGTGTGAAGATTTAAAAGGGGAAAAAAAGAGGAAGAAAATCTAAAGATTATAAAAAGATAGTACACATGCAGAAAAAAGAAAAGGGTGATCTTGAGATAAATCAAACAGTAATTAACATTAACACACACAAATAAGCAGGATTAACGCAAGAATCTGATGCATAAAAGAGGAGAGAGAAAGAGAGAGAAAGAAAGGGGTAACTGGGTAAGGGACTAAGGGGTTGTTTGGATGTAGTTAATTCTTATAGGAGGGAGTTGGGGTTAAGGGAGAGGGTGAAGTGAAGGAAATGTATGTGTGTGGTGGGGGTGGGGAAGGTACAAAGCAAAGTTTTTATTTTTCGAGAGAAAGAAAGAAGGGAGATGTTTGTGGGTTGTATTTTGGAGTGATTGGATGGCATGTGGCAACGTGTGGGTCTCTTATGATCCCTGTCATTTCTTTATTTTGGTTTCCTATGTGTACTATCTATATCATCTTTCAATAAGGTTTTTTCATTTATTGTTTTCCCAATGTAAATTATCACCCATTTATTTTCTCTTATTTAATTGATATGAGAAAACATAAAAAAAAAAAAAAAGAATTAGACCTTGTTCTTTTGGACCAAATTTCTATAAATCAATGGAAATTTAGTCCAGTTTATACTTTTGAAATAATAATCTAATATCAAAATATATCTGTACAAGTATGGAGAATGATTGTGTTAACCTAATTAGGTTAACCCTGGCATTATAATATATATAGGGTACATTACAGACCTAATACGATTAGAATTCCTTTCTATCTTGCGTATATACAATATTACACTAATACACCCCTCAATCTTTACGAGGTGAAACAAACGGATAAATTGGAACGATGTTTGATAAACAAATCAGTAGCTAGGCCTTTAGTAAAGATATCAGCAATTTGCAACTATGTAGGAACATGACGAACCAGCAGACCTCCTTTGGCAACCATTTCACGAACAAAATGGTAATCAACATCAATATGTTTGCTTCGATCATGATGAATGGGGTTAGCTGTGATATATGTAGTAGAGACATTATCACAATACAATATCACAGGACGTCGAAGGAAGTAACCAAGATCAACAAGTAGTTGCCGGAGCCAAATAGATTCGGTAGCAGTGTACGCGACTACACGATATTCAGCTTTAGTGGAGGATTTAGAAACAGTAGGTTGCTTTTTCGAGCGCCAGGAAATCAAGTTCTTTCCAAGGAAAACCGTATAACCAGTAGTGGAACGACGAGTATCAGGACAACCCGCCCAATCTGCATCAGAGTAGGCAATAACAACAGTAGGAGAACTGCTGCTATGTAAGAAGAGACCACACTCCAAAGTGCCTTGTAAATATCTGAAAATTCTTTTCATAGCATGAAGATGAGTAGTACGAGGAGCATGCATAAACTGAGACACTATATTAACAGCATAAGCAATATCTGGACGAGTCATAGTTAAGTATTGCAAATCACCAACCATACTACGGTAATTTGTTGGATCAGCAAGAAGGTCTCCGTCAAGAAGAGACAATGTAACTCTAGAGACAACAGGCGTGTGAACTAGTTTGACAGTATGAAGATGGAATTTACGAAGTAAATCAGAAACATACTTATTTTGAGACAGAAATAACCAGATGGGGTACGCACAACCTGAACACCTAGAAAATAATGAAGATCCCGTAAATCCTTCATAGCAAACTGAGAAGAAGGACAGAGATGAATTTGTGGACTAGAGCATAACTACTACCAGTAAGAACAATGTCATCAACATATAATAGAAGGATAATGAGATGACCACGAAATTTGAGAGTGAACATGGAAGTGTCACAACTGCTGCACTTGAAACCAGTAGATAGTAAGAAGTTGCTGAACCGAGAGAACCAAGCTCGAGGAGCTTGTTTCAAACCATAAATGGACTTACGCAGACGACAAATATGAGTGGGTTTAGATGGGTGAACAAAACCTGGAGGTTGACGCATGTAAACCTCTTCATGAAGAAAACCATGAAGAAAAGCATTTTTGACATCTAATTGACGAATGGACCATTTAAGAGAAACATCAATAGTAAGAACTAAGCAAACAGTAGTTGGCTTAACAACAGGACTAAAGGTTTCAAAGTAATCAATACCTGCCTGCTGGTGATTTCCAAAAACAACAAGTCTCGCTTTGAATCGCTCCACAGATCCATCAGAATTGTATTTGATCCGATAAACCCACTTACAACCAAGTAAATTCTTATCATAGTTGCGAGGTACCAATTCCCATGTATCATTTTTAATCAAAGCCGTATATTCATCGAACATAGCTTGATGCGAACGTGAGTCTTTAGAAGCTTGCTTAAAATTAGTGGGTTCATACTCAATGACATCGGCTTTTAAATTCATTAAAAATTTTGGCTTTGTAACACCATCTTTTTACCGAGTGACCATAGGATGTTGATTTAAGACAACCGGAGGAGTATAAGACACTTGGGAAGATGGGGACACATCAGGGGAACAGGAAGAGGATAAAACACTAGAGGATGAAAGAGGGGAGGGAAAAGATGAATTGGTGAGCGAATGGGAAGGGAGCAGCCCAGCAGAAATAACCGACCCAGAGTGGGGAGATGCCGGCCCAGGCGTCGCTGATCCAGCAGCGTGAGAGGAAGGGAGACCATGGGTCGCCGATGGGCAGCGGGGGTGACAGCATACCCATGTGAAGCTGGATCCAATCCAGCGAACGCTGGAGAATCAGCGGGCCAGGCAGGGGCCTCAACATGAGGTGGATCAGGCCCAGCGGGCTGATCAGGAAATCCAAGGGAATAGGGTTTTGGGCTGAGCATAGTATTAGGCGCCTTAGTAGTGCCAAGGGAAGGGGAATGGTGCACAAGGGGAGCATGCCCAACGACGGGAGGGGAAGAAGTACGCGACTCTAAGGG
Organism: Beta lomatogona; assembly: GCA_947646795.1. Lineage (NCBI taxonomy): Eukaryota > Viridiplantae > Streptophyta > Magnoliopsida > Caryophyllales > Amaranthaceae > Beta > Beta lomatogona. Next base: position 2,277,777 of record CANSNZ010001486.1, read on the forward strand.
GACAATACGCACAATAGAAGGCACATGAGGCACATTTGTGGGAGTCCAATCAAGAAGCATAACCGAGGGAGATGTGTAAGGCACAGAAGAGCTGGAACCAACAAGAGAGCGATAAGGGAATTTATGTTCATGAAAGAACACATGACGACTTATATAGACTTTGTTGGTAAGAGGATCTAGACAACGATAACCTTTATAATCCACAGCATATCCAATAAAAACACATTGTTTTGACTTAGGTTGAAGTTTGTTGATTTTGGAATCCATAAGCAAAGGAAAACACGCACAACCAAATGTTTTCAAAAACGAATATGAAGGAGAACGATGAAAAAGTTTTTCAAAAGGAGAGACATCCCCTAGAACCGAGCTAGGTAACCTGTTGATAGAATAAGTGGCAGTGTACGAAGCATCAACCCAAAATTCAGCAGGAAAATAAGAGTGAATAAGCATAGTATGAGCCATTTCAACAATATGACGATGTTTGCGTTCAGCAACACCGTTCTGAGCTTGAGTATGTGGACAGGATTTTTGAAAAACAATACCATTGTCACGAAAATGCTGAAGAAGAGGGGAATTATCAAATTCCCGACCTCCATCACTTTGGAAAATTTTAATTTTGCAATTGAATAAATTTTCCACCATCTTTTGAAAAACAAAGAATTGAGAGTGAGCATCCGATTTGCGACGTAAAGGATAAATCCATGAATATCGCGAGAAATCATCAACAAAAACAACATAATATTTATAAAATTGATTCGACAAAACAGGAGATTGCCAAAGATCACTATGAATTTTATATAATGGATATGGAGAAACATGTTCAACTGGTTCAAAAGGTAATCGATGAATTTTTCCTAACTTCATCCAACACAATCATCATGAAACTTAGAAGTACATGAGATAGACTTATTTGAACATAAAGATCCTAAAACTCTAGATGAAGTGTGACCAAGCCGAGCATGCCAAACATCGCCAGACTCCTTAGTAGCTATCAAAGCAGGAACTGATGACTCATTGGTGACAAGGGTGGGTTGAATTGGATAGACACCTTGCTTACTGGATCCCCGAAGCAGGATCTCCCCCGTTTTCTGGTCCTTAACATAAACAAAATTTTAATCAAAACACACAACACAATTATTTTCTTGACACAACTTGTTAACTGAAAGTAAATTATGTTTCAGATTAGGGACATGACAAACAGATGACAAAGTAAGAGGACGACTTGAAGTTTTTAAAGTCAATTTGCCAATACTTTTAATTGGGAGATAGGTACCATTTCCAACGACAATAGAACTTGACCCAGGGTAAGGAAGAATAGCAGAAAGCTTACCATCCTGAGAAGTCATGTGAGAGGCAGCTCCCGAATCCGGGTACCAAACTGAGACATTTGCTTCACCACCAACAGACAGTACAACTAAGGCACGAGTGACACTGTTTGAGGAAGAAGGAACAAAACTGGAATTGAATCTTTGAGGACAATAAGCAGCTTGATGACCTAGAAACCAACAAAGACCACAAGTATCGGAAGAAGGGGTAGAGCTTAAATTGCCACTTGGCGAAGTATTCCCTGCTGAGGACAGACCATTAGTAATAGAATCAATGCAAGGCGTACTAGAAAATGACAAGTTAGAATATTCGGTTTTTTCACCAGGTACCCCTGAGGTTTCGCAATATTCACCTGGTACTCTCGCGTTTTCAACAATTCACCTGGTGCCCCTGAGGTTTTGAAAAATACTCAGAATACCCTTAATGACTAACGCCGTCAACTCCGTTAGTCATTAAGGCTAAATCAACCAAATTAACCCCCTAACTAACCTAACTAATGCTAATTAACTCTAATTAAACCTAATTAATAACTTTAACCCCTAGTTAACCTATCTCTCTCCCTAACCCCTAACCCCACCACCCCTCCCACCACCCCACCACCCATTGCCCCACCACCCCTGTCCCCCCTTCCCCACCCCTCCCCTTCCCCTCCGTCGGCGCCTACCCCCTTCCCCCTCTCCACCGCCTATTCCCTTCGAATTCCCAGTCCCCACCCCTCCCCTCTCTGTTTTTCGTCGCGCCTAAAACCGAACCCCATCCCCCTCTATTTTCGAATTTCGGGGCTACGAGGGGGAAATCGACCGAGGATGGCAAGCAAACGGCATCGACGGCGACCGAGGACAGCAGTAACACGGTTTCGAGGGAAGACGGAGACAAAGCAGCGGCGAAAGTTAGGGTTAGAGGAAACCGGTGAAAGCAAAGTGAGGCGAGAAAGTGAGAAATTATAAGGGGGGGGGGGGAAATCAACGGGGAAGGGGAGGGGAGGGGGAAATCAACAGGGGAGGGGAAGGGAGAGTGGGAAATCGGCCAGGGAGGGAATGGAGCTTGGGGGGCGGCGGTGGAGGGGTGGGGGATGGCCTACGGTTGTGAGTGGATGGGAGGGAGGGGGGGGGAGGGGGGTGGGGGTGGGGGGCTCGGTTGGGGTGGGTTGGGGGTGGGGGCCGGGGGTGATGGGGTGGTGGGAGGGGTGGGGGTGGGGGGTGGGGCATAGGGGTGGAGGAGGGGGTGGGGCAAGTTAGGTTATTCCCACCACTCACACGGCCATGCGGCCCATCCCCCACCCCCTCCACCGCCGCTACCCCAAGCTCCATTCCTCCCCGGTCGATTTCCCACTCCCCCTTCCCCTTCCCCGTTGATTTCCCCATCCCCTCCCCCTTCCCCGTTGATTTCCCCAGCCCACCCCTTCGATTTCTCACTTTCTCGCCTCTTGCTTTCACGGATTTCCCCTAACCCTAACTTTCGCTTGCTTTGTCTCCGTCTTCCCTCGAAAGCGTGTTCTTTGCCGTCCTCGGTCGCCGTCGATCTTTATTCTTTGCCATCCTCGGTCGATTCCCCCTCGTAGCCCGAAATTTGAAAATAGAGGGGGATGGGGTTCGATTTTAGGCGACGAAAACGAGAGGAGGGGAGGGAGTGGGGACCTGGGGAATTCGAAGGGGAAGGGGCGGTGGAGTGGGAAGGGGTAAGCGCCGACGGAGGAGGGGAGGGGAGGGTGGGGAAGGGGGACAGGGGTGGTGGGAAGGTGGGGCGGTGGGTGGTGGGGTGGTGGGAGGGTGGTGGGGTTAGGGGTTAGGGAGAGAGATAGGTTAATTAGGGTTTAAAGTTATTAATTAGGTTTAATTAGAGTTAATTAGGATTAATTAGTATTAGTTAGGTTAGTTAGGGGGTTAATTTGGTTGATTTAGCCTTAATGACTAACGGAGTTGACGGCCGTTAGTCATTTTCTGAGTATTTTTCAAAACCTCAGGGGCACCAGGTGAATTGTTGAAAACGTGAGGGTACCGGGTGAATATTGCGAAACCTCTGGGGTACCTGGTGAAAAAACCGTAATTAAGTTTTTTTTAGGGTCAAAGTTAACCGAAAGTTGACGGTAGGGTCACGTCAGGTATTTTTCAAAACCTTAGGGGCACCGGGTGAATTGTTGAAAACGCGAGGGTACCTGGTGAATTTCGTCAAACCACAGGGGTACCTGGTGAAAAAACCGTAGAATATTTACTCATACCATTTTGACGTCCCCGATTTGCATTGGTGTTATTGTTGCCAGAACCACGAGCATTGTTGTTACCACTAGTACCACGATTGTTGTTATTGCGACCACCCCCTTTATTCTTGTTATTCTTCCCTTTATTTCTGCCACCGGAATTGTTTTTATTGGAAGAAGAACCAGATGTAGATGACTGAACAATAACTAAAGCATGATGAGAAGAATCAGACCCATCCCTGGAGCTTTTAAGACGTTGTTCATGAAGCAGGAGCTTAGGGCGCAAATCATCAAAACTAAGCGAAAACGGATAATGAAGCAAAGTGGTAACAATGTGATCATACTCAGAATCACGATCCAAACCAAAGAAAGTGAACTGAACTAAGTCTTGATTAGACACAGGACACTGAATTGCAGCAAGAGAATTAGCAATTACTTTGATCTCACGTAAGTAACCATCCATAAGCTGAGATTCAATCTTCTTAATGTGAGACAAACGTCCCTTCAATTCCATGGAACGGGCCATACTTGCATGCATAAAAAGAGATTGTAAATGATTTCAAATATCCACAGAAGTGTGCAAATCATGAACGTCAACAAAAACATCACGAGATAAAGTTGCAAAAATCCATGACTTAACTTGTTGATCAATACGAAGATATTCATAAAAATGCACATTAGGAATCGAATAACGATGCTCATCAAGAATAGTAGAAGGAGGAATAGTGGCAGTACCATCAACTATACCAAGCAATTGATGCGAAAGAAGCAAGCAAGTAATATGCGTTTTCCATAAAAGATAATCTTCAGGAGAAGAAAGAGTGATGGTTACCAAATTAGTTAGATTTGGAGCAGACAACTGGGGAAGGGTGAAAACCGGTGTCGGAACACTAGTGGAAGCCAAGGAAACTGCCCCCGTGGAAGATGACTGCAAGGAGGGATGATGAAACCCCAGCGGAAAACGCATAGATTCACGCACAGGTTTGCGATATTTCTGCGGGCTCGGGATTGGTGAGACACCGAAAATAGAGGTCGGCAGCGAGGGCTGCGCAACAACCGTATACGATTAGAATTCCTTTCTATCTTGCGTATATACAATATCACACTAATAATATCAATGGAATGAAAAGTATTTACTTGAGGAAGAAAAGGGAATTGAATTTCAATGACTTTTAGTTTGGTCCCGTTTAAATTCCATTTGTAAATCTTAGGTCTTGTTTAAGTCTTAAATTTTGCCGGTCGGAAATACAAATCTTAGTTTTCAAAATTTAAAGTCTCCCATCCAAACTTGGCCGATGAACACCCCTTAATATATATATATATACTTCTTATATAGATGGAGGGTAACTCATATGTTTCGAGCATCTATATTCAGAAAATTAGGGTATGTCCACTTTAACTTATTTAAACTTATATCGACTTATTTTAAACAAAATAAACTAGTTTTTAGGCACGGACTATGCCCCGTGTACTTATATATTTCATTTATTAGTATTTTACATTGAAATTATGACACTAATTATTATTTGGTTTTGTGGTTAAGACATTAGTACACAAGTTTGAGGTCATGGGATCAAATTTTATACCATGCATAATCTATTTTTTTTTTTTATGTGGAGTCCATGAAGTCAAAACTCTAAGGGATAGCGCCACCTGGCACAATATCTTGTTGAGGAACACCTTTTAATATATTAGTATAGATATAGATTGTTTTCAGACAATTTAAGACTTGACACGATATGAAGACAATTTCAGACAAAATAAGCTTTTTCAGACAAAGAAAGTCCAGACAAAATAAGTTCAGATTATTTTAGATAAGAATAAGTTCAAATAATACAATTTCAGCCAAAAACAATCGAAATGAACAAAGCTTTAGTCGTGAAATTGGGGTCGTAAAGGATGATCCAATTTTTTTTACCTCTCACTTGTAACAAAATCCATTTAGAAATTCGATCATTAATATACTATATCGTCAAGTTTCATCACCTCCAACTACCTTTCAATCAACTAACATCTATAATAGCCTCATGCTCAAATCTAGCCTTTTTCCCTCCCCTTTCAATATCTCTCTCAATTCGAAAATCCAATATTTGAACTAGTGTCCTTTCATTGATTCTTCCTATTCTGTTGTTCATCACAAATTTTAGTTATTTTCTTGAAATTTACGTGCATGTTATATGGGTTAGTCATCTCATCAAACACACGGTAAGCTTATTTCACCAAATAATTTTCACTTTCTTCAAGGATGATTTTTTTTTGGTATGTGCGTTCATAGACTGAAAAAACCATTGTGATTAATTTTTTTCTTATAAATTTCTTGACCGGAGGAAAATTCAATTTCCTTCAACGCAACCCATTTTTCAGGTGTAAACCAATTTTTGAACAACCTTATGATTTGTTTCATAATGTTCAATCGACGCACTAAAACATCAAATATCAAGGAGAAAAGACCATCCATGTGGGGTTAGTTATACTTTTTGTAGGGAAAACGACAAAGGTATTAGCTAAATGATAAGAACGGTCCCATAAAGTGGGACAAGGGAAAAAAAATAATTGGAATAAGAGACGATAATAAGGAGATGGAATGTTTTTCAGAAAAATAAGGGTTGCCTATATGCATTATATTTCCTATAGTTACATTAACTTAGGAACTTATGGCATAATTATTTGTCAATTAATATAATTAATGATTATTTACTGTTTAATATTTTCATTTTTAACTTCTTATATGCATATATTAATCCCCAAAATATAAAAAAAGTGAAAGTGCATAAAGAAGAATAATGAAAGAATTTAGAAAGTGGTTACAACTTACAACTTCAAAAGAAAGGAAGTATCTTATTGTGCACATTTAATTATACATGAAAGATTACACGTACATATCCTAGAATGTGGGTTGATCATTTAAGAGTTTGACTAACTTAGGATGTATTATATTCACCATTAAAAATAAATTTAAGAGCTGATCAGGTTTAGTTAAATTTGAATATAAGGTGAAATCAAAATTAATTAGGTCCAATCAGGTTCAATAAATTTCATTCAATAAGTTTATATCAAGGGAACGCACCCTTAGAATTTCGACGTTAATGACTTGCTAATTGGTAACAAGGATCATGAGGTTGTGTAGGATGAAGAAGCACTTGAAAAGGCTTAATCTTTTTTTAGGGATGGGGGGCTCACTTAAGGGGATAAAGGCTTAATCAATGCGGAGTACTATATAATGATCTACTCTCAATTAGTGATGCCTCTCTCTTAGATGGTACTAAATGAACTCTCATGTCCATCCAAACTATATGAGCTTCACGTAGTTTGTATTGCGATATGTTTCTTGTACTAGCTAGAAGATGAACTTTTCCAAATTGTTCTAATTATTGTAAAACGTCTTGTAATGATTGACTATAAGGGCAGAAGAATTTACTTGGCAATGATGCCGGAATAAATCCATCCATATGCTTTAGAATGGGGCTCGGTCCAAGCTCTTTACATGTATTGTAACTTGGCATCATATAGGATGCTCTACTTATGGAAGAAGAGCAAGTGACGTTCAATTGCTCTAATCCTGTTCTTTTAGACTTATTTTCAGTTTAGTTGTTCACTTCAGTGCAGTTCAGTTTCAGTTCACTTCAGTTTAGTTCAATTTAGACACTCTCTCATGTTCAGCTTTATCTCAGTTCAGTTCAGTTCAGCACAGTTTCTCTCAGTCTAAAAGAATGGGGCATTACTCCTATCAATCATGGGAAACTATATATGGAGAAGTCTAATGAAGGTTTGCTTCACTCGCACAAAAATAAAATTAAAAAACTCTTCGATTTTATTTAATCATCAAATCTCTTATTTTTCGTCTACCCTAATTCCAAAGTCTTTAGGAAAGAGAAAAAAACTTTTTATGGTTTGACTCCTACATGCATAGAACAATAAAAGTTAAAAGAAAACTAGTTTCCTTGCAGGCCAAGCATATATACGTCATGCGGAAAGTTCCTTAAATAATGCACAAAGCTAAGTTGTACTAGGAAAAATAGTCCAACCCAACGTGTGAGGCTTACTTGTTACATAATTAGATCTCTAACTCCCTTACTCAATGACTTGACGCTCTAAGAAAGCCCAATAATATTTTGGAACTATCCATCTGTACAGATTTAGGGCCAAATAATAAAAGTTTCACATAAAACAAGTTTTGAAGCCCAAATGGCTTTTGAAGACATATTACTAACTACAATACATGTTAAACCTTACTTTTAATGAATAAATAATACTATGTAACAATGATAAGAAGCAATTAAAAAATAATATGGTACTCCTAAAAACAGGTGGGAGACGCATATAAAAAATGAAAAATTGTTATAATTTCAACTTTCACGCTTCTTTCTAAAATAATATTGACTCTGGATTATTTAAGAATAATATATAAAGTTGGGGGTACCTTCTCAAAATAATCCAAATTTTTTATGCTCCTAAATACAATAGGCCCAAAATGAATTAGCGAAGGTTTGGATTATTTTGGAAAAAATCTTTAAAACTTTAATTTATTCCTAAATTATCCAAATAAAAAACTATCTTCAAAAGGATGAATGGAACTTGAGATTGTTCCTTTAAATTATTTCGCAGTAAGAATTTCTTCTTCCGAACTAAGAATAAATAAATAAATCCAAGTCCAAGAGTATCTAATGGGCCTAAATTTAAAACACACCAACTACTACATTCAGAGCACACAAAAAAAAAAGCAAGAAACATGTATATAATATACTAGAAAAATAAAGATAATAAAGATTAATGTTGCCTTCCTCGCACACAAGGCCTCTCGTTGCTTCCGGTTAACAAACCCCATGGCCCTTGGAGTCTTTTTGTCTAGGAATGTGGATTACATTTTATTAAATTAGGGTGGATAGTGTCAAGTGGCCAGATTTAGTTTTGCATTCAAGGTGTGGTTGACTGGTTGCTATAGACTGTAGGAGTAAACTCTAAATAAACCATAAAAGGACAAGAAGTGCGTGCTGGCTGCCACACTAGTTTGCGCAAGTTTTCCTTTTTATAGGAGAGGGATGACTCTAAAGGGAAAATTTATAGTACATCTGAGTCTACCATGCTCATGGTACACCTAAAACTATTTTCTCTAAATAAGCAAAATGAGCAAATGAGCAAGCATTTCTACTCATTTAAGAAAATAAGCAAACACTTTTGCCTAAATGAGCAAACTTTGTCATTTGCTCATCATCATCTTCCTCATCAGCAATTCACTCATTCTAAATGAGCATATAGAGATGCTTGACTCATTTGAATATTAGAATTCAAAATTATTGCAGAATACATTTGCTCATTCCTACAATGATAATTTTGCTCATGTCCTAATCATGTAAAACAACCAAAAATGTTAGAATTTCAGATCTGGAAATTTCTTTTTTTCATTTTCGCGAATTTCAAATCTCCATTGTTGTGTTTGGAAGGTTTGGAAGGAGGAGAGAGAAGAATTGAAACAACAACAGAACAACAACAACAACAACAACTAACAACAACAACAACAACAACAACAACAACAACAACAGAATAAATGAGCAACAATGAGCAAAACAACAACAAAGCAAATGAGCAACAATGGCGTCGGATAACGGATGATGATGATGATGTTTCGACAATGGCTTTTCCTTCTCATGACTCGCCATTGAAGCTTCGACAATGGCGAAGGAACTCTACAAGCTTTTCCATTGCTTGGAGATAGAAAATCGAGACTGTGTTTTACTGGAAATTCTCAAATGTTTCGCCGAGTTTGTTCAAAACTGATGTTGTGATCTCCGTGTCGGTCAAAGTTGAAGTTGAAGTTGTTGGTTTCTCCTCCATTGATGAAAACTTTGGTGGAATTTTTACATAAATGAAACCCTAGGAGAGAGAATGAACAAGTAGAAGGCATGGTGAAGAAGAAGCGGGAAACACCGTGGAAAATGGAATGATCATCCTCCTTTTTGTCATTTAATGCCGCGGAAATTACCAACGCGCCCCTGAAGTTCTAATTTATTACAAAAATACCCATGGGTGTACCATGCTCATGGTACACCCGGGTGTACCATGAGTGAACTCCTACTAAAAGTTTTTTTTTTTTTTTTCGCGACAAGAACAAACATAACATAAACAAAGAAATTACACAGGAATCAAGTCACCCCTTCGTGCCCTATTGGCTAGGATGTGAGCTTGATTCACTTCGTTCCTACTTACATTAATAATTTCAATATAACGAAAAAGTCTACATTTCGAAATGATATCCTGAATAATACTAGATATGACGAAAGGCCCTGACCCTCTCAAGATAGACTGGAGGAGTTCCGACGAGTCCATAGCAATCCTTATGGATCCAAAACCAGATGCACAAGCTTCGGATACTCCTCTTAACAGAGCATAAGCTTCCGCTTGCAAAGCAGACACCGCAAAAATAGCGCTACCTCCTTCAAGGACCTTAATGCCATTAGCGAACCGGATCCACCCTATCCCCGATGTCTGAACAACCTTCCTAACAATCTTACTTTTACTTTTCCAAGATCCATCCACAAAAATATGACACAACAACCCTTTACAAGTACCAGATATATAACACAAGGAAGATGAAGCACGATGGTTACCCGTTCCAGCGGCCAAAGACAAATTCTTCCTCTGCTCTCTGTGATCTTCATCAACCATATGCTGCCGCTTCATGCTTAAATCTTCAAGTGGGTTTGGAGCAACACTTTTGAAGACAACACAATTCCTATAAAGCCAGATTGACCAAAGGACAACAACAAATTCCTTACCTCGAACAGAATCACGCCCCACCTCCTTCCAAAAATACATAACAAAATTCCTAACCCAATCTCTGAATGGAACCTGACAACTATGCTGAACTCTAATACCTAGAGAAGACCCACTCCACACTCTTGAAGCAATTTGGTAATCCCTGAAAAGATGCTGCTCCGACTCCTCGCTAAAACCACACAAATTACATAGGGGGTTAACGTGGAAGTTCCTCTTACACAAATTAAGATTTACAGCGAGCGCTAAATTCAGCAATCTCCAGACAAAAAAAATCCATTTCGGTCGGATCTGAAAACCCCAAAGCTTATTCCAAAACTTTCCATCTTCATCAGAACCTGCCATTTTGCCCGCTTGCTTCTGGAGGGAGGCATAAACTTCCTTATATCTAACAGCCCCGGTTTTAGAATTAATTTTTCCTTAATTCTTATGGTGGATATCTGATCTCATATCAAAAGTATTAATATACCAAGTTTGGCTTGGCTCATTTTATGAGTATTTCACTTCATGACCTCCAAGATCAGGGATTTGGATTCCACCAAGTAAAAATAGGGATGGCAATTGGGCGGGGCGGGGCGGGTGCGGAGGATGGTACCTCCACACCTGCATAAAACTCCCATCCCTATCCCCTCCCCACCACCCATTGTGGGGGAAAATTTCAGACCCATCCCCGCCCGATTAGGTACATATTTTAACCCATCCCCGCCCCACTACCCGCATGGGGTACCCGGCCTGCACCCGCTTCGTACCCGTGTCGTACCTACTTCATCCCCGCCCCACTACCCGCATGGTTACTCGCACCCGCTTCGTACCCGCGACATACCAACATATTTATATTTTGCAAGATAAAATTATTAGTAATATATGTATATAAATAGAATTTTAATAATAAATATGCGGGGCGGGTGGGGATGGGGCGAGTATAGCATAAAATCGACACCCTCTCCACCACCCATTGCGAGTACGATTTTAATCTCCATCCCCGCCCCACTTGAGCGGGGATGGGGCGGGTCTCCTACTTGACCCGCCCCACTGCCATCCTTAAGTAAAGAGAACTTAGAAGAGGATTTCCCTCACCATTTTCCCTTCTTCCAAGTGCTTGGGCCTCTTGGTCATATATTCTTAGAGGCTTACAACTATGAAAATTAAAATTCAAATATTGTGTATCTTAGAAATGAATCATATATTATTCTTTTGCATAATGGTACATGTTTGGGCTCATTTGATCAGCAGCCCAACAAGGAGTGCATAAGCCTCTTAAAGTACGGGACAGGTGGCAGTTGTGGGTCCTACCTGAGAGTTGACCTAATCACCAGCATCTGGGGAACTTCTAAAGGGATGGAATAATCATTGTCCGAAAAGGTAACATGCCCATCGATACCAAAAAGGCCCATCTGAACAATGTTTCCTGTCTGGGAAATCCCCAACACTATAAAAACCAACTGCCTCATCAATAAACAGGTATTCAATTCTCACCTAACAAACTAGAGCATCTCTCTCTAGACTTTCTCTCTCTACCTCAATCTCATCTGACTTGAGCGTCGGAGGGGCGATCCCGGAGCCACCCCGGGGTAGTCTAACCTTGTTTTGCAGGATTCCGGCGTACGGATATCGGAGCTCAGGCGATCGCTCTTGGGGCTCACATCACATCTCCCAACCGATTACAACCCTTAATTTCTTAGCAGAAACAGTTTGGCGCCGTCTGTGGGGAAGTTACAATCAAAGTCGCTTCGCCACCACTTAGTAAGATCAATTCTGCAATGGCCCCAGCCAAGAGCACTCGCACTCACCAGCCCTCAGCACAGGCTCAAAGGTCCGAGAGGAGTCCATCCCCATCTCTTCAGCGAAGGTCTGAACGGCCCAAAACACCGACCGTTCAGACCCTTGATCATGAAGAAGAAGAGCATTCCATAGAAAACAGGCAGGACCCCTCCCGTCAGCTGCAGCCCGCTGACCCCCATCCTATATCCACGGCGGATATAAACATGATAGCCGCTCAGCTTCAGCAAACCTTGCAACAGAGCTCGATAGATATGTTGGCCAACCTACAAAGAAGGACGCCCTCTTTGACCCCCTAAAGACCAAGCCCTGGTCCCTTCCCTTCGGGCGGAGAACCACGGTCGGCCTAGCCCGGCAAGAATCGGGGGCAAGGGAATACGATCGGCACCGGTCGCCGCCGAACAAAGCAGGGGGAGGGAGACCGACGCGAATCTAAAGGAAGATCAGCTAGGCCTGCTGAAGAGACTCACATATCCAAGTCCCCTCGGGGCAACGCGGGTCACAAGCAAAACGATGTCCGACACTTCCTCAACGAGAAGCGCCTCAGCAAGGGTTATGATGCGAGGCACATATTAAACAAAAAGGCCGCTCAGCGCGAGGATCATGGTGATTCTGCTTAATCGAACCCCATTCGGATCAACAGTGGGGGAACTCAAGTTCATGGTCCCATTCAGCCAGGCCGTACTCGAGGCACCTAACCCGGGAAAGGTCAAAACGCCCTCTGTCGAACCATTCGCGGGCCTAACCAACCCGGATGATCACATGGCGACATACAAAGCTCAAATGAGTGTTCAGACTGGGTGTGAAGCCACTTGGTGCCGCTTCTTTCCGACAACACTCAAAGGTTTGGCCCTGAGCTGGTTCCAAGAGCTCCCCGCGGGGATCATAACTGATTTCTCGGTCCTCGAAGACCTATTCATCCACTAATTTGTTGCGGGAAAGAGACAAAAGAAAACGAGCCTCCATTTAATGGGGATCAAGCAGGAGAAGAATGAGAGCCTGACCGACTACATTAAAAGATTCAATGAGGAGTCATTGAAAATCTCGGACCTACAAGATGCGGTGGCATTCGCTGCCCTAATGTCTGGACTTCAGCCTGGTCGGCTAAGATGGTCCTTGGCCGAAAACGAAGTCAAAACCTTCTCTGAAGCAATGACTCGGGCTCAAAGATTCATCCAAGCGACAGACATATGCCGTCACTCAAACGACGGGAGCAAAAAGGGGAAGGATGAAGGCAATCACAGGGATCAGTCAAAGCAACAGAAGACAGGAGGATGACAGATTCAACGACCATGGCATCGACCCCGGAATCCAGTCGGCCACTACACACGCCCCACGATGATCCCTTGGTCGTCGAGCTCAAAGTGGCCAACACCAGAGTCAAACGGGTGCTAGTGGATAGTGGATCCTCGGCTGATATAATCACGCTGGAGTGCCTGAGGAAATTGAAATACACTGAAAAGGATGTAACCCCACTCAATCAGCCACTCATAGGCTTCGAGGGAAACTCGGTACACCCTGTTGGATCTATAAAATTACCTACTCGGATAGGAGAGAAGGGCAAAGGAAGAAGCCTACCGATCGACTTCCTAGTGGTAGACATCCCCCTGCCATACAACATTATAATGGGAAGACCAACTCTGAACAAAGTCAAAGCAGCAATTTCCACTTATCAGCTTCTTATGCAGTTTGAAACCGACGAGGGTAAAGTCGGAAAGATCCAAGGGGATCAGCAAGCAGCTAAAGAATGCTATGTGAACAGCTTGAAAAGCAAGATCGACGTCTAAGAGGACTCGAAGAAAAGAAAGCGAGAGGAGGGTCAGCCGTCAAGTGGCCTCGGGGTTTACATTACCGAAAATCCCAAGCAATACGAGCGCCCTTAGCCAGCCGAGGAGGACGAAGAAGTCGTCATTGATGAGAAACATGGTCGGACCCTGAGAGTGGGCAAGGCCATGGACCCTCAAACAAGAAGGGAGATCATTCAAGTTCTAACAGAATACAGCGATGTCTTTGCCTACAAAGCCAATGAAATGCCCTGGCTCGACCCTAAAGTGATGTGCCACGAGCTAAACATCAAAGAAGGGTTCAAGCCGGTCAAACAAAAATTAAGGCATCAGGGCCCCGAAAGGAACGCCGCAGCAGCAGCGGAAGTTAAGAAATTGCTCGAAGCAGGGTTCATTGAAGAGTGCCAGTACTCGGAATGGCTGGCCAACGTTGTCCTGGTCAAGAAGTCGAGTGGGGCGTGGAGAATGTGCGTGGATTTCACAGACCTAAACAAGGCTTGTCCAAAAGATAATCACCCTCTGCCCAAGATTGATAGGCTGGTCGACTCAACTGCAGGTCACGCCCTTCTAAGTTTCATGGATGCAAATGCGGGATACCACCAAATCCCGATGGCTGAGCAGGACCGAGTCCACACCGCTTTCATCACCAACCAGGGGGTACATTGCTATAAAATGATGCCCTTCGAGCTAAAAAATGCAGGGGCAACATATCAGCGCACCGTCAACAAAACCTTTAGCGACCAACTCGGTCGGAATATAGTGGTATATGTTGATGATATGATCGTCAAAAGCAAAATCCACAGCCATCATCCCTCAGACTTAAGAGAGACCCTTGGAACGTTGAGGCGCTTCCGCATGATGTTAAATCCGAAGAAGTGTGTCTTCGGAGTAAAAGGGGGTAAGTGCCTCGGATTCCTGGTTGATGAAAGGGGGATCGAAGCAAATCCCGACAAAATCAAAGCTGTAATAGAAATGAAGTCTCCGAGGAATGTAAGAGAAGTACAACGCCTGACTGGCTGTCTGGCCGCCCTCGGTCGCTTCCTATCCCGCTCAGCGGATAAGAGCTTACACTTCTTCAAGACTCTAAAGAGAAAAGAGTTTACTTGGGACGATGAAGCCGAACAAGCCTTCACCTCCCTAAAAGAACATCTCCTTACCCTCCCTAAACTGATCTCCCCCTTGTCGGGGGAAACACTGTTCATCTATTTGGCTATCTCTGAATACGCGCTCAGCGCTGTTTTGATAGCCGAAAGAGAAGAAAAATAACACCCAGTCTACTTCATAAGCCAAGCATTTCGAGGAGCAGACGCCAAATACAGCGAAGTGGAAAAAATGGTTTTTGCCCTAGTAATGGCTAGTCGGAAGCTCAAACCTTACTTCCAGGCCCATCCTATTAAGGTCCTCACGAGCCAACCGCTCAGGAAGCTCATTGAAAGCAGGAACCACTCTAGTCGAATGACCGATTGGGCGGATCAGCTGGCTGATTTTGGGTTAGAATATGAACCCAGAAGGGCGATCAAAGCCCAGGCCTTGGCTGATTTCATAACAGAATGCACATCCAGGCCCCCAATCAGCAGGCAAGATAGCTGGGAGCTGCAAGTGGATGGCTCGTCTACCAAGACAGGTTGTGGAGCCGGGCTGGTCATCAAACCCCCGGTCGGAGAAAAGATGGAATACGCCATCAAAGTTGAGTTCTTAGGCTCCAACAATGAAGCAGAATATGAAGCCCTGATCCTCGGATTGGAGTTATGCATCTTGGCCGGGGCAACCGTGATCAATGCTAAATCCGACTCACAATTAATAGTGGGTCAGGTATCGGGTGAATATGAGGCCAAAGAAGACAACATGAGAATGTATTTGGCCAAGGCCCAGAAAATAATCAAACAGCTATCTCAGTTTAATATCACCCACATACCCCGGTCGGAAAATCAGCAAGCTGATGCTTTAGCCCGAATGGCCAGTTCGGCAGAAGGGTCGGCTCCCCGAACAATCATGTGGGAAGTCCTTCGGCAGCCCAGCATCAATACCAAGGAGCAGCTTGTATTGAATCGGACATCTGAATGGATGGACGAGATAGTCGGATATTTAAGAGACGGGAAACTACCAGAGGATTGCAAGGAGGCTGATCGAGTCAAACACAAGTCCGGATGGTTTCTATGGCATGAGAATCAACTCTACAAGAAGTCCTTCACCCATCCCTCACTTAAATGTGTCACCCTCGAGGAAGGAAATTACATCCTCAGGGAAATCCACCAAGGGGCTTGTGGGAGTCACCAAGGGGGAAGAACCATAGCTGGAAAAGCTCTCCGAGCCGGATACTACTGGCCCACTCTGAAAACCGACGCTCAGGAGCTGGTAAAGAAATGTCCGTCATGTCATATCCATTCGGACATTCCCCGAGCACCGACCACCCCCTTGACAACAATTCAAGCAGTCTTGCAATTTGATAAGTGGGGCATGGACCTACTCGGACCATTTCCCCCAGCCTCAGGTCAAAGAAAGTTCCTGATAGTCGCCATTGACTACTTCACCAAATGGACTGAGGCCGAACCATTCTCCTCCATAACGGATAAACAAGTTCAAGCGTTCATTTGGAGGAACATCATCACCAGATTTGGAGTCCCCAGAGTTCTAATCTCCGACAATGGACGACAATTTACCAGTGGCCCTACTAGAGATTATTGTGCTCGTTTTGGAATATGCACTAAATTCTCGGCAGTATCCCGACCACAAACAAACGGACAAGCTGAGTCGACTAACAAAATAGTCCTCAAGGGAATCAAGAAATCCTTGGAAGCTGCCAAAGGAGCATGGGTCGATGACCTACCCGGGGTCCTCTGGTCAGCCAGAACTACTACCAAGGAGGCAACGGGGCACTCGCCATTCAGTCTTGTGTACGGGAGTGAGGCGGTCCTACCAGTAGAGATTGGCATCCCATCCCCCCGAATGACCTTCTATGAATACGAGAAGAATGAGGAAGAAAAACCGGTCAACTTAGACTTGTTGCCAGAAACAAGGGGCAATGCGCTGCTGAAATCAATTCGGTACAAGCAAAGGGGCACTCGGATGTTCAACCGCCGAGTGAGGTCCCGACCAATCCAACTCGGCGATTGGGTCGTTCGGAAAGTCGAAGCCACGGGGCTCTCACACTTAAAGGGGAAACTAGGACCTAACTGGGATGGTCCATACAAAGTCGCAGAAATCATCAAGCCCGGCACATTCCGATTAGAATCCCCCGAGGGCGTCCCCCTTGCCCGACCCTGGAATGGCGACAACCTTAAAAAATACTATGTGTAAGGTTTTGTTACTTGCAATAGGGGCATACATTGTAATAGCTCAATTATAGCCGGTCGGCATTTTGTTAATTGGGACTTAACCAGTCAAAACAGTTATAATTTTTCATGGAAATTATTGTTGATCGGCAACTTGATTTACAAACAAGCCAATCAGTATTAATTTAGAGACTTAACCAGTCCATGTAATTGGCATTCATGCACCTAGACTTAACCAGCCAAATAAAGTTGGCATTTTGTCTGGAAATTACAGTTCGGCATTTTTTAGCAAGGCAGTCGGAATTTAAAAAGTTGGGCAATATTGCAATCAACAAACAAGAAAAGGAAAGACAAAATGACCAAGTTTCATTAAATAAGGTCGGGCAATACAAAGGAGGAGCAATTACAAAAACGACTAAGTACAAGAGCATCCTAAGAGCTAGGGGGAGGGGGAGGGTCAGTCACGCTCTCGGCATTTGCTTCAGTGTTGTCGCCGACTAGCTCCTCCCCCCGACCGACATTGTCGGCCGCATCAGCATCATCATCAACATCATCACCATCGACAACGTTGACATCTACTCGGCCCTCCTCATCCTCCTCTTCATCATCGTCTTCATCTTCTTCACCCCCCTCGGCCTTCAACCGAGCCAAAATAGCAGCATTATCAGCGTCTATCAACATCTGATAACCCGACCAGACGTCGGCCCAGACCAGATTTGGGTAAGATTCGGCCAGGACCTTTTTCAGCCGGTAGAGAGCCTCGTCCTCCCCCATTTTATGAGCTGCGCTGCCGACCTCATTGGCATAAGCCTCGGCAGCATCAGATTTCTCCCAGTCGGAGAACCACTGCTCCTCAGTTTTAACTTGGCCCTCTAACTTAGCCAACTTGGCCTCAAGATCGGCCACCTTCTTCTCGGCCGTGGTCACCGTGGTTAGGGCATCATCCCTAGCAGTCCTGGCCAAATCACGAGCAAGGGTGAGGTCGGCTTTCTCCTTCACCCACTTCTTACGCTCGGCAGCAAAGCCCTGCTGATCTTTGTTTATAGCAGCCTCCGCATCCTCAAGCTTGGACTCGGCAATCCGCTGAGCCTCCTTGGCCTGGTACACCTCATCGAAGTGCTTCTTGGCCTTCTCTTTGAGGCCTTCAACTTCCTCGGCCAGGCTCACACGATTCTGAGCCACATTGGCCATCCGAGAGGAGAACTGAGACAAAAGAAAAGGGTTAGAAATAGTGAAGTGAAAGAAAAGAAGGTCAACTAGAAAAAGTGCTTACATCGAGCCAGGAGCGGAAGAGCTCGTTGGTCTCATTAGGACCATGAGTAACCTCAATGTACTCCCGGTCGGCGGGAGTGTATATATGTTCGAGGGCTGAGGTCCAACGCTTATCCTTCTCTCTCCCGCTCAGCCCCGGGAATGGAACGGCCGGCCTCACCGCGCCCCTCGAGCAATCCCCGGGCAGCTCCTGAAAAGGGGACAAAGGGGTGTATTGGGGGCTCTCGACTGGCCTGAAGTCAGAGGAGTGGAGGGAGATGTCGCCCCCGTCGGCCTGCTGCGCAAGGCCCCTTGGGCTAATAACCTCAACGGACTTGCTCCTCTTGGCCTCTTCAAGCTCGGCCTTGGCCCTCTCCCGCTTGGCCTTCGACCGAGCCACTGCTTTCTCGGTCTGAGCCACCTTATCAGAAGACCGCTCCTTCCTCTCCTTGGTCTTCGGTTTAAAAGGGTCCTGAAGGAAGAAGTAAACAGTTAGTCAGCCTAGTGAATGGTCGGTCAGCCAAAAATAGTAGCAACAAGAAAATGCTATTCTCACCATGGGAGGAGCGGGGACCTTCATGGTCTTCGCCGCAATCTCGGCCTTCAGCCGAGCCGCCCTCATAGCTGCCACATTCAGTCTATCAGCCATGACTGGGTCTACTTCTTCGATATACGCTCGGGCTGGTTCTGCAAATCAAAACAAAGAAGAGAAGAGTTAGTCATAACAGAAAATCAGAAGTTGAAAATTATCATACTGACTGCCCAAAGCCTCCTCCTCGGCCAATTACCCTTTGGGAAGGTTGAACTTAGGCCCATAGCCGAGAGAAAGTGCTCGTCTCGGAAAAACTTGCAGTCGGGCAGCCATTGGCCGGGTACGAATACCTCGCCCCCGTCGACAATCCTCGACTCGGTCTGCATATAGCAGGCCGCGGCTCCTTCCTCGTCATCTAAATCCCCCACTCGGTAATTCAGAGCAATGAGGGGCTCATCCGAGGGAGGAACCAGGGGAATCCCCCAATCCCCGCCAAAGTACACGAAGGCAAATTCTCGGCGGAACCCTTTCTGAGAGGTAGGGAGATTGAGGACGGTTCGGTACCCCGGTCGGATCTGAAAGCTCCACCAACCGGGTCCGTTCTTAGCTGCCATAACCTCGACCAACCTATACAGGTGCCTCCATAGTTTGAGGGTTGGTCGGACGTCAATCAAGTTGCATAGAACCTGGAAAGCGTTGATTCCACCCCAAGAGTTCGGAGAGACTTGGCAGATCGCCAAGTGATAGGCGTTCAGTAGCTCCTTAACAAAAGGAGTCAAAGGAAACCGAAGCCCCATGTCCATGGACTTATAATACACTGCAATGCAACCGGGATGGGGCGAGATCACGGTATGGTGGGCCTCTGGTCGGACCAGGTAGAGAGGGTCTTTTATTTGGAACCTTGTCGCTGTACCCCGGAGGTCCTCGGTCAGCGATTTAATCACCCCTGGCTCGGGAAAGAATGAACCTGGACCTCCCTTTGGATCAAGGTCGGGATATTCTAACCCCCGACCCGACGTGGATGCTTCTTCTGCTCCCCTCGGCATGGCCCTCACTACGTCAGAAGATAGATACTTATCTAAGTAACTCCTTGAAGGAGGATAGGCCAATGAAACCTCCCAAGGGAAGGGAATGACTCCCTCGGCTTCATCCTCCACCGAAGAACACGGACTCGGGAGAGCAACCGCGTCGGGCACAACCGAGGGGTCGGGACAGTTTATTATCGTCGACACCGGTGTTATTCCCATCCCTCTCACCTCCTCGGCCAAATTGTAGGGAGGTGAAGCCGGAGGTGTCGACGACTCGGACGAATCTCCCATTATTTATTAACAAGGGAGTCGGCCGAGGTTATTCGAAAGAAAAAGAAAGAGAAAGAAAAACGTAAAAGAGCAAAAGCGTACCTGGTCGGACGGAGAAACTGGAAGAAGAACTTGGAAAAATGGAGAAGAGTTGGAGATCTTTGAGAGAGAGAGAATGAGGAAATGAACAAATGACCCTCAACTTCTCTCTCCTCTCATACATATATAGGAGTACCTCGGGGGATGTACAACACAAACCCCCCCGCGTCGCCTAAATGGGCTTCTAAGTGAGGCCCAACTGGACCTACTCAGCCCATCGCGTGAAAGGTCCAAGCAACTTGAGCCAAAAACGTTCCTAACCCAAGGATGTTGAAGCGTTAAAGGTCCTCGGGGCGCCCCTCCAGCTCGGCCAATACCCAGGGTCCTAACATTCCAAGTATCAAGAGGGGCCATGTGGCATCCCTGGTCGGACATACACGGACGGACAAAATGGGCGCAGCCACATCATCCGAAATACAAAAACCCACTCGGACCAGCATGGGGCTCATTAGCCCCTCACCCGAGTGGCCTTGTACCCTACTCGGCCAACAGGAGCTCCCCTCCTTTGCCGAGTCGCTTCTATACTCGGTCAAGTATGACTAAGTATCAGCTAGCACCCACTCGAACCAACATGGGGCTCATTAGCCCCTCATCCGAATGGCCTGGTACCCTACTCGGCCAATAGGAGCTCCCCTCCTTTGCCGAGTCGCTACTATACTCGGTCAAGTATGACTAAGTATCAGCTAGCACCCATTCGGACCAACATGGGGCTCATTAGCCCCTCATCCGAGTGGCATGGTACCCTACTCGGCCAACAGGAGCTCCCCTCCTTTGCCGAGTCGCTTCTATACTCAGTCAAGTATGACTAAGTATCAGCTAGCACCCACTCGGACCAACCTGGGGCTCATTAGCCCCTCATCCGAGTGGCCTGGTACCCTACTCGGCCAACAGGAGCTCCCCTCCTTTGCCGAGTCGCTTCTATACTCGATCAAGTATGACCAAGTATCAGCTAGCGCCCACTCGGACCAACTTGGGGCTCGTTAGCCCCTCATCCGAGTGGCCCTGTACCAACTCGGCCAACAGGAGCTCCCCTCCTTTGCCGGGTCGCTTCTGTATTTGGTCAAGTATGACCAAATATCGGCTAGCATCCCCTCGGACAAACTTGGGGCTCATTATCCCCTCATCCGAGTGGCCTAACATCCTACTCGGCCAACAGGAGCCCCCTCCTTTACCGAGTCACTCCACACTTGGTTAAAAGGGCCAAGTTCCAGCTACAAGTGACGTGGTCGGCCACATTAACTTCCAATAGGAAATGACCTGGTCGGCACTCTCCCTTCACCAGGGAATGACCCGGTCGGCCACGTCTCCTTCAAAGGAGGGATGACCGGCTCGGCACTACCCCTTAACCAGGGAGTGACCCGGTCAGCCTCACTCCCTCCAATGGGGAGATGACTCGGTCGGCTCTCTCCCTTCACCAGGGTGTGACCCGGTCGGCCACACCCCTTCCAAATATATGACGACCGGGTCGGCATTTTCCCTTCAACAGGGAGTGACCCGGTCGACCACTACAACTTCAAATGGGAAATGACCTGGTCGGCCCTCTCCCTTCATCAGGGAGTGACCCGGTCGGCCACGTCCCCTTCAAGGGAGGGATGACAGGGTCGGCACTACCCCTCAACCAGGGAGTGACCTGGTCGATCCTCGTCCCGTTCAACCTGAGATGACCCGGTCGGCCCTCTCCCTGTTCACTGGAGTATGACTGGGTCGGCATCTCTCCCCAAGCACGAAGGAGACCCGGTCGGCGTTTCTCCTTCCAGCAGGAGGGGGACCCAGTCGGTGTCCCCCCTTTCAGCAGATGATGGGATGGTCTGCATGAACCTCCTCAGCCAGGGTGAACCTGGTTGGCGCTGTGGTCTATTCCCCCCGCTTATTCAAGCTGGTCAGCGACCAACCAAACAGAAGACATCTGTTATTCCGCCACAGACAGGCATC
This sequence comes from Beta lomatogona, assembly GCA_947646795.1. Classification (NCBI taxonomy): domain Eukaryota; kingdom Viridiplantae; phylum Streptophyta; class Magnoliopsida; order Caryophyllales; family Amaranthaceae; genus Beta; species Beta lomatogona. The sequence continues at coordinate 2,300,018 of CANSNZ010001486.1, forward strand.
CCGCCAGTCTAGGTTACGTGATCCCCATCTCTGGCGTGGGGCTAATTGTTTGGGCTCATTTGATCAGCAGCCCAACAAGGAGTGCATAAGCCTCTTAAAGTACGGGACAGGTGGCAGCTGTGGGTCCCACCTGAGACTTGACCTAATCACCAGCATATGGGGAACTTCTAAAGGGATGGAATAATCATTGCCCGAAAAGGTAACATGCTCATTGATACCAAAAAGGCCCATCTGAACAATGTTTCCTGTCTGGGAAATCCCCAACACTATAAAAACCAACTGCCTCATCAATAAACAGGTATTCAATTCTCACCTAACAAACTAGAGCATATCTCTCTAGACTTTCTCTCTCTACCTCAATCTCATCTGACTTGAGCGACGGAGGGGCGATCCCGGAGCCACCCCGAGGTAGTCTAACCTTGTTTTGCAGGATTCTGGCGTACGGATATCGGAGCTCAGGCGATCGCTCTTGAGGCTCACATCACATCTCCCAACCGATTACAACCCTTAATTTCTTAGCAGAAACAGTACATATTTATTGGACGAGTCGGTATGGAGATTGTTTATCATGTAAGTACAAATATTGAATTCCAGCTTTCAAGGGGTAGAATCGTTACTTAGATCCATATGTCATACTCCATCTGTTTTTATTTTGTTGTTCCAAATATCATGTAGGATGATGTTGGATTTGTCAATGTATATTTTATGAATATCAACTTTTATAACTTATACTAGATATGTAAGTAATGATATAGCCCTGCTTTTTTTCTAAGACTGCAATTGATTGAGTTGAACTAAACCAAACTAAACAAATATGAAATGAAATGAATAGAACTAAATTAAAATGAAATGAAATGAATAGAGCTAAATTAAAATGAGTTGACCTTGTGAGGGAATACTAAACTAAATTGAATGAATTTTGAATTAAAATGATTTAAAATGTAAAATAAGGGTATTTATTTTGTGAGAGTGTCACCTATTTTTTATCAACTAGATTTATTAGACCTTATTTTTTATTTATGGCCAACAGGCAAGAGTTAACAATGATAATAAGCCAAACGGCACTTACAAACACAAGATATCAGATCTAAATCATGAATAAAAATTTTGGCTCCTAATTCACTAATTGCATCGCTTCCGCCCGGCTGCAGAACCACATCGTGATTTTTTTCGATGTCCGTGCATCTTTCCCAACTGCAGCCACCTCTTGTATAGCATCGAAGGAGAAAAAATAATTTCCAAGCCCTAGATCTTCAATCCAACTAGCCATTTGAGCTCTCCACTGGAATGAGAGAAGACAACCCAACAACAAATGGGAGAAGATAACCCACCAAAGATGGGAGAAAGAAACCCATACATGATGGGAGAAAAAAACCCACAAAAGATGAGGGAAAAAAGCCATCAAACTAATGGAGAGAATTATTGAAAACAAAAAAAAAACAAAGAAAAATAACAACAAACTACTAAAAAACACCTCTAAATTTCAAAGGCGACCAACTCCGGCGGGTCTTGAAGGTGTCAGAAGGAGCGAAAGGAGGCGAGTGGTGGGCTCGCCGGCTGAGGTAGGAGAAGCCTAATCCAAGTCACCGGCGAGCAGGGGCTGAGATTTATGGAGCAGGAGAGAGGAGAGAGAAGAGAGAAAATGCTAGGGTCTGTTAGTTGTTAATGAATCTCCTTTATTAGACCCTATTATTAGTTCTTATTAGCACTTATATGAACTTATTTAAACTTATCTAAATACTACCTTCGTCCCAGAATAGTCTGAACACTTTCCTTTTATGTTTGTCCCAAATTAGTTTGAACACTTCCATTCTTGGCATGGTCCCACCATTAATATATTATTTCTTTTACACATCTTTGACCCACACTCTACCTTTTATCAATAAAAAGTTACCCAACTTTCTCTCTCCTCCAATAAAAAATACCCCACCAACTCCTATCACATCTACTTTTTAAATAAAATAACATTTGATAACCACACCACAACTTATCACCTTAAACTACGTGTCCCAACAAGTGTTTAGATCTTTATGGGACGGAGGGAGTATGTTCTTTTATAAGGATTGAAAATACGGTGAACATAATTAACAAGCCCTAAATCTAGAAGAATAGGATCTTATGGTCAATGTTATGTATCAACAAGTTACAAGTGTAGAAGATATAGTGGAAAAATTAAATAAAACTGAGGGAGGATGACTTAAAAAAAGTGGATATATATTATAGATATTTCATCTTATATGTCCTATACTCCTATCAACAAATTAAGTTGTACTCTAATGTAAGATTTTGAAAATGATGAAAATTTTGTAGATGTAGCAGTAGTTTATTCCTGATTTAGTAAAACCATCTTTTGCAAGATTTTGAAATTGATGAACGTTCTGTAGATGTGGCAGTAGATTATTCCTGATTTAGCAAACACATCTTATGCAAATTTGTCCCATCCATCACATGAGTTGAGAAATAATCTAAGCTTATTTTTTGGACTGATGGAAAATTTGCATGTGCGGTAGTGGTTTTTTCCTGAATTATTGGTAGGCATTATTTTCTCTACTGATCACATGAGAAAGCAATTGATCTAGAATTGATGATATGATGACGAAGCATACATCTTATGTCGGTGCTCAGTGCATCCACAGGTAATGGACCCTTTTGTAGAAGCTTAGTTCAAAGTATATAGTGGATTATGGATATCGATAGTCTTAATCAGTACTATTCATACAAAATCCAAAAAATTGGTTTTTTTTATTCCCTAAAACATATTAATTCAATAATTTTCAATTTTAATATGTCCAATTATTACATTAAACTCAATTCATTTCAACTTTATAGGTTCAGTGCAACTTTAGACAGTTCAGTCTCCATCAATTTCCCTTCACAAGTTCGATTAGTTCAGCCACAAAGTCAGGCCAAAAAAATGAGGCCTAAAACTAACTAGTTTTATATTCACGCATCACGAAAAAAAATTCCGTCGTTTCTTTTAAGTTTAACTTGTTTTGACTTCTAAATTAAATTATTTAGGGCTCGTTCATTATCGTTTTTTGTTTTCAGTTTTCAGTTTTTTTGAAAACTAAAAACAAAAATCAGGAAACCAGAAAAAATGGTTTTCATTTTTGAGTTGTTAGTTTTCAAAATCATCATGTTTCTAATAGGTTTGACTAATTTTTTATCCATTGTAGGACATATATCATGACTTTTAAATACAAAAAACCAAAAAACTGAAACTACAATGATACCGAACGAGCCCTTAGATATTTACTTCAACTCTTTTGTAATTTATTATTAAGAAAAATTATAGTATCAAATATTTTTTTTTTTTGGGGGGTAAGAAGAATTTCCTCTGGGCTGCCCTCGCACAGGGTCACTCACCCAGAGGCTCGACAAGCCCCAACCCCCACCCCCCCACCCTACAACATGAAATTTGCTTCCACCAAGATTTGAACCTTGGTCTCCCATGTGGGAGATAGGAAGTCATACCATTGGACCCAATGGTCCTTGGTATAGTATCAAATATAGCATGTTGAAATTAAGTGTATATATACGAGGTTTTCTTTATCTAATACTCCCTCCGTTTTTTAATGTGGGAATTTTAACTCACCACTTTTGTAAGTGTTTATCTTTGACCATCAATATCTTTATTTGCACTTGAGTAAAAAACTTTAAAAATTGATATCTTTGAAAACACACCTTTAGATGAATCAAATACATTTTTATTTGACTATGTTTTAAATTCCGTACAAATAATACTCCCTCCGACCCAAAATATAATTCTCGTTTCTTTTTGTATGGTCTCCAACATGTATTTTTGACCATTGATATTTTTAGTTACATATTAATAATAATTATAAAAAGTTGATATTATAAAATTGCACATTGAGACGAATCTAACAAGTTCCCACATGAGTATGTATTTTTGTATATATCAATGAGAATATTTGGTTAAAGGTTTTAAAGTCTGGCCATGAAAAATGAAATATTAATTATATTTTGGAACGGAGGGAATACAAATAGTCAAAGTGTAATATAAAAATAATGTCCAAAGTCAAACTATCACTATTGAAAAAGTAAAGGGATTATTGTCTGCAGAATACAACATTTATTATTAGTATTTAATGATCATCAATCTCTCAAATTCTCAAATCAGATAAATGATGCATCGTTTGGTTAGTATTGTATTATATCTTGGGTGAGAATATATATATGTATATATATATGTATATATATGTATATATATATGGGTGCGTCTTGACTATAACATGTTACACAATAACTTATTGTGCAACATACATAATGACATAGACTCCAAAAAGCAGTGGCGGAGTCAGCAGGGGGACATGAAGACAGATGTCCCCCCACTTTAAAAAATTAGTTTCACGGTTTAAAAAAAAAAAAGGAAAAAACAAAAAAAAAAAAAAAAAAAAAAGAAGAAGGAAAGACGCTGAAGCAGCCAAGCAGGAGAGACACGTGAAACAAAAAGTTTGAAAGGAAGAGAGAGAATTTGAGGAACTAAGGAAGGAGAGAAAGTTTGAAACCCTAACTCCCAGCCAAGAGCCACCACCCGCCGGAGCCCGGAGCCGACGAGCCATCCAGACAAACCACGAAGGTTGTGATATGTGAGGACTGAGGACGACGAATGCTGTGAAAGTTCGAAGGAAGGTGAAGGAACTCAGTAGGACGATGAATTTCCAGCAAAACTACAACAAATTGGGTGATTTCGAAACCTCTTTACTCCATTTTCATGGTTTTCCCCTACTCTTCCTAATTTCTCCATGTTTCTCCATTTTCGTGCGGATGAATTTTGCGGGTTTGTTCTGAAATTTCTATGAAACGCCCAATTCCGAGTTACATTTTTGAAGGAAATTGCTAAATCAACAGTAGATCGAGTTAAATTGTGGAAAGAAATTGCGAAATTCATTGAAGGTTCGTTCTTTGATTTAATTTTCAAATGTTCTTCATTTTTTGTTCTGAAATTGTTTGTTCTTTGTTTTTATTTCCAAATGGTTCGTTTTTTGTTTTTATTTCTTGATTATGGCATTTTTGATCTGAAATTGTTCGATTGGCATATGGAATTGCGGGTTTATTTTTCTGCATTTTCGTTCAAGTTTTTTTTGGTGGGTCTAAACCCAGCCAAACGAAGGAAGGAGAGAAAGTGAGGACTGAGGAATGACAGTCGATGAAGCCGCCAAGCCGGAGCCGGAGCCACTAGTCGCCGACGCCCAGTCCAGTCAGGCAGTCACCACTCACCAGTGGCAGTGAGTCAGTTTTTTTTCTTCTAAACCCTAATTTTGAATTTCATTTTTTTAGGTAATGTTTGGTTGTGATACTTGTGAATTTGTGATTATGGATTTATGGTTGAATACTTGAATTGATTTGTTGTTGGTTTGGTCATGATTTATTGAGTTGATTTGTTGATTCATGTTTTAGGTTCATGTAGTTTGTAATTTCTAATTTCTAATTTTGATGTTGTAAATATGAGTTGTTTTATAATTGACTAGTTTCATGTGATATGTATTTGATTAATGTTTATCAATTTAATTAGGAAATGTCCGGTGATTCACATTCACCTAATTTAAACAAGTCCAAGGCTAAGGGAAAACAACCCCTTTTTTTTTCGAAATGTAAAGTAATTCACATTCACCTATAAGCATTTTGGAATTTTGAATGTAAAACATTAAGTATTAAACAATGTGTTGTAGTGTTTTTTTTCTAAGTTTTTTCCCCGAATGCTTGACGTCCAGATTTTGTCCCCCCACTTTGAGAATCCTGGCTCCGCCACTGCCAAAAAGAATAACATGAACTATACAAATTATGACATGAATCTCATGTCTATCTATCATTTATTTCATATCATTTGAGGTTTTTTTTATAAAAGAAGCGGTGGTTTGTAGATTGGTACAATAATATAAATTATGGTGTAACAGTTACACTCAAGGAAGTTGTACAACAAGCTTCTCAGAAAAGCTAACTAAAAGAGGAAAGCAAAAACAAGATCTAGATCCTAAAAGAAGTAAAACGAAGCTTCTAGAAGGAGCATGCTTCATCTTGGCAACCACCACCAACTGACAGCGAGTATCAAGGACAAGCGCGGTAAAAAGACCGTTGTCTGGGCTGAGTCATGGTGGCAACTACCTCATGGCAGGTAGGATGTCGATGACAATAACGATGGCAACATGTGCAAAAATCCACCAACTAGAGGCGCAAACCCCATCGACAGCGTAGGATTGGAGCAGATCCGGCGAAGAAAACCCAAATTAACTAAGTTTTGTTGCCACCAAAAGGACGAGGCGGCAATATCTAATGGAGGGCCGATGGTTGGGGTTAATTTTGGGGCTTAGGGTTTTTAGAGAGAATGTAGTTTTTAGAGAGAACGTAGAGTCCTTCTCTCTAGAACCCTTGTGATTTGAATAAAAAACCTCAATAAAAAAACCTAACTGCTGTTGATTTCTTTTGAGCTGTCATATGACTATAGTCATTTACAAACTGAACAAAGTCACCACAATTTGAGAAACCAGTCTCTATACTTTCTAGTAATTTTCCTAGGCAAAATTGTATTGGTTCTGTCAACATTTTTTTATGCAATCTAACTTTTCACACCAATGTGAAATTTTGAATATACAATTTCGACCATTTCATATCACCTCGCTCTAACAATATACCAATAATTTTTATGAAAGAATTTTAATTTGATTAAGTATAATAAGTTGTTTGTAAATTCTTTTAAGGGTAGAATAGTACCTAATTTGACTCATATTGAGTGAATATCTAAAAGAATTCTTTCATAAAACATTTGTGGATTTATAGATTCAATCAAAAAAAATATCTGCTGTAAGTCTCCCTCCGTCTACATATACTTGCTACATTATCGTGGGTATAAGTATATAGGAAGGAAGAAAAGATGTGTATGAAGCATAACGGAATGACACATATTTGGGAGTCATAGGTAAGAAAATAACAAATATAAAAGGGAATATTGTAGTTTTTGGTGGGTCATAGTTACCAAATAAAGAAATATAATAAGTGATTAAACATTTATAGAAAATGAAGCAAATAAGTATAGATAGAGTAGTAACTATGAACAACGACAACTTATTATATTACATGACCTTAACCTTTTGTACATTTGACTTGCGTGGGACACATATAGAGGTGTCAATTCAGTTCAACAGTTTAGTTATGGTTATATTCAAACAGTTCCGTTCATATCAGTTCAGTTTACAACAGTTAAAATTATTAACAGTTCAGTTCAGTTAACAAACTTTTCAGTTCAATTTAATTCAGTTATTTTTCTTTCCAGTTTCAGTTCAGTTCAATTTAAACCAGTTTTATCCAAACAGTTAAACCAAACCAACGGTTGAATCCATAGCAGTTAAAACACGTTGCAGTTATTTTCAGTTTCGTTTCAGTTTATTTCAGTTATTGAAGAAAATCACATAAGTTCGACAATAATCGCATCGGTTCGGATAGAAATTAGTCAAATTCTTGTACTCCCTCCGTCCCAGAAAGATCTGAACACTTGTTGGAACACGTAGTTTAAGGTGATAAGTTGTATTGTGGTTAGCAAATATTATTTTATTTAAAAAGTAGATGTGATAGGAGTTGGTGAGGTATTTTATATTAGAGGAGAGAGAAAGTAGGGTAACTTTTTATTGATAAAAGGTAGAGTGTGGGTCAAAAATGTGTAAAAGAAATAATATATTAATAGTGGGACCATGCCAAAAATGAAAGTGTTCAAACTAATTTGGGACAAACATAAAAGGAAAGTGTTCAGACTATTCTGGGACGGAGGGAGTATTTTGTTCGATAAAAATGGAACTTCATGTCGGGTTTTGACCACCTGTTTTTCGGGTTTCTGTTAAAATTAACGTAGCAACTAAGTGTAGTCTGACACTTGCCTCGAAAACAACCGATTGTACTGTGCTTCACCAAAAAGTGTATGAAAGTGACATCGATATTTGTGTACAAGACTGATATATTCGACAATTTGGAATAAGACAATTTTATATAAGTCGATATTCAAACTTTTTGTTGTAAGCAAATTACGTCATGTTTGGTTAAAAAGTACGTCTCATATCAATAAAGGTTCTTATAAACTTTCTCGAAAGACGAGTTAGACATTTTTTAAAAAGTCGTTAGATCAATATATTACTCTTATTGTATTTGATCAATGGATTAATATAACTATATTAGTCATTAAGCTTTATGCATTTGAAAACTGAAAACATATAATCGACGTAATAAGTTAATAGTGGATTAGTTCAAGGTATCTATGTGAATCGATAAGTTAAATCAAGATAGCAATAGTCCATTTAAGTTAATCGTTAATAAGTTATATTCAATTTGAAACTCATGTATCTTAACCAAACTGAAAGAAATTGATGTTACATTAGATGAATGTATCAACATAAGTCGGTAAAGTAATTGAAACTCAAAACATTTACTTAAATTGAAACACGTTGTTATTGGAATGAGTGTATCAATGTAAGTCGATAAACTAATTCAAGATAATAATAGTACTCTACTTAAGTTAATCATCTTTAAGTTGAATTCATTTCGGAACCGAAAGCATCTAATTCAGTTGCAGCAAATGTAGAACAATGTAACTTAGTAGATTGGTTGAATATAACAATACTCCATTTGTAACGCCCCGACTTTCATACATCCTTATTAAGCTAATTAATCAGGATTAGCAGCGGAAGACTTAGCTTAGTCGGCGCGTTACCGCCGTACTTTCCACTAGGGAAAAATACAAGGCGACATTTAACATTAACTTACAGGGACATTACTTACATTTTCCCCTCATTAAAGAAACACTTTAATAATAGATCACTATTTTCTAGAAATTTCGGCAGAGTTTCCTCTGTAAATTGGACAACCCACAATGGGAAAATGTTTGAAAAACCTGTTACAATAAAAAAACTTCCAAATCCATAACTCAACGCTTTCGCGGAGTAGCAGCTAAAGAGAATCGGGAACACTATTGCTCATCCAGCACTCGAAATAAAACTAAATCCTTACTTATTATCTATTACAATGTGGAACGTCCTCGAAACTCAAAAGAAACGTAAAACAATCATAGCTAAACTCTTAGCACGTAACTGCTTCTATTTTGGAAAGGATGCTCCAGAACTTCAACCTGTAACTATTGTAACACTGCCACCCACCAAGTGACAGGCCACATTAGTGACAAAACAAAACATTTACGTACATATCAGCACAATGCTGAGTACTAAACCATAAATCATTCTTAAAACATGCTTTGGTGTCTACGACTCTCACGTAATCAACATGTTCTCATCATTCATAACCATATCACAACAACATAGCAATATTCACATCATCCATTATCATTCATCATGTTTCGTGACCTTTTAGTACTCCCAGAAATCATAGCAGAGTAGTAACATCATCATAGTTCTCTCATATCAAAGTAGAAAGCATACTTTCATATCATTAGACAACAAACATTCATAAACATATACTTTAAGTCATACAGGATATCATAAATCATCATCATCTTTCATTTACTTAGCTAGTAATGATCGTACTATCGTAATAACATAGTTATTTCGTAGCATTCGTTCATACACGTCACTAATCTTCATATTCATAAAACATTCCATATTTTCTAATCCAATCATCGATAACATAATGAGTGAAATCATAAAACATAATCGCAATCATAATCATGGAACATATCTTAATCATAACATAACCATGATTACATTACATCATCGTAATCATAATCATGGAAAGTAATCATACGCATGACATATTCATAATCATATTCATAACATATACTTTTGCATAATCAGGTATTCAGAAGCATATCTCATAACTTAAAGTACCTTTCAAAATACATAACAGAAGCATATCTGAAACATAACAGATACATAGCAGAAGCATAGTAGTCCTTTCGTATTTTACATCGTTTATGAACCATTCATGCTTTCATATTATTTCGGAATTTAAAGGTGTACTTTGGCATATTCGGAATACATAAACATATATCATAGTAAACATCCCATAACTCATCTATCATAAGAACAAAGGTAATCTTTTCACACCTTTCAATCACATGAGAAATAGAAGGCATACTTATTTCATACTCCTTCATATCCATATTAATAAGCTTATTAGCAATATAATTCACATAATCGCCTATGGTCATTAAATGTCATAATTCAACTCCAAATAGTTCTCACAATAGTCAGGTGATACATTTTTCTTAGCTTTTCAACTTGCTGAAATATAATAATAAACCTGATATAGTTAATAAATGTACTTTAAATGTCATATAATACCAAGATTGTCTGAAAATTAATAAATCATCTCAATTCATCTTTAGCTATCATAACACACCATCCAGTTTTAATATACAGATTCACCAAATCAGTTTCATCAACTTAATCAATTTCATCAACCAACTCCAATTTCCTCGAGGAGTAATATTAACCAAATCCTACCATTAATTCAAGTAATACCAGAAAGAACTAGCATACTTGTGATACTTGTATTAGCATACTTGTGACACTTATAATAACACAAGAAATCAAAGCATCCATACTTAATACCCAAATTTCAGAATTAATAATCTCAATAATATCCTCTAACATGAGGAGAATAAAAGAGAGGAAGAAGGGGGTGTAGTACCTCTGCTCACTTGGAGCAGGGATGACACAGAGGCACGAGGGGAGGGGGAGCTGAGCTCCGGCGATCAACATCAGGCGGCGGTACGGGAGGTCGGCGGCGAGCAGGGCCACCACAACAGCAGCAGCGTCCAACAACGAGCAGCAACAGCAACAACAACGACGCACAGCAGCAACGAAACAACAGTACAGCGGTGGCACGCGAGCAGCACCACACGCACAACAACGAAGAGGAGGAGAACGAAGGGCACCGGCACCGGCAGCGAAGGGAAGCTCCGGCGAGCTTGGGACGCCGGCGAAACGCAGGCAAAGCAGCGAGGGGAGAGAGATCGGGGGAGAGGAGAGAGAAAGCTTGGGGTTTTGGGTTTTGGGGTTTTTCCACCGGGAGAGAGAGAAAAATAAAGGGGGTTGGGGGTTTCCTTTTGGTGAAAGAAAATGACAGAGAGAGAAAGAGTTTTGAGTTGGGGTGGTTTTGTTTCCCAATTTAACCGACCAACATAAATGGAAGGAAGGAAAACTGACTTTGGTTTCCTATTGGGACCATATACCGTTGAACATATTTTACATAGCTAGAAACCCAAAATATATTAAATAATAATATCTTTATAAAATTAAATTAATAAAAACATGACAACATCTAAATTTAAAATTCATACTCCAACTTAAATAAAGTAAGGATTTTCGAAACATAATTAACTTTATAATTATAATTAACGCTAATTAAAACGCTTTTAAGGATTGGGGTATTACACCATTTAAGTTAATCGTCTCTAAGTTAAATTCATATTGAAACTCATAACATCGACTTTAACAGTACCCTAATTCATTTCAGAACCGAAAGCATCTAATTCAATTGCAACAGATGTAGACCAGTGTAACTTAGTAGATTGGTTCAATATAACAATGCTTCATTTAAGTTAATCGTCTCTAAGTTAAATTCATATTGAAACTCAAAACATCTAATTTAAATTGAAACAAGTTGATATTGGATTAGATCGATGTATCAATGTAAGTCGATTAGCGCGCTAATTCAAGATGGCTTGTGATTGGCCAAATAAAGAAAACATAGATCCTCATCTACCACCGTTGATTTGCTTCACCCACCTTCCACAACCATTGATTTCCAAAATCTTGTCGCAAAAAATTAAAATGCTGAAATTTTCGCTGAAAACTAAAGCGGGATATCTTCCCGGTTAGCAATGAAATGAAACTTTCAAATAAAAAAGGAAACCTCTTCCTCTCCTCTATAACTATAACCTTTATTCCATTCATTCTCTCTCTGCTTCAACCAGATCTAGGATAAAATTAAATTTTGCATTTGTTTCAAGGTTGTTCGAGAAGTGTTTCCTCGTTTTTACTCAAGATTCATGTGTATGTTTTTGTTTTTTTTTACAGTTTAAATTTTCATTTAGTTTCTAATTTCGTCTGGGATTCTTATGTTTTGCTTTAATTATGCTTAGATTTGGGGAAACTTAATAGGTTTCTCAAATTTTCGGGAAATTCTACTGCAATCTTTTTACAATTTCCAATAATTTTGACAAACTTATCTTTGGGTTGTTTTAACTTTTATTATGAGTTTGACAATTACATAGTTTGAAATTCATCTGGATAGCTGTCGTGTTTTAATTGTCAGTTTGGTGCATATGTAAGTTTTCTTTTCTTGCTTTTTTTTGAGTTTTTGTTTTTCTCACTATGTGTTTGTTAAAATGCTTACAAGAAATTCCATTTGTTTTATATTGGGTTTTTGATGGAAGTTGGTGTTTTTGGATTGACAGTGTTTCCTATTTTCTGATTGATACTGATCATATGGGTATTGTGAATAATGCTTAGATATAGAATGGTGATAAATTGCAAATTCTCTGCTTAATTCATGTCTTAATTTCTATTTAATTCCTGAAATATTTTTTCCTCTCGTGAAACCATCACATGTTTGGACTTGACCATTGTAGTCTGTAGAAGACATTGAGTCAGTAAAAAAAGGAGGACATTGAGTGTTTAGATTGCTGTGTGTGTGCTGAACCATGCTAATGTTAGCATTAGCAGGTACTTCATATTTGGTATCTATAAATATAAGCTCAAGTTCCTTTTAATAAAATTATCCTTACAGTTCTTTTAATCTTTGTTATTGTAGGTGATGTTTGATGAGCATAAGAAATACAAGTGTTGAAGACTTGATCAAAAGGCAGTTGAATGAATATTTTGCATATAACTTGTAATCTTTGGACACAATGATTTAACTTTCTCAGTTTAGATGGCTAGCTAATTATGTGTAGTTTCCTTGCCTGAGATTATATGTATTGACACAAAGTATTGTTTGCAATATACAATGTGAAAAAAGTTACAACTTTTGTTATAATCACTTGACATAGTTTGGAGTATTAAGTTGAGTAAAATTTGAGTAAAATTTGAGTAAAATTTAAATTGAGTCTGGAGTATTAAAGCAGTGAACTTGACATAGTTGAAAATTAACAAGAAGTTAAGTTATATGTCATAAATTCAAGTACTAATAAAAAATTATCATGAAAAAATTGTATGTGGATTGGAGTACTATCATGAATTTGGGTAATATGTGAATTCGGTTCGGTTACATTTAAAAATCAATTTGAAACAATTTAAGTTTAAATTGGTTTCAGTTCAGTTCAGTTTCAGTTTGAATCAGTTCAGTTAATTCAGTTACATTTTCAGTTCAGTTCAGTTGATCAATCAACTTTTCAGTTATTCACGGCTATTTTTAGTTACAGTTTGTTTCAGTTTTGGTTTCTCATTTACAGTTTATTTCAGTTTCAGATCATCATTTTTCAGTTGATTTTAGATACAGTTACTCCCAGTTCAGTTTAATTAAGTTCAAATTTCAATTGTTTCAGTTCAACCAGCAGTTCATTAACCAAACTGACAGCTCTAGACACATACATGTATATATGGACATATATATCATATGACATATATGGCATTATGGTTGACGCATATGATATAGGACCTTATACGTTGCTTAGAACTGAAATTATAGAAAGGGTCCCTTTTGGGCTTTAGGCTTTATGAATCCCCTCCTCCAAGATGGGTGATGCGTTCTCTCATTTAAATCTATAAAAAAGTGTTCCTATTAAAGGAACGGTGCCACGTGGCACTATTCATTATATATGCGCCATGTAGCTTGGCCACGTCAACTTATGTGCCATGTAGTCTGATGTAGATTGTTACGTTATCTTACAAAATAAATATTGTTTGCCACTAGATTTGAACATGCAACCTCTTGCAAAGAGAAGTTTGTTATTACCATCTCAATCAACTTTTTTTAGTGCTTCATAACATAAATCCACATAATGTTGTATATTCATTGCAAACATAAAGTAAATTAAATGTTAGATTTTTTAAAAATTAATTTTTTACAAGAGTGGAAAAAATACATATCAATTTTGTGAATAAGAAAAAAGGTAAAACCCGGGGCAACACCCGGGCCAACACACTAGTTTGTTTCTAAGAGTTGGTATTATGCTAGTTTGGCAAGAAAAGCTTATGTAAGATGAAGTCTTTCAAGTTGCATCTAAATACTTCAATAATGAATAACCCTTATACATCTATCTAGGCCCTGTTCTTTTTGACTGAACTGGACTGAATTGAACTGAACTGAATAAAAAATGTGAGAGGAAACTACTGAACTGCGCTGAACTAAACTGAACTGAAATAAGTCCAAAAAAACAGGGCCCTAATTTAAATATTAAATAATTCCGGCAATCAAATTAACTTTGATATAGTCATGTCCCATAAATCTTTGTATTTGAAATTGCAAAAACTTCAAAAACAAAAAATATAATCAGGTCTATTTCAATGTATAATTTCAAGAAATCAACTCTCAGTAATTTTGACTCTAGATAAATGAAGATATCTTATGTTAAAGTTTTTTTCTTTTACTCGTATGTTAAAGTTAAGCTATGATAAAACTGCAAATTACTAAATTGCTAGGGTAGTAGGGTTATATCAAAACAATGGGAGTATTATATAGAAGTATAACTAAAGCAAGTAAGCAACCACGTGCAAAGTACGCACTTTTTGCCGGTTTTAACAAAAATCCTTATTAAACCAGGATTAATTTTGTATCATGAACATTAGATTGCTAAGCTGAATTAAATTGAGCAAAACAAATTAAAGTCAAGGTAAAAGAGCACAGCTGAAGAACGAAGATGGACAAGAGTATACATCAAACTTGCCGTAATTTTTGACCCAAATAAAGTAATTTCAGGAAAGCAGAAGCATTGCAGGTAATAACATCATCGTAAGACGACAAAATGATGAGAAATCTATTAGTGACGGGAAAGACGTAAAAAGCAACTGGACAAAAACATCCCATCATAGTCACAAATTTCTGAACTTTGTCAACCCAATAAGCATGACCTAAACGGGGAACCAAAGATTACTCCATATGAAAATGGCCAAATACCTGAAATTTAAATAATCCCTTCATTTTTATTTAATTACTACACTTTATTTGGAGGAGAATCAAGAAAATTATGCAAAAAAAACAAAGAAGTAGTAAAAAAAAGAATGTTTGGTTTGGGAATGTAAAAGAAGTATTCAAATAATATAGGAGAGAGATTAATAAGCTAGGTGGGAAGATTTTGGGTGGATTATTAAAATAGGTGGTGGAGTGTAGGAGGTAAGAAACTGTAAACGTTGATTTGATAAGTTATCATATGAGGAAAAAGTAAAAGTGTAACAATTAAATAAAAACGACAAAAAAAGCATAACAATTAATAAAACGGAGGTAGAATCTTTTTTTTAAAAAGAAGTCCCAAAGAACACTATATTTCATTAATTAAAGTCATACGACATCTACAATTGACAATTAACGATATTGAAAACAGATTGAACAAAATAAAACAAGAATTAACTGGTGAAGGTTTGAGAATCTAAATACATAGATATAGCAATTCGGCATACTCTCGTTTTGTTGTCTCATACAATTTTTTGAGTGAACCCATCGTTGCTTCATAATTTTGTGGGGAAAAAAATATAAGTAGAATCTAATGTTAAAAGAATATAGGTTCGTGAGCAAAGCGTAGATGATACCCACACTTTACACTTACAACAACAGAATTCTGCACACAAATCAAAACGCAAGAAAATAACAATATGTGTGCCCGATCTCACAATAATTATCAGGTTCATTAAATTGAACTTTAAGTCAAAAATGTTTATGACTTTTAGTAAAGGGTATAAACCCTAAAATGTTCTTTTAAGTGATACATAACGTTCTTTACATAAGACACAATGTTCAAAACTAAGATCCAATGTTCATTTAGGATTTAACACTGTAATAATAAGTGCTTTATCAAACAAAGATACAATGTTAAAAAATGCTAGAATTGGGAAAACTCCTCAATTGGAGTGATTATCATTGATCAATATTTAAAGTCATACATCCTAAGGATAGTCTGATATGGATTAGGAAACTTATCCAAATTACACTACAAGAATCCGCCTATTTAACGACCGCACAAAATAGTCGGTAATAGCTGTAAAACGGTCGGTATTTTAATTACCGACCGCTAAATGGTCGGTAAAGGCCAGTCGGTATATTGCTGGTCGGTAATTCAGAAATACCGACTGTTTAGCGGTCGGTAAAATTACCTACCGACTAGCAGTAGGTAAAATTGAATTTACCGACCACTAGGCGGTAGGTAATTTTCAGACAGAAAAAAAAAAAAACTGAAACCAGCAAATGGAATAACCCATCACTGATTTCAATTTTAAAACCTTGATATTTCTAAATTTTAATCTAACGCAGACTACAAAAATATTATCAGTGTATCTCAAGTATCCAACATTCAAAAGTAAAGATTCAGAAAATTATACCAACAAACTAAAAAAATACGAGATGATAGAAACAAATACAAGTAGATTAAGGTAAAGTTCATAAGTGAAACAAATATAATGTAGATCTGTAGTTATTATATCTCAAAAAACTAATTACAAGTGATGATAAACCTAAAAAAATCAAGCAAAAGAATAGATAAATGGACAATTTACAAGCTTCAAATCACCTAAATCTGATGAAAGAAGAATCGTACTACTCTTAAAATCTAGATCTAAACCTAAAACATAAAACATAATACAAAAACCTTGGTTTTTTTTGTCGCCGACAACACGAGATTAATTAATGTTTCACCGTAAAACTTCAAACCTGCCGAATTTCTTTAGCGTACCCACTTCATTTATGGTTCTTCAATTTCGATTTCCAAATCATTTCTTGCGGCCTTATGATGGTGAGAATAGAGTAATCAGAGTTATTGAAATGAGAAAGAACATAAAAGTGATGAAGTGAGAGAAAAATAAAGGAAGAGAAGACCAGGATGACACCAAAAGAGAGAGGGGACTGAGAGAACACCAGGATCAGGATGAAGTAAGAGAAAAAATAAGGTAGATTGGAGTTGGGAGGCGGAGGACAAAAAATTTAGGGTTTCTACTTTATACAGGTTGGAACTCAAGGACATAAAAAAGTTGGTCGACTAATTACCTACCGCTCGACGGTAGGTAATTATTTTTGGCGGTAGGTAAATACCAACTGCCTTTTAAGCGGTAGGTAATTTTTATTATACCCACCGATATAGGAGCAGTCGGTAAATATCAGTCGTTAATTAAGCGGATTCATGTAGTGTTAGAATTCTAAGAACAAATTACATCCTAACTATATTTATATTCTATCACACCCCCAGAGTCGGAGCGGGAGGAGGACGTACGCTGAGACTGGTCTTAAACTCCAAAAATAATTGTCACGGAAGACCTTTAGTGAATATGCCAGCAAACTGATATCTCGTACGAACATGCAAAACTCGTATATGACCCAACGCAACCTTTTCCCGAACAAAATGAATATCCATTTCAACATGTTTGGTGCGTTGGTGCTGACTAGGTTGCGAGATATAGCACTGACATTATCACAATAAACAATAGTAGCCTGTCGGAGAGGGCAATGTAACTCCAAAATAAGATTATGTAACCAACAAGCTTCTGCGACAACATTGGCAACGCCACGATATTCAGCCTCGCCACTTGATAAGTGCGTTCCAAACGCACTTTATGGACTCCTTTTAGCTCATTTTGATCCTCTTTCTCCCCTTTCTTCCCTCTTTCTTCTCCCTTTCCCCTTCTATTTCATTCACTTGATCATTTTTTGATCATAGTGACATTTTGCTAGATTTTCAGTCATTTTTGACCGAATTTATAGTGCATTTGCTTTCACCTTGTTTTGCCATGTTCTTAATATAGGTGGAACTACTAAGATGGCTACGAGTTGTATAGTTGGCAAAGGAAGAAATGAAAATAGAGCACACGTTGAGAAACGGTGCGCTTGCACCATGCCCCATGTTCGCTTGCACAAAGGAGCACATTACACAATAGAATCTTAAACAGAGAACTTCAAATGGACATAACTTTCAAACCACAAATCAGATGAAGGTAATGCTATTTGGATGTGAAAGCTTGTTTCGATATCTTTCCAACGACTTGTCATAAGCTTGATTTGGATCTAAAATGAAAGAGTTAAGCGCGTTTTAAATTGAACTGTCCGAACAGAGCAGAAAAGTTGGTGCGCCCGCACCATGTGGAACTTATGAAACCCAAAAGTCATGAGCTTTGGTGCGCCCGCATCAGCTCTGAGGTGCGCCCGCACCTATCACAATGGTGCGCCCGCACCTATCATCGTTGGATGTTTGTTCGAGGACAGAAGAAATGATGCGGCCGCACCTGATTTTGGTGCGCCTGCACCATTTAAATATGCGAAGAAAGCAATGCGTGTTTTAATAACAATAGAGTGGATTAATTTTAAGACTTATGCTTTATTCTAGTTTTTTTTGGAGAGTATTATTAGGATTCATACTAGAGAGATAAACACCTTAGTTTTGTTCTTAGATTTGAGATCCTTAGATAAAAGTTTGTGATTTCTACACATCGAAGGTACTTTTTATTCAATTTAATTTCAAAGTTTCAGTTTTTATTCTTTCTTTTCATTGCTATTCTTTGTTCATCATATTATTAGATATCTTATATTGTAGGCTCTTAATTGCTTATTATTATTAGAATTATTATTCCCTTGTTGCTTAGAATCAATGATCAGTGAGTAGTCCCCTATCTAGGGTTAGGGTGAAAGTATGGATTAGGGTTTAAATGTATTGTTAATGTGATTCTGATGATCTAAAGATGATTATGCATTGATATTGGTGTTTTGAGGCCTTAGGATTAGGGGTGTTCAGGAAAACCCGACCCGCAAAATCCGCTGACCCGACAAAAAAATGCCGGGTCAAAATCTGATATTTTGGGATTTTATCGGGTCGAGTACCCGACCCGGTAAAAACAATGAAATTCGGGTTTGGTAATGGGGCGGAGAAATAAGACATTCGGGTACCCGGTACCCGGCACACGGCTAAACTTGGAAATCTGATGGAAATATTTTGTCTAAAGGCAGGTTATTTTTCTGGAATCTTTGTTTAGGTTGTAGAGATCCATGAAGTTTCAGCCTGAAGACAGGCTATTCTCCTTATCAACAATCACCTCACCAGCAGAATGTATTTTGCATCTTATACTTCATGGTAGCACACTTTTTGGCTTTTTTTAAATGGTGTCTTGTCGTAGAAGTGCTGAGAGATATAATTAACACAAGTGGGAGCAACAGGAGAGGGAGAGCTGACAAAGATTTTCATAGCCCATTACTCCATAGTCTCCATTAGGAAAGCAAAACCCTCACTAGTCACACGACACTCTGCCTCAGCCTCAGCCCTCACTGCCTCTCTCTAAGACTCATTCGCAAGTCGCAGCCACATCCACCGCACCACCACGTCTAGGCCGTCGAGCACCGCACCACGTCCACCGCACCACCAAGCATGTATTGTTGATTACTCTAATTCCCCTCCCTTTTATAGTTTTATTCCCAAAAATGAAGTGATCTTGGGATCTTGCAAATCAAGAACAAGAAGGCAGTGGTCAGTGGTGGCCTTTTATCATCATCAAACACAGGTGTATGAAATTAAACCCTATGACCCGACTTTTCAAGTACCCGATTTTGCGGGTACCCGGTTATGAACACCCATACGTAGGATAGATATTGATCACATTTATGCTGTGGTATTTTGGTTTCAAATGTTCTTAATCGAATTTTGAACTCTTTTATCATACCCATGAATCAACTTAATTTCTAGGCCAAGATATTGGGTAGAATTTAAGGAGATCCTTTATTAGGGGTTTTGCGAATTCATTGAATCTCTTAATCAATTGACTAAAGACCATTCGAGAGAGGATTTAGTTGATTAATTAAGTGATTATTCATGAGGACCATTCGAGAGAGGACTCAAGTATTTTAGAGAAAAACCAAACCTTGCATAATCGTCGCCTTTGAATCACAATTGCATTAATGATCGTTGTTCCGCTTTGATCCATACCAGTAACCTTAACTCTAGTGTCTTCCTTATTGATATTTTCATCTCGTGTTATTTGCTAGTCCTTTGATAGTAGCTAGTCGTAGTTGTTACCAAATCATTTTGAATCCCCCAAAACCCTTCAATTAAGTAATTTAGACTTGATAGACTTTGATTAATCCCAATTTTCCCTGTGGATCGACCCTTGACTTGCCTTTACTACGTTCTTAGTAATTCCTTGTTAGGTTTTATAAATATTATTTGAAAAACGATTTTTGGTGCCTTAACGACACACTAAAAACCTCTTATCAAAATGGCGCCGTTGCCGGGGAAATTGTGCTATTAAATGAAGTTTATTTTAGTTTAATTTTTCTTAGTTGATTTTTCTTTTATTTTCTTTTTTGATTGTGGTTGTTATTTGCTAATCCTCTACTTAGCTTTGTTGTGTTACACGAGAAGAAGAGCTCACGGTTCACCCACCTTTCCTCTAGATCTAGAAATTGACCGTACCTTGCGAAAGCTTTGGAAAAATTTGGAAGTTTTGTCTTTGGGTTCTGAACCATCTTCACCAGCCTCAAGTACAACAAGTGAAGTTGAGCCAGATATGGGTGAAGCAAATCCACAACTCTTTAGGGATTTCGGAAATCCAGGTTCCTTTGTTCTTCAAGGTGGTATTCAACTCCCCACCACTACTACAAATTTCAACATTTATCCTCAGTTCACTCGGATGGTGAAAACAGAACAATTTTGCGGAGGGTCGGATGAGGATCCTCTTGACCATCTTGACAGGTTTCTTGAGATATGTGCCATGATAACCACAAATGACGTCTCTCCAGACTACATCAAGATGCATCTATTCCGGTCTTCTTTTACCGGAAAAGCAAAATCATGGCTCAAGAGCTTACCTGCTAATTCCCTCACTATATGGGAGGAAGTCACAATGGCCTTTCTGAAGAAATACTTCCCAGAGTGGAAGACAACATACATAAGGAGGAATATCTCCTCATTTGAGCAAGCTAGAGAACGATGAGACACTTGTGGAAGCTTGGGAGCGGTTCATGGAGATGATCCGTTCATGCCCTCACCATGACTTCAACAAAAATCTCCTCATGCGATCTTCTATGATGGCCTTGATCCTATATCACGTGCCAACCTTGATGGTGGAGCGGGAGTTCAACTTTCTAAGATCCCGCAAGATCAACTTGAGTCCACTATTGAAGAAGTGATTAAGAACTATTCATGGGGTGGAAGACGAAGAGGTGATCAACCCAAGAAGAGTGGTAAGTTTGAATTGGATCCCATGGATCAAATTCAAGCTAAGATGGATCAACTTGACAAGAAGTTCTCCAAGATCAACCTCGCATCATCTAATCCATCACAGGTAAATTCTTTTTCTTGTGATATTTATGGAGGTACTAATCATGACACTTCTCATTGTGGAGGTACAAATTCGGAGCATGTGGCGGCAATAAACTCTAGAGGAGATGGCTACCAAGGAAACCAAGGGTATAGAAGCAATCAACAAGGAGGTTGGAAACAACCTCAACAAAGCTACAATCAAGGCTTCAACCAACCTCAAAAAGGATGGAATCAACCTCAACAAGGGTACAACCAAGGTCAACACCAAGGGTATGTGCAAGGGTATAACCAAAACTACAATTAAGGTGGTTCATCCTCACAAGGCTCTAATGTCTACCAAACTCCTCATCAAAGAGCCAATGCCCAAAAACCCCCCGTTCCCCAAACAAAATCCCGAACCCACTCCATCTCCCGATCCAACCTCTCTCCAAATTCTCTAACAACTCCAATCCATGAACCAAATTCTCCAAAACCATGAGCAAAGGTTTCAAGAGCTACAAGCCCATAACAAAATGCTTGAAACCCAAATTGCCCAAGTAGCCGAGGAAAACCCATCTACTCCCACAAATCAACTTCCGGGCCAACCCATTCCTAACCCTAACCTCCATCAAGCCAAAGCCATTCATTTGAGGTCGGGAACAAGTTATGAGGGTCCCAAGATGCCTAATGAGGAGGTAGAGAAGGAGGAAAAAGTTGAAGTTGTTGAGAAAGAAGTTGAAGTTGAGGAGGGTGAGAAAGAAGAGAATGTGGAAAGAGTTGAGCCACAGGTCCAAGTTGGAGATAAAGCTCCATTGCCATCATCTCCACCAACTAAGACATATGTGCCTCCGGTTCCCTATCCTCAACGGTTGGTGGAAAGGAAATTAAGTGACAAGTTCACTAAATTCCTCAATGTGATGAAGAGCCTTCAAATCAACATTCCTTTCCTTGAGGCTATGTCTCAAATGCCGGCCTATGCTAAATTTTTGAAGGAGATTCTCTCCAATAAACGGAAGCTTGAAGATGAGCTTATCACTTTGCTATACCAAGTGAGTGCTCTTGTGCAACGTGCTATGCCCAAGAAGCAAAGGGACCCCGAAAGTTTCACCTTGCCGGTGAAGATAAGTGATCTAGAGCCTAAGGGTGCATTGGCCGACTTAGGAGCGAGTGTGAGTTTGATGCCTCTGTCCATTCATCCGACACGGAAAACTATTCAATTGGCGGACCGCATTGTGAGAGTCCCCCATGGTGAGTTGGAGGATGTGCTAATCCAAGTTGGACACGTGTTTGTGCCCTATGATTTTGTGGTGATGGATATGGAGGAAGGTCCGGAGACTCCTCTTATTCTTGAAAGAGAGGCTCTAAAGACATTGGGTGTCGTGATAAACTGCAAAAATGATACAATCACGGTCGAGGTAGCCAATGATAGGGTTGTGTTCGAGTTCTCAAAGACTTTTAAGAGACCCATGATAGAGAAAGTTTGTCGGGTCAATCTAGTAGAGCGTGAGATGGAAGATTTTGAGAACATGGTCCACATTGGGGACAAGTTATATGCTTCTATTACCGATGCCTCGAGCTTGGACATGGAAGAGGTGAATGAATTCTCCATGCTTCCTGATAGCACTACCGTTGAGGATGCACATGAAGAAGCATTTGAGTTTCTTACTACATCCACTGATAAAGATGAGAGTTCTAAGCCTCCTCCCAAGGTAGAGTACAAAGCCCTTACCACTCCCCCACTTTCTCTTTGCTTGTCAACTCCGAGGACGAAGTTTGTATTAAGCTTGGGGGAGTTAGCATTTGTTCGTTCTATCTCAAAATTTTCTTCCTCCTCTTTGTAATTAGGTTCATATTAGTATATTTGCATGTTAATTAGGTTCATATTAGTGTATTTACATGTTAGGTTTGCAAAAAAAAAAAAAAAAAAAAGAAGATTTTATTTTTCTTTTCTTACTTTCTTTTTATGCATTTAGATTAGTTTGGTTGCATGCATGATATGTTGCTAAGAGTGTTCATAACTTGATTGGAAGACCTTCTTTGCATTTGACTTGATGGTTTGTGACTTTAGGTGATCTTTGAGATCGGTAACTTTTGGTAGAGTCTTTTTGAAATTAGGCGAGTTGGTTGCTTGTGCCTTATCCCTTGTGCGATGAACCCCGAAGGAGGGCCACGATCCTCGTAAGACTCATTTACAACCCTCACTATTGATCGCCTAACTTGTGACTTGCATTTTAGCTCCCCAAGATTGTATAAGACCGAGCCTCTAGAAGGATGATTTAGGGTGTTTTATTTAGCTAGAATTAGGAGTTCAAAAGCCAAAGAGCCTTTTATTACAGCATAATTATCCGCTTCTCAAACCATTTGAGCCTTTCTATCCTATTTTTGCTTAACCCTCATAATAAGTCATGGCCAAACTTTCCCCAAAGTGGAGTACATGTCTAGTTTGTGTTGAGTTGAGCTGTTTTAATACTAAGTCTTTGGTTGAAAATAAATTAATGTGCGTGTATAATTGCAAAAGTTGAGGAAATTATGAGAAAGGAAAGGCAAAAGAAATGAAAGAAAGAATGCTCTTATTGTTTCATTTGGATTTCTATTGAAAAGAAAAGAAAGAAAGAGCAAATTGATGAGAAAAATGAAAAACTGTGTTAAAAAAGTGAAAGTCAAAGTGAGAATCAAAGTTGTGTGTGAGATTTCGATTTGAGTTGGTGTTAGAACTAGCTTAGGGGAGTTTTTTCCCCTAGTTTGTACTCCGCTTTACCCTTTTTGTACCACATTCCTAAATTGTTATCCTCACCCCTAACCTAGCCCCGTTACAACCTTAATAAAGTCCCTTTTGACTTTTAGATTGGACTTGGACAATTTAGTAGTGGCGGGTGAGATTTTGTGCAAGTCATGATGAGGGTCATCAAAATGGGGTAGAGGCGAGCTATTATGGTTGAGCATCCTAAGGATGAGTGAAGATCGGGACTTAGAAGTGGAGAGGAGTGATAAATCACTCTTAAAAGCCTATTTTTCAAGGAGACTCGGTTGATCAGTGGATTGGATCTCTTGAGTCACTCTTGTGCTTCCTAATCATCTTTCCTTTTGTGTTTAGTTGGTCTCCTAAATCTTGTTATGAACTCATTTAGCTTGCATGTCATGTTTGTCGCTTTGCATATTGAGCATTTAGGCTAGTGTATTGCATGGTTTTACCTTTTCATCTTTTTCTCCTCTTCTCATTCTTCTTTCTCATTCTTGGTTTACTTGAGTACAAGTAAAATGCTAAGCTCGGGGGAGTTTGATAAGTGTGTTTCAAACACACTTTATGGACTCCTTTTAGCTCATTTTGATCCTCTTTCTCCCCTTTCTTCCCTCTTTCTTCTCCCTTTCCCTTTCTATTTCATTCACTTGATCATTCTTGTCATAGTGACATTTTGCTAGATTTTCAGTCATTTTTGACCAAATTTCTAGTACATTTGCTTTCACCCTGTTTTGCCATGTTTATAATATAGGTGGAACTGCTAAGATGGCTACGAGTTGTAGAGTTGGCAAAGGAAGCAATGAAAATAAAGCACACGTTGAGAAATGGTGCGCTTGCACCAGCCCCCATGTCCGCTCGCACAAAGGAGTACATTGCAGTACAATAGAATCTTGAACAGAGAACTTCAAATGGACATAACTTTCAAAACACAAATCATATGATGGTAAGTCCAGTTGCATGTGAAATCCTGTTTCGATAGCTTTCCAACGACTAGTCATATGCTTGATTTAGATCTAAAACGAAAGAGTTATGCGCGTTTAAGTTGAAATATCCGACCAGAGCAGAATAGTTGGTGCGCGCGCACCAACTAATGAGGTGCGCCCGCACCACCTAATGAGGTGCGCCCGCACCAAGCCTGGAACTTATGAAACCCAGAAGTCAGGAGCTTTGGTGCCCCCGCACTAGAGGTGCGCCCGCACCTATCAGCGTTGGATGTTTGTTGGAGGACAGAAGAAATGGTGCTCCCGCACCATTTAGATCTGCGAAGAAAGCAATGCGTGTTTTAATAACAATAGAGTGGATTAATTTTAAGACTTATTCTAGTTTTTTTTTGGAGAGTATTATTAGGGTTCATACTAGATAGATAAACACCTAAGTTTTGTTCTTAGATTTGAGATCCTTAGATAAAAGTTTGTGATTTCTACACATCGAAGGTACTTTTTATTCAATTTAATTTCAAAGTTCCAGTTTTTATTCTCTCTTTTCATTGTTATTCTTTGTTCATCATATTATTAGATCTCTTTTATTGTAGGCTCTTAATTGCTTATTTTTATTAGAATTATTATTCTCTTAATCATGTTTAGCCTTAGATTAGTTATAGATTTCATGTTTTGTTGCTTAGAATCCATGATTAGTGAGTAGTCCCCTATCTAGGGTTAGGGTGAAAGTATGGAATAGGGTTTAAATGTATTGTTAATGTGATTGTGATGATCTAAAGATGATTATGCATTGATCTTGGTGTTTTGAGGCCTTAGGATATATATTGATCACATTTATGCTTTAGTATTTTGGTTTCAAATGTTCTTAATCGAATTTTGAACTCTTTTATCATAGCCATAAATCAACTTAATTTCTAGGCCAAGATATTGGGTAGAAATTAAGGGGATCCTTTATTAGGGGTTTTGCGAATTCATTGAATCTATTAATCAATTGACTAAAGACCATTCGAGAGAGGATTTAGTTGATTGATTAAGTGATTATTCTTGAGGACCATTCGAGAGAGGACTCAAGAATTTTAGAGGAAAATTAAACCTTGCATAATCGTCGCCTTTGAATCACAATTGCATTAATGACCGTTGTTCCACTTTGATCCATACTAGTAACCTTAACTCTAGTGTCTTCCCTATTGATATTTTCATCTCGTGTTATTTGCTAGTACTTTGATAGTAGCTAGTCGTAGTTGTTACCAAATCATTTTAAACCCCCCAAAACCCTTCAATTAAGTAATTTAGACTTGATAGACTTTGATTAATCCCATTTTCCCTGTGGATCGACCCTTGACTTGCCTTTACTACGTTCTTAGTAATTTCTTGTTAGGTTTTATAAATATAGTTTAAAAAGCGATTTTTGGTGCCTTAACAACACACTAAAAACCTCTTATCAGCACTTGATCTAGAAAGAGTAGGCTGACGCTTAAACTGCCAAGAAATTAAGTTATCCCCAAGAAAACAACAATAACCGGAAGTAGAATGGCTAGTGTCAGGACATCCACCCCAATCAGCATCAGTATGTGATCAAGCGCAACTGAGTAGTAGGATATAAATGTAATCCATGACAATGGTTCCCTGAACCTAACGCAAGATGCGTTTTAATGCATTATAATGAGTCTCCCGGGGATCACGCATAAAAAAGGCATACCTGCTGTACTGCATAAGTAATATCTAGTCGAGTAAAGGTCAGCATCTGTAGAGCACCTGCTAAACTGCGATAATGAGTCGGATCTGCCATAGGAGGACCCAAATCTGCACTAAGCTTAGAGTTAGTGTCAACAGGAGTCGATGCAGGCTTACATGTCCCCATACCTGTGCGCTCCAATATTTCCTATGCATACTTTTTATGAGAAAGAATCAGGTAGGAAGGAGTACAAGTAACTGAAATTCCTAAAAAATAATTGAGTGGTCCCAAATCAGACATAGGAAATTTTGACTTCAAGTGGGTAATGATACGGTCCCATAAAAGTATCAGAAGATGTGCACAAAATAATATCATCAACATAGAGAAGAAGATAAGCCATATCGTTACCCTGACGAAAAATAAATAAAGAGTTGTCACTCTGAGCAACAACAAATCCCATCTGAATAAGAAAATGCGCAAAACGATGATACCAAGCCCGGGGAGCTTGTTTGAGACCATAAAGGGCCTTGCGCAGGCGACAAACATAATGAGGAAATCTTTTGTCAACAAACCCGGGGGTTGATGCATATACACTGTTTCCTGTAAGTCACCATGTAAAAAAGCATTTTTGACATCAAGCTGATGAATAGACCAATTACGAGCCATCGCTATCCCCAATATTGTACGAATAGTAGTCGGACGAACAACTGGAATAAAGGTTTCATCACAATCCACACCAACCTCCTGAGACCTGCCATCACAAACAAGACGAGCTTTGTGCCTTTGAAGGTCACCTTTATCATTTTCTTTGTGAGCATAAATCCAGATTCAATTAACAATATTCACCCCCATAGGCCTAGGTACTAATTTCCATGTCCCTGTATTAATTAAAGCACTATATTCATCATGCACCGCCGCATTCCAATTCGGATCAGTCAGCTATTTTGGGAGATTTTGGAATTGGGGAACGACGTAGAGGAAGAGAGGAGGCAATTGTGTTTAGGCCAAATTTAGTATTTGGTTTGACAATGCCGGACCGGGATCTGGTCCGCATGGGGTGTGGGGAGGGCAAAGGTCGCGTGGGCCTAATCGCAGGACAGCCACGGATTGGGGGGCTATACCGTGGGTAGGAAAGAAGTTGGGCCTAGGTCCGCATGGGCGAAAAATGGGAGGGGGAATTATGTGGAGAGAGATTGGGCCTACCAAGAGGACGCGGGGGGGTGGGGGTAGAGTTCGCGGTTGGGCATGGGAGGAACGCTGACCAAGAGAAGGGGGTTTGTGGGCCTGGACTGGTGCGCAGAGCGTGGGGTTGGCGCGAAGAGGTGTAGGGAGATGGGTCTGGGCCATATTGTGGAGCAATGGGCTGCCAGAATGACAAAAGGAGGGGGCTAGGCCCTAAATCATCTAAAAATGTGTAATATGTGGTCTTGTAAAGAGCCAAATTCCGAAAAGGAAAAGAATTCTCATCAAATGTGACATGACGAGAAAGAATAATTTTATTTGTGGCAAGATCAAGACACCGGTAGCCTCGATGATGAGAAGGAGGAGGCCCGATACATGGCAGGGGGTTGCTGAGGATACGGGGATGGGACAGGATCCCACTGGGCCTGCTGTGGGTGAGGCGAGGCAGTCCAGGCGTGCGCTGGAGCTGGCAAGGACTGCTGGGCAGTCGAGTGAGTTTGTTGCGGGCAGCCTCGGCCTCTGCCTCTGCCACGGCGACCTCCTCTGCCGCAGCCTCGGCCACCACCCCTACGCTGCCCTATGGTTGTTGCTGCTGTGGTGGTGGCAGGTGAGGCTGCCAGTGGTCCTTGCGCGACAAAGGTGGTATTTTGGGGTGCCGAATCTTGTGCACGGCGAGATTCTTCGAGCAAAAGGCGAGATCTTGCATATTCAAAAGAAGGTAAAGGCTCCGTTTGTTGTATCATCGTTGCCACAACATCTAAATCAGTATTAATGAGACCGGGAACAAGCCTAAGTACCAGTTTTTGCTCCGAAACTGGTTGATCAAGGTTGGCAAGTTGATCTTTCAAATTCTTTAATTGTTTGCAATATGATGAGACATCAGAAAAATTGTTCAAGTGAAGTGTATTAAATTGATTTTCAAGATACACTGCCCGAGTATGTTTGTTATCTTGAAAAATTGCCTTCAACTTTTCCCAAATTTGTTGCGCGGAATCTCCGCGGAAAAGAACAATATGTAATAGATTAGAAGAGATAGTACCATAGATCCACTGTTTAACAATGGAATCAAGACGCGCCCATATGGCATCGGATATTTCAGAAGGACGTTTGGCGGTAGTATCGATGTGATCTAAAACATCGAAAGCATGAGCATGACACTCAAATAACTCGACCCAATTTGAATACTGAACCTTCTCACGATCAAGAATCAAAGGAATACAATTTTTGTTATTAGTGATGGAAAGTGCAGGGTGGAATTCAGTAGGGGAGGGTTTGGTTTTTGAGGTGCTGGGTTGTTCGGTGGGGGCCATGGAGGCGGAAGCCTAGGTAGCGCACAAAAAAATTGCGGAGGCGCAGGAAAAAAAATAAATTTATTTAGGTGAACCTAAAGCTGTGATAACATGCTAGATTTGGGAAAACTCCTTAATTGGAGTGATTATCATTGATCAATATTTATAGTCATACATCCTAAGGTTAGTCCAATATGGATTAGGAAACCTATCCAGATTAGAATTCTAAGAACAAAAAATATCATAACTATATTTATATTCTATCAAAAAACTAAGAAAAAATTTACATTTTAATAATTCGATGTTCTTTTGTTTTGCCCGGTTTAACGACATTTAATTTTTTACAATAGGACCCAAATATAATGTTCTTTGTAAGTCTTCAAAATTTTCATTTGTCGAAGACACAATGTTCAAAATTAAGATCAAATGTACATTTATAGTTTAACATTACAATAATCAATATTGTAACATACTTACCAACTTTTTTTTATTACTTGCATCGTTTCCCAATTTTGGCAATTATCTACTTGCATCGTTTTGATTTTTTGGCAATATATTATCTATTTCTCTCTCCTAGCACATGGGATTCCTTATTTTATCTCTCTATATCTCTCTCTTCACCTTGGTCTTTGTGCAAAAGGAAACGATGCAAGTAACAAAAATTGGCATAAGTATTTTTTTTTACCTAAAACACAATGTTCAAAAACTAAAACCAAATTTACATTTTAATAAACCTGTTATTCCTTTATTTTACCCACTTTATTGATGCACACTTATCATTTTTATTTTTATCCTACGTCTTGATATTTGTGCAGGATCCTCTTGGTGTAAGCGTGTGCGAGATCTAATTTACGGTTTATGAGACATTTTCTTGTTTTTATAATCTTTACTTAATGTGGAGTCTATCACTTTCTTATTTTTCATGGATGTTTAGTGGTATTTGGTTGATTTGCTAGATTGGTTAAAAAAATACACTATAAACTAATTCGGCAAAAAACAATAGTTGTAATACTTCTTCACCTTGGTACTAGTTCTTAGTGTTTAGATGTTAGCTATTAGAGGTTAATTGTCGATGTAAATTTAAAAAAAAATGTATTTGATAGAGTATTTGTTGGATTAGTAATAGGATAAATATAATGAATTATATTCTACTTCCAAATCTACTCCAAAAGCTATCAACACCTCAAAAGTTTTTTTTCTTTTTCTCAAGACGCGACCTCAACCACTAGAAGCTAACTAAAAATACTATTTTATCAAACTTTTACTTTTACTAAAGTTTGACATGAAAGTTACTTGAAATACATTTAGCAATGACACCTAACTGTTTTACGAATACTTTTACGGCCTGTTTGATAGTTGGTTATAAATAGTGGTAATGGGAATGAATTTGTATGCAAATTTGTGAAGAAAATCATTGTTCATTCCTATGGTAATGCTAATTTATCCTAAAGTGTCTATTTTTCTTCTTAAATTTTCATTCCCATCCAAAACCATTTTGTTGGTGGTAATGAATGGTAATGAATATTGCTTCCAATTGGAGAAAAAACACAAGTTTAGGGGTGAGATTGCTTCCCCATGGAGACTTTGAAACACAAACTTGGGGGTTGAAATTGCCTCCCCATAGAGATTTTAAGGGTGCTTCCCTTGTAACATTGCGCTTATAATTCATTCCCATTGCCACCATTTATTAACGACTACTAAATGGGGGTTTTGTAATAACTTTGGGATAACTTAAGGATCTTCTAACTTACTTATATTAATCAAATCAGAAAATCAGTCACTCAAAAATACACACATCGTGTATTAGCGCAAATCATCAATTTCGTTTGTTATTATTACTTTGTATGACATGAGCTAACTCATTATAATTCTAAAGAGTTTGGTTCATACAAACAGTGCTTTGACCTTATCGAAAGAAATGAGATAATGTTGCTGTTTGAGCAGTTACTATGATTCATGGGCAAATTAAATCTCTAATGTTTTAAAAGTTCGAGTTGGTATGAATTTAAATCTATGCCACTCCTAATGGGTAATACCTTTTCCCCCTCATGCTCGTCCTAAACACCAAACCAAAATCCTACACAAACCTCATCCTAAGTAGGAATGGTAAAGAGCCAAATTCACAGTAAAATTTATCTTACCTCTCTATACAAATTACTTCTAAAATGGATATAGATTCGTATTATTTCTTGAATTTGGATGAGATTTTTTATCTAATCAAGTTGGACTTGAGTTGGATAAAACTACATTAATATCATTTAGGCCTTGTTTGGTTGAGCTTTTTTTAGGACCTGTAAACGGATGCAGTTATTTGAATCCAGTACTCCTTGTTTGGTTTGGGTAGTGGGTTAACCATTACCTTTAATTGAGGGTAACCCAAACCCCAAAATGTTACCCACCGAATTAGAGGAATGACAAAATCCTTTCCATTCCCTTACAAGTGATTCATTTCCATTGTTAAACCACACACCCAATAAAAGTAACAATTATTGTTACCATTCCTCTCCTCTACTTGATTCCATTCCCTTTCCACTCCTCTATTTGGACCAAACTCCCCTTAACAATTAAAATCACAAAATTATAAAATACTATCATACTATATCTACGTAAGTAAAGCAAACTTAAGTATCGTATCTTAAGGTGATTTTAATCTCTCTTTAATCAAATTAGGTTTCTTACGTTAGCTCCAGTTTCCATTATTTTTGATCGGACATTACAGTTTCAAATTCAATTACTATTTTATTTTGAATTGAGTCAGATTCGGATAAAGGCCATTTTTGGTAAATGGCTTTTTTATTGGCTTTTGGCTTTTCAATATGGTCAAACAGCCAAATAAAGTGTTTGGTTATTGGCTTTTTGGTTGGCTGAAAAGCTGGCTTTTAAGCGAAAATGAAAAAGCTGCCTGGAGCAACTTTTTGGATTGGCTTTTGGCTTGTTGGCCCACAAACTCTCTAATAAACAGCCAACAGCCATAATTAATTTTGCCAAACACTTTTGCAAACAGCTGGCTTTAACAGCCAACTTAAAAAGCCAATACATATAGCCAATGCTTCCAGCCAGTCAAACAAGCCAACTAAACCAGCCAAAAGCCAACAACCAACAGCCGATTGCCAAACAACCCCAAAATTTAAACTCTATTTTCATTCCTAATCTAAAGTGTGATGAATATGGTACAATGTAAAATCTAAATCATTTCTACCTGCCATTCGTTAACCCTATACGACTATACGAGTATAAATATGAAAATCATATGTTTCAAGCATAGGTAAAACAAGTAACTGAGTAAGGCTATAAAATCCCGTAAAAAAAACGTAAGGCTATAGAAGTTAGTTCAAGAAATGCCTTCTGATTCATTGACTCTAATAACTAATATTAGAATAGTAAATCGTTGTGATAGTATTCAATCATGGATGTTTTAACTAGAATAATACAAACTTTGGCCTGTTCTCTCGCAATAATACAAACTTTTGATTATTTTTTAATAATACAAACTTTAGGCCAAAATTCCTCCAGTAGGTCATGACCGGTTCCTAACTTGTTGGTTCAAGTAAAATGCATACGTGGCACTCCCTAGGACACGTGTCGCTTGCTTATTGGTTGATTTTTTAAATTTTTATTTAAATTTGAAAAACAAAAAAAAAACCTTTTTTTTTCTTTCTCCCTCACCCACCCCACCCAACCCCGGCCACCGACCATGCACAACCTTCGGTTCTTCCCTCAACCACTCGCTTTCTTCGTCCTCCCCCCCCTTGGTCGAGCCACGAGAACCCCACCCCCATCGCGAACCCATAACCCCACCCTTCCCCTACCCCCGTCGAATTACCCCCAACCCCGTCGATTCCGCCCATAGCCCATACTCCACCTCCATCTCGCCATTTGTAAATCCCCAAACTCTCTCTCTCTCCTCAAAATTCCTCAATCAGCAACTCCAATTTGAAGCGTAAAACCCTAGAAATCGCTGAATTGAATATTTCTCGCTGAATTGAATTGAACACCATGAATTTTCTCTCTCCTCTGTAAAGGCGAGGAGTTGGGGGAGGAAAGAGGGAAGCTTGATTTTTGGGTTCGGGTTGAGGGGAGGAGTTGGGTTCGGGTTGGGGACGTTTCGTGGCTGGGGAAGGCAGTTTCGTGGTGGGGGAGGGGGTGGTGAGGGTGGTTTCATCCGTGGTGTTGATTGGATTTGGTAGGTGGGGTTCATGGTGGTTGTGTCTGGGTTTTGTGTATTTCGGGGGTGAGGTGGCTTTGGTGGTGGCTGTGGGGTGGGGGGAAGTGGTGGTTGTGGGGTGGTTTCATAAGTGGTGGTGAGTGTGGTGTTGATAGGACTTGGTGGGTGGGGTTCATGGTGGTTGTGGCTGGGTTTTGTGTATTTTGGGGGTGAGGTGGCTTCGGTGGTGGCTGTGGGATGGTTTCAGTGGTGGTTGTAGGGTGGTTTCAGTTGTGGCTGTGGGGGTGGGGGAGGGGCTGAGGTGGTTCAGGTGGGTGGGTGTTGGGGGAGGAGGGAGAAAGAAGAATGATCATTTTATAAATTTTTTTTACTTGTTTTACAGGTTACAAGTCAACTTGGCCAACTGGAGGAATTTTGATGTAAAGTTTGTATTATTAAAAAATAATCAAAAGTTTGTATTATTGCGAGAGAACGGCCAAAAGTTTGTATTATTATAGTTAAATAATCCTTAAATCATTAAGCAAATATTGTGGCAAAAATCTCAAGTGGGTACTCATGACAATTAATACTCCTCGAACAAGCGATATAAAAAAAGTAATGGAATTTATGAAAGAAAAAAGAGCTCGTTATCTGTATATTGACAAACATCTATACTAATATATTAAAAGGCGTGCATAAACAAGGAAGGGTGCCACATGACGCTCTCCCTAAGGGAGTTTTACTTCATGTAATCCACAACAATAAAAAAATTAGAAATTGCATAGCATAGGGTTTGATCCCGGGACCTCAAGAACATACTAAAGTTTTAACCACTAGACCAAATAACATTTAGTGTTATCATCTTAAAGTATAACATTAACATTCAAATGGTGTCGAACATTCGTTACAAAATCACCAATAATATATTTCATTAATTCATTACAATTTCCTTTCAAAGCCACAACTAAGTCAAGTTGTCAACAATATGGCAAATCCTGGTTTGATTTTCAATCAATCTATGTAGTTAGATTGTTTTGATTCTAACCTCTCTTTCCTCATCAACGAAATACAAGATGATGTTGCAACTCATTAAGGCTTTAAGTTCTGGAAGGAGAAATTTGCTCATATGGATCACCTGATCGGCATTATCCGCCTTTTAGGTCAATCGAAAATCTTTTTACAAATAGACAAATAAACATTAGATCTATTTGAATTTCTTTTTTTTTTTGGGTAAGACGAAGAGGACCACCAGAGGAGGACGTGAAACCATCTCTCAAGTGAGTTCCATGAGATTTAGTCCCTATACCACAAGAATTTGAGATGGATATCAGACCCATGCCACTACTCCACATACTCAACTGAGCCTAATTGATTAATCAGAGCAAATTGTAATAAGGTCCTTCGAATTCAATACACCACGAAAGCACAGGTTATAGCAACATAAGGATGCGAAGCTCTATGGCGTTCAACAAGCTTGCTAGTTTTCAAACTAAATGAGGCCGATCAGCAATTTAGCACGATTAAGATTTGAGACCCGCAAGCAGAATAAAATGCATCAAAATAATATGATCTTAACACAACTTAACTAAATATACAGCAGTCATTTCCTTCAAAAACAAAAACAAAAGTATTAGTCCAGAAAAATAATATGCTAAGGAAATTATCACCAACAATTCCAAAATCTAAAAAACCAAAAGAATAACTTTCATCATGATGGTGTATGTAGGGATGGCAATTCACCGGATCTGACCCTGGTCCGATCTGCTCCGAGGAAAAAAAATCCGAGCCAACTCCGAGAAAAAAAATCCGCATTCGACTCCGTTTAAAAAGTCTAGCTCCGAGTCGGAGTCGGATCTCATAAAAAATCCAACTCATCCGATCCGACTCCGACGGATGTCCAACTCCGACTCTGACATCCAACTCCGACTTTAAATCAATTAGTCATATTTTTTTTATATTAATGTATCACGTATGTATACTCTAACTTTGATTTTAACTTTCAAGGCAATTGACCTTATTTTATATTTATATTATTTTATGTATGCTATCTAAAATGTATGTGTAACGATCGACTGCTTTTTCCCTCAAAAAAAAAAAAATTCTAAAATGTATGTGGCAAAAGATATATATAGCCATTAACCAGACACAATACACATATCATGTCATTTATAATAATTAATTTTAGTTAAATATACTTTGGAAGATTTTAACTATCATTTGAAATATATACAAGTCGGGTCAGAGTCGAATGTTCGGATTTTAAGTCGGTTTGAATTCGGATTATCAGACGTCGGAGTCGGAGTCGGAGTCAGATTTAAAATCCGACTTCTTGTAAGGTCGGAGTCGGATTATGCATAATACGATCCAAGTCCGACCCGTTATCATTCCTAGGTGTACGCCACAAAAATTTACCGAGATCTTCAGACCCCCCACAAAATTTTTGTAGTTATACAAGTGACATTATACGTATGGTAGGCAACTAGGCGGTAGTAATAAAGGTATGACTAGTATTCTCTGACAAATTTTGTCCCAATGTTCATGGTATACAACACTATCTCCAAACATGTATTCTTCCTCTTAAATCGTGGGACAAAAAAATGATGGGTTGAATGTGGACACATATAAAACAAGGATATTAGCCTGAGACTTGAACAAGAAAAAACATAAAACTCATTGTTCTAACCATATTTGGCGTCTGCTACCATGATTTACTACGCCAATCAATCGGGCCAATAATGCACAATACAAGCTCTCCCCCAAAACCTTGAAAAATATTAAACCATGCACAATTGGAAAAACCCATTATGGTAATATAATGCTCATTTTACCCTTAAACATGCCATTGTGCGTGATCTATAGGTTCCTACTATTAACCTCTCGCTCCTATAAAATGGAAGCAAAACTCAATGCTGCCTTATTATCTCCAATGTCCAAGGCAGTAAAGGGAAGAAGTATATAACAGTACCGCGCAACTCAATTCCCATATATAACCACCAGAAAAATAATAACCTAATACCACGAATAGAAAATGGAACGTTGTGACATTGCACATACACAAGGTCAATCAGGAAGCGATGATATCTGCTAATAAGATGAAGTAAACTGACACAACATTGAAATTGGTACCCCAGCTTTTGCACAAAAATGACTTAACAAAAGCAACCACTTCAATAGTGAATATCCACTTCAACAGGTCAAATCACATAAAATAATTTCAGTATCCTATGTCTAGGTCGTTCCACGTCTTGGATTTACTCCATAAACCTAGTGTTGACTCGTGCCGTGTCCGACATGACATCACACTTGGATACTTCATTTCAAACCAAATAATTGAGATTTTTCTACGAAATGGACAAGTCCAATGCCCATATCCGAGTAAACACTTTATCCAAGTCTAAATAACATAGACGTTAAGTTCAAAGAGATTTACAAACAAACTTCAGACATCTCAGTCAACTTTTTCCTCAAGCACCAATTTCAAACTCGATATTGATCATGCTTGCATACACAACCTGCCTCTCATTTCCCATGCAGAAGTACCTTGAAGGAGAAATTCCCTACATCTCATTTAAGCTAAGCCATTCCATCAATATTCATGAATAACAAGATAACGCAGTTTTACTTCTCTATATAAAGCTATCCAATTGAGGTGGACTACTTGTGTAAGTGCAATGGCAAAAGTGTAAATCATTAAAATAGATTATTAATGAACTTAAAATTCCAAACCGCAGAATACCCTTGCCTGTGTTTATTTGATGTGATCATTGTTTCTGCTCCAGCCTCTTGTGCCTGCTAAAAACCAAAATAAAAGATGTTGGAAGAGTAGCGACAGAGTAGCTAATTGAGTACTTGACATTACATCAGTCATCACCAGACTCTACCCCAAAAATCAGCAAGAAACAGGAGCATCATAAATGATAATGGGAGCAGCATTCAAAGACACTGACCAAACATCAAATAGGAAATAGAAAACTCTGCACAAGATCAATCAAAAACCAAAAAGTGGACCACCAAATCAAACGGCTACTTCTGTCTTCAAACAATTCACTTGTTAAAACCCCTCAAGTGCCAGATGACAGGATCCATGGTGGCCTCTGAGTCACCAGAAGTTCATGGACAACATGATAAAATTTGATTGATTCGTTATGAAAACCATCCCAAAGAGAGGCTTCTCATCAGAATACTATACATAAATATCCATCCGTATGTACCAATTTGTACTCGTATCAATCTTCAAATGGTTTTCATCAGTCAACTATGAGACTTGACATGAAATTCTGCACATTTACCATACAATCATCAGTACCAAGTACCAACCCCGGCCCCCTGCATGTGTATAATATTAGCAACACTTACACGGACAACAGGATATGGTAAGAACAAGAATATAACTTATACTTCATTTGTTCTTTTTACTTGCAACGTTTCGACTTTTCCACAATCATGTGCTTACTTTGACTGCAAATTGTGACTAATATATCATACATTCTTCTCAATATATATTTACAAGATTTCATCTTTTTTTTTCAATTTTCACAAATGGATTATTAGAGATATTAATGGTCAAAGGTGTGTGTTGGCAAGGGTAAAAGTCAAAACACTGCAAGTAAAAAAAACTGAGGAAGTATTAAGAGACTAATTATAAGTTTTCCTGCTAGCAACTTGCCTAAACTAAACAGTTAAAGCATGAAAGTGAAATAATGGTAATAGAAATTGCATTCAAGGGGGCTTGAATTCTTTCTACATTGACTGCTCTTATCTCCTTAAATAGCAGCCAACCGGTTGGGGGAAGGGGGGGATGCTAATAATAATAAAAGGAAGAATCGAAAAATTATATATAGTGCCTTAATCGAAGAAGCTGCCAATACAGACTAACAGCTCTATATGCATTTCAATGTCAAACATACAGACCCACCAAGTTGACCTTTTCAAATGGCGAAAGGACTACAGGTAACAGGATCACCAATTTTAGATAATATATCAAATAGAACACCACCTCAAATTAATCAAAATTTATTTTAAATGCTCATAAAAGACAATGAATAGACACAATTTCGCACCAAAAATGTTAAACATATCCATAGATAGTCAAATTACATATAAGCAGCAAAGAGTACTAAACTGTTACAAGCAATTGCATTAGCTCTTCAGTTTCTTAGTTAGGTAGATTTTTTTTTTTTTTTTTTTGGGGGTGTGGGGGGGGGGCGCTCAAGTAACTACCAATAAGATGGTGAATTAAATAAGCAACTGACAGTGAAACCATGTAAGGAGTTGCGATTACTCACATGAAATTCCAATGCAGATACCCTTGACATTCAAGTACGGAGCATGTTTGAATCATATACCAAACAACTACCCTGGAAAGGCAAAATCATCAATGTGCAAAAAGCGTCTCATTCCGTCTTGGGGGTCTATCAGGAATAGATCCTGGCTTGAATTTTGAGGCTTCATGTCTTGCAAGTTCCGGTGGCACAGGACTATTACTCTGAACAAGCATTTGCTTCAGATCATAGAAAACATCACTGTCATGCAAAGTCAAAAATGTTGTGGCCACACCAGTCTTTCCAGCTCTCCCGGTACGGCCAATACGATGGGTGTACGTCTCAATATTCCCAGGCATATCATAGTTTATCACATGAGCAACATCAGGTATATCTATACCACGTCCAGCAACATCTGTTGCAACCATGACATTGTATCTCTTGGTCCTGAAACCTTCAAGACTGATTTCTCTCTGTTCTTGTGATTTTCCACCGTGCAAAGTTGTGACTCGATAGCCTCCTTTATCCAAATTTTTGGCAAGCACATCAGCAGTCTTCTTCGTGTTAACAAACACTATAGCCGTTTTATCACCTAAGTCATCAAGGTGTTTTTGCAATTTATAATTCTTTTCCGATTCCTTCATCATAATCACATGTTGTGTGATTAGGTCAGTAGCTTTCCCAGCTGTGCCAATAGTCACAACCACAGGATTCCTCAAGTACTTCCTGGCAAGCCGCTCTACGGCCGGTGGCATAGTGGCACTAAACATATAGGTGGTCCGATAAATCTTTTTCTCGTCAAGCTCCTCCTCTTCATTCTCAGGCTTCATATTACTTGAAGGCATTGCGTCCAGGACACCAACAACCTGGGGCTCAAAACCCATATCTATCATCCGGTCAGCCTCATCAAGAACCACGTAATTACACTGGTTCAGAACAACATACCGTCTTTCTAGACAATCCAAGAGACGTCCAGGGGTTGCAATAACAATTTCACATCCCTGTCTAATTTTGAATCCTTGTTCCTCTATGGACTGTCCACCGACAATAGAGACAACCTTAATCCCCATATAGTGGGCAAACTTAACAGTCTCCTCTTCAATCTGTTGCGCCAGTTCACGAGTAGGAGCCATAACAACAGCATAAGGTCCCTCAGCCTCATTCTCTTCAGTAATTGGTGGCAGCCTAGTAATATACGCCAGCATAGGCAAAACAAAAGCAGCGGTCTTACCTGAACCAGTCTCCGCAACACCAATGACATCTCGTTGTTGCAGTCCCAAGGGAATAGCTGCCATCTGGATAGGAGATGGAGTCTTGTACCCAGCTCGCTCCACGGCTTTCAAAAGTTCTGAACTCAGTTTGCTCTCTACCCAATTCCTCATTGGTCTAGGAATCTTGGATCCTTTGTAAGATATATTAAAATCCTCCCTGAAAATCCTCCAGTCCCTCTCAGTCATTTCTTCGAGCCTCTTGTCAGACCAGTGGCGATCAACCCTCATATCAAAAGTATCATAAAATTCAGCAGCTTGCTCACGGCGACGTTGTGCAGCAACCTCCTCAGGCTTCTCTTCAGTGCCATCTTTCTTGCGAATTTCCTCACGTAACTCAACTTCATTTTTAGCAGCCAGCTTCTTCTGCTCCCTACGATCCATTCCAGCTCGGAACCCTCTACCAAACAAGAGCTGAGCCTCATGA
The DNA here is from genome assembly GCA_947646795.1 of Beta lomatogona. Taxonomy (NCBI): domain Eukaryota; kingdom Viridiplantae; phylum Streptophyta; class Magnoliopsida; order Caryophyllales; family Amaranthaceae; genus Beta; species Beta lomatogona. The sequence continues at coordinate 2,340,327 of CANSNZ010001486.1, forward strand.
GGATTCTGATACAAAGCATTCATGTCACGAGAGGTGTCCTCTGTGTTCTCCCAGTCAAAGGAAAAGCGGAATTTTTCACTAGGCTTAATCACACGTTTCTTAGGTTTCTTGGAACCCAAATATTGCTCTTTGATAAGCTCTAGTTCCTTTTCCCTCTCCCTCTCCGTTAACTTCTCCAGCCTCACACGGTCTCGGGCTTTACTTTCCTCTTCACGTTCCCTCTCGCGGTTCCTCCTTTCAATGTCACGATTTCTATCTCGTTCACGGTCCCTCTCTCGTTCGCGATCCCTATCTCGATCTCGGTCTCGGTCGCGGTCACGATCACGGTCTCGGGATGAACGGTGATGAGAAGAATCAGACAATCGGCTATCAGCAGACCGACTTTGAAGAAGCTGTTCAGCACGGCGCTTCTGTTCACCAACTTCTTCTTGTCTTCTCTGCAGCGCTAACTGCTCCCTCTGGGCTTTAGTCAAGAAGACAGGCTTCAGATTATTAGCACTGGTATTGGCCACCGCCGCAGAGGCAACCACGCTGGCAACTTCCTCTAAAGGTCTATTCATGGTATTAGATATACGCCCAGTTTCAATAGATCAAAAAGCGAACAACCTGATTTACATTTACAAAAGAAAAAAAAATCAGTACAGTTTGATATCCAAAAGCTTTTAAAACACTGAGTAAGCAATAAAGCGAAATGATTGTTCAAGAGAAACAGGATTGCAATTCATTCCAGATTTCCAGCCACAACACTTGAAAAATTCATCTGATGAAATAAACAAGAACAAATGAACAATCTCATGAAAATATCAAATATGCGCATCCACAAATTGTAACATAAATTTGGTTCCATGAAACAAACATGAATTAACAAGTTAAACCAGAAATTCAAATCATAAGTTTATAAAACATGTAAATTATCCCTAAAAACATGAAATCACATATATGAGATAAAGAAAAAATAAGTTGAATTCATGAAACAAACAATAACAACCGCATAAAACCAAACGCATGAATAAATCACATGAAAGTAAATCTTAAAAATCGCAATTTCACATAAAAAATCGCAACAAAAATCGTCTAAACAAGTACAAGTAGATTAATCTAAGGAACAAAACAAGAACCTGGAACGAGCTTCTGCAATTTGAGTCTCGGAAGTTGCGTATGAGTGAGTGTGAGGGAATTCCAGATGAGAGGTTCTAATTTCTAAAGTCTAGGGTTGGGCACCGCCGGGGAGTTGTATAACTATACACGGTCTTAGTCTATACCAGATACGGGATACCCATGTAAGTTTAATATTTTTGAGGCCATTACTATTTACCGCCCGTATTTACTAAAAATCGCCCATATTTTTTCTAAGACATCCCTAAACTACCCCTATGGCCCTACATATACCCACTCTCTTACTCTCTTCCACTCACTCTCACCCTCTTCCACTTACTGTTACTCACTCTCTCTCTCTCCTACTCTCACTCACTTGCTCTCACCTCACTCCATCCACCGTTCTAACCACCACCACCAAATCCACCAACACCGGATCCACCTCCAAGTGGCGACAACCATCACCACTGCATCAACGACGACGACAGAGGCAACACCACCGACGCCACCACCACTAGCGTGACTACTACCGCCGGCACCACCACAATACCGCCGGAAAAGCATGGGCCCAAGGAAGAAGGCGAAAGATGTCGGCAAATCATCATCCCACGTCAGTTTTAGTTATTTATTTGCCGGAAATCCTACCACCACGGTGAGAATTTTTTTTTTGGTTTCCTCCGGCAAGGAAAAGATGTGCTTTTTTGTTTCCTTCGCTAAGGAAACGGAATACTTTTTCGTTTCCTCCACCGAGGAAACGAAACAGATCTTCGTTTCCTCGGTGAAGGAAACGAAAAAGTATTCCTTTTCCATGGAAACGAACTTCTTTTTCGTTTCCTCCACCGAGGAAACGAAAAAAAAGTTCGTTTCCTCGGCGGAGGAAACGAAAAAGTACATCGTTTCCATTAATTTTTTTTTTAATTTCGAATGTTTTGTTGCAATTTTTTTTTTAATAATATTATGTTTTGTTGTAATATCAGTAATAATATTATGTTTTGCATGTTTTTTTTTGAATAATATTATGTTTTGATTATGTTAGTAGTGATATTATCATGTTAATTAGTAATAATAATAATAATATTATTTAGTGATATTAACATGTTATAATTCATATTTATATTCGCTAATGTTGATATTATTCGTAATTAATATTACCGTTAATATTATTTAGTGATATTATCATGTTAATTAGTTATAATAATAATAATGTAGCATGTTATAATATTTAGTAAAATTAGCATGTTAATTAGTTATAATAACAATAATGTAGCATGTTATAATATTTAGTGAAATTAGCATGTTATGCGACAAATTTAGTTATATTAATGTTAATATAATATAATAACGACGAAGGTGCTAGATATTGAATTAAATAGTTTAAGATGATTAAATAGTGATTAATAAATAAATATTAATGATTAGGCTCAGTCGAGGGCCGTAGGCGGCGAGAGTGTGGGTGTTGAGGGATCTGGGCCACGACACACTCGATCTCATGGTATCAATGCATCGAGTAGGAGGGCGAGGGTAGAAAAGCAGGTTAGGGCGGATCCTATTCCTGAGGATGCGGCTCTTAGTCCGGGTTGGGATACCGGGGATGAGGAAGAGTTGGAAAATGCTTTGAGCGGTGATCCACATGAGGCCACTTCCCGCGCGCGTCACTGTGAGGAAGGGTAGAGAAGGGAGATTTGTGTCGGAGTCGTCAGGTTCCGCACGTAGTCGGACTTCAAGCAGGGCCAGAGCTGCTAGTGATATTTCCTGGAGAGTTACGGAGTCTATGTCTGGGGACCCTATTGACGGTAGCGTGATTCCTAGCTATCCGGCTCACATCATCGCACGTATCTACCATGATCCGCGTACTTATACGGTGATGATGTGTCATAATCGTGCTAGTATGCTAGCGCGTCTCACAGCATACAACTGATCCCACCCATCAACATTGTCATCATGCATGGTATGCCATAAGTTATGAATGGGTGGTACGGGTGATTCGGGTGCCAACTTCAATCTAATGTAATGCTGATAACTGCCAGAATGTGCAATCACTAGCTCCGCAGTCGGACCGGTGATCGGGATTCCCAAGGAAGGACAGTGATACACGGATAAAAGGATCCCCCTGGGCCCAATCCAACCAAAATGACTACGGTGTTGAAGATCTAAGCAATAGGAAACAAGTCTAGCGAACATACCATCCAATGTGCCTCAGTACACGATCCTCCATACCAAGTAATGCACTTTATTGCTGCGTCAATCTGATCATAGTAAATATGTCTGTAAACTTCCCGATGAGCAGCAATCTCATTGGCCATTTGAGTGCGGACAAAACCCCAATGGTTTTCACCACTCAAAAAAGCATCTGCAACGGATCGAAATCCACAGTTGTCGTTTGACTGGACATTCGTCCATCTAACGATGTACTGACCAATAATCCCCGGAACATACTTGTAGAATGGAAACCCACTAGTACCGTCATCATTATCCACGTTTTGCCGACCTACAATAATAAAATTATTCACTATTAATATTATAACTACATAAAGATCAATATTATAATAATCAATGCATATAATTAACAAACATAATACCTGTACACTACCACATTTTGAAGCAAATGCAACGTACTAATGCAACGGTCTATCATAATGCAACACCATATTGCAACGACACACGCTAAAGTAACGGTTTGTTGCAACGGGTAGCACTAATGCAACACCTATTGCAACGGTTATACAAAACCGTTGCATTAGATTGTTAAATGCAACAGCTGTTAAATCTATTGCAACAGCTGCCCAATAACCGTTGCAATAGTGCGAGTGGCATTGCATTAAATATAATATAGTAATATACCATACCCATGAGGCCATGACCCCCCTCTTGGGCCTTGGCTCCCATTTCTATTTTCCTCAAAATCGCCAAAACCCTTAAAGAAGTTTTCGTCTTAGCAGTATTTCTAAATCTCCTAAGTAGCTCATGAGCAGTTACCCAGTTAATCCCTCCTAGATTTCACACGGACTCCGCCGGAAATTCTCTTCCTGGACGGCGCCAGAAATTCTTGTACTCGTCCTGCAAAGAAATTCAGTCACGCTATGTACTTCACAGTGAAGATAGGCGGCGAAATTTTTCTCGAATTTCCTTCAATTGGTTTAATTCACTCAGCCTGGTTAGGTTAATTCGAACTTCTACCCCTTCAATTCGTTTAATTCTCAGTTGAATTTTACAATATTAATTTGTTCCTATATTTGTCGTTGGCTTTGAACTTCTTCAGGTCCTCTCCTTCAATGGGCTTATTTTCCTTTCGTAATCCTTCACTTCTATGATGGAGTGGACGATAATAAGAATGGGAATTCAGTCTTTCTTCTGGAAATTAAAGTATATCCTTTATTTTCTTAGTTGTTCACTATGAATTTCAGCTTTTTGTATTTATTTTATTTGTGTAATACGGTAGAATGGTGATTAAATTGTAAATTGGTTCCTTTTTAATTTGAAATTATTATCTGCATTGTTACTTATAAAATAAAAAGGAAGTAGAGAACTTTGTTTGTTTGTTTTCTATGTGAATGTGTTGATTGTCAGGCATAATAGAAATCTGATGGAGGAAGTATTAATGGCTAAGTTTATAAAGCTTGTGAGAAGGCAAATTAATACTTCATTTTTTATATATTTCCAGTAAAAAATATGAACACTAAAACGTATGCATCATTGGAAAAAAAAAAAAAAAAGACTACAAAGTTCTTGGTATTGAATTATTCATTTAGGGTGATATAGTTATTTGGGTTTGTATCAGTCTAAATATGTTTGCTTTCTAAATTTCTTTCCAATAACTTTTGTACAATTACAATATTCATAATTTTGCACCCCCATTATATAATTTCTAGATCCGCCATTGATGCGTGCTACATTACTGATCCGTTAATTGTTTACAATTAGCTTAGTTTGAGTTTATTAGTTAAGTGGGAAACATCTAATGCATTCTTTAATAGGTGCCAGATTCTCTTGTTTAGAGAGCTATGTTTCCAGTATGGAGAATGTTGGAGAAAGTGGACACAACTCTCTTTAGTTCTCGCTGTCATCGCTCTTAAGCAGGGTGTTACATGACTTAAAACTAATATGGGTTGTAAAAGTGATATATAGATCTTGAATAGATAGTGGCACAGTTTCTGTGCACTTTGCTACATCTGTCTAACTTATACGATAGCTAATTTTGCGCTTGCTGTATCTTTGATTATTGCAGTAAACAAATAAGAATCTAGATGAAGTGCCAGCTTTAGCCAAGGAATTGCAGGTATACCGCTTCAAGATTTTGGCCCTGTTTGTATGCTAACTGATATCATGAGAATCAGGAAGAAGTAATGCTTTTTCAATTGGTTTTGAGGGTAAACTTATAGCAGACTAAAGGAAGTTAAAGTCTTGCATTCAATTTTTAGTGGTGTTGGTTTTTATAATGGGTAACCGGTAACTAAAGCCAAGACTTTGAATATAACCTGCTTGTATGAGTGGATAGCAAGCTAAAGTCATGAGGCAAAAGCTTCATTTAGCAGATCATTTATTTACATATTGCAACGAAATACTTCTGTCCCTTAATAATTTTCACACTCACTTTTCTTTTTAGGTAAACCTGTCAAACTTCTCTCTTCATCATATCAACTCTTCCTTATTATAAACTTCCTCATTCTTTTGTTCTCTATCTCTATTCACTACCAAACTTTTCAGTCTTAGTAGTTCATCTTTATTTTTGACGGTTAACTACTTCCAAAGAATGCTACTGCCAGGTGATGGCACCTAGTTCAACATACAAGTAACATATACTATTATGTCTATAAGTAAATGCAAGTTTTTGTCATTGAAAATTTAATTTATTTTCTGGCTTTTTTTTACAATAATTGAGTTATATTGCACAGTTTGAAGTTAGTATTGACGTAAATGAGTAATTGGGCTCTAATTTGTTGAGATGTGAAGTGGAGACAATAATATTGGGTATCTTATTTCTGGTTGTAGACTTAGAACTGCCTACATTATTAGAAAGTTCTTCACATTTTTATTTATTTAAGTCTTTTGCACGATTTGATAGCATTTCTCTTAAAGAGATGCTAATGATTGTTCTAGACCTTGTGAGATGCTAATGTATTATCGTTCATTTTACAATTCTTCGATTTCAAAGGTATGTGTTGTATGCTGAGTTCAATGATTGCACAGGTTGAGTCCTTGAGGAAAGGTCGAAGTCTGTTCAGTTATGTTGAAGTATATAATGAGTCTTCTATACCTATCAGGTCTTATATATATCTTAGCTTCATTATGAATGCAATGATAACAATAACATGAAATCTTTCTTTCGGTTTATTATCTCCTCTCTTATTTGTTTCGAGATATGGTTATTGGTTACAGGATTATTCTAACCGGTACCTACGTACTTTACAATTGAGAAAAGATACACGACATTTTTGGTTTGAGATAATATTGGATTAATGAGAAAATTGAGATAATTTCTAATTCTGAAAGCCTAATGTGAAGTATATGTTACTTGGTACAGATTTGTAAATGAAATTAAATGCAAATGAACGAGTTGGTGATGCTCACATCAATACGTAGCTGTAGTGACTCATATTGTGCTTTATTGAGTTATATGCTTCAGATTACTTATACCAGCAAGTGCTGCAGAGCTATGGGAGTATTTTTATCTGAAGTGACTGCATATCGTGCTCAATTTTAAGACTAATTTATTGGAGCATTTTATATGTAGAAGTTGTCTTGAAGAGGATTGAGAAACCATGAATGTTGTTTAGTTTATTACTTAATAGATTTGTAATAATGTACTTTGTAAATTTGCCCATGGGCATTAATATTGTATGCATAATTTTTCTTTTGGTTATAAAATTTCAATTTTATTTAATGTATATAGAGATATATCTATATTGATCTACTACTACTACTAAACTACGATGGAATTGGAGTTACATTAGCTAAAGGCGTAAGGCGTTGCAATAGGTGCTAAAATGAAGCATGATATTTACTAGAGGCGTTGCAATAAGTATACACTTGTGTTGCAATGTATATGAAACCGTTGCAGTAGATACTAAAATGGGATACAATATGGGTGCTAGAGGCGTTGCAATAGCTAACAAATGGCGTTGCAGTAGATATAGAGGCGTTGCAATAGGTTCCATAGCTAATGCAACGACTATTTATACCTATTGCAACGGCTCCGAGGTAGCCGTTGCAATATACATAAATAACGTTGCATTAGGTCTAATGCAACGCCAGCAACAGCAACGGTTGTTCAACCGTTGCAATAGCTCTATTGCAACAGTTTTTGGCTCTATTGCAACGGTTTTCAGGGGTTGCAATAGCTCATTTATGTAGTAGTGGTAGAAGTTGACGTGCTCATAACTGAACCTACTGATCTAATACCTCTCTTTGACGACCCACGAGATGTGTACTCAAAACCACTCTTGTTACGCTTTGTACTTGGATGATTCTTTCGTGGTCTTCCTTTGGGGTGGTCAACAACGTCAGGCTCAAAAGCTAAATCACCGGGATTACGCAGATAAATCTAAAAACTGGGTAGCACTCCACAAGATGGCAGGATCACTATTTTGAACCTGGTCAACTAACTCTAAGAAATACTGAGAATCATGTACTGCCTCAGATACAAAATCGGGGTTGTTAACCCCATCACCAAAATCCGTTATTATAGAACATGTGATTATAATCTATATAATCACCCCCAAAATCCGGCAAATAGACCTAAAACATTTTAACATTTACTATTTAGACTATTAATCTATATAATCACAACTATTAATATTAACTAAATATTCAATAAATATCCATTAACAAAACTTATTTGCTAACAACCTAATAATTACACGACTATTATTTGCTAACAACTAAGTATCATAATAATTCCAATAATACGCAAACATATTCATTTAAATCTTATAATTACACAACCTAATAACAAATCAACATTAACTGATTATTTGCTAACATCCTAATAATTACACGACTATTATTTGCTAACAACTAATTATCATAATAATTCCAATAATACGCAAACATATTCATTTAAAACTTATAATTACACAACCTAATAACAAATCAACATTAACAGATTTTCACAACAATTCTAATCAGAAAATTAATATTAAAGTGTGAATTAACAGGTTTATGCGAACATTCCACGGTAACAAAATGCTTTTTCGTTTCCTCCATGGAGGAAACGAAGATCTGTTTCGTTACCTCCATGGAGGAAACGAAGATCTGTTTCGTTACCTCCATCGAGGAAACGAAAAAGCATATTGTTACCGTGAGTTGGTGGCGGAAAAGAAATTTAAAAACTAACGACATTCCATTGCGGTGCTGCGGGAGGCGTTGACGGTTCTTCGTCGGACATTGTGGTACTACGGTGTTGTTATGACAGTGGTGGTCCGCGACAATGAGGTGGTGCTCCGGTAGTGGTGGTTGTCCGCGGTGGTGGTGGTGCGCAAGTGTGGTTACAGTGATGGTGGTCCGCCGGTGGTGTGCTCGGAGTGTATCTCCGGTGGTGGTGGTGCGCAAGTGTGGTTACAGTGATGGTGGTCCGGTGGTGTGCTCGGAGTGTATCTCCGGTGGTGGTGGTGTTGCCCGTGGTGGTGGTCTGGTGGTGGTAGTGCAGGAGGTGAGAAAGGGGTGAGAAAGTAGGAGTAGAGTGAGGTTGGATGAGAGGTGAGAGAGTAAGAGTGGGGTGAAAGGGGAGGGGTATGGGGGCATTTAAAGGAAAAAATACGGGCGATTTTTAGTAAATACGGGCGGCAAATAGCGATATGGTTTTTTTTTATGCAAAAATCCCGAATATGTAATTACATGATATATATAATATATAACTAGTATTTTGGTTTGGGAGATGCCCGAGTTACTTACAATTATCAGATATATTATTCTTCACAAACTTCATAATTGATTTTATAAGCTTGTTGTAATTTTCTGTTTAATGCAAAATCGAAAATTGGACGTTATGACATGATAAGTTGTTCTAAAAAAATTATATGGAACTAGGGATTAAAATAATAATTTCAATGTATTGGGTTAAGAGAATGTTATAACTTTAATAAAAGTGATAGAGATGAAAATGCTTCTCTATATCTTTATAGTTACATATAATGATATAATTATAAAACTTTATTATGTTTTGCTTTGAAACATTAGACATTGAAATTGTAGTAGATTTGTGGTTAAATAATCTCATATTTCATTTCAAAGGTCATGTGTTTTTTTTTCCAGTAGCCACACATTGTTAATATTTTTAAATGAGATCATAAAGATCATATGTGCATTAGAAGTTTGAGAAGAGTGCCATGTGGGATGTGGCAATTGCTGAGTGTCATGTGGGACTCTTCGTTTCATGGAACGCCTTTTAATATATTTGTACTAGAAATTTTTTGCGCGAGTCATAGTAACATTTTTTTTCTCAATTAGTTATTCATCAGTGTTCCTAATTTTTTTGATTCGAACAGACATTTATAATTATTTATAATTTTTTTAAATCAATGTTTCGTTGAATTTTTTAGTTATTTTCTCATCATTATTCATATATAGTATTGAAAAAGTAAATATAAAGTAGAAGAAAGCTTATGCTCAAATAAAGTGGAAGAATTTGTGTATCATGTTCAATCCTAAATATTAATAAAGTGGAATAGAGATTACCGAATAATAAACAATATTTCGATTTTAGTAAAATATTATCAATATAATCATTAATATGAAATTCAAGTTTTTATTTTTTCTTCTAATTGTGTGAATCAAGTTATATTATCAATTAAATGTTTTGTCAGAGTTTTGCACACATATGTAAGAAGAGGAAATCATTCTCCTTAATTTAATATTTAATTCAAATTTCAAATTCATTTCCATTGTTAACTTGTTCAATATATATGGCAAGTAAGAAGAAAAAAAAATTATTTAGTATATATGACCATTTAAATTCATTAAGGGTGCATCAGACTTTAATTTTTGCAAGGGGACACCATTTTCCTCTCCATTCACTTATATAATAGAGATAGATATATGTCTACTAATTTTGAATCCCATGTGTTTTTTGCAAATTTTTATTAACATTGTTGATTTTTTTGTTGTGAAATGAGATTTTTCAACTCCATTTTATTTATATACTTCCTCCATTCTTAATCTATTGTAACAATTACCACTTTGGATAGTTTCAACTATTAGAACGATTCCACTTTTAGTAAAAAAAAAAAAAAAGCAACTGTAAATGACATATCACATTTACTTTATGTAATAAAACCATCATTAATTACTCAAATTGCATCATAAAGTTGTGTTTACTTTATTAAGCATTTACCCTCCCCTACTCTAGTTAAACCCTCTATGATAAACTACCCATTTTCTTTTACTTTTTAAAAACCATGCCCAAACCCATTGTTGTAGTTGAAAAAGACCAAAATAAGGCAAAGGCAATATTGGCAGCCAAGCAGGAGGTTCATGACCCACTAGAGGAAATAAATTTAGGGGACAATGAAAAATCTGCGTGTTACTTACATAAGTGAGCTCCTCACTAACCAAGAAAAACAGGAAATCATTATAAAGATTCTAAAAGAATTTAAAGACTGTTTTGCATGGGAACATCATAAAATGCCTAGCATTAATAGGCAAATAGTAGAGCATAAACTACCTATCGAGGACGGATTTAAGTCTGTGGCACAAAGTCTTAGAAGACTGGCGCCTGAACTTACAAAGCCTATACAAGAGGAAATAGACAAACTCCTCAAGGCAAAGTTCATAAGGCCTTACCAATATGCTGACTGGATCTCCAATATAGTTCCAGTGGTTAAGAAAAATGGGAAAATACGAATCTGCATTGACTTTAAGGATCTAAATAAAGCTACACCTAAAGATCAGTACCCCATGCCAGTAGCTGATCTCCTAATAGATGCAACATCAAGATATGAATACATATGTTTATGGATGGGTATGCAGGGTATCACCAATTAAGGATTGCCCATGAAGACTGTAATAAAACAGCCTTCAGATGTCCCAAGTCATTGGGCTTGTTTGAGTATGTAGCCATGCCATTTGGGTTAAAAAATGTCGGGGCCACGTACCAGCGGGCAATGGACGCAATTTAAAAGGACATGATTGGTAAAATCATGGAAATTTATGTGGATGACATACTTGTAAAATCAAATGACTTCTTAGGACATAAAGAGCATTTGGTTAAGTTATACACCAGAATGAGAGAATATCACCTAGAAATGAATCAACTCAAATGTGCATTTGGAGTTAAAGCTAGTAACTTTTTAGGATTCCTTATTCACAAGAATGGAATGAAAATTGACCAAAATAAGGCAAAGGCAGTATTGGCAGCCAAGCCACCCTCTAATAAAAAGGAATTACAAAGATTTCTTGGGCGGGTCAATTATGTTAGGAGATTCATGGCTAATTTAGCAGGAAAAACTAAAAAGTTTTCACCTTTGCTAAGATTAAAACATGAATTAGAATTCAAATGGGAGGAAGAACATCAAAAGGCCTCTGACCAGATCAAGCATGATTTGGCAAGCCCTCCTGTGTTGATTCCTCCAAGGCAGAATGGAATACCACTAAGACTGTATCTGTCTGCTTGTGAAGATTCCATTGGTAGTCTTCTTACTCAAGAAAATGAAATGGGACATGAGCAGGCCATATTTTACCTAAGTAGATTCCTACATGATACAGAAAAAAGGTATACCATGGCAGAGAAATGGTATTTGTGTTTATATGATGCATCAATCAAACTAATACATTATTTTATGGCCTTCACAGTAGAAGTAGTATCTCCGACAGATGTCATAAAATATATGATATCCCAACCTTTCATAAAAGGAAGGTTAAGCAAATTAAGTTTACATTTACTGCAATTTGACCTAATATATGTGCCACAAAAGGCAGTAAAAGGGAAGGCTCTAGCTGATTTCTTAGCAACCCATCCTTGCTGTGACTCAGGAATCATTGATGAAGACATCCTTCCATGGGTCTTATTCTTTGATGGATCCAACATTAGGGAAACAGTAGGAGCTGAGATATATATTTTATCTCCTGGCGGAATCTCAACTAGGCTAGCGGTAACCCTCAAGGGTCCATGTACCAACAATAGAGCTGAATATGAAGCTTTATTAATTGGATTGGAGATGCTGCTAGAATTGGGAGCCAAGAGAGTAAAGGTATACGGGGATTCCCAGTTGGTCATTTATCAAATGAACGAAGAATTCAAGAGTATATCATCAGTATCACAGGAGTGTGGCAAGAAAGCACAGAAGTTATCCAAACAATTTGAGGAAATCACTTTCATACACATTCCCAGAGAAGAAAATAAAGTAGCAGATCTGCTGTCCAAAATAGCTTCTACTAGAGAAGAAATACCTTCACAAAATGAAGATATCATTCTCCAAGAGAAGATCCTAGAGCCTCTCAGTGAAACTGATAAAGAAGGATCAGAAAATATATTGGAAGTATATAGAATTTCAATATTAAGAGAGGAAAAAGACTTGAGAGATGAAATTATCTAGTATCTCCAGAACCCAACTGGGACAAAAAAGTCAAATAAAGTCAAAATGGCAGCGACTAAGTTCTATATACAATTTGGTGAACTACACAGAAATGATCCAAAAGGATTACTTTTAAGATGTCTGGATGCTGGAGAAGCTCTAACTCTTATGGTAGAGATTCACCAAGGGTTATTAAGAGCTCATCAAAAAAGCCTAAAGATGAGATGGCTGTTACATGAGCATGGTTTCTATTGGCCCACCATGAGAAAGGATTGTATAGAATATGCTAAAGGTTGCAAAAGATGTTAAAAGTATAGACCTATCAGTAGGACACCAGCTTCAGAACTTAAGTAAATTCTTAAACCTTGGCCCTTCAGAGGATGGGCAGTAGATGCCATAGGGGAATTCAACCCTGCATCTTCTAAAAAGCATTCATACATTCTAGTGGTGACTGATTACTTCACCAAATGGGTGGAGGCTCAGGCTTTCAACAAGATCAATACCCAGGTTGTAATAAGTTTCTTGGAAGAAAAAAAATCTTTACAAGATTTGGAATTCCAGAAACTATCACCTTTGATTAGGCCACAGTCTTTAGAAATCCTGACCTATTGGATTATCTTAATCAGTTTGGGATCACTAAGTTGCATTCGACACCTTACTATGCTTAAGCTGAAGCTACCAATAAGATCATAGTAAAAGGGATCTCAAAGCTAATATATAACAATCCAAGAAAATAGTATGAGTTGCTGTTATAGGCCCAATGGGCCTACAGGACCTCTAAAAGGGAAGCAACAGGAGTTACTCCTTTTAACTTAGTTTATGGACACACTCCAGTGATCCTAGCTGAAGTGAATGTAAGATCATCAAGGGTAGCCCAACAAATGAGATTATCAAGAGATGACTATTCATATGCGATGAACATTGAAGTCATGGATACTCTAGAGGCTAAGGAAGAAGCTTTAGCCAAAATGAGAATCCAAAAAGAAAAGGTTGCTAGGGCCTACAACAAAAAGGTAGTGCATAAAGACTTCCAGGAGAATGATAAGGTTTGGAAAATGTTTATGCCAGAAGCAGCTTACAAAGATCCATAATTAGGGAAATGGTCACCTAAGTGGCAAGGTCCCTTTATCATCCATAAGAAAATGTCTGGAAATGCATATATATTAAAGAATATAGATGGCAACATAAAAGATAGAGCCTTATATTAAAATTACAACATTAATAAAATGTTATATCCTAAACATTTCAGCATTGTCTAACAACTAAACTAAGGTTTTTAATGACTGACCAAGCATTACAAAGTTTTTCCTTCTAAAGGATCAAGCTCTGCTGTACAACCATATCTTTGAACATCTCTTGCCTCAAATTAGCAAGCTTGGTTCGTCCTTGGTGCATCTTCTTCTCTTCAGTATCAATGGAGTTCTGAAGTGAAGACTTCTCATTGATAATGTTGATCTCCTTTTTATTGACCTCAGCCAGACGATTCTGTAGAGATTGCCTTTCCTTATAAAGAAGCTTCAGCTTCTGATCAAAAGAACTCAAAGAATCTTGAATCTATTTCCTGAAGTTTTTGAAGGGTTTGGCTTGAGTTTCCAAAGATGCTTCCTCTTCCTGAAGTTTTTGAGCTGAGAACTTTGGAGATTAAACTCTTGTTTCAGCATTACATTATTGAATAAAAAGGGTCTCTTTGACATAATCAAGGCAAGGTATCCAGTACTCAAAACCTTGAGAAATTAGGGACTCCAAGATCTGATTAAGTATCTGTGCATAAGCCTGATCATAAGGGTTATCTGTTAAGGTCAAGCAGAGATCCCAGATTTTGTCTTATTGTTTTATATGCTAAGGAGACTCGTCACTGGAAGAGTGATCACTGCTAGCAGAGGCAGGTTGATTCCTTACAATGATGGCTGTTTGTAAATTATCCTCTTTCCCTCCATCAGACTCTTTCATCACACTTGCTTCTTGTGTGCTTCCCTCTGCATCATAAAGTAGAGAAGCCAAGTTAGCAAGAGAGTGAAGTCTGGTATCATGAGGATATGGATTTATATAGAGGAAGTCTAAAATGAATTCATGAGGAAAGAATGGCAAACCAGTCCCAGAAGTAGATGGTGAAGTTGGCGAAGAACCTTTACACACAGAGGTAATCAAAAGCTCAGTATTGCTCCTTAAAGGTCTGACCTGCTCTAAAGGAATAACATCTTTTGGAACTTCACTCCCACTAATAGAAGATGTTGCTTCAACATGTATTGAATCAGTACTGGGGTTCAGAACTTCAACATTTAAAGGACTTGGCTCCAAGGGATGCTAAAGGAGTCCTAATCAGGAGAGTCCACATGGAGATAATCAACCTCTTCCAACTGGGGGGCAGTACTTCCTTCCAAAGGGAAAGTAGCCACATTCTCCAATTGGGGGGCAGCATCGCTTGAAGAAAAAGGATGATGATTGATAACAGATTCATCAACCAGGCCACCCTTTGAATTAATTTTGGGCCAACTACCTTGGAAGTACCTACTGAAGGATGGCTGACAAGGCTAAGAGGTGATAACTTCTCAGAAGAAGGATTACTGGTAGTCTTGGGGTCAATGTCATCAACACCAGAGGGACCTGGGATTAAATAATTAATATTCCAAACAAAAGAATGAAACTTCTTATAAAAAGAGTAAAGATGGTGTTCATACTTGCTTTGACTCCTGGGAGTTTCCTTTTAAGGAAGATTTCAGATATGGGCTTGGTATCATCTTCATCAGAGGAGATTATATATTGTGGTACCTCAGAAGAAGCTTCCAACTTAGGACATTTCCTGCTGGTATGTCTCAAAGGCTTGGAGGCAGAGAGGTAGCTGAATCTCTCTTTCTTGCAGCCTTCTTGAGAGGGTCAATTTGATCCACTAGTCCCATGGACTGAGTGTCCTTGGGAGCAGAGAGGCAATTGTAATCTCTCTTTCTTGCAGCTCTCTTAAAAGGGTCAATCTGCTCCATTGGTCCTATGGATTGGATGTCCTCCACAGTTTGGACATGTCCATAGGAAGCCCCCTGATCATAAGCATCATCTTCATCCTCGGAAGAAACAGGAGGCTGAACCCTTTGCTTTATGGTGGCCCAATAGAGTTTATCATACCTAGAGTCTGTTTCCATGCCATCAGACACTCTTAGTTTTTTCTTGCCAAATTTAGCTAAGAGGCAACAAAAAGAACAAGAAAAATTTAGTAATGATCACTCCTACTAAAATTTATACGAATAATTAAGGAGAGAAATTACTTACAACCTACGGAAAGCTGATTCTCAAAGCTTGCCAAAGCATCAGAACATTGTGGAGTTGTCTGGGAATACATGATCCCACCACAGATGGAAACCTCGAACAACTTTAGTGATCCATTTCCAAGGAGAAATGGACATGGATGTAAGGTTGAGAGTTTTGCTTTGAAGGGCTCTACCCTCTTCAAAACGACCACTCCAGGTCCAAGGATCATTGCGGGTCAAGAAGTAAGGTATAGCTAGCGGTTGGACCAATCCGAATTGTCTAGCTACCAGCTGTGGATTGTAGGCCTCAAAGCCAAAATATTCAGGCTCAACAACTATTAAATCCCTAAACCTAAGAGCACTACTCCAAAAGTTTCCACTCCCTAAGGAACTAGAGTGGATGTTAAGGGATTGTAGCCAAGCAGGCACTGCTTGATAGCGCTAGATTTCATTTTCAACAGAAACAATCATTTTGCCTAGAAAAATGTTCCAGATGCCAGGATTGGACTTAGAAAGTAAGAAGTACAAGAAAATCAAGCTTGGATGCTAAACCTCATATGTAGATACAAGATTAAACCTGACCTCACCATAAAAACTACAATCACTAAGACTAGAAAGGAATAGAAAGGGATCAAAAGAAATATCTTCCTCCTCTGAACCCTTAGGAGCTTCAAAAGCGGAAGGGGGAATGAGAACCATCAAGCAAGGTAAGTACATGTGGCCCCAGCAAGTCAAAAGCAAGCCAGAAGGGCCCAAATCCCTTGTCAGTAGAGAATATGGGGGATTCAACGGTATGAGTTCCAAAACCTTTAAAAGACTCCGTACTCCTAAAAGCCAAGAAGAGGGAGCATTATACTGTTGAAAACATGACCAAGAAAGGTCACATCAACTCCACACAACAACCAACAATCTCCAAAATTGACCAACACTTTTGCTCAATCAATTCAAAGTAAAAACCCTGTTATTTCGTGTTATTCGCAGCATTTTAATTTCAGTTTATTATTTCCCATTACATTTTCTACTTCTTTTTTTTCAGTTTTTTTTTCTTTGTTTTTCAATAACTCCAGTTGCCTTTTTTCTCAACCTTTTCACTTCAAGCTGACTATACATATAACTTCCCGCAATTGTAAACACCATGATGAGCACATGATCCACACAAGAGAAACTCACAACCGCATCTACAATTTGCTCCCTTAAGCTAGGCTTGGGATAGGAAACCATGTGAGGCTAAGGCTTGTAATGTAAGGGTCAGTAACCAAAAGATACATAAAAGGCTCAATGGGGCTAGAGACGGAAATTATGATGACAAGAATAGATTCTGGAGCTCAAAACATGAAATAAAACGCCTCAATCATATCAAATTGCTTATAAAGTCAAGTGTTAAAGAGTACCAAGTCAAAGTCAAGATCCATGCAACAAATGAGGAACTAATCACACATGAAAGAATATAACTGACACATATACGTTAGTTTATAGGCACAAAAGCTCGCTTGGGTTAATGTCAAAACAATCAAGTTAAATCGAGCCACAGATAGATCAACCAGTCTTACCACAAGCAATTAATCGCAATACAATCATGCTATGAAGAATCATGAACGAGATGAATTACACTTAAGACTGTAATAAAGATATCAATAGGGTTCTCAAATAGTGCTAGCAATAGTCCCATAGATGCAGCTACATGAGATGAAATATAACATGACTCCATTTTCATAATTCCTTCATTAAATTCCAACTCCAATTTGGCTCCAAATTGCATTCAAAGATATCCAAAACGATCCTTATCAATGTAGCTTACTTCCAATTGCTCCTAATTACTCAAGTTTGTCCAATACTACAATTATGTTCTCAATACCTGAAATTCATCAAAGAATACCCAAAAAACACACAAAAGGAGTAATATTTCGCAAATTAAGTAATAGTATGCAATTATGAACTACAATGCACCTAAATGCTCCTAAAATGCAACCTAAATGCACATACAAACTATATAAAAATACAATACATCAAAATCCCCCAAGCTAAACCATTGCTTGTCCTCAAGCAATTAGACATAAACATTGGAAAAGAAAGACAACCTACAATATGGAACTACGCACTAGAGGAAAAAAGCCCAAGGGCTGCGGTCAAAAAGGGCCCAAGGGCTGCGTTTTTTGACCGCAGCCATTGGACTAGCAGCCCTTGGCATTTAAGAAGGGCTGCGGTTTTTCCCCTTAGCGCGTTAAGGGCTGCGGTCAGGGCAAAAACCGCAGCCCTTGGTGGGTTAAGGGCTGCGGTTTTCACCCGAACCGCAACCCTTGTGACTAAAAAAAAATAAATTTTTTTTTTTTTCTTTTTTGTATTTTTTTTGTCCTAAATGTTCCCAAATAGTTATATATATATATAAAAGTATCATTTTTCATTACAAATTATGTTATTTACACAAATATAGAGAAAATAATAACTGAATTACACAAAGAACTTCTCTAGATGACAAATAAAACCAAAATCTCCGCATCAACCGGCAAGTTGGAGCTACCAGCTGCCATGGGTCTGCTCTCTGTATTCCATATCAGTATCACTTCAGCATGAGACATCCAGATCAGTATGTAACTGAGATGTCAAATTTCAAAGAAATTGAAAGAATGTTGCTCTTCTATGATTAGAAATCAAACTAATTCTATCTTTAATACACCAAAAAAAAAAACAGTGGAACTCTAGAACTCACATATAAGAAATGTAAGATAGACCAAAGCAACTAGCTCAAATAAAGAAATGTCCAATCATCTCAGAGGAGCACATAATAGTACAATATTAGGCCAACACACGATTATACATGTCAAGCCTTAGCCCTCGAGCTTAACTCTATAAGCAGTTTAACATCCTCCACCAAGGTAATAAAGGAGAATTGGAGAAGTGAAAGTCAGAAAAAACATCTCCAGCTAGGTTTGACAACATAAAGATGGCAACTACCATAAAGTCCATATGCATACCATGACTCTAAGATTGTTCGAATCAAGCAAAGAATACAAGTTATTAACAAACTGAAGATTGGATACTTCAGAACTCGCTGGATACCAAACTGCATGCATCTTATGAGAACTTCAATTCCAACAGTATCTTAAACTTTGCATTAAACTAACATGGAGGGAGCCAAAAATGCCCTCAAATAAATCAAATTTAGCATGAGGTATACATTTAAGAAAACATTAATCACAATCATTAGCACATTTCGAGATTGCATCAACAGCAAAACCAGAAAACAACTGCCCTATGGATGATTTCGGCTCAGTGCTCTATTTTCGACACTTCGTCATAGTCGTTCCCAGTATATTGAGAGTAAGTTATGTCATCATACTAAAACTTTTGAATTTCATGCTCACTTGCACGACAATTTCCAAACCTCTTTGACATTTGATGAGCCATCAACTACTTCAGCAATTAGACTGGTTGTCAATATGCCTGTAAAACCAGCAGAACAACAAATTAAGCCCTTGAAGTACACGAATGCTCAGAAAGGACAAGCAACACTATCTCTGGAGCAAACTTCTAGACACTAAATTGATCAGAATTGAGAACGAGCCAATTCTCCCTCGGTCCCACATTATTTAGTATTTACCCACTTCCCTTAATGGCCATCCTATATTCACTGCATACTTGTCTTTATCAAAACTTATTCTCTGTTCAAACCCCACTCACTTGTTCTCTCTCTCTCTAATCTCTATTCTTATTCTCTATGCCATATGCAAGCATAGAAAATAATATGGGGCCGGAGTGTTCACTAACATAATAAAGAACATGTAAGACTACCACAAATGCAAAACACAAAGCAAAACTTACTGTCTTTCTCAACAATAGATAGGAATCGCCTTGATCCTCCACCTACTCCAAAATAATGCGTCTTTGCAGCCAAGTAGATAATACCATGAGGACGGCAGACACACTACAGGAATAGTAAATACTATATTTAGTCTTGAGATATCAAGTTTTTGATGCAAAAGCAACTACAAAAAGAAACTCCATTGACATACTTTCTTAATAAGGCTGTAGAGATTTGGTAGAGTGGAGATGGAATAAACAGTCTCCGCCATCAAAATCAGATCGTATCCAGGTGTAGCATTGTCATTAGATGATGCAGCATCCTTACTTTCTGTATGAGCATGGGGAAGAATACGATCCACTTCTCCCCAATCACCAGCAAAGTAACGAATTTTACAACTGTCAGAAACACTAGTTCCTGAGGGTAGATTTGCGTTCACATTAGGAAGAGTAAGACATTTTAAGACCTCTGCGTTGAAATCTTGAAAATGGACGGAACCTGCACCCTGACACAACAAAAAAATTGAACATCTAAATAATTCAAAAGAGAAGAAATACTTTCAGTGATGCACAATCATCAGTGACATAATTACCTTAAGGCAGGCAAAGATCCCAGGAAGCCCGTGGCCACATCCAAGCTACCAACAACAAAAGTCAGACAGTTACCAATAACATCAAGCAAGGAAGAAGTCAAGAGAAGTTAAGTTGAACTTGATTTTCATTGACAAAATTAATTGAAAAGGCCATTCACAAGATAGCTGGACTTCAGCGTTAGCTAAAGGTTTACCGTAGAATTATGCAATTTGTCACATTGGACAAGGCTAAGGCGTCATCTAAAAGTCTACAAACTCGAGTAAAGTCCAACACTGCACAGCCTAGGTTATAGCATTGTCATCTTGGAGGCCAACATCTATGCACCATCGACACCTAAGGCCAAGGCCTAACTGAACTTTCACATGACATCCTCAAAAGGAAACTAGACTTGAAGTCACCTGATTAAAGCCATGAATTCTTTTGTAGGCAGGTAGAAATCGAGATGGGAATTGAAGCCTTCCCAAGTGCTGAGCAATAACCTGGAGTCGGGGCACTCCAATGGCCATGTGCCCATAGATTATACTAGGAGTACAACCCGATATAGTCCAAACTCCAAATGAAACCCACACTGAACTGCTGCTGACTTGATACAGAAGCCATTACACAAGTAGCCCACACTAAGGCAGCAACTAAACTCCTGCAACATAAGGTCAACAACACTTGAATAATTCATAATTCACATCCATATCAAGCCACTCATCCACCTAGATTACCTATATACCAAAGTTCCGATTCGATAAACCTTTTCTACCTGTCATTCTTATGCAATCAGCAAAGTACATAATCCCATACTAAACAGTAGAACATACAAATTCATCATTTTCTAGCCTAAGCTACATGAACTATCAACCTATCAGTCCAACAAATTTTCTCCACGCTAATTATCCTCCTCCTCCAACTCTCATCTAAATCAAACCAATGATAGGTCAACTTAATACGAATTCTTCCTTCGAATTACCAATTATCTCCTCTCAATTAGCTTTAACACAAGTAAAAAACGAACAAAAAAATTTATAAAAAAGGCAAAATAACAGCGAATTCACTAAATCGCAAAAACAACGAACTAAAATTGGAGGTAAATTTGTAACGAAAATAGAGGACCACAAAAATTAGGGCAAAGAAAAGAGGAGAGAGAAAGATAATTAGTTTACCTGATGAGTGAATAGCAGCGCAACACCGCCACAACACAAAGAAAGACCCAACCAATAGAGGAAAGAGAGAGATGAGCAGGAATAGCAGCGCCGAGGCTCCGGCGAGCCGAGATTATACCACAGATGTCCTCATTGATTGATTCACATAAACTATAAATTCTGGAGACATTCACAATCGAAATCAACCTTACAAAGAGCCAAAACCAAATCAAAATTTGAAATTCCAACTTCAATCACAAAAAAAAAAGAGGAGAGAGAGTACCGATTTCGTCCGCCGATGAAGATACGAAGGTCAGGAGAAAGTGTCGAAGGAGCGACAGCAGACGAACCGCCAACTCTACTAGTACCGCCTAAAATCAAAACCCTAGAATTACGAAGTTTGTCGTCGGAAATTGCGAAATCAATTTTCGGCTTTTTGAAACGTCTCTCTCCTTAACAGAGCTCGAAAACGCCATTAATAACGGCGATGATGAGGTTTTGAAGTGAAGGAGCGAGAGAGGAAGAGAGGAGAATGAAGATTGAGGATGTGCGGTGCCTAACTTTAGAGAGGAGATAGATGAATGAAGATTTGTGGTGGTCTGGGAGTAAACCCTAGTCACCGAGAATGAGAGAGGAGAGGGACGAATGAGAGAGAAAGAGTGAGGTAGCGCTGTGCTTTGTCATTCTAAAGTATAGCCCATCAGCCCACGCGAGAATTAATTATAAAGGGCTGCGGTTAAGGGCTAACCGCAGCCCTTCACTATTAAGGGCTGCGATTAGCCCAAAAACCGCAGCCCTTAATTACTAAAGGCTGCGGTCTTTGTCTAACCGCATCCCTTCACTATTAAGGGCTGCGTTTTGCAATAAATCGCAGCCCTTGGGTTTTTTTCCACTAGTGACGATAGGGCCAAGCACACAACTGAAAACACGAGAGATACAATTACTACACGAATAAAGCATCGCACAATCTCAAACAAAGCCGCATAGCATGTCTTGTAACGCAATCAACTCTCCTAGCATACCATAAACTATCTCCCCTAAGCTAGATTTAACCAAACCTGATAGACCTCACTATAGTCATGTGCACTCATACTCTCATGTGTCTATGGAAAAACAATGACACTGAACATAAGCCAAGTCGACTTAATTGAAACATATACTCTTTAACTATGACTATCGACTCACTTTCCAATTAAAATTATAAAAAGAGATCATGAGGACTTTCAAGGGTTGTAAATTGTAATGAAGCTGAGGTTAAGGGTATGGAAATATATTTGGGAATGTAGTGCTAAAAGCTAATGAGGGGGAGCATCATACTGTTGAAAACATTACCAAGAAAGGTTACAACAACTCCACGCAACAACCAACAATCACCAAAATTGACCAACAACACTTTTGCTCAATCAATTCAAAATAAAACCTTTTTCTTTCACCTTGTTCACAACTTTTTAAATTCACTTTATTATTCTCCATTTCATTTTTCACTTTTCTTTTTTCAATCATTTCAGTTGCCTTTTTTTTTCTTCAATCATTTCACTTCAAGCTTACTATACATATAACTTCCCGCAATCGTAAACACCATGATGAGCATATGATTCACATAAGTGAAACTCACAACCACAACTAAAATTTGCTCCCCCAAGCTAGGCTTGGGATAAGAAACCCTGTGAGGCTAAGGATTATAATGTAGGGGTCAGTAACCAAAAGATACATAAAAGGCTCAATGGGGCTAAAGAAGGAAATTATGATAACAAGAATAAATTCTAGTGCTCGAAACATGAAATAAAATGCCTCAATCATATCAATTTGCTTATAAAGTTAAGTGTCAATGAGTTCAAGTCAAAGTCAAGATTCTTGCAACAAATGAGGAAATAATCACACATGAAATAACATAACTGACACAGATACGTCAGTTTACAGGAACAAAAGCTCACTTGGGTTAATGTCAAAACAATCAAGTTAAATCGAACCAGAGAGAGATCAACCAATCTTACCACAAGCAATTAATCGCAATACAATCATACTATGAAGAATCATGAACGAGATGAATTACACTTAAGAATGTAGTAAAGATATCAACAAGGTTCTCAAATAGTGCTAGCAATAGTCCCATAGATGCAACTACATGAGATGAAATCTAATATGCTAATGCAACTAAGAAAACAGTACAATTTTTTTCATTACACGTAAACTCCTACTCCTAACCGTGCAACATCCTATGAAAGCAATGAAATCTACACTAAAAAGCAATAAAAGATAGAATATACCTCCCCCAAGCTAAAATCTTGCAATGTCCACAGTGCAAAGAGAAAATAAACATGAGTAAAAGGGAAGGTACTCACAAAACCTCACTAAGGAGGAGAGAGCAAAGGGGTTCGGAAACCCTTGTGACTGCATCCAAGTATTGAAATTCTCCACGATTGTAAATATGGATGACATGTTCTCTTTTATGATGCTCTGCTAGAGGGAGGGGTTTACTTTGACCTTGTGCGTGCAGTATGAGCCATAGATTTAAAAACCAATCATTTGTTACACTATCACAACAAGAATTTCAAGCTAGTAAGACCCCAATTTGCAATTTGTCACAGTACCCCAAGCAACAGTTGTCATTCGAATAACCACCACAAACACAAGAATCGAACGAGAACGAAGTCATAGTAAGGATGAATTCAAGAGGGTCAAGTTGACGTTCGTGCCGAAGAAATCAAAAGCAGCGACCTTTTTGTATATACCCGAGGAATTTGATGGAGAGGACAAAGTTCGTGATTCAAGTTCTGTAATCAGGAGAAAAAAACGTGATTCAGGACAAGTGTAGTGCTGCTTGGAACTCTTGCGAGTGTGAGTGCTGATGGCGTTGGTCTATCTCCAAAATTCCTCGTTTGATTCTTCGTTCTCGAAATCCCCTTCCTTCTATTTTTTTGTTTTGTTTTGCGGTAGCGAGAATATCACAGAAGGGCTATGATTTACGGTATCAAGCCACGGAGCTCTTGTGGGCTGTACCGGAAATCGGCGGCTTGCTCTCTTTCTTTCTCTTTTTTGTTTGTACTAGTTGTTGGTCCGCATAGCGCGCGGCCGCCAAGGTAGCAACAATAACGGTGGACAACTAAATGGTAAACATTAGCATAATCGAATAAGAGAAAATGAAGACACTTCGACTTGGTAGGTAAGAACAAAAGGTAAGTAGATTGCATAATATATACTCCTATGCATATATGCAAGGGGGTGCGTAAAAAATACAACTGAAAAAATGGTCCAAATGGGTGGTAATTGTACTTATTTAAAAATGTTTGACGGTACGGCTACCGAACCAACAAAAGGCACGGTTAAACGTGACATTTACGTTTATGCTGTTTTAATAAACGGCTAATTGAAAAGGTGACATGGTTAAATTAACAGGAATAGGGAATTGTTTTTTTTTCTTCACAGATTATTAAGAGGGAATTATGAATACACTTCTTTGGTGTCTAATACTTACCATGGCTTACTATTGGGTTATTGGAAGTGGTATAAAAAGTGTAAAGCGTTGGGCCAAATTGAAGACAATAAAGCGCGGCTATGTTTGAAACAAAGAGATTCAAACATTAAAGTTAATATGGCTGAGTTTTAAAAGCAAATACCTACATAAACATTTACAAACCAGAGAAACGGTTTCCATCTCCTCCTCTTCCTACATTTGAGTGTTCTATTGTTTGCCCAAAAAAAACTGCAATTACACCCAGCAACTGCATACACACTTCCATACTAATTTAAGAGCTGCACATCTGTCTTTATAGTCCCCAAAAAAATACCAAAAAATCAAGAGATTATGCGTTTGGTCAGCATGATGGAGAAGTTGATGATCCTGCGTTCTTTGTTGAACAGCTACTCAGGGTAGTTTGAAAGCTACAAGAAGGCATAGACAATTAGAAAGAAGAAATGGCCGAGGAAGTAGAACAACTTGAAGCGATTATTAAAAGGCAGAAATGTAATCTAACAATAGCACAAAGAAGGTTATTTGTGGAAAACTTGCTTGTAACTGAGAATGATAGAGTAATGTAATGCATCCTTTATTGTTAATGTAAAGTAAGTTTATTTGGTTAATTAGAGAATCCTCAATTCATAATTGTTATTGAAAAAGTGCTGAAAACTATGCATATTAATTTATCCAAAGTCGATATGAAATGAAAATAATCGGGAAAAAAAAAAAGAATTTTGAGATACTCATAATTGAGCCCTAAATTCAAATCGAACCTACGTTCTTTCTTCTCTAAAGAACCAACCTTTTCACTCCTTCACCTTTTTTTTCCTAATTCACTTACCCTATACAGAACCGAAATTCTTTCCAAATCAAGCTCTCCCCTCTCTTTCCAAAATCTTAGAGAAGCGAAGTGTGGGGGGGGTGAAGGTGGAGCAGCGGTGGGGGGGATGGACGAAGGGAGAGGGAGAGGGGGTGAGGGGAGGGAAGAATGGAAAGGAGAGAGGGTAGGGGGGAAGGGGGGTAGGGGTGCCGCCTGAGGGGGAGGGAGGGTTGGGGCAGCTGGTAGTGGTGGCTAGGTTTCATCTTGCAAAAATAATAAACTTTTTGGTTTGTTTTCGCAAAAAATGCTTTATAAGGTTTTTTTTTCGCAAAAAATGAACTCGTAAAAGGTTCTTTTGGGCAAATTTTCCTAAAATTAAATAAGTTTCGCTAAATACCAATAAGTTAACATAAGTTCATTTCATATTACTTCAAGCAAAGGCACCTTTAGTAGTATTTTAACTCACTTCCCTATTCGATTAAACGTGGCCTATTACATAGGAACGGAAGTAATAATTCCTAATCCATCTCGATAATTAAATCAGAACACAAGATACAGTTCAGGAGTAAGTAGTAAGCATTGTAACTAATTGTGAAAATGAAGGGTATATCATGCCAACACAATTTTCTTTGACATGATTAACCCTCTACCATCTTAATTACCTTCCAAAGTTCCAATCAGGAATCACAACTAATCTCTCAAATAGAAGTACTTTGACAACTCATTTGGAAACCCAGTATATTCTGACAATCTTCAGGATCAAATAGAGGGAATTCATGGTTCAAAAAGACTGATAACCAAAACTTGTACTATTATATTTCATTTTGAACCAAGAAAAGAAAATTACAACATAAGCAAGTATCATAACAAATTCAACATACCTGATTCCAACTAAGTGATATTACTGGTAGTTGTACTTAACACAGAAAACAAAATAAATTGTTCTGCTGCTCATCAATAATACAACATGGATCTACATTTGAAGTATACAAATACTGACCTTTACATCAGCAGCAAATCCTCAGGAGGATTCAGCAATCTTATTGCATCCGTTGCCACAACTGCACGGATTACAATTAAATTTAGATTCAAAAGTCCAACATGGAGATCCCAACATTGACATCTTCGAATCCTGTCCATATAATATTCTTCTATCTATAGCCATCCCACTTCCCACTAAATAGAAAGATAAAACATATGCCCTTGATCCTTATCACTGTGAAGAAGAAACTATATCATCTAAGATACACTCCTTTAGGAGTTAGTTGTCGTATTTGCATGAAAACCTCATAGTTAAGGAAACGACATAATATTTTACGAAATAGAAATGGAAAAAATTGTTTATGATGGGTATATGCAATTACCATCCTTTACTCATCACTTGATTTTAGTGGAGTCAACCTTAAGCAATTAAGACTTCAGCAAAGGTGATAACTTTTTTCAAACATTCTTAAATAGTATATGTAGTAATTAGTTTCTACTTTCTACACAGAGAATATAGCAAAAAACTAACCAACTTAATCCAGCAAAGAAGGTAGCTTTGCTCTTTCATATGTCATCTGTACAAGGAAAAAAAGGCAAATAGATGACATAAACGAACAATAATAAAGATACAAGAAAGTCTTAATTGCAAGGAAAAGTATATTGTGAATGCTACTTAAACAAAGAAAGTAGTTTCCATGTCAAGTTTCAACAAGAATAATGGATTGTATACCTTGTTAAGATGTTGCAATCTAGAGATGAGTAAATCAAGAATTTAACATACTAATTCCTAATATTCGGGCACAACAACAATTAGGAGTTTTGATCAAGAATCGAGATTCCAGCCAACGTACATGAAAATAGTAGACGCATATTCTCGTCCTAATTTCGATCTTGCTACAACAATGAAATGGCTTATGTTGCGACTCAATGCATTCTCTTGTATTGCATGGGCCTTCCTTTTGGTTCTCTCCCTCTACTTGGAAGATAGAACAGATCCTGGTATGTTCTAGCTTTTCTTTCCTATCCGTATATATAATATGTCCCTTTAGATTGATAAATCTAGAAGACTTTCTATTCTTCATGTACAGCAATTGCAGGCTTGGCTGTGACTTATGAGCTCACCCTAAATAGTCGGCTAACTAATCCAATATATGTCATTAAAGACTGAAAAATGAAAAATGATCTCTTCAGTAAAATTCAATATTAGAAAAGGCAGTACTAAGATAAATGGCTAAAAGGAGGGTGTATGGTCTACACAAGCAAGACCGATCCAACTTCAAAGTTCCCTTATACAGCACAAAATTAAAGTAGCAAATACTTGTATTATGGCATACTCTCAAAAGCAGCATCAATCATATATACTATTAGTTTATGTGCCCACTTACCATTCACAATCCTAATAGCAAGGCCAAAATCTGCAAGTTTCAACCTCCCCGAGGATGTAAGAAGAACATTCTCTAGCTTAATATCACGATGAACAACACCCATAACTTAGCAATAAAAAAATCTGAAATTAGGGGAAAATATTGTCAAAATGAAAATAGGCATTTTTCAGTTGATGCAAAAACTGGAAAAATCTCAAAATTAATCGGGAAACTAATCACCGATCAGAAAGCCTAGAGTTCAATTGAAATGTCAGAGTTTTTCAGATCTAGGTTCAATTGGTGGTGAAGAGAAATGCAAGTCTTTATGAATATGCATGTCCATACTAAGTGGACGGCGATGTCAAGTGAAGTAGAGTGAAAGTTTGACAAATCAGAGAAGATTATGAGAAGAAAGAGACTTACTTTGCGGCTTTTGCAGTCCACCATTGCATTGACAGATGATGTAAACCCTAAAAAGGACTGTAAATTAAGGCACCAAAATCACGAAGTAAATGATCAAATTGGTTGAGATTGAAAGTATAATTAAAAGTCGATCGATATCCTCAGGAAGTTTTGGTAAATTGCTAACAAATAATCAATTTAGAGAGAAATAAGGTGATAAATAAACAATTTAGATCTGCAATTTCTGTCAGCCATCTCTTTCAATTGCTAACAACTTTCTGTAATAAAAATTACATTAAATTATAAAACTTTAGATTTCAACTTGGTTCATAAACACTCAGATTTCATATAAAATGTAATATGTTTCACCACAAACAATGATGAAATAAGAAAATGAAAATATGAAAACTAAGCAAATCAATCAAAGACAAGAACGCAATCAAATATGAAAATATGGCAAAATTTTAAAAGCAAACAATGAATGAGAGGAATCAGATCGAACCCTAAATTCCACTGGCCTGAAATTCCACGGGGACTTTGCAGTTGCTCCCACCGCTTCAATTGCATCTTGAACCAAAGCCTGAAAACCAAAAAGACGAGAGAGAAAAAAATGGTGAGTAACAGGAAAAAGAGGAGAGAGACGAAGAACATTATGATGAATGATGTGGTATGGAATTAAATAGGTGAAAAGAAGAGGGAAGAAATTAAGTCAGAGGAGATGAACGACGGAGAGGAAAAACGGGAGGAAAGAGATGATATGAGAAGAATAGCAGAAGGCAACGTAAGCAAAGCAAGGGCAAAATAGCCACTTCACTGTAACTTTGGGTGGAGAAGAAAGGGCGAAATAGACATTTTACTGTTCCTAAGCTACAGTACATCAACTTCTCATTTTTTAATGGGTATAGATTACACCATCAGGTATAATATCACAGATGGGCTGTGATTTATCTCGCCAAGCCGCAGGTAGGGTGTGTGATGTACTGTAACTTTCAGATTTCTGCCTTGTGATGATTTTTCGTTTTTTATTACACGCTATAGGTACAAGATCACAGCTGGACTGTGATTTATGAATGCATGCCCCAGCTGGGCCGTGAAGTCTACTGTGCAATTCTCGCCATTTCTTTTCCCCCCTTTCTTTTACCTACAAAAAGAGAAGAAAAAAATCAAAAGAAAAGGACAAAAAGGAAAACGTACCATTAAAGTAAAATCACACCTACCAAAAATGTAAAGTTAAAATAAAAATAAAACTAAGTAAAAACTCGGGTTGCCTCCCGAGAAGCGCTCGTTAAAGTCAATGAGCTCGATTCCTTATAGATCATTTGGCATTGGGTGGAAAGGATAGACAATACACTTGCTTCCTTTCAATCGGCTCACATGAATTTATTTGGCAACCAAACAATACTAAGTATCTTTACAATTGATATGGGGTCCAGTTCTCCAATCAAAGGAAGATATTCTAATAACAACACAAAGCAATCCTGTACACAATTTTCCCCCGTTAATGAAAAATCTATCGTAGAGATGGACAAAATTATACAATCTCACATTTTTCTTCCAAAAATATTCCTCTTTAGTTGAGAAAATCCCAAATTACCCTTGTGTAAGTCAGGAATATAAAAAAATGTCTGTCAAAATTGATTGGATCTATTTTCCTCCTTTTGGAAATGGATTTATCATCCCTCATATAAAATTAGTTTCATGCATAGTACATGGAGCACATTCATATTCTATGAGAATAATATTATACATATATGATGAATAGACTAGCCATAGGTACCCTTAGCTTAGATATAGGCATAACGTGCAGTGTCAAATAAAAAAAAAAGGTATGTGGAGTGAATAAATAAGTCTCTTGCTCTTAGATTGACATAGAGACACTCAAACCCAAATACCCAATACATTTGGTAGGAAACAACTTAAAAGTAAACCCTCTAAAATATGGTTCATCAGTTTCTACAATTCCACAAATAGAGCATAACATAAAAGATCAGTTGCTAAGAATTCTTATTTTGATAACATTTCTACTCTAATCATTTACACAATCTTCAACATCGTTATCGCACACACAAAAACATCGTTATCGCACACACAAAAACATCGTTATCACACTACATTTATTCAACAGCCATATATATCTGTTTCTTACCTACTACGTACAATCTCAAATATGTCCTCACACACAAATATCTAATTCTATATCCTCGAAATGATAAAAAGATTAAGATTTTGGATTCTCAAACCTTCAGGATTATAGAATTTAACAACGTCCGAAATTCTGACTATCAAGATTCTTTCAGTCTTCTTCTCTGATCTTCAAATTCGCCAGATATTCATATCAAAATCATAATTTTTTAAAGTTCAATTGCAAAACATAAATTAAAATGAAATAAACATACCAGATTGAATAGAAATTTCCAGCGACGTGCCTGAACCTTTTCTCTCACTTTTCTTGTGAATTGTAATAGAGGGTTAGGATTCGTGGGGTTCAGGGTCGTATTTGGGCCTGGGCGAGAGAGGCATGTGCGTAGGGCCCCAAAAAACATAGCCCAAATAAGTAAAAGCAAAAGAGAGAATAAAAGGGAAAGTAGAAAAAAAAGGAAAAGTAAAGAAAAGATCACTACAATACTGCAAATGCGGCCGAGAAGTATGCGTACTCTTCAACCTATAACGCCTTCAATCAAATTCAGTTTCTTATTCAATTATCCCACTTGTTTTCCAATTCAATGCCAAATGCTCAAAATTTTTGGGTAATTTCTCTCTTTTCTCCGTAATACTGCAAATAAATTTTTGATGTAATATCCATAAAAAGTACATAAAAATATTGTTAAATTAAATTTTCTATAGAAGTTATGTAAAAGCCAACAAAGAAAATTATTCTCGATCTGAACCAAAAATCAAAACTTAAAAAAATTCGGACCAAACAACTGTTTATTTTTTCGGTCTGTACTGAAAATCAAACATTTAAAAAACTTGGACCTAATTAGGGGCTAGGTTCGTCCTTGGGCCTCCAAAATCTCATAAACGGGGTTGGTGGGGTTTTTGGGTTTTTGGGGAGGAGAGATAAAAAGTGGGGAGATTTTGGGTTTGTGGGGACTTGGGGTTCTGTTTGATGGATAGTGAAAATGAATGTTGCCCAAACAATTTATTTTGAACAAACCTTGCAAATATACTTACACTTTAATAAGATCATGTACCCATTGCATTTATATCAACTTAAGTTATTTTTTTTCTAGAATATAATAAGTGCATCAATATTAACCTAAATTAAGATATATTTAAGTTAAAATATATTTATAAATTTAAAATATACATACAATTTTACACAAATTATTTTCGAAGACAGCAAGTTACTTATAAAAGTTGTTCGTGTTAAGAGAACGGATGGAGAAATAAATTGGTGCAAACATTATAGTTGGTATTATTTACAAAACTAAGTTTAGTGATGCCTAAACACAAACGTTGAACAAGGAAACAAGTGTTCTTGCCACATAAACAATGGTTCTAATAAGATTACCTAAAACTATCATCAAAATATTAGCATGTTATTTTTCTTAGAGAAGTAATATGTTAATAATAAGCAATGATATACTTAAACGAATTGCATACGTGTCAACTAAGAGAATGCATCCATATCAACATAAGTTAAGATATACTTCATAATAATTCGACAGTGAAATATTTCATATTATAAGAGAATGTCTCCGGTCAACTTAATTTATGTTATACTTATTAATTCATCGTATTCCGACGTAGTTGATATTGTATGAGAATTGATCAGATCAAATTAATGTATGATATACTTAATTCATAGTAATTCCACATAGAGTATATTGCATGAGAATGGATCCGATGAACTCAACTTAAGTTATACTTCATAGTATTTCGACATACTTCATATTGTATGAGAATTGACCAGATCAAACTTAATGTAGGGTATACTTCATAGTAATTCGGTACAGTTTATATTGTATGAGAGTTGATAGGATTAACTTAACTTAAGATGTAAAAGTACTTCATATATAGTAATTCATTAATATCAATTAGATTTTTAATAATTTATGTAGTAAATAATATGAATTAATCTACTAAGTTGCACCAAACACAAGTGACAGGCGACCGCATAGGCCTTTGAAAATTTTGAGTCCCAAATATTACTTTCTTTATTAGTAGTCATTGGCTTATTGTACTACATGTTTTTCATTGTCGGTGTTGTACTTCTTTATTATATTTAAATATTTTTTGTTTTAGAAATATGATGTTAATAATTTTTTTTTTTCATTTTATGATATTCATTAGTTTTATTATATTTTTATTTTTAAGCTATTAATGAAGAGCCTACTTTTATTAAGTTACACAAGAGTCCCCCCATTCCCCAATATGATTGAAGATAGCATAAACATGGGTCCCGGTAGCATAGACATGGGTTTGCCAAAAAATAAACACAATATAACATGTCATTTTTAGTAAAGGGATTTCATAATTTGTACATGTTCTGGGAAAGGATGATTCTTCAGTGATCATACCAAAATTATGACCATCGAAGTCAACAGAAGTCAAAGGGCCTATGCGCCACACATTTTGCCAACTCAATAAGCCATTTTCTTTTTCATTTCTTTTACTAAAATCAGAAATATTTTACTTAAAATAAATTTGTAAATTCCAAAAAATTAATAATAAAATCCTAAAAATTTAATAATTTCATTTTTCTGAAATTAATTATTTTGACCAAAAAAAAAAAAAATTTTGCCCATTTTTTTTTCTCTCTCCTCTTTTTCCCCATGAACCCCGATGAACTACTTCCTTCCCTGCGTTCTCTCTCCACCCATCTCATCTCCTTCCTCGATCATTTTCGATCAATTAACTACTCTTTTGTTTACTCTACTCTTCACGCATAAGTGAATCTTCTTCACGCAAACACCAAGGGTGGAAGTGTGCTTTTAGGGAAAGCTCGATTTCAGTCTTCTTTACATATCTAGGGTTTTGGTTTGTTTGATTTAGGTCTATACTCCATTTCGCATGAACAAAACCCTCATGTTCTTCAATCTCGATTTCCGTTTAATCGATTTCGGGGTTCTTTCAGTGTTTTATCAGATTCAACAGGGCCTGACTGTTGGCTGTTTCAATTTTGGGGGGTTCTTGGGTGATGACCCAAGTATGGGGCTTTCGGTGATGATCCAACTATGGGGATTTGGGTGATGACCCAACTATGGGGATTTGGGTGATGACCCAACTTTGTGTATTTGGGTGATGACCCAACTTTATGTATTTGGGTGATGACCCAACTATGGGGCTTTGGGTGATGACCCAACTATTATGTTCCAATAACAAAGAAAGATTCAACTATCATGTTGATACAACCAACTTAGATTGTGGTTTGTACTCTGGATTCAAATGAACAATGATGTATAATCATGTTTTAGGAAGAATTAAAATTTATGACAAACATTAGATAAAATTGCTAGTATTAATTTTGAAAAAACTGTCATGTTTGAGATCATAATATCATTAGTAACAATATGTGGTTAATAATAATTCAATGGTATAAACGTATTTAGGTAGACGTTTGCACCGCGGAACAAACGTTTAAGAAGGCATATGGGCCTTGGCCCAAACGTGCCCTAAAAGCATCTGTCATGGATCAAACATCTTTTATTGACTTTTGTGTACAAACACGTTTGTCATGGATCAAAACGTTTAAAGAGAAATCTGTCATATTTGTATTAAAGATATCATTTTATGTGGTTAATAATAATTCTAAATAACATAGAAATGGGCAAAAATAGATAATAAAAAAATAATATAATGATCTAATAAAATCTTACGCTGCTCAGAACAAAATCACAAAAAAGGCCAAACACTGCTCGCCTTTGAAAGGATTCGATCCCGCGCCGCGTAGATGCAAGTGATTTTCATATCAGGGCTAGTGACCACGGAGACGGGGGTATCAGCATGACAAATGTTTGTCCCCATTTATGTATTATGGTGCGCAAAAGAAAGACAAAAATAAGATACACGTATGTTTACATTTGCTGATAGGAAAACAGTTTTGACACAGATAAAATGTTTAACTTAGAATGTAGGGTAGCTAAAACACGCTTTCTAATTTCTACTACGAAATAAATATTAGTGTTTATTAAATACTACCTCCGTATTTTTTAAGTAAGTTGCACCATTTGCTTTTTGGCACTATTCATCAACCAATTTTATTGATCGTTTATCTCAATTGTTATTTCCGAATAATATATAGACATTGATGCCGCTTTAAGAATATATATATATACACGATATTGGTTCGAGAGCCTGTTATGTTCTGATGCAAGTGTATCTGCATCCTCGGTATTGGTGCGATGGGGTAATTGGTTTCTTCACGGCTTAGGATGTCTACAAGAGTAAGAAAGGTGATCATAGGTACACGGGCGAGGTAGGGGAGGGAGGGGAGGGGGGCTCTAATACATTGGTTGGGTGTTTCGAGTATATATATAAAGTAGTACGATGTTGGTTCAAGAGACTGCTATGTTCTAATGCAAATGTATCTGCATCCTCGGTATTGGTGCGAGGGGATAATTGGTTTCTTCACGACTTAAGATGTCTATTGAAAGGCTACGACAAGAGTAAGAAAGGTGATCATAGGTACACGGGCGAGGTAGGGGAGGGGAGGGGGGGTCTAATACATTGGCTGGGTGAGCCACTATGGTCCGGGGATTTCATCCATACCGAGACGCAAGACCCATAGTGTTATGTAGAATGTCTTGTCTCCTATATATGAATCAATAGTCATTCGGTTGGTCGCTATTATTTAAAGACATGACCCTAAATATCTTAGGAAATGACCCTATGGAAATCTACCTATTTTAAGCCTAAAGTGTTGGGTCATTTTCCTAAATCGACCAATGCAATAATGTCGTGTATTCATTCCTAATTAAGAGACACCAATGGTGATTATTGGACGTTATCTCATTCAAAGTTGTGGTTAATAATAATTTCGTCCCCTGTACCAAATATGCCCAAGATACAAAGCGTCGGAGGGTTAATTGATCGATCATTTGTCTCAATTTGTCTCTTCGAATAAATCATTGCAAGAAATACAATAACGTCATCTCTCGTCCCTTATCGGCATATTATCCCATGGTGAGCCACTATGGTCCGGGGGTTTCATCCATTCCGAGACGCAAGACCCATAGTGTTGTGTAGAATGTCTTGTCTCCTATATATAAATCAATAGTCATTGTGTTGGTCGCTATTATTTAAAGACATGACCCTAAATATCTTAGGACATGACCCTATGGAAATCTACCTATATTAAGCCTAAAGTGTTGGGTCATTTTCTTAAATCGACCAATGCAATAATGTCGTGTATTCATTCCTAATTAAGAGACACCAAAGGTGATTATTGGACGTTATCACATTCAAAGTAGTGGTTAGAGGGTTTCGTCCCTAGCTTGTACCAAATATGCCCAAGATAAAGAGCTTCGGAGGGTTTATTGATCGATCGTTTGTCTCAATTTTTATCCCCGAATAAATCATTCCAAGAAATACAATAATGTCATCCCTCGTACCTTATCGGCTTATTATCCCATGATAAGCCACTATGGTCCGGGGGTTCATCCATACCGAGACGCAAGACCCATAGTGTTGTGTAGAATGTCTTGTCTCCTATATATAAATCAATAGTCATTGTGTTGGTCGCTATAATTTAAAGACATGACCCTAAATATATTATCACATGACCCTAAGGAAATCTACCTATTCTAAGCCTAAAATGTTGGGTCATTTTCTTAAATCGACCAGTGCAATAATGTCGTTTATTCATTCTTTCTAATTAAGAGACACCAATGGTGATTATTGGATGTTATCTCATTCAAAGTTATGGTTAATAATAATTTCGTCCCTTGTACCAAATATGCCCAAGATATAGAGCGTCGGAGGGTTGATTGATCGATCGTATGTCTCAATTTGTCTTTTCGAATAAATCATTGCAAGAAATACAATAACGTCATCCCTCGTGCCTTATCGGCTTATTATCCCACAGTGAACCACTATGGTCTGGGGGTTTCATCCATACCGAGACGCAAGACCCATAGTGTTGTGTAGAATGTCTTGTCTCCTATATATAAATCAATAGTCATTGTGTTGGTCGCTATTATTTAAAGACATGACCCTAAATATCTTAGGACATGACCCTACGGAAATCTACCTATTTTAAGCCTAAAGTGTTGGGTCAGGTGCTTAAATCGACCAATGTAATAATATCGAATATTCATTCCTAATTAAAAGACACCACTGGTGATTATTGGACGTTATCTCATTCAAAGTAGTGGTTAGAGGGTTTCGTCCCTTCTACCAAATATGCCCAAGATACAGAGCGTCGAAGGGTTTATTGATAGATCGTTTGTCTCAATATTTATCCCCTTATAAACCATTCCAAGAAATACAATAACGTCATCCCTCGTACCTTATGGCTTATTATTCCATGGTGAACCACTATGGTCCGGGGGGTTCATCCATACCGAGACGCAAGACCCGTAGTGTTGTGTAGAATGTCTTGCCTGCTATATATAAATCAATAGTCAGTGTGTTGGTCGCTATTATTTAAAAACATCACCCTAAATATATTAGGACATGACCCTAAGGAAATCTACCGATTTAAAGCATAAAGTGTTTGGTCATGTGCTTAAATCGACCAATGCAATAATGTCGTTTATTCATTCTTCCTAATTAAGAGACACCAATGGTGATTATAGGACGTTATCACATTCAAAGTAGTGGTTAGAGGGTTTCGTCCCTAGCTTGTACCAAATATGCCCAAGATAAAGAGCGTCGGAGGGTTTATTGATTGATCGTCTTAATTTTTCTCTCCGAATAAATCAAATACAACAACGTCATCCGTCGTACCTTATTGGCTTGTTATATCCTGGTGAGCCACTATGGTACGGGGATTTCATCCATACCGAGACGCAAAACCCATAGTGTTGTGTAGAATATCTTGTCTCCTATATATGAATCAATAGTCATTGTGTTGGTCACTATTATTTAAAGACTTGACCCTAAATATCTTAGGACATGACCCTATGGAAATCTACCTATTTTAAGCCTAAAGTGTTGGGTCATTTTCTTAAATCGACCAATGCAATAATGTCGTGTATTCATTCCTAATTAAGAAACACCAATGGTGATTATTGGACGTTATCTCATTCAAAGTAGTGGTTAGAGGGTTTCGTCCCTTGTACCAAATATGCCCAAGATACAGAGCGTCAGATGGTTGATTGATCGATCTTTTGTCTGAATTTGTCTCTTCGAATAAATCATTGCAAGAAATACAATAACATCATCCCTCGTGCCTTATCGGCTTATTATCCCATGGTGAGCCACTATGGTCCGAGGGTTTCATCCATACCGAGACGCAAGACTCATAGTGTTGTGTAGAATGTCTTGTCTCCTATATATAAATCAATAGTCATTGTGTTTGTCGCTATTATTTAAAGACATGACCCTAAATATCTTAGGACATGACCCTAAGGAAATCTACCTATTTTAAGCCTAAAGTGTTGGGTCATGTGCTTAAATCGACCAATGCAATAATATCGTGTATTCATACCTAATTAAGAGACACCAATGGTGATTATTGGACGTTATCTCATTCAAAGTAGTATTTAGAGGGTTTTGTCCCTTGTACCAAATATGCCCAAGATACAGAGCGTCGAAGTGTTTATTGATCGATCGTTTGTCTCAATTGTTCGCTCCGAATAAATCATTCCAAGAAATACAATAACGTCATCCCTCGTATCTTATCTTATAAAAAAATAATTTCCCAACTCCGGGGCTTATTACACTTGACAGTCTGGTAGCCCAACACGACCAGGTTACAAATAATTAAATTATTGTTCAAACTATTATTATTCGATCTATGGTATATTGATTGGTTGTGTTATTTTTGCTTTCATGAACGGTTTAACACCCTCTCTCCTCTCTTTTTTTCTCTTTCTTATTTTTTCATATTATTTTCACCACTATCTCTCCTCATAAACCCTTTGGTGTCCAACTGTTGTGTATACTCTTAGTCTTTATATCAAAAGTTAAATCTTTATTTGGTACCAGAAAGCATTTTAAGCTTTCGTACTCTGATATGAAATGTTACAAATTATCCAAAATTTTCAGCGACGTTATTGAACAGTTAAAAATCGGTCACCTTCAATTTAAAAAGATAATAATAACAACTACAACAGAACCTTAATAATTTTAGATTAAAAAAAATGTCCATTCGTACATATAGCTATATAACTATATAAGGTTGTTGATGCTCGCATCGCGTGCATATACGACTAGTACTTCTAAAAGGATTAATGCAGCATTTTAATTTGATATTTACTACGTGTCCTTTTATTCTCTTGGAACCAGAGGATTAGGATGTATATATGTAATGTTGCTCCTTCAATCCAACTTCTCTAATTTAATGCAGTTTCTTTATTTCAACTTCCTAATAAATATAACTGAAGATCTTGGGAAAAACGGCAACTACTGATATTTATTGTAGTAGGCACCTTCTAACCTGTTTAGCTGAAGATATGATTGGTGATTTATTGGAAACTAAACCAATTTTTTACAACAAATGCTTCCAAGAATAATGACGTAATTATATAAATAATGTTAGTAGTAGATAAAATCATGTCAACAAATAATCCCTAAATGGAAAAAAACTTTGTTTAATTGTTTACCCGTATCATTATAAAAAGAGCATTGAATAAAAACACTAATATGACGCAAGGCAATGAAAGGCCTAGTTGAGTGGTGGGTGGTATAAGAGCCTAGAGGAGTTCATTATTTGCAAAGAATAGAGCACTGACACTACTACATTAAAAGGCAAAGGCAATACCACAAAATCGTTGCAATAGGGCTAAAAGTCGTTGCAATAGGCCTACTACAACGGTTTTGTGCCGTCGCATTTGTTGGCGTTGCAATAGGCCTACTGCAACGGTTTTGTACCGTCGCATTTGTTGGCGTTGCAATAGGCCTACTGCAACGACTTGTAGAGCTATTGCAACGGATAAATGTGTCGTTGCCTTAGATCATCTATCTTTTGCAACGGCTTTGTTAGTGGCAGGTTATGCAACATTCTTGGCTAGTGCAACGCCTATCATTTAAGCTAGTGCAACAAATTTAAGCTAGTGCAACGGAATTTTTTTTTTTTTGTGGGGATATTGCAATGATTATTACTGTAATCTACTGAAAACCTATAATATTACATCCCTGTGTATATATTAGTAACGCTGCAATAAATGCCAAAATACTCTTGAAATGCCAAAAATAATTGTCATATATGTATTATAATTTCTAAAACTAATTAAATTAAGAGTATACATGACCAATCCTAATTAACAAAACGAAAATGTACTTAATCAAACCCATCTAATAAATATTTGTTTTAGTACCACAAAAATACTTCTAAGTACATATAAATCACTTTCTTTCTAACCACCAAGTACTGCATCACTATAATATAGCTAGCTAAATCTGGCCGATAGTGTGTATAGTGAGACGTCTATGTTTGATCTCCTCCAGTTGGTTCATTATTCACCTAAAAATTCAAACATTGTAATAGGTTAGTAAACGTTCACCATCAACAACACAAAAAAAAAAACTTTTCCCTTTGACAGGCAAAGCAAAAACAAAGCAAGTTCTTTCAAGCAAAAACAAGTTGTAACTAATAGTCACATGCCATTTGAAAGGACATTAGCTACACTTTAGTTTTTGTAACTTTTAAGCAATCTAGTCATAGTAGTCCTCTCCGTAAAAGGCTTCTAATTGAGGCATAGTATTAGTTTATGAGACAGCTTATATGTTTGTATCTGTGAATGCAGCATCACAAACTAGAACGGATCCTGACTATGCTAATGGATACAAAACCATGTTCTCTGATGAGTATCCGTTCACAGGGCCGTCTCATACAATTTAGGGGCCCTGTACGAAATTAATTTATGAGACCCGAAGGGTAAAAAGGACGTCCTTATATAACTATAAAAAGATATCACCATTATACATTAATATATTTCATCCAGCCACTACTGCAAAGTAAAACTGCAGCACGAGGAAAAGGGCAAAACTCAAATCATTCACGATAATCATACATCTTACTTCATCCGGCAACAACAGACAGAAGCTTGTTTCAAATTAAACAGATACACAATAATGCAGTAAGAGTTTAGCAGATTCTGAAGGAAAAGAAAAATTATGTTCTGTTTTTAGTTTTGTAAAAGAAGGAAAAGAAAAATTCTTACAGCAAGAGGCCAGAATCTCTAAATAGTGACAAGTATATGTATTGTTACTTGTTAGTGTACATCAGTAGAAGAAGATAAGATAATGCGGCTAAAATAAAAGCTATGAGACAGGGAGATTTCAATTACACCTCATCAATACTATATCCTTCAATATATCAAAAATGAATATTTGCAGTTTCACATCTACTATTTGGCAGTTTCGGTTCCACGATATGATAGAAATAAAATCCATTCTTTAGAATACTCAATTGGAGTAAAATACAGTAATGTTTTGGCACTTCTACAAAGAATAAACTGAATTCACTAACATATGCAATTGAGGGTTGCAGCAAGAGGTCAGAAACTCTAAGTTATAGTGACAAGAATTCGGATATTCGTGTATATCAACCAAAGAGAATCACTACAGACTAAATATTGTGTGAACCAAAATAGACTAAATATTGACTTTTTACCCAAATATACTAAATATTGTGTGAACCAAAATATTGTGAGAACTTATTCAACAACAAACTAGAAGGTAAACTCAATAGACATACCAAAAAGCAGATAATCCATGTGACGAATAAAATCAGGAAAAAGTCATGGTTTTAGCATATTCCATAGGTTTAGTTCATAAATATGATCATAGAGAAATAAGACCTAAGAACGGTACCTCACGATCTAACAGTTGCGGGCCACTAGAAGCTTGCCCATTTGAGTCACTAGTTGGATGTTGATCTCTAGATGCATCCCTTGGTATTGTACCAATTGAAAAATCAGGAATCACAAGATCTACTCCTGGATTAGCCGCTTGAATTTGAGAAAGAATGACAGATGCCACGCTTGGTGCTAATTTTTGCACCAACTGAGTCTCCATACTTTGTAAAAACTCCTGTGGAAATATGAAACCTGAATTTTTATCCTTTTTTTTTCAAATCAGTCTTCGTTACACCTCTTCCATAAAGGCGTACACGATTTTTGCGTACAGGATCTTGTATGACTTCAGAGTAATGATCCTTAGCGTTACCATCTTCTCCATGTTCAACACTTTGTAAAACATCCATCTTGGCCTATCCAAAGAAGATTAAGTTATTACATATACTAAGTTAAGGCAGAAACTATGCAAATAAATAACATGCCAACTCACAATATTGGATATAGATTTCTCATTGTTGGTGAGGTATATCTTTTCAGGATTTCTTTTCCTCGATTCTTTGTAGACCTTTTCTTGTGAAGGCTCTTGCTTATCCGGATCCTCTTGTTGCTTTAGAGATGCAAATTAGTAGTTCAATAACTTTTTAAGAGTATGCAAGGATGGAACAATAAGAACTATAAATCAAAATACTGAGTTGTTACCAACTTATGACGTAACATTGCGTATGACTTCGGACCCATAGTATGCATATCATCTAGTGATCCACGATTTCCTTTATTAATTTTTGCTTGTTCCTGTAATAGAAAAAAGTTAACATACAATTTCAACAGTAGACGAACAAAATTACATAGAGAGTAAAATCATATACCTCAATTAGTGAACAATTCCAGTATTCCAAAAGATCTTTAAATTGGGAATCAGAAACTGTTTTTGGACGATTTTCCCACCTTTTTTCATCAGTTTCATGTGCATAGTAGTGCTTTTGCTTCACCCTACATTTATGACAACGCCAACTTGCATTGATAGATTCGAAAACCCATTTCTTCCCTTGATCAGGAACCATGTACTTTTCCTAACCCAACAATGAATGAGCTCAATTAGTAGTATATATAGGTATTCGGTCCAATGAATGAGCTTATATAGAAAAGAAACATTGAAAGGAACATACCGAAACATAATCCCATATTTTGTCAAGTGTGGGCAAATGTTTGAATTTTCTATAGTTAAGAGGCGCAAGCTCGTAATCCCCAAGCAATCGTACCCAAGAAGAGGCTAAATTCATCAACAACTTCTTTTGTTGGTCCAACTGGTTGGCCGATTGAGTTCAATACAAGAGCTTCACGCTCTTCTCTTGTACGAGAGTGGACCTTTGTTAACGTTGTTGGACCTCGTTGCTTTTTTCTCTTACAAGCTATTTAAGGTTAAAGTATTAGTTTAAATAATAAGTTAGAGATAAAAAAAGAAAATGTGATCTAGAGAAGTGCGTGATATATACCTTCCTCTATTCTTTCATTTGGTTGAGATTCCACTTCTATTTCTTCATTTATTGGTTGTTGCTCCAATTCATGTTCAACTTCATCATTTCTTATTATAGTGGAAGGAATCTGAATTTCCAAACTTGCTTCTTGTGTCATTCCATTGGTAATAGGAGATTCCGTGTCTGTGGCGTGTCGCATCTTTTCTAACCTGCTTTTGCCTAAACAAGCGAAATGAAGATATAGACCCCGAGGAGTACTCCTTTTCTTGTGTCTTTCCCTTTGGTTGTTGCTTTTGAGGGCGTGCAATATCCTTTATCATTTGCTGTTTTGCAGGTTGGGGATTGCCCATGGATTTTCGCCTGTTTTGCTCGACATTTTCAGATTGTGTATTATCCTTTGCTCGTTGGTTCCGTTGACCATTTTTATGCACAAAATCCCTCATAGATAGTGGTTGAGATAATGGGTGCTTCACTCCCTCTTTTTCCACCTGAAACCATACAAGAAACTGCCATGATTTACATAATTGAAGAAAGAATGATGCAGATGTATAAGAGGAATAAAGTGTACAGTACTTAACTGCAGCAATATTTGAGTTCTCTTCTAGATTAGTTCAGCTTTAATGTTGTTTTTCACTCTTGCTTATAGTTGCGGCAAAAGAATTAAGTTGACAGTTCACTACTTTAAAGAAACCCTTGTTTGATTTTAATTGGAATATGGGATAGAAAGAACCCAGTTTATATATCAACATACTATAAGAGGAGTTATGTTAATATTAAAAAAAAAATTAGGGAACAGGCTGTTTCTGAATAACCCCCTGTAAAGTGTAAAGTCTGATTAGTAGCAATAATAGTGAAGC
The DNA here is from genome assembly GCA_947646795.1 of Beta lomatogona. Lineage (NCBI taxonomy): Eukaryota > Viridiplantae > Streptophyta > Magnoliopsida > Caryophyllales > Amaranthaceae > Beta > Beta lomatogona. The sequence goes on from CANSNZ010001486.1 coordinate 2,383,957, forward strand.
AGCTCCAGAATTCTTGTTTATTTCTTCTTTACTTCAATGGGCACAGCTCCGACATGATCTTGGATCACTTAATTTCTTAATTCTGTCTCTTCTAATATGACTCTAACTCTATTGAAGCATCCTCTAATTTTTGGAGTGTCCTGTTAGAATTGCAGCAGTGTTCTGAATATTTTACATGTTGGCTTTAGGTCAAAATATTTGCAAATCCATCAAGGAGAAGAATTTTATAGTCCTTTGATTGGCCGCAGCTTTTCATGAGTCGAGATAATGAATGATTTAGGGTTGTTTTTTTGATATCTACCCACCTATTGTAGATGGGTATGAATGATTCAGGATAGCCAATCAGAACCATTAAATTTTGGGACCTTATTTAATCAAACGGATCAACAAAGCAGGCTTAATTTAAGTCAACCAGATGAGCATGTTAATCCAATGGATTTGTAAACACTAACTTAATGCAAGTATAGTACACGTCATTGGATTCACACACTCAAGTGTTATCAGAAGACTTTAACTCCAATTCTTAATCACCCTTTTATGAAAATAACATCATAAGACCCTGTCATGCACCCACCCAAGCCACCAATACTCCTTACATACTCCAGGCGCAGCAAAAGGCAGGGGGTAATTATGGGCTTTTACCTAAAGGAGGACAGAGGAAGAATGATGAGGTGGAAGGGACTGAAGTGGAGAATAACGTTGGTGATTAGAATTCTGTTATAGGCGCCTGATGACAGCAGGAGGGTAGCAGAGGTGTCAGTACTTTTGGGCAGAAAAATATCTTAGTAGTCCTATAAATAAGAGGGAGGGATTTTGGTAGAAATCATCTGAAAATTAAGTAAAGCTTTGTTTTGTATTTACCTTAGTTGTGTAAGCAGGAGCAAATAGTCCATAACAGACCCTTTATCCCTAAACACACACCTACACAAATGATCTTTTGTTCCCATCACCACAAGAATGGAGGAAATTTGCCAGGTTGCCATCATAGAAGATAACACAAAGTTGAATAAAATTTGAACACCAAGAACAGCCCACAAATTAATACAAAAACATAACTCAAGTTTTCATCTCTTGGATGGCTGCTCTAGGAAAACTCAGGACCAGGGAAAGGTTACAGATAGCTGGAATTTGTTCTACTACAGAGTGTTTACTGTGTTGCAATGGAATGGATTCCTGTCAACACTTGTTCTTTCAATGTACCTTCAGTAACCAACTGGGTGAAGGTATTTTGAGATGGCTCCATATTCAGTACAGGGCTGTAGAGAGTGTTTATACTCATTGGAAGAAATGGGGGAGGAAGCACAGATCAAAGAGGAAACAGCAAATTTGTTATGCAAGAAACCACGCTTACTGGCAAAATGCGGTTCTCAATCCGGGATCTTGTCCTTAAGCGGATCAAAACCGAAGTTTGTGTGCGAGTACACAGTAAAGTGAACAACAGTTGGAGTGCTGAAGATAGAGAATGGTTTCGTCAACTTTGTAATGTAGAGTAGGTGTGAAGTTTGAGTTTTGCTGTGCTGCAGTTGCCTTGTTTTCCTGCTGCTGTTAGTTTCTAGGTGTAATTTGTTTCCAATAACTTTTATTGTAAATTTTGTGAGCACTTGAAAGGGTTTAATCTATTTTTTCCCCATCGACTTTCACATAGATGCTTTTAGGCAACATCTTACACAACACAAACCTAAAAATTCACTCGTAGACTAATATAGTTCAGAATTATATAGATTCATTTACTAGTTCTACAAGTGAATCGACTGAAAATGAAAAAAATCCCAATGACAAGTAAATATAGGGCATCTTATAAATATAAACTAGTTCGAGAATATGTTATTTTCTAATTAAACCATTCCAAAGCTGCAAGCAGACACTAAAGAAACAATTGCAAAGCATACTAATCTAGCAAAAACAATTGCCCAACAGGTCAACACTATAATATAATATGCTCCTAGAGTCCTGCTATATAATGTAAAGTGTGTTACACTTCCAGTATATACTATAATTTAATAAGAAAAAGGACAGAGAAGTGAAACACCTGGGAAATTCACAAAGAAGAGATGTTAGAGAGCTTAGCCACCATGAAACTGAAGTCGGCGCAACCCACCGACGATGAAAATTCATATGAAACAATAACCATGTTTCAAGAGAGAAACTCTTCAATTGATTTTTTTCTCTGAGGGATGCTTCAATGTATAGATTATACTTTACTTCAGTTTTCAACTACTTTGATGAATGATGGTAATTGATATATTCCTTCCATTGCATTGTTAATTTTTTTAGGTCGGCATTATAAATTGATATTGAAAATTAAAACTTGGAAATTGTATTTTGGGGATGGAAGAAGCATACTTGAATGCTACTTTATTGCCATATCTGATTCTCTATTACCGATGATTAAGGAGGAGATTAGGTGAACAACTTTTCATTAAAAAAAAAAGGAGGTGATTAGCTAAAATTTAATTCAAGATTTGTGGTTATATATAATTAGTTAATGAGAATATCAGGGTATAATACTTAGAGGTAGATATATAGAAAGCTTAACTAGACTCTAGCTACCCACATAATAAGCCAACATAACCTATTAAGACCACTAGAAAAGATGATAAGATACAGGCAGAAATTGAGTGGAACCAAAAGTCATGCAATGCCTCGCAGCAAAAACCACATACCTCCATAGTATCTTGCCGCGCATCATTATTAGTTTCGTTTTCCTCGTCATCACCCTCATAGTCTGATGTGAAGTACTCGTCTTCAGATGAAAATATTTCATCATCTCTCCATCCACTGAGAATCTCCTGAGTTTTGTCGAGTAGTACCTTGTTTGCCAAACTTCCAAACCCTTTTGCTTTCATTCTTTCTTCGTTAAGCCTCAAATTCTCTAATCGTTGCCTTTCATAAGGTGGAATCTGATGAAGTTGTCCAACAGTAAGCTTGGCTCTATTCCTTTTCATCTACAAGGGGGGAAAAATGAGACAATCAACGTTATTATATATTATAAAAATAAAAAAACTGTAAAGATATATTTTATGAGACGATAAATCATGAATTAAACACATGCATTGTAATTCAATATAGACACGAATTCATATCGAATACCAAAGAAAAAAGCCATATACTGTACCATCGGAAAGTTCTTTAGGAAGATTTTGAATAGCATAATGCCAACCCTCTCTAAGCGGATCCTCAATAAAAAAAACTTGATGTGCTTGAGATGCCAAGATGAACGGTTCTCTTTGTGAAATATTCTTATTCTTATTCACGACATTCATCCCAAAATCATCCTTTTCCGAATGAAACCACACACATCTAAACAAGACAACACTAAAGTGACTATGATAAGATATCTCAATAATATCTTCTAACGAGCCATAATAGTTCACAGCCCCCATAACAGGATTTTGATCTCTACTACTAGCAAAACTATGCGTTAAAGCTGTTAAGGTGACTCCACTATTTTGAGTTACGCCATTTTTCTCTCGTTTCATGGTGTGGAACCTATAGCCGTTAACGGAGTAGCCACTGAACTTCTTAGCAACATGAGATGTTCCTTTTGATAACCATTTGATATCATCCGTTATTTTTTCACCTTCTTGAATCTTGAGATCAACTTTCTCTCTAAACCACTCCATGAAATTCTTGCTATGAGTATGCGCGGTATCCCATTTTCTTTTCTTGTGGCTGCTTACAGACAACTTATGCTCACTGTGATTTTATGAAATATGTTAGTATCTATCACAATTAGTAAGATAAAAAAAATATAAGAAAAATAATTAGATAAAATTGCATGTTAAGTTATCTTACTCGATGTATCTCTCAACTTCCTTAGAATCACAATTGAATAAGACATATTGATGCACTTGGGCCCGTGTAATGTGATCCATCATAAACCCATAATCCTTCTTCTTTCTATTCCTTCCCTTTCCTCTAATAGGTCGCCCAATATTGGGAAATAATGGATTTGAGATACTAGGATTAACAACATTATTTGAAGGAATGTTTAACCGATTCAAGTATCTTCCACAGAATGCAAGACATTCTTTGGCCAAATATCCTTCAGCCATTGAGCCCTCCGGACGACCCTTGTTCCGAACATCAGATTTTAACTCTCAGAGGTACCTCTCTATTGCATACATGCACCTAATTCCGACTGGACCACCTAGCTTAATTTCTTCCACCAAGTGAATTGGTAAATGAACCATGACATCGAAGAAGGTAGGTGGGAAAATCTCTTCTAACTGACAAAGAGTTTCAACAATCTCAATTTGCAAATAGTCGAGATCTTTGGGGTCGATAGCTTTCTTCCATATGCCCTTAAAAAAGGCACACAACCTTAGCAAAGGTTTTGCAACATCTTTGCTCAAAGTTGTCTTGATTGCAACAGGAAGCAAGTAATGCATTAGAAAATGAGCATCATGACTCTTATATCCAGTGATCTTCCTTTCACCAACTTGCACACATCGAGCGATATTTGAAGCATATCCAAGTGGTAGCTTTGCATTTTTAATGACCTGGCAAAACAATCGCTTCTCTTCTAATGACATCGAGAAGCGCGATTTTGGGAATACTTCCTTACCATCTTCTAGTACTTGAGGATGAAGTTCAGGCATCCAATTTAGGGTTTTCAAATCTTGACGAACATTAGCATGATCTTTGCTCTTTCCAGGTAAATCTAATAGTGTCGCAATGATATTATCACATACATTTTTTTCAATATGCATTACATCAAGATTATGGCGAAGTGAACAATGCTTCCAATATGGAAGTTCAAAAATTATTGGTACCCTTTTTCCATGGAACTTCCCTTTCTTGTTTCGTTATCTTTTGCAACTTTCCACATTTATTTCGAAAATCACAAAGTAACTCCTTAGTTTCTATTCCTGTTAAACGCACTGGTTGGTCCCTTTGACCCCGTAACTCCAATGAAATATTTCTGATTATGACGCCAGGGGTGGGACAAATCTAAAAAAGTAGGGTGACCCATATAGCAATGCTTGTGGCTTTTGTTGAAGAACAAGGATTCAGTTTCATAATGACAAGCAGGGCATGCAAGTTTCCCTTTTGTGCTCCAACCAGACAACATTGCATAAGCAGGAAAGTCACTAATGGTAGACATCAATGCTGCACGCATATCAAACCTTTGATTGCTTAAAGAGTCGTAAGTTTCCAATCCAACCTCCCATAATTCTTTCAAATCCTTGATTAGTGGTTGCAAATAAACATGAATATCATTTCCGGGGGATAAGGGACTGGGAATAAGCAATGCTAACATCAAAAATTCAGGCTTCGTAAGCAACCACGGAGGTAAGTTATAATTGATCAATATCACTGGCCATGTACTATGTACAATGGTCATATTGTGGAATGGGTTAAACCCGTCTGAAGCTAACCCAAGCCTCACACTACGAGCATCTTTGGCAAAGTCTCGATATCTCTTATCAAACTTTTTCCATGCTTCACCATCCCTTGGATGCTCTAAAAGCTCATCTTCTGAATCATTATTTTTATGTCATATCATGTACTTTGCAGTTTTCGGACACATAAATAACCTTTGCAACCTTTTCTTAATTGGAAAATACCTTAGAATTTTAGCAGGAATTTTATAATCCTTCCCATTAGTCTTTTCTTTATCAGTTACTTTCCACCTTGAAGTCTTGCAAACATAGCAACTTGTTGCATTTGCATGCTCCTCCCAATACAACATACAATCATTAGGGCATGCATCAATCTTCTGACAATCTAGCCCTAATACTCTTAAAACATTTTTTGCTTCATTAAAATACTTGGGCAAATTTGCATCGGGTAGCGTGTCTCTAAATATTCCTAACAAAGCCGACATTGCTACGTTGCTCAACTTGTGGTCACACTTGTATATGAATAGATGAATAAGAAAGGACAGTTTGGAAAATTTCTTGCAACCAGGATATAATTCATGTTGACCTTCTTCTATTAATTTATAAAACTTCTTTGCATCTTCATTCGGCCCTTCTCTCAATGTATCATGCAACAACCCCTCTATGTCATCATTCATGTCTAATATTGCATCATGTTCTTCTGTCACATCCTGTTCTTTTTCAATATTTATATCTAAGTCTAACAACTTATCAGTTCTTGGAACAAAACCATTAACAATGATATGATTCCTAACAACATTTCTATACTGCCAATAACGATAATGACAAACATTGCAAGGACAACAAATCTGGTTCCCTTGTGCTTTAATAGCAAAAGCCTTACTAATGTACTCCTGAACTCCTTCTTCATATTCAGCACTCCATCTTTGAAGCATCCACCACTTTTTATCTATGTTATCCATTTTGTTCCTTAACGATATGTTGCAAAACAGAACATTAAGTCAGCATCCAATTTGAAAAAATTATAAAAATCCTCAAATTTTAAAACAAATTGTTAATATAAACTTTGAACATTAACGGTATGCAATCAAATGCTCATTTTATCATTTTCTCGATCCCGCTGAACTCTTAAACTCCCTTCGCCAGCCCACACAGATGAAGGGCGTGAATTCCCACCTCATGCGCAGCTCCACACACCCCACACAAAGTTTCCACAGTAACAACCCGACAGCTAAGCCCCATCCTAGTAGGGATACTCCTAATTTCTTGATTAATTCCAATACAAGTTTCAATTAAGTGCAGTAATCCGAATTTCAACTATATATTTTCAATATTTTTAAGTTTTAATTCCAATATAATTTAGGCCAATATAAGTTTCAATTAACCGTAGTAATCGAAATTTCGCCTCTGCTATGCATAATTCCGAGAAACCCCATGACTCACGTGTAACGCCCCGAAAACACATAACCTTATTTAAACACAATTGCTCGTACTTAGCAGCGGAAGTACAACTTAAGCCTGTGGGTTAGGGCCCACTAATAAAATAATTAGCCTAAAATGGCCTCTTAAATATACAAATGCTCAACTTAAAGCTATAATTATTACCCATAACTACGAGGGTTCTAAATATCCCAAATATATACGAGTCGCTTCAACTTAATCTTTCCTGAGCATTACGACATAACCGATCTGCGCCTATCTTCGAATACTGAATAATTTCATAAAATAGGGAAAAGAGAAAACACAGAAAATAACCTAAAATGAGTTGAAAACTCAGTAACTTCACTCCAACCCGTAAAAACGGTTTTAGTTCGTAAACATTTTCACGTATAAGCATATATAGTAACACTTTAGTAATCATTAACATAGAACGTTATCATTAGCCTTGAATAGTCTCTGGCCGGGCAAGGACCATTTACGTGACTTTAGTTCATTGGCAAGTCGGGTTTTGGACATAGCATAACTTTCGTAATTGTAACATTAACATCATCATATGACCTTTTTGGTCCGTATCGTTCATCGTAACATAATTCCTCCACCGTGACTTGCCCATTTACCGGATCATTTCATGACTCCAAACCACAGTGAACCATCCACTTTTATAATCATCACTTATCATACATCATATATTCTTAATTCGGAATCATCCATAGATCGTAAACATAATCATAAACATGACATCTCATAACATACATAAGCATCGTCACAGCATAGCATATTTCATCATGCCACATACAAATCATAACACATAATCATATCACATAATCGTGTTCACGCATACACATATAAACATCACATATAGCACATACGGGCATACATATATTTGCTGGACATGAACATTACACATAACATATACGGGCAAGCATAATAGCTGGACATGATGGTTACACATAACATTTACGGGCAATCACATAGATGCTGGACATGAAAGGTTACACATAACACATACGGGCACGCATAGATGCTGGACATGAACATTACCTCATACGCTTAACCATTCTTTACTCCTTAAGTATCGTCATAATTCATCCTCCAAGAATCATCATACGTAATCTCCATAAGGTCATAACTCGAAAATAAATAAAATCCATAATTAGAAACTACCCACTAATAAATATTTATCGCTTAATCGCCCCTAATTTCTATAGGCTTTAGGAATTCAATCAAACGTCTTTTACTATTACTAAAAATTCAGATTAAGGACCAAATGAATCTAGCATGACTTGATGGAATCCAAATCAGTTTCTGGCTTAATTTCAAATTAACTAACATGGGTATAATAAAATCACTAAATCAGATTTTAGAGCCCAAACTTAACCTTAGCTAATAATGGGTATTTAGGCTTAAATTACTAATTCCACAATTCTGAAATTCAAAGAAAAATAGACAAGAGGTGCTATACCTCTGCTCTCTACTGAGCAGGGACGGACAACAGGAGCAGAGCTCCGGCGAGCTGGGCAGACGCGCTGCCGGGAAGCACCGGCGTCGGCGAGGCGAGCAAAGCAGCGACAACAATAACGACAGCTTCAGCCAAAAACATCACCATCATCCATAAGAGGAGAGAGGTGTGGCGACCACGGCGAGGTCGGCGGCGGCGACGACGGTCCAGGACCGGAGGCAAGACGGTGGACCGGGCGACGGAGAGCGAGCACTCGAGCAGGCACGAGCAGACTGAGCAGAGGAGAAAAAAACAAAGGGGTTCACGGGGAGAAAGAGAAGTGATGGGTTTCCTTTTTGATGAGAGATAGATATGTAATGTGAGAGAAAGGGAATTTGAGGGTCTTATTTCACCCAAAATAAACCGACAAAGGTGCTAGAAAAATACACTAATTTTATTTCTCATTTAGCCAAATACTACTCAATTACTATACATAAAACCCAAAAATATATTTATTTTAGAAAATAATTTAACCATAATTATTTTAAAAAATTTAGGATGCAATTAAGCTAATAAGCATAATTAATAATTAATAAACCGAGATTAAAATTCAGGGTATTACATCCTACCACCCTTATAAAAAGTTTCGTCCTCGAAACTTGCAATAAGTTAATCGAGGAAACAACAAGCTAAATTTATTTAAACAAAAACCAAGATCTCAAGCTTTCATGGTTTTGTTAGGAATTCAGCCTCCATTCCACCATCATCTTTTGTATCTCTACTTCAACTCGACTCGCGAAATCGAGGAGCAAAGAAAACAAAAGGGGCAAACTTGTTGGCAATGAATTCCAACTAACACATTTGGTGAGATCTCGTTTGGAAACCTTTTGATTACTCAAACCATATAAGTAAAATTTAATCGAAAAACTATTAAAAATCACATAACGTCACGTACATCACAACAATCATATAACCATATAACTTAAGACCAACTAGGTCCAGGATAAGCCACTTAAACTCCAAAAGGGCATCCATAATCCTATTTCTCATATCTTAAATTCTATCAACCCAAATAGTCATGAAAATCAACCTCAACTTCCTTATCGTCTAATTTCCCAAAGGATCATACCTAGGCGATGCTAAGTCTAAGACTCCGCACTTCCGGCTAGGTTTCAGCTCTGATACCAACTCTGTAACGCCCCGAAAACACATAACCTTATTTAAACACAATTGCTCGTACTTAGCAGCGGAAGTACAACTTAAGCCTGTGGGTTAGGGCCCACTAATAAAATAATTAGCCTAAAATGGCCTCTTAAATATACAAATGCTCAACTTAAAGCTATAATTATTACCCATAACTACAGAGGGTTCTAAATATCCCAAATATATACAGAGTCGCTTCAACTTAATCTTTCCGGAGCATTACTGACATAACCGATCCTGCGCCTATCTTCAGAATACCTGAATAATTTCATAAAATAGGGAAAAGAGAAAACACAGAAAATAACCTAAAATGAGTTGAAAACTCAGTAACTTCACTCCAACCCGTAAAAACGGTTTTAGTTCGTAAACATTTTCACGTATAAGCATATATAGTAACACTTTAGTAATCATTAACATAGAACGTTATCATTAGCCTTGAATAGTCTGCTGGCAAGGACCATTTACGTGACTTTAGTTCATTGGCAAGTACAGGTTTTGGACATAGCATAACTTTCGTAATTCGTAACATTAACATCATCATATGACCTTTTGGTCCGTATCGTTCATCGTAACATAATTCCTCCACCTCGTGACTTGCCCATTTACCGGATCATTTCATGACTCCAAACCAGAGAACCATCCACTTTTATAATCATCACTTATCATACATCATATATTCTTAATTCGAATCATCCATAGATCGTAAACATAATCATAAACATGACATCTCATAACATACATAAGCATCGCCACAAAGATAGCATATTTCATCATGCCACATACAAATCATAACACATAATCATATCACATAATCGTGTTCACGCATACACATATAAACATCACATATAGCACATACGGGCATACATATATTTGCTGGACATGAACATTACACATAACATATACGGGCAAGCATAATAGCTGGACATGATGGTTACACATAACATTTACGGGCAATCACATAGATGCTTGGACATGAAAGGTTACACTTAACACATACGGCACGCATAGATGCTGGACATGAACATTACCTCATACGCTTAACCATTCTTTACTCCTTAAGTATCGTCATAATTCATCCTCCAAGAATCATCATACGTAATCTCCATAAGGTCATAACTCGAAAATAAATAAAATCCATAATTAGAAACTACCCACTAATAAATATTTATCGCTTAATCGCCCCTAATTTCTATAGGCTTTAGGAATTCAATCAAACGTCTTTTACTATTACTAAAAATTCAGATTAAGGACCAAATGAATCTAGCATGACTTGATGGAATCCAAATCGTTCGGCTTAATTTCAAATTAACTAACATGGGTATAATAAAATCACTAAATCGATTTTAGAGCCCAAACTTAACCTTAGCTAATAATGGGTATTTAGGCTTAAATTACTAATTCCACAATTCTGAAATTCAAAGAAAAATAGACAAGAGGTGCTATACCTCTGCTCTCTACTGAGCAGGGACGGACAACAGGAGCAGAGCTCCGGCGAGCTGGGCAGCACCGGCGTGCTGGGAAGCACCGGCGAGCTGGCGAGGCAGAGCAAAGCAGCAGCGACAACAATAACGACAGCAGCTTCAGCCAGCAACATCACCATCATCCATAAGAGGAGAGAGGTGTGGCGACCACGGCGAGGTCGGCGGCGGCGACACGCCGGTCCGCCGAGGCCGGTGGATCGGCGACGGAGCGAGCACTCGAGCAGCACGAGCACCGAGCAGAGGAGAAAAACAAAGGGGTTCACGGGGAGAAAGAGAAGTGATGGGTTTCCTTTTTGATGAGAGATAGATATGTAATGTGAGAGAAAGGGAATTTGAGGGTCTTATTTCACCCAAAATAAACCGACAAAGGTGCTAGAAAAATACACTAATTTTATTTCTCATTTAGCCAAATACTACTCAATTACTATACATAAAACCCAAAAATATATTTATTTTAGAAAATAATTTAACCATAATTATTTTAAAAAATTTAGGATGCAATTAAGCTAATAAGCATAATTAATAATTAATAAACCGAGATTAAAATTCAGGGTATTACATCACGGGCACTAAAACTCGCATAAAAATTGGAATTAAAGAACATACCTTTTGAAGATCGATTGATAATCCGAATTTCGCCTCTTTGCTTCGGTTTTCTTGATGAATTTCGCCTATTTGCTGCGTTTAAGACTTGAATTGTGCTGATCTTCGTAAATTCTCGAAGAATTCTGGAATAGTATTGAAAGAAATTTCGTGAATTCTTCCTCTTCCTCCCAGCAGTTGAAAGATTTGGGAGTTTGGAAAATTTCGTGAACTCTTAGGGTTTTTGTTCGATCGATCAGTTCTTCTCTGTGCATGAGTCTCTTTTCTCCCTTGTTTTAGGAAAAGTTAGGAATTGCGTTATCACTCTAAAATATTTTGTAAAGGTTCGAAAATTTCGTGAAAAAAAAATAGAGGGAAAGAAAGAATTGCGGGAATTTGGCGCTCGTTGCCAAAACTAATGTCTACTGCAACGACCCATATTAAAACGTTGTTGTAATTTCACCTAATGCAACGACCCTTATTAAACCGTTGCTATAGATCTATCTCATGCAACGGTCATTGTAAAGCCGTTGCAATAGCTCAATTCACGAACCTAAATTGACATGAACCGTTGCAATAGATGCTCCTACTGCAACGGTATAAAAAATGATCGTCGCATTAGCTAATTTTACCCATTGCCTTTGATTAAAAATGTAGTAGTGTGAATGAAACCTGACTAATGTCTCTTGGAGAAAGAATGAACTCCCTCCCCCAATGAATATTTTACACTTTTACTCGCAAGAGTTCATTACGTGTAATGAATTGTGTAAGAATAATAATGGCCAAAGGTCGTTTGGGTTTGATAAATACAGAATTAAAATAATTATCATGGAGTGTTGTATTGCTTGGGCATCGTTGGTGTAGAGAATAGAGATAGACTGGAATCCAAGTGTTGTAATATTCTAGTCTAGTTATCACTAGATATTAGGAATCATCGCTAATTTTAAAAGCAAGTTCCCTATTAAATAAACAAGGACAAAATAAATGTTAAATTACACAATCGCATTTTTAGACCCATTGTCAGTTTGTTTAAGGTAATATCCCAATGTTACTTTGGGAGATTGTCTAAACTATTATTATAGGAACTAACTATAAGTTCAGTCATACTAGCCTACTTTGATCAAGTTATATGATTCTAGTCTAGTTATCACTTGATATTAGGAACATTCATGCACTAATTTTAAAAGCAACTTCCCTTTTGAATAAACAAGGACAACATAAATTTTAAAATAAACAATCGCATTTTTAGAACGATTGTCCGTTTGTTTTAGGTAATGACCCATATTACTTTGGGCGATTACCAGAACTATTACTATAGGAACTAACTAATTGAGTCATACTAGCCTACCTTGATCACTTAGTAATATTCTAGTCTAATTATCACTAGAAATTAGGAACCAACTTATGAAGCACTAATTTTAGAAGCAAGTTCCCTATTAAATAAAAAATGACAACATAAATGTAGTGGTTAGAGGATTTTGTCCCTTGTACCAAATATGCCCAAGATACAGAACTTCAGAGGGTTGATTGATCGATCGTTTGTCTCAATTTGTCTCTTCGAATAAATCATTGCAAGAAATACAATAACATCATCCCTCGTGCCTTATCGGCTTATTATCCCATGGTGAGCCACTATGGTCCGGGGGCTTCATCCATTCCTAGACGCAAGACCCATATTGTTGTGTTAAATGTCTTGTCTCCTATATATAAATCAATAGTCATTGTGTTGGTCGCTATTATTTAAAGACATGCCCTAAATATATTAGGACATGACCCTAAGGAAATCTACCTATTTTAAGCCTAAAGTGTTGGGTCATGTGCTTAAATCGACCACTGCAATAATGTCGTGTATTCATTCTTCCTAATTAGGAGACACCAATGGTGATTATTGGACGTTATCTCATTCAAATAGTGGCTAGAGGGTTTTGTCCCTTGTACCAAATATGCCTAAGATGCATAGCGTCGGAGGGTTTATTAATCGATCGTCTCAATTGTTCTCTCCGAATAAATCATTCCAAGAAATTCAATAACGTCATCCCTCGTACCTTATCGGCTTATTAGCCCATGGTGAGCCACTATGGTCCGGGGTTTACATCCATACCGAGACACAAGAGCCATTGTGTTGTGTAGAATGTCTTGTCTCCTATATATGAATCAATAGTCATTGTGTTGATCGCTATTATTTCAAGACATGACCCTATATATATTAGGACATGACCCTAAGGAAATCTACCCATTCTTAGCCTAAAGTGTTGGGTCATTTTCTTAAATCGACCAATGCAATAATGTCGTGTATTCATTCTTCATAATTAAGAGACACCAATAGTGATTATTGGACGTTATCTCATTCAAAGTAGTGGTTAGAGGGTTTCGTCCTTTGTACCAAATATGCCCCAGATACAGAGCGTCGGAGGATTTATTGATCGATCATCTCAATTGTTCTCTCCTTTATAAATCATTCCAAGAAATACAATAACGTTATCCCTCGTACCTTATCGGCTTATTAGCCCATGGTGAGGCACTATGGTTCGGGGGTTTCATTCGTACCGAGACGCAAGAGCCATTGTGTGGTGTAGAATGTCTTGTCTCCTATATATGAATCAATAGTCATTGTGTTGGTCGTTATTATTTAAAGACATGACAGTAACGAAATCTACCTATTCTAAGCCTAAAGTGTTGGGTCATTTATTAAATCGACCAATGCAATAATGCCGTGCATTCATTCTTCCTAATTAAGAGACACCAATGGTGATTATTGGACGTTATCTCATTCAAAGTAGTGGTTAGAGGGCTTCGTCCCATGTACCAAATATGCCCAAGATTCAGAGCGTAAGAGGGTTTATTGATCGATCGTCTCAATTTTTCTCTCCGAATAAATCATTCAAAGAAATACAATAACGCCATCCCTCGTACCTTATCAGCTTATTATCCCCTGGTGAGCCACTATGGTTCGGGGATTTCATCGATACCGAGACGCAAGACCCATAGTGTTGTGTAGAATGTCTTGTCTCCTATATATGAATCAATAGTCATTGTGTTGGTCGCTATTACTTAAAGACATGTCCCTAAATATCTTAGGACATGAACCTATGGAAATCTACCTATTTTAAGCCTAAAGTGTTGGGTCATTTTCTTAAATCGACCAATGCAATAATGTCGTGTATTCATACCTAATTAAGAGACACCAATGGTGATTATTGGACGTTATCTCATTCAAAATTGTGGTTAATAATAATTTCGTCCCTTGTACCAAATATGCCCAAGATACAGAGCGTCGGATGGTTGATTGATCGATCTTTTGTCTGAATTTGTCTATTCGAATAAATCATTGCAAGAAATACAATAACGTCATCCCTCGTGCCTTATCGGCTTATTATCCCATGGTGAGCCACTATGGTACGGGGGTTTCATCCATATCGAGATACAAGACTCATAGTGTTGTGTAGAATGTCTCGTCTCCTATATATAAATCAATAGTCATTGTTGGTCGCTATTATTTAAAGACATGACCCTAAATATCGTAGGACATGACCCTAAGGAAATCTACCTATTTTAATCCTAAAGTGTTGGGTCATGTGCTTAAATCGACCAATGCAATAATATCGTGTATTGATTCCTAATTAAGAGACACCAATGGTGATTATTGGACGTTATCTCATTCAAAGTAGTGGTTAGAGGGTTTTGTCCCTTGTACCAAATATGCCCAAGATACAGAGCGTCGGAGTGTTTATTGATCGATCGTTTGTCTCAATTGTTCTCTACGAATAAATCATTCCAAGAAATACAATAACGTCATCCCTCGTACCTTATCTTATAAAAAAATAATTGCCCAACTCCGGGGCTTATTACACTTGACGGTCTGGTAGCCCAACACTACTAGGTTACAAATAAAAAAAATTATTGTTCAAACTATTATTCGATCTATGGTTGATTGGTTGTGTTATTTTTGCTTTCATGAACAGTTTAACACCTTCTTTCCTCTCTTTTTTTTCTCTTTCTTATTTTTTCATATTATTTTCACCACTCTCTCTCCTCATAAACCCTTTGGGGTCCAACTGTTGTGTATACTCTTAGTCGTTAAATCTTTATTTGGTACCAGAAAGCATTTTTAAGCTTTCCTACTCTGATATGAAATGTTACAAATTAACCAAAATTTTCAGCGACGTTATTGAACAGTTAAAAATCGGTCACCTTCAATTTAAAAAGATAATAATAACAACTACAAAAGAACCTCAATAATTTTAGATTAAAAAAAATTTCCATTCGTACATATAGCTATATAACTATATAAGGTTCTTGATGCACGCATCGCGTGCTTATATGACTAGTACTTCTAAAAAGGCAGCGTTTTAATTTGATATTTACTACGTGTCCTTTTATTCTCTTGGAACCAGGGAATTAGGATGTAATGTTGCTCCTTCAATCCAACTTCTCTAATTTAATGCAGTTTCTTTATTTCAACTTCCCAATAAATATAACTGAAGATCTTGGGAAAAACGGCTACTACTGATATTTATTGTTCTAACCTGTTTAGCTGAAGATGTGATTGGTGATTTATTGGAAACTAAACCAATTTTTTACAACAAATGCTTCCAAGAATAATGACTTAATTATATAAATAATGTTAGTAGTAGATAAAATCATGTCAACAAATAATCCCTAAATGGAAAAAAACTTTGTTTAATGGGATATTATCTCATATGACCCTCACTTATAGGCTTTTTTCCCAAATAACCCCGACATTTTCACCCCTATCTCGGATAACCCTAAACTTATATTTTGTCATTAAACTTGACGGAATGAAAAACGACGTTAACTTCTCCTCATCTACAACAAACTCAACTCATCAAAACCAGAACTCACACCTTCAAAACTCATCAATGGCGCTCCATTCTCTCTCTCCTCAACTTTTCCTCTTTCCTCTTCCCTTTTTTTTCCGAAAAAAAAGAATTAATTCAGGAGGAAGATTTAGCACCGTAAGAAATTTAAAAATAAAAACCTGCATATTAAAAAGGGCATATAACATACATACAGTAAAATCAAACTTCAAGTAATCCCCCTAATTATTGCCAGGATATTGTCAATTTGTAATGGATGCTTGTATTAGGCTTTTTGCCATGACTCCTTAATCTATTTAAGTTACTTTATTCACCAAATATATAAAAAACAAAATTCAAGTTGAACAAGGCTTTGAAATTTCGCGTGAGTAATTAGGAGAATATAATTTGGGGACAATTGCTCAAGCTTCATCTACTCTTCTATCTCTCTCTCACTCCTTGAAAATCTAAATTTTAGGGTTTCGAAGTATCAATTAAAGTATCATTTAACAAATATCAATTCCAATTGATAAACCCATAATTAATACCATCAAGCCACAAATATAAACAATAACCAAATTCAACAATAGTAAGTATGGATGCTTTGTTCACCAAAAAACAAAAAAAATCATCCACTAGTTGCTCAGAACGCTGACGGTGACTACAACACAACGAATAAAAGGGGCAACGGCAACAGCTCACGCGGAGGAGAGAGAAATCAG
This sequence comes from Beta lomatogona, assembly GCA_947646795.1. Taxonomy (NCBI): domain Eukaryota; kingdom Viridiplantae; phylum Streptophyta; class Magnoliopsida; order Caryophyllales; family Amaranthaceae; genus Beta; species Beta lomatogona. Next base: position 2,400,985 of record CANSNZ010001486.1, read on the forward strand.
GTTCGCCTGGGTCGAGTAGCAACAGTACGACGCGCGACAGTGAATGATGGAGAGGGAAAACAGGTTCGCTAGGGTCGATTAGCAGCAGCAGCAACGCTTGACATTGAATGAAGGAGAGAGGATGAAGATCTAAGATGATGTTGTTGGTGTTTGCTGACTTGTTGTTGTTGTTAATCGTGGTTGCTGCCACGAAATTCCATGACCCATAGAATGAAAGAAGAACAAAAAAGAGAAAGAAGAAGATTTGGGTCTTTTTTTATTTTAGAAAAAGCCCTAATTATCATTGTTCTAATACCATAGTTAACATCGTTATTCATTCCGTCAAGTTTAATGACAAAATACAAGTTTAGGGTTATCCGAGATAGGGGTGAAAATGTCGGGGTTATTTGGGAAAAAGGCCTATATGTCAGGGTCATCTGAGATAAAAAGAGCATTGAATAAAAACACTAATATAACACAAGGCAATGAAATAGTTGAGTGGTGGGTGGTCTATGAGCCTAGAGGAGTTCATTATTTGCAAAGAATAGAGCACTGAATGAAACCTGACTAATGCCTCTTGGAGAAAGAATCAACTCCCTCCCCCAATTATTGTTTTACACTTTTACTTGCAAGAGTTCATTACGTGTAATGAATTGTGTAAGAATAATAATGGCCAAAGGTCGTTTGGGTTTGATAAATACAGAATTAAAATAATTATCATGGAGTGTTGTATTGCTTGGGCATCGTTGGTGTAGAGGTAGACTGGAATCCAAGTGTTGTAATATTCTAGTCTAGTTATCACTAGATATTAGGAATCATCACTAAATTTAAAAGCAAGTTCCCTATTAAATAAACAAGGACAAAATAAATGTTAAATTAAACAATCGTGTTTTTAGAACCATAGTTTGTTTAAGGTAATATCCCAATGTTACTTTGGGAGATTGTCTAAACTATTATTATAGGAACTAACTATAAGTTCAGTCATACTAGCCTACTTTGATCAAGTAATACGATTCTAGTCTAGTTATCACTTGATATTAGGAACATTCATGCACTAATTTTAAAAGCAACTTCCCTATTGAATAAACAAGGACAACATAAATTTTAAATAAACAATCGCATTTTTAGAACGATTGTCCGTTTGTTTTAGGTAATGACCCATATTACTTTGGGCGATTACCTGAACTATTACTATAGGAACTAACTAATTGAGTCATACTAGCCTACCTTGATCACTTAGTAATATTCTAGTCTAATTATCACTAGAGATTAGGAACCAACTTATGAAGCACTAATTTTAGAAGCAAGTTCCCTATTGAATAAACAATGAAAACATAAATGTAGTGGTTAGAGGGTTTTGTCCCTTATACCAGATATGCCCAAGATACAGAGCGTCAGAGGGTTGATTGTTCGATCATTTGTCTCAATTTGTCTCTTCGAATAAATCATTGCAAGAAATACAATAACGTCATCCCTCGTGCCTTATCGGCTTATTATCCCATGGTGAGCCACTATGGTCCGAGGGTTTCATCCATACTGAGACGCAAGACCCATAGTGTTGTGAAGTATGTCATGTCATGTCTTCTATATATAAATCAATAGTCATTGTGTTGGTCGCTATTATTTAAAGACATGGCCCTAAATATATTAGGACATGACCATAAGGAAATCTACCTATTTTAAGCCTAAAGTGTTGGGTCATGTGCTTAAATCGGCCAATGCAATAATGTCGTCTATTCATTCCTAATTAAGAGACACCAATGGTGATTATTGGACGTTATCTCATTCAAAGTTGTGGTTAATAATAATTTTCTCCCTTGTACCAAATATACCCAAGATACAGACCGTCGGAGGGTTGATTGATCGATCGTTTGTCTCAATTTGTCTCCTCGAATAAATCATTGCAAGAAATACAATAATGTCATCCCTCATGCCTTATCGGCTTATTATCCCATGGTGAGCCACTATGGTCCGGGGGTTTCATCCATACCGAGACGCAAGACCCATAGTGTTGTGTAGAATGTCTTGTCTCCTATATATAAATCAATAGTCATTGTGTTGGTCGCTATTATTTAAAGACATGACCCTAAATATATTAGGACATGACCCTAAGGAAATCTACCAATTTTAAGCCTAAAGTGTTGGGTCATGTGCTTAAATCGGCCAATGCAATAATGTCGTCTATTCATTCCTAATTAAGAGACACCAATGGTGATTATTGGACGTTATCTCATTCAAAGTTGTGGTTAGAGGGTTTTGTCCCTTGTACCAAATATGCCTAAGATGCAGAGCGTCGGAGGGTTTATTGATCGATCGTCTCAATTGTTCTCTCCGAATAAATCATTCCAAGAAATACAATAACGTCATCCATCGTACCTTATCGGCTTATTAGCCCATGGTGAGCCACTATGGTCCGGGGGTTTCATCCATACCGAGACGCAAGAGCCAATGTGTTGTGTAGAATGTCTTGTCTCCTATATATGAATCAATAGTCATTGTGTTGGTCGCTATTATTTAAAGACATGACCCTAAATATATTAGGACATGACCCTAAGGAAATCTACCTATTCTAAGCCTAAAGTGGTGGGTCATTTTCTTAAATCGACCAATGCAATAATGTCGTGTATTCATTCTTCCTAATTAAGAGACACCAATGGTGATTATTGGACGTTATCTCATTCAAAGTAGTGGTTAGAGGGTTTCATCCCTTGTACCAAATATGTCCAAGATACAGATTATCGGAGGGTTTATTGATCGATCATCTCAATTTTTCTCTCCGAATAAATCATTCTACCTAATACAATAACGCCAACCCTCGTACCTTATCGGCTTATTATCCCTTGGTGAGCCACTATGGTACGGGGATTTCATCCATACTGAGACGCAAGACCCATAGTTGTGTAAAATGACTTGTCTCCTATATATGAATCAATAGTCATTGTGCTGGTCGCTATTTTTTAATGACATGACCCTAAATATCTTAGGACATTACCCTATGGAAATCTACCTATTTTAAGCCTAAAGTTTTGGGTCATTTTCTTAAATCGACCAATGCAATAATGTCGTGTATTCATTCCTACTTAAGAGACACCAATGGTGATTATTGGACGTTATCTCATTCAAAGTAGTGGTTAGAGGGTTTCGTCCCTTGTACCAAATATGCCCAAGATACAGAGCGTTGGAGGGTTTATTGATCGATCGTTTGTCTTAATTTTTATCCCCAAATAAATCATTCCAAGAAATACAATAACGTCATCCCTCGTACCTTATCGGCTTATTATCCCATGGTGAGCCACTATGGTCCGGGGCGTTCATGCATACCGAGACGCAAGATCCATAGTGTTGTACAGAATGTCTTATCTCCTATATCTAAATCAATAGTTATTTTGTTGGTCGCTATTATTTAAAGACATGACCTTAAATATATTAGGACATGACCCTAGGGAAATCTACCGATTTTAAGCCTAAAGTGTTGGGTCATGTTACCAAATCGACCAATGCAATAATGTCGTGTATTCATTTTTCCTAATTAAGGGACACCAATGGTGATTATTGGACGTTATCACATTCAAAGTAGTTGTTAGAGGGTTTCGTCCCCAGCATGTACCAAATATGCCTAAGATACAGAGCGTAGGAGAGTTTATTGATCGATCGTCTTAATTTTTCTCTCCGAATAAATCATTCCAAGAAATACAATAACGTCATCCCTCGTACATTATCGGCTTATCATCCCCTGGTGAGCTACTATGGTACGGGGATTTCATCCATACCGAGACGCAAGACCCATAGTGTTGTGTAGAATGTCTTGTCTCCTATATATGCATCAATAGTCATTGTGTTGGTCGCTATTATTTAAAGACATGGCCCTAAATATATAAGGACATGACCCTAAGGAAATCTACCTATTTTAAGCCAAAAGTGTTGGGTCATTTTCTTAAATCGACCAATGCAATAATGTCGTGTATTCATTCCTAATTAAGAGACACCAATGGTGATTATTGGACGTTATCTCATTCAAAGTTGTGGTTAATAATAATTTTGTCCGTTGTACCAAATATTCCCAAGATACAGAGCGTGATAGGGTTGATTGATCGATCGTTTGTCTCAATTTGCCTCTTCGAATAAATCATTGCAAGAAATACAATAACGTCTTCCCTCGTGCCTTATCGGCTTATTATCCCATGGTGAACCACTATGGTCCGGGGGTTTCATCCATACCGAGATGCAAGACCCATAGTGTTTTGTAGAATGTCTTGTCTCCTATATATAAATCAATAGTCATTGTGTTGGTCGCTATTATTTAAAGGCATGACCCTAAATATATTAGGACATGACCCTAAGGAAATCTACCTATTTTAAGCCTAAAGTGTTGGGTGATGTGCTTAAATCGACCAATGCAATAATGTTGTGTATTCATTCCTAATTAAGAGACACCAATGGTTATTAATGGACGTTATCTCATTCAATGTAGTGGTTAGAGGGTTTTATCCCCTGTACCAAATATGCCCAAGATACATAGCGTCGGAAGGTTTATTGATCAGTCGTCTCAATTGTTCTCTCCGAATAAATCATTCCAAGAAATACAATAATGTCATCCCTCGTACCTTATCGGCTTATTAGCCCATGGTGAGCCACTATTGTCCGGGGGTTTCATCCATACCGCGACGCAAGAGCCATTGTGTTGTGTAGAATGTCTTGTCTCCTATATATGAATCAATAGTCATTGTGTTGGTCGCTATTATTTAAACACATGACCCTAAATACATTAGGACATGACCCTAAGGAAATCTACCTATTCTAAGCCTAAAGTGTTGGGTCATTTTCTTAATTCGACCAATGCAATAATGTCGTGTATTCATTCTTTCCAATTAAGAGGACACCAATGGTGATTATTGGACATTATCTCATTCAAAGTAGTGGTTAGAGGGTTTCGTCCCTTGTACCAAATACGCCCAAGATACAGAGTGTCGGAGGGTTTATTGATCGGTCGTCTCTATTTTTCTCTCTGAATAAATCATTCCATCAAATACAATAACTTCATCCCTCGTACCTTATCGGCTTATTATCCCCTGGTGAGCCACTATGGTACGGGGATTTCATCCATACCGAGACGCAAGACACATAGTGTTGTGTAGAATGTCTTGTCTCCTATATATGAATCAATAGTCATTGTGTTGGTCGCTATTATTTAAAGACATGACCCTAAATATCTTAGGACATGACCCTATGGAAATCTACCTATTTTATGCCTAAAAAGTTGGGTCATTTTCTTAAATCGACCAATGCAATAATGTCGTGTATTCATTCCTAATTAAGAGACACCAAAGGTGATTATTGGACGTTATCTCATTCAAAGTAGTGGTTAATAATAATTTCGTCCCTTCTACCAAATATGCCCTAGATACAGAGTGTTGGAGGGTTGATTGATCGATCGTTTGTCTCAATTTATCTCTTCGAATAAATCATTGAAAGAAATACAATAACGTCATCCCTCGTGCCTTATCGGCTTATTATCCTATGGTGAGCCACTATGTTCCGGGGGTTTCATCCATACCGAGAAGCAAGACCCATAGTGTTGTGGAGAATGTCTTGTCTCCTATATATAAATCAATAGTCATTGTGTTGGTCGCTATTCTATAAAGACATGACCCTAAGGAAATCTACCTATTTTAATCATAAAGTGTTGGGTCATGTGCTTAAATCGACCAATGCAATAATGTCGTGTATTCATTCTTCCTAATTAAGAGACACCAATGGTGATTATTGGACATTATTTCATTCAAAGTAGTGGTTAGAGGGTTTAGCCCCTTGTAACAAATATGCCCAAGATACAGAGCGTCGGAGGGTTTATTGATCGATCGTCTCAATAGTTCTCTCCGAATAAATCATTCCAAGAAATACAATAACGTCATACCTCGTACCTTATCGGCTTATTAGCCCATGGTGAGCCACTATGGTCCGGGGGTTTCATCCATACCGAGACGCAAGAGCCATTGTGTTGTGTAGAATGTCTTGTCTACTATATATGAATCAATAGTCATTGTGTTGGTCGCTATTATTTAAAAACATGACCCTAAATATATTTGGACATCACCCTAAGAAAATCTACCTATTCTAAGCCTAAAGTGTTGGCTCATTTTCTTAAATCGACCAATGCAATAATGTCGTGTATTCATTCTTCCTAATTAAGAGACACCAATGGTGATTATTGGACGTTATCTCATTCAAAGTAGTGGTTAGAGGTTTTCGTCCCTTATACCATATATGCTCAAGATACAGAGCGTCGAAGGGTTTATTCATCAATCGTCTCAATTTTCTCTCCGAATAAATCATTCGAAGAAATACAATAACGTCATCCCTCGTACCTTATCGCCTTATTATCCCCTGGTGAGCCAATGTGGTACGGGGATTTCATCCATACCGAGACGCACGACCCATAGTGTTGTGTAGAATGTCTTGTCTCCTATATATGAATCAATAGTAATTGTGTTGGTCGCTATTATTTAAAGATATGAACCTAAATATCTTACGACATGACCCTATGGAAATCTACCTATTTTAAGCCTAAAGTGTTGGGTGATTTTCTTAAATCGACCAATGCAATAATGTCGTGTATTCATTCCTAATTAAGAGACACCAATGGTGATTATTGGACGTTATCTCATTCAAAGTTGTGGTTAATAATAATTTCGTCCCCTGTACCAAATATGCCGAAGATACAAAGCGTCGGAGGGTTGATTGATCGATCATTTGTCTCAATTTGTCTCTTCGAATAAATCATTGCAGGAAATACAATAACGTCAACTCTCGTCCCTTATCGGCATATTATCCCATGGTGAGCCACTATGGTTCGGGGGTTTCATCCATTCCGAGACGCAAGACCCATAGTGTTGTGTATAATGTCATGTCTCCTATATGTAAATCAATAGTCATTGTGTTGGTCGCTATTATTTAAAGACACGACCCTAAATATCTTAGGACATGACCCTAAGGAAATCTACCTATTTTAAGCCTAAAGTGTTGGGTGATATGCTTAAATCGACCAATGCAATAATATCGTGTGTTCATTCCTAATTAAGAGACAGCAATGGTGATTATTGGACGTTATCTCATTCAAAGTAGTGGTTAGAGGGTTTTATCCCTTATACCAAATATGCCCAGGATACATAGCTTCGGAGGGTTTATTGATCGATCGTTTGTCTCAATTTTTATCCTTTAATAAATCATTCCAAGAAATACAATAACGTCATCCCTCGTACCTTATCGGCTTATTATCCCATGGTGAGCCACTATGGCCCAGGGGGTTCATCCATACCGAGACGCAAGACCCAGGTGTTGTGTAGAATGTCTTGTCTCCTATATATAAATCAATAGTCATTGTATTGGTCGCTATTAATTAAAGACATGACCCTAAATATATTAGGACATGACTCTAAATATATTAAGACATGACCCTAAGGAAATCTACCGATTTTAAGCCTAAAGTATTGGGTCATGTGCTTAAATCGACCAATGCCATAATGTCGTGTATTCATTCTTCCTAATTAAGAGACACCAATGGTCATTATTGGACGTTATCACATTCAAAGTAGTGGTTAGGGGGTTTTGTCCCTAGCTTGTACCAAATATGCCCAAGATACAGAGCGTCGGAGGGTTTATCGATCGATCGTCTTAATTTTTCTCTCCGAATAAATCATTCCAAGAAATACAATAACGTCATCCCTCGTACCTTATCGACTTATTATCCCCTGGTGAGCCACTATGGTACGGGGATTTCATCCATACCGAGACGCAAGACCCATAGTGTTGTGTAGAATGTCTTGTCTCCTATATATGAATCAATAGTCATTGTGTTGGTCGCTATTCTTTAAAGACATGACCCTAAATATCTTAGAATATGACCCTATGGAAATCTACCTATTTTAAGCCTAAAGTGTTGGGTGATTTTCTTAAATCAGCAATGCAATAATGTCGTGTATTCATTCCTAATTAAGAGACAACAATGGTGATAATTGGACGTTATCTCATTCAAAATAGTGGTTAGAGGGTTTCGTCCCTAGCTTGTACCAAATATGCCCAAGATACAGAGCGTCGGAGGGTTTATTGATCGATCATCTTAATTTTCCTCTCCGAATAAATCATTCCAATAAATATATTAGGACATGACCCTAACGAAATCTACCTATTTTAAGCCTAAAGTGTTGGGTCATTTTCTTAAATCGACCAATGCAATAATGTCGTGTATTCATTCCTAATTAAGAGACACCAATGGTGATTATTGGACGTTATCTCATTCAAAGTAGTGGTTAATAATACTTTCGTCCCTTGTACAACATATGCCCAAGATACAGTGCGTCGGAGGGTTGATTGATCGATTGTTTGTCTTAATTTGCCTTTTCGAATAAATCATTGCAAGAAATACAATAACGTCATCCCTCGTGCCTTATCGACTTATTATCCCATGGTGAACAACTATGGTCCGGGGGTTTCATCCATACCGACACGCATGACCCATAGTGTTGTGTAGAATGTCATGTCTCCTATATATAAATCAATAGTCATTGTGTTGGTCCCTATTATTTAAAGACATGACCCTAAATATCTTAGGACATGATCCTAAGGAAATCTACTTATTTTAAGCCTAAAGTGTTGGGTCATATGCTTAAATCGACCAATGCAATAATATCGTGTATTCATTCCTAATTAAGAGACACCAATGGTGATTATTTGACGTTATCTCATTCAAAGTAGTGGTTAGAGGGTTTTGTCCGTTGTACCAAATATGCCAAGGATACAGAGCTTCGGAGGGTTTATTTTATCGATCGTTTGTCTCAATTTTTCTCCCCGAATAAATCATTCCAAGAAATACAATAACGTCATCCCTCGTACCTTATCGGCTTATTATCCCATGGTGAGCCACTATGGCCCGGGGGGTTCATCCATACCGAGACGCAAGACCCATGGTGTTGTGTAGAATGTCTTGTCTCCTATATATAAATCAATAGTCATTGTGTTGGTCGCTATTATTTAAAGACATGACCCTAAATATATTAGGACATGACCCTAAATATATTAGGACATGACCCTAAGAAAATCTACCGATTTTAAGCCTAAAGTATTGGGTCATGTGCTTAAATCGACCAATGCCATAATGTCGTGTATTCATTCTTCCTAATTTAGAGACATCAATGGTAATTATTGGACGTTATCGCATTCAAAGTAGTGGTTAGAGGGTTTCGTCCCTAGCTTGTACCAAATATGCCCAAGATACAGAGCGTCGGAGGGTTTATTGATCGATCATCTTAATTTTCCTCTCCGAATAAATCATTCCAATAAATACAATAACGTCATCCCTCGTACCTTATCGACTTATTATCCCTGGTGAGCCATTATGGTACGGGGATTTCATCCATACCGAGACGCAAGACCCATAGTGTTGTGTAGAATGTCTTGTCTCCTACATATGAATCAATAGTCATTGTGTTGGTCGCTTTTATTTAAAGACATGACCCTAAATATGTTAGAACACGACCCTATGAAAATCTACCTATTTTAAGCCTAAAGTGTTGGGTCATTTTCTTAAATCACCAATGCAATAATGTCGTGTATTCATTCCTAATTAAGAGACACCAATGGCGATTATTGGACGAATCTCATTCAAAATTGTGGTTAATAATAATTTCGTCCCTTGTACCAAATATGCCCAAGATATAGAGCGTCGGATGGTTGATTGATCGATCATTTGTCTGAATTTGTCTCTTCGAATAAATCATTGCAAGAAATACAATAACATCATCCCTCGTGCCTTATCGGCTTATTATCCCATGGTGAGGCACTATGGTCTGGGGGTTTCATTCATACCGAGACGCAAGACCCATAGTATTGTGTAGAATGTCTTGTCTCCTATATATAAATCAATAGTCATTGTGTTGGTCGCTATTATTTAAAGACATGACCCTAAATATCTTAGGACATGACCCTAAGGAAATCTACCTATTTTAATCCTAAAGTGTTGGGTCATGTGCTTAAATCGACCAATGCAATAATATCGTGTATTCATTCCTAATTAAGAGACACCAATGGTGATTATTGGACGTTATCTCATTCAAAGTAGTGGTTAGAGGTTTCGTCCTTTGTACCAAATATGCCCAAGATACAGAGCGTCGGAGGGTTTATTGATCGATTGTTTGTCTCAATTGTTCTCTCTGAATAAATTATTCCAAGAAATACAATGACGTCATCCCTCGTACCTTATCTTATAAAAAAATAATTGCCCAAATCCGGGGCTTCTTACACTTGACGGTCTGGTAGCCCAACACGACCAGGTTACAAATAAATAAATTATTGTTCAAACTATTATTCGATCTATGGTTGATTGGTTGTGTTATTTTAGCTTTCATGAACGGTTTAACACCCTCTCTCCTCTCTTTTTTTCTCTTTCTTATTTTTTTATATTATTTTCACCACTCTCTCTCCTCATAAACCCTTTGGGGTCTAACTGTTGTGTATAATCTTAGTCTTTATATCAAAAGTTAAATCTTTATTTGGTACCAGAAAGCATTTTTAAGCTTTCCTACTCTAATATGAAATGTTACTAATTAACCAAAATTTTCAGCGCCGTTATTGAACAGTTAAAAATCGGTCACCTTCAATTTAAAAAGATAATAATAACAACTACAAAAGAACCTTAATAATTTTAGATTAAAAAAAATGTCCATTCGTATATATAGCTATATAACTATATAAGGTTGTTGATGCATGCATCACGTGCATATACGACTAGTACTTCTATACGGATTAAGGCAGCGTTTTAATTTGATATTTACTATGGTCCTTTTATTTTCTTGGAACCAGTGGATTAGGATGTAATGTTGCTCCTTCTATCCAACTTCTCTAATTTAATGCAGTTTCTTTATTTCAACTTCCCAATAAATATAACTGAAGATCTTGGGAAAAACGGCTACTACTGATATTTATTGTACCTATTACATAAACAAGGACAAAATAAATGTTAAAATAATCAATCGCCTTTTTAGAACCATTGTCCGTTTGTTTAAGGTAATATCCCAATGTTACTTTGGGAGATTGTCTAAACTATTATTATATCAACCAATTTTATATCTCGCACCATTGTATAAGAAAAAACATAGTAAAGTGGGATCTTGTTAGATTCGTCTCAATGCGAACATTCCAAATATCAAATTTTTTTAATTTTTACTTACACCTAATAAGAGATATTAACGTTTAAAGACGTGTCTCGACAAATGTGAAAAAGCAAATGGTGCATGTTAGGAATCTGGGTGTTGTAGTTTGATTAATGCGGAACAGAAAATCAATGAAATAATAAAGGTGAGAAAACAATAAAGATGAACAAACAAATAACACAAGGATTTACGTGGTTCAGTCAAATTTGACCTACGTCCACAGGTGGGGGATTTGAGCTTCTTCACTATAATGGAGAAATCAGAGAGAATAATACAAGGAGTCCTAAATTCTAGAGGCTAAAAGTGTTTCATAAGTTGTGTATCAAATAATAACCACTAAGAGGTCCTATTTATAACATAAGGAAACCTCGTACAAAAACCCTAGAAAGAATCAAATTCAGAAAACCGCAAAACCGCGTCAAAACCCAGCCGCCCGGTCGACCGAGCCAAAACCGCCCGGTCGGGCGCTGCTGCCCGGTCGGGCCAAAACCCGCCCGGTCGGGCGAGACGAAATTCCAGTTCGACAGTTCTTCGTAAAATAGCCATAACTTTCTCGTTTCTTAGCGGAATTGGGCATATGACCTATCGTTGGAAAGCTCTTTGAACAAGCTTTCACCTCCAATTTGAATCACATCAAAACCATTTATAGATTGAAAGATATGTGCATTCAAAGTTACCCTTATGCCATTCACAAGATTTCAAGTCATAATTAACAGTGCAACTAAATAAATACAAATGTAGTATAAAACGCTAGTAAATGACCCCATTTTACACATGATAGCCTTATTAAATTTGCTAGTAAATGGTGTTTATTGGGCGTTATCTCATTCAAAGTAGTGGTTAGAGGGTTTCATCCAACCAAATATGCCCATACAGAGCGTCGGAGGGTTTATTAATCGTTTATCTCAATTGTTATTTCCAAAGAAATCATTCCAATAAATACAATAACGTCATCCCTCGTACCTTATCGGCTTATTATCCCATGGTGAGCCACTATGGTCAGGAGGTTTCATCCATACTGAGACCTTAGACCTTAAAGTTACCAATATTTTATTGAGCATGTAATAGTTTATGTGCTAATCTTCTTGTCTCATGTCCTTAAAATAACAAATTTTTTATTTATGTGAGAGATTTGTTTGTTCTCCCAAGGAAATTGATCAAGGACATGTCCAACGCCATACCGGTCATGTTCTAAAACATTGGCTATTGTCATTTGAGAATTAGTAACGCCTTTTAAGCCTTTTATTAGGACATTCTAAAAAATTAAGACTTAAAAGAACGTGACTCATGATATCTTAGGACATGACCCTTAGGGAATCCAACTATTATTTGATTTCCACATTAAGTAGTACGGTATTCTAAGCCTAAAGTGTTGGGTCATGTGCTTAAATCGACCAATGCAATAATGTATATCCATTCCTAATTAAGAGACACCAATGGTGATTATTGGGTCACTTTGATCACGTAGTAATATTCCAATCTAGTTATCACTTGAGATTAGGAATCATCACTAATTTTAAAAGCAAGTTCCATATTAAATAAATAAGGACAACATAAATGTTAAAATAAACAATCGCAATTTTAGAACCATTGTCAGTTTGTTTAAGGTAATGACCCATGTTACTTTGGGCGATTATTTAAACTATTATTATAGGAACTAACTAATTGAGTTATACTAACCTACTTTGTTCACGTAGAAATATTCTAGTCTAATTATCACTAGAAATTATTAGAAACCATGATTTGAAAGCAGTAATTCAAATGCAAGTTCCCTATTGCATGACCAAGGACAATATAAATGTTAAAATAAACAATCGGATTCGTAGAACCATTGTCAGTTTGTTTTAGGTAATGACCCGTTTTACTTTGGGCGATTACCTAAACTATTATCATAACCCTAACAACGATGTTTCAACAAATCAAGGCGGTAGTCACGTGTGCAACCTGGAAATTCAAGCCCAGGGTCAGGCGTCTCTAATTGACCAGAGACAGCTTAGGTCAAGCTTTAGAGAAGAAAAAAAACAAGCGTCAAACAGTTGCTTACCACGTGGTCAGTCTTCATTTTAGGAACCTGTTTGACTGCATTTGTAGTGGCTACCTTTTCCTAAGCCTTTGTAGGTTGATTGGCGCTCTTGCAGTCGTATTTTGTGGTCAAAGTGGCTGCCTTTTCCTTAGCCTTTTCAGGTTGATTGGCGTTCTTATTTGTGGTCGAAGTGAATTGAATCTCAGGCTCTTTATGCTAAAAGATGATGATTTATCTTGCTTTTTCGTTTTACATGAAGAACACCGCAGTCAGGTGTTAGGAAAAGAGATAATGGGTGGTCTTCAACATCTCTGGACTTTATGGCTGAATCTCCCACAGGTGTTAGGAAAGGAGACGATATTGCTTGTTGGAGGTTCCCCATGTTAGGCTTTGAAGCCCCGAAGCCGTTGAGAAGTTTATCTAGAGTTGCCTACTTCGATCTTTGACGCCTTTGAATACATTTTATCCACAATTTCTTCTAATAGCACCAATCTTGTGTTGGAATCTTGTGTTAGACAAATACTTAGTTTTTTTTTGACATCAAGAAAATTTCCATTAATAACTGGAGTACATTTTAGTTTTTGATGATTACTTTTTATATGGTTAAAGTATAATTAAGGAGAAGAATATAAATTTCACAGAACATTTACTTTGCATATTTCATTTGTGAGTACAGTAATAACTGGGATCTTTGAAAGAGCAGAAGTGAGACAAGTGAATTAGATAAAATACTCTTATATTATATTCATATTGTTTACAGAATATAAAAAAAATAACAAAACGAGTAACTAAGGGCTCGTTCGGTATCATTGGGGTTTTCAATTTTTTGTTTTTTGTATTTAAAAGTCATATGATATATGTCCTACAATGGATAAAAAATTAGTCAAATTTATTAGAAACATGATGATTTCGAAAACTGACAACTCAAAAATGAAAACCACTTTTTCTGGTTTCCTGATTTTTGTTTTTAGTTTTCAAAAAAATTGAAAACTGAAAACAAAAAACGATAACGAACGGGCCCTAAACTAAATAATATACACAAGTATTGACTAGCTACAGTAACTATAGAGGTGTTCATTGGGCCAACAGCAGCAACAGCATACCACCAACAGCAACAGCACAGTAGCAAACCAATACCCTTGAACCAACATATTCCTTACCATATTTGGATGCCTGAAAATTTACATCAACAGATCAAGATTAAAATTCAATTTCAAAATAAATAAATAAAACCTCAACATGACTAAAAAGGCTTTGTCGCTGAACAATTTTTCGAGTGAACTTTAAAGAAACCCAAACAAGTCGGGAAAGATGATAGCCTTTCCATAAGGATCCCTAGAAAATTCATCAAGTATACATCAAAAGATCAAGATCAAAAGATGATAGCCTTCTCCTCAATGCTGCACATATCTCCCTAAGAAATAGGGGTCCTTGAACCACCTTGCCACGTCACCGATATTTGCTCTCCTTGGATGTCCACTTGAACGCTGCCATGTGGACTGAAATTTTACCCCATAACAGGTCTACGTAATAAAATGATCACCTCCCAAAAATCATAGGCCAGAGATGATATTAACAATCACAGTACATCAAGGCTTTCACTTATGTAACACAAGCACAGCGACCTTGACTGCACAGCGACCTTGACTACATCAAAATATAACCCACCTTCTGAAGGCCAAGAACTGATCTTCTATCAGCAAGAGGGATGCGAGATGGAGGAGGGAGTAGAAGCGGCAGCACTAGATCAAAAAATTTAAGCTAGAAACTATAAAATGTACCCATATAACATATACATGATACATGCATATAGGCAGAAATGTAATATTAGGATGATAGGTTGAACATACAGATAAAACATCAGAGAAAGGAGGTGAGGTTAGAGGTGAGGTTATCAAGGTTTAGATTAAATCTTTCAGCAATACAGACAAAGTTTATGATAGGCCTTAAACGTTTAATGTTACCAAAGCCTAGGACAAGCAATGAGAAAACGACGTACAGGTTCCACAAAATTCATCAAAATGCATAATCAATAAGGGGAGATAAGTGGAGAGCTTACTTTTTGTCATCTGGCCACCAAACCATGACCCTTGAACCAACATATTCCTTACCATATTTGGATGCCTGAAAATTTACATCAAGAGATCAAGATTAAAATTCAATTTCAAAATAAATAAATAAACATGACTAAAAGCCTTGTCGCTGAACAATTTTCCGAGTGAACTTTGAAGAAACCCAAACAAGTCGGGAAAGATGATAGCCTTTCCATAAGGATCCCTAGAAAATTCATCAAGTATACATCAAAAGATCAAGATTAAAATTTAGTTTCGAAATAAATAAATAAAACCTCAACATGACTAAAGGCCTTGTCACTGAACAATTTTCCAAGTGAACTTTGAGAAAAGATGATAGCATTTCCATAAGGGTCCCTAGAAAATTCATAAGTTTTATAGAAGATATACATATCTATTGTAGTCCAATTTAGTTCCTTGATGAGTCAAAAACATTCATATTGACATTACAAACAAGGATTGCATTAAAAAGTGTGATATACAAGTCCAAATTTGCACTTTTTTTTATATATGTACAAGTTAAGAAGGTTGCGATACCCATTCAAGCTAAATGAGTTGTAGCTAACCATTGGGCAAGGTCGTCGTTTAAAAGTGTTGTAGCTTAAAAAGATGAAGTGGTGATAAGAGGTTTTTAGTGTGTCGTTAAGGCACCAAAAATCGCTTCTCAAACAATATTTATAACACCTAACGAGCAATTACTAAGAACGTAGTAAAGGCAAGTCAAGGATCGATCCACATGGAAATTGGGATTAATCAAAGTCTAGCAAGTCTAGATTACCTAATTGAGGGGTTTTTGGGGGTTTTAAATATGATTTGGTAACAACTACGACTAGCTAATATCGAAGAACTAGCAAATAACACGAGATGAAATATCAAATAGGAAGACACTAGAGTTAAGGTTACTAGTATGGATCAAAGCGGACAACTATTATCAATGCAATTGTGATTCAAAGGCAACGATTACGCAAGGTTTAATTTTTCTCTAAAATACTCGAGTCCTCTTTTGAATGGTCCTCGAAAATGATCGCATAATCAATCAACTAAATCCTCTCTCGAATGGTCTTTAGTCAATTGATTAAGAGATCCAATGAATTTGGAAAACCCCTAATATAGGCTCCCCTTAATTTCTACCCAATATCTTGGTCTAGAAATTAAGTTGATTCATGGGGATGATAAAAGAGTTCATAATTCAATTAAGAACATTTGAAATCAAAATACCAAAGCACAAATGTGATCAATATCTATCCTAAGGCCTCAAAACACCAAGATCAATGCATAAACATCATTAGATCATCACATTCACATTAACAATACATTTAAGCCCTAATTCATACTTTCACCCTAACCCTAGATAGGAAACTACTCACTAATCATGGATTCTAAGCAATAAAACATGAAATCTATAACTAATCTAGGGCTAAATATGATTAAGAGATAATTAATCTAATGAAAATAACAAAGATGAAACTATAATAAAAGAGAACTAGTACTATGGAAAAAGAGAGATTGATAATCTAAAAGATCAATAAAACAAAAAACTTTGAAATTAAATTAATGAAAGTTACCTTGAAAGTGTAGATAATCAACAATTTTAATCTATGAATCTCAAATCTAACAATAAGCAAAGTGTTTTTCTCTCTAATGTGGAACCCTAATAAACTCTCTAAACTCTAGAATAAAGCATGAGTTCAAAAACTAATCTACTCCAATGTTATTAAGGCAAGCCTCATTTTTTTCCTTCGCGGATTTGAATGGTGCGGGCGCACCAAAATCAGGTGCGGGCGCACCATTTCTCCTGACTTTTGGGTTTCATAAGTTCCAGATGGTGCGGGCGCACCTCAGTAAGTGGTGCGGGGCACCAGTTTGGTGCGGGCGAACCAAAATCAGGTGCTGGCGCACCATTTCCTCTGCTCTGGTCGGACAGTTCAACTTAAAACGCCCATAACTCTTTCGTTTTAGATCCAAATCAAACTTATGAGCAGTTGTCGAAAAGCTATCGAAACAAGCTTTCACCTCCAACTAGAATTACCTTCATCCGATTTGTGGTTTGAAAGTTATGTCCATTTGAAGTTCTCTGTTCAAGATTATGTTGTGCAATGTGCTCCTTTGTGCGAGCGGACAAGGGGCATGGTGCAAGCACACCACTTCTCAACGTGTGATCTATTTTCATTGCTTCCTTTGCCAACTCTACAACACATAGCCATCTTAGTAGTTCCACCTATATTAAGAACATGGCAAAACAGGGTGAAAGCAAATGTACTAGAAATTCGGTCAAAAATGACTGAAAATCTAGCAAAATGTCACTATGATCAAGAATGAACAAGTGAATGAAATAGAAGGGGAAAGGGAGAAGAAAGAGGGGAGAAAGAGGATCAAAATGAGCTAAAAAGGAGTCCATAAAGTGCGTTAGAAATGCACTTATCAAACTCCCCCAAGCTTAGCATTTTACTTATCCTCAAGTAAAACAATAATGAGAAAGAAGAAAGAGAAGAGAAGAAAAAGATGAAAAAGAAAAACCATGCAACAAACTAACCTAAATGCTCTATATGCAAAGCTACAAACATGACATGCAAGCTAAATGAGTTCATAATAAGATTTAGGAGACCAACGAAACACAAGAGGAAAGATGACTAGGAAGCACAAGAGTGACTTAAGGGATCTAATCCACCGATCAACCGAGTCCCCTTGAAAAATAGGCTTTCTAAGAGTGATTTCTCACTCCTCTCCACTTCCAAGTCCCGAGTTTGACTCCCCCCTAGGGATGCTCAACCATAATAGCTCGCCTCTACCACATTTTGATGACCCTCATCATGACTTGCACAAAATCTCACCCGCCACTACTAATTGACCAAGTTCAATCTAGAATCAAAAGGGACTTTATTGAGGTTGTAACGGGGATAGGTTAAAGGTGTGGATAACAATTTAGGAATGTGTGCAAAAAGGGTAAAGTGGAGTACACACTAGGGGGTAAAAACTCCCCCAAGCTAGTCCAAACACTAACTCAAATCGAAATCTCACACATCTTTGATTATCACTTTGATTTTTACTTTTTGGAACACATTTTTTTATTTTTTTCTCAACAATTTGCTCTTTCTTTCTTTTCAATAGAAATCCAAATGGAGCACTAAAAGCATTCTTTCGTTCTTTTATTTCTTTTTTTTTCTTTCCTTTCTCACAATTTTCCTCAACTTTTGCAAATATACACGCACATTAATTCACTCTCAACCAAAGACTTAGTATCAAAACAACTCAACTCAACACAAGCTAGACATGTACTCCACTTTGGGGAAAGTTTGGCCATGACTTATTATGAGGCTTAAGCAAAAATAGGACAGAGGTATAAAAGCTTTTTGGCTTTTGAGCTCCTATTTCTAGCAAAAAGAAAAGCCCTAAATCATTCTTCTATAGGCTCGATCTTATGCAATCTTGGGGAGCTAAAATGCAAGTCACAAGTTAGGCGATCAATGGTGAGGGTTGTAAATGAGTCTTACGAGGTTCGTGGCCCTCCTTTGGGGTTCACCGCACAAGGACAAGGCAATCCAATCAACCAACTCGCCTAGTTTCAAAAAGACTCTACCAAAAGTTATCGTTCTCAAAGATCACCTAAAGTCACACCAAGGATTCCAAAACCATCAAGTCGAATGCAGGGAAGGTCTTACAATCAAGTTATGAACACTCTTCGCCACAAATCATGCATGCAACCAAACTAATCTAAATGCATAAAAAATGGAAAAAAATAAGTACGAAAAGAGAAAGAAAATCTTTTTTGTTAGTTTCTTTTATGCAAACCTAACATGCAAATACAATAATATGAACCTAATTACAAAAAGGAGGAAGAAAATGTTGAGATAGAGAGAACACATGCTAACTCCCCCAAGCTTAATACAAACTCCGTCCTCGGGGTTGACAAGGAAAGAGAGTAAGGGAGGAATTAAGGGCACAAAATCAAGCAAAAATCCAAACCAAATAAGATAAGGAGAAATGTCTCATAATTCCTGCCAGAAAGTGCTCTTTTAGGATCTCTAGCTAGACCTTACCACTAAATAATTTAACAAAGATCTCAATAGTTTGTCATAAGCATTAGCACACATTTCACAGTGGACCACATAAGTATGACATAAACAAAGAGCATGCACAAATTTCAATGGGTCTATATGCTTACCAAGTGATAAGTGTCGAAAATGATGAAATTTCCGAGAGAATCCTGGAAAGTATGAAGAACAAACATCAAAATTCAAATAAAAATAACAAAACAATGAGCTCTCCTTTTGATGGTCCTTGCAACTTTTAAGCTTGATCCCGTCCTCGATGACTTCCATTTGAGTCTTATAAAGGTTTAAAGAGGCCAAAGGCTCTTCCAATGGTGAAACTTTGAGGAGAGGGAATAAGACGGGGAAGGAAGGAACTAAGTCTAGTTTCCTTGAAAAGGGAATATGAAGAGGACGAGTAGAAACAAAAGTCTCATCAACTACTTCTTCAACATCAATAGACTCTATAGTGTAAACTTTCTCAACAAATGATTCCTCTACTACGGGGTTCTCATCCATATCTCAATCATCATCATCTTCATTGGTTATAGTCGTGCAAGAGTGATTTTGATTATTGATAATTCGACCCAAAGTTTCGGTTGATCTTTTGCTAGATTCGATAAAGTTTTCCATCATAGAATCACACCTATTTAACAAGCACATATTTTCTTTGAGTGAATCAAGAATTTCAGAATATATATGTACTTCACAACTAAAGACATCTTCTAAATTTGAGAAAGAAGTATTTCCATGGTCCCACTCATAAGTGTCTCTATATAGCCACCCAAAGAAACCCCATGCTTCATCAAAGTGTTGGCATCGAAATTCACCATTAAACATAGACTCTACCACTTCTCTTGTATGCATATTCAGACCTTCATACATCACCTCACACATCTCCCAAATCTCAAGTCTATACTTAGTTAGAAGAGTGTTCTCAAATCTCTGAAAATAATTCCAAAATGGTTCATCCTCATATTGAGGAAAAAGAAGTTTGGCATTTTTTTGTTGGAATTCCCTTAATAGAAGAAAAAAAAAATTATATACAAATTCCTAGACTCATATACACGACACTTACCAAATAAAATAAAACAAGATAAAAAAATAAGCTAATAAAAAAAATCAATTAAGCAATTTCAAACTAAAAAAAAAACTTCAATAGCACAATTTCCCCGGCAACGGCGCCATTTCGATAAGAGGTTTTTAGTGTGTCGTTAAGGCACCAAACATCGCTTCTCAAACAATATTTATAACACCTAACGAGCAATTACTAAGAACGTAGTAAAGGCAAGTCAAGGGTCGATCCACAGGGAAATTAAGATTAATCAAAGTCTAGCAAGTCTAGATTACCTAATTGAGGGGTTTTGGGGGGTTTTAAATATGATTTGGTAACAACTATGACTAGCTAATATCTAAGAACTAGCAAATAACACGAGATGAAATATCAAATAGGAAGACACTAGAGTTAAGGTTACTAGTATGGATCAAAGCGCACAACGATTATTAATGCAATTGTGATTCAAAGGCAACGATTACGCAAGGTTTAGTTTTCCTCTAAAATACTCGAGTCCTCTCTTGAATGGTCCTCGAGAATGATCGCATAATCAATCAACTAAATCCTCTCTCGAATGGTCTTTAGTCAATTGATTAAGAGATCCAATTAATTTGGAAAACCCCTAATATAGGATCCCCTTAATTTCTACTATCTTGGTCTAGAAATTAAGTTGATTCATGGGGATGATAAAAGAGTTCATAATTCAATTAAGAACATTTGAAATCAAAGTACCAAAGCACAAATGTGATCAATATCTATCCTAAGGCCTCAAAACACCAAGATCAAAGCATAAACATCATTAGATCATCAAATTCACATTAACAATACATTTAAGCCCTAATCCATGCTTTCACCCTAACCCTAGATAGGAAACTACTCACTAATCATGGATTCTAAGCAATAAAACATGAAATCTATAACTAATCTAGGGCTAAATATGATTAAGAGATAATTAATCTAATGAAAATAACAAATATGAAACTATAATAAAAGAGAACTAGTGCTATGGAAAAAGAGAGATTGATAATCTAAAAGATCAATAAAACAAAAAACTTTGAAATTAAATTAATGAAAGTTACCTTGAAAGTGTAGATAATCAACAATTTTAATCTATGAATCTCAAATCTAAGAATAAGCAAAGAATAATCAACAATTTTAATCTAAGAATAAGCAAAGTGTTTTTCTCTCTAATGGGGGAAAAAAAAGGTGTTGCTCAATTGTTGCCCAGATTTCAACCCAACAAAAGCTTGTGGCAGCAGCAACCACAAAAAAGAGGAACGATTGTTGCCCAGATTCTTGGGTCGAATATGCCTAGATTTTTGGTCGAATCTTCTGCTAATTTTGGGTTGTTCGAATTTGGGGCCTTTTGTGTTCGAATTGGGGATGTTTAGGGTTCGAATTTTCTACAGTTTTTGGTGATGGTAGTGTGGAGATGAAGAACAAGAAAGGGAAGAAGATGAAGAGCAAGCAAGAGAGGGAAGAAGATGAAGAACAAGAGAGATAATCTAGTTTAATTGAAAAAAAGTTAACACCGTTAGATATCCCATTAAGTTTAATGACAAAATACAAGTTTAGGGTTATCTGGGAAAAAAAAAATATGTCAGGGTTATTTGGGAAAAAGGCCTATATGTCAGGGTTATCTGAGATAATATCCCTTAAATTTTTGTAGAACTCTATTTAAAGATGGAAATAAAAATTATTGACATGGCATCCTACGCAGCTCGCTCTATGCTCTTGAAATCTTGAGGAGCTCTATATCCTCCCGAAAAGTACCTCTTATATATATATATATATACACTAGTGTTGGGACTCGGGCAAATGTCCGTTCTCTTCGTGGAGAAGATGTATACTTTTGAAATTTACACATACCCTATTTGACCATCCTCAAAAGTTATAATGTAATAACTTTGAATATTCTAATTCTAACATAAATAGGTTTTGTAGAAAAGCCCTAATTCTAATTAAAGTTCTAATTTTCGACCCGACCCGATTTTGGCACTAAAAGCCCGCTTTGGGCACAAAAAATTGGCCCGAATTATAGCACGGACCGGCCTGGCCCTACTAATGGGGAAATTTTTTATGGGTGGTCTGGCCTGAACCCGGT
Source organism: Beta lomatogona (assembly GCA_947646795.1). Lineage (NCBI taxonomy): Eukaryota > Viridiplantae > Streptophyta > Magnoliopsida > Caryophyllales > Amaranthaceae > Beta > Beta lomatogona. The sequence continues at coordinate 2,423,449 of CANSNZ010001486.1, forward strand.
CCAACCCACTATTTGATCACATCTATTTAATACGTACTATAGAAAATATTTCTTTCTATACATTACTTTAATATAAAATTTAAATACAATATAAATGGATCTTGTTTTAAAGTATTTTTTAAATACTTCTCAATGGTGCAAAAATTATAATTTTTGAAACTATATATTAAAAGTTATAATCGATTAACTATACTTAACTTTTTCATTATGAACCCAACTCTATATCTTCTTATTTTTAACTTTATACATGTATTTTTATTAATTTGGAACTATGTACTATAGAAAATATTTCTTTTTATACGTTACTTTAATATAAAATATAAATATAATATAAATAGATCTTGTTTCAAAGTATTTTTAAATACTTTGCAATGGTGCAAAAATTATAATTTTCGGAACTATATATTAAAAGTTAGAATCGATTTACTATACTTAAGTTTTCCATTGTGAACCCAAATCTATTTCTTCTTATCCTTAAATATATACATGTATTCTTATTAACTTGGAAATCTATTTATTTTAGGAAGGAAAAATGAAAAAGAATAATCCCACCTTTTGGCGGTCTTCTCATAATAATCCCTCATTAACTTAATTTCATAATAATCCTACCTTTATGCCCCATCTTCTCAAAATGAGCCTTTTACCAGTTTGTGAAATTGGTAACTTGATTTAGAAGGTAACTTGCCACGTGTCACCTTGTGATTGTTTTTTTTTATTTTTTTAAAAGTAAAGGAATTTATGAAAAAAAAAACTTTCCCCGCCCCTCCCCTGCCCCCATCCCCCTGTCGGACCATCCCTCCTCCCCCGATTCCCTCCCTACCGAACCCAACCCACTCCCCTTGCCTCGCCAGCCGCACTTCCCTTCCGCGCCGGTGAAGCCCCACCCTCCTTCCCAGTCCCTCCTGTTCTCACAATCAGTCCCACAAAATCAACTCAAAACCACCACCACCAACCTCCGATTAATCTGCGCCGACGGGAGCGTGCCGAGGCGGCGGCACCGCTGGCAGACGACAGCAGCACCAACAACTTGAGGCGAGGTTAAAAAAGGGCAAAAAACTAGAACTCGAGGAGAGAGAAAATTGGGGCAGCAATACCGTTAGCTTGCGGCGGCGACGAGACAAAGCTCCGATGAGCGAGAATTATACGACGAATGATGGCAACAATCGACAAATTCAGCCAAATCGAAACCCCAAAATGTGTGCGACAATACCCATATCATCTCGATTTTTTTTTTTTACAAAATTTATTCGATTTTTCACATCTAATCTTGATTAATGTTGAATTGTTGTGGAGAGAGGGAAGATGAAGGTGAGGAGAAGGAGGAGGGAGGGAGAGCGTGTGACCAGATGAAGGTGAGGATAAGGAGGGGGCAGAGAGAGAGAGAGAGCGCAGATTGTTTAGGGGTGGGGGTGGCGTTCGGTTCGGTGGCCGTGGGTGGTGGGGGGTTGGGCCTAGTTTTGTTTAGGGGTGGGGGTAGGGGTGGTGATGAGGTGGTGCCAGTGGTGGTGATGGAGGGGCTGCCATGAAACAAGGTTGTGAGGTGGGAGGAGAGATTAAAGGAAAAAAAATAAAAATCTAACCTGTTAAACAGGTTGGAGGTCAAAAGACTCATTTTCAGAAGATGGGGCATAAAGGTAGGATTATTCTGAAATTAAGTTAATGATGGATTATTATGAGAGGACTGCCAAAAGGTGGGATTATTCTTTTCCATTTTTCCTTTTAGGAAAAGTGATATGGCAGTTAATAAACACGACATGTGGCGTCCAATGACGCTGCCAAGTGTCACAACCTCGTGACCTGGCTTTTGAAGTCTGCTTTTATATATATATATATATATATATATATATATATATATATATAAGTGAGTTCATATGAGAATACATACTTACATGAGAAATGAGAACGGATTATACGCACTATAACTCTAATGAACAACTGATGTAACTCTAATGAAAAAGTGATGTAACTCCAAGAAAAGAATATTAGAAAAAAAAAATTCAAAAAAAAATTTTTTTTTAGGCTCAAAGTTTTTTCGGGGGTATAACTCTAATGAAAAAGTGTTGTAACTCTAATCCAATCCTGTGGTTGAGATTCATTCTCAGTTCTCATGTAAGCAGCATTCTCATGTGATCTTGCCCCTACATATGTATACATACATATACATATGTATACATACATATACATATGTATATATATATATATATATATTATTAGTTGCAACAAATGTATTTTTGCACAAATATTAAGGAAAGAGGATAGAGAGTAAAATTTGACCCAATTGCCCATACTTTTTGCGTGTGGGGCAGTTAAAGCACGCATAAAACTATCAAATTACCCCAAAACCTTTACCAAGAAAGTAAATGTTGCATCTAAATAAAAAGGAAATTTTTTTTATAAATACCACACTTTGAGCACATTTTTGAAATAAATACCTAAGTTGTTTGAAATTTTGTATAAATATCGACTTTCTGTTATTTCTTTTGGAATCACTACCATTTCATAGATTTTCTAAAAACCATTAGTTTCGCTACGTTAATGGCATGCTGTGAAATTAGCTTCTTACCTTCCATTAATCTCCTCCACCACTACAACCAAAACCCCACGAAACTCACTATCCTTGCGATCCCTCTCACTCCTAATTACCATTACGAGGTGTGGTGGTTTCGTAGTTGGTTAGTATCGTGGGGTGGGTCGATTTTTTTATGGATGGAGGTGGTGGTGGTTTCGTAGTTGGTTAGGGTGTTGGGGTGGGATGATTTTTGAGTAGGTGAAGGTGGTGGTGGTTTCATATTTGGTTAGAGTGTTGGGGTGGGATGATTTTGAGTGGATGGAGGGAGGTGGTGGTGGTGGTGGTTGTTTTGTAGTTTGCTATGGTTGTGAGTGGGGGATTTTTGGGTAAGTGGACGATGGTGGTGGCGGCAACAGTGGAAAGCATAGTTGTCGCATGTGGTAGGGGCGCGGTGGTGGAGGAGGAAGGGCAAAATCGTAATTTCACGTGCCACTAACGGAGTAAAACTAACGTTTTTTGCAAGATTTCGTTAAGTGGAAGTGATTCCAAAAAAAAATTAGTTAACTTTGGTATTTATATCAAATATCAAACAGCCTAGGTATTTATTTCCAAAAGTGTCCAAAGTATGGTATTTATTGACAAATTTTCCAAATAAAAACACATATAAATGAGAATTGTTGCAACTAAAAAAAAACAGAGGAAGTATATATATATATATGTGTGTGTGTGTGTGTGTGTGTGTGTGTGTGTGTGTGTGTGTGTGTGTGTGTGTGTGTGTGTGTGTGTGTGTGCGTGTGTGTGTGTGTGTGTGTGTATGTGTGTGTGTGAGTTCATTTGAGAATGCATACTTACATGAGAAATTAAGAATGGATTGTATGCGCTATAACTCTAATGAAAAAGTGATGTAACTACAAAAAAAAGAATATTAGAAATAAAAAATTGGGCTCAAAGTTTTTTCCGATGTATAACCCTAATGAACAAGTATTATAACTCTAATCCAATCATGTGGTTCAGATTCATTCTCACTTCTCGTGTAAGGAGCATTTTCATGTGATCTTGCCCCTATATATATATATAGGAATAGGATCACGTGAAAACCACTCCTTATGCTGAAAACTGAAAACTGCAACATAAAATGAGCAAAAAGTTTCTTAAAATGAGCAAAACGATAAAATGAGCAAAAAATTCTTAAAATGAGCAAAAATATAAAATGAGCAAAAAACATAAAATGAGGAAAAATTTGTAAAATGAGCAAAATCATAAAATGAGCAAAAAAACATAAAATGAACAAAAGTTTGTAAAATGAGCAAAAACTTCGTAAAATGAGCGAAAGTTTGCTAAACTGAGCAAAAGTTTCTTAAAATGAGCAAAAATATAAAATGAGCAAAAAACATAAAATGAGCAAAAATCTGCAAAATGAGCAAAAAGGTCGGTTTTCAGTTTTCAGCTTAAGGTTAGTTTTCAGTGGATCTTACCTATATATATATATATATATATATATATATATATATATATATATATATATATATATATATATATAATCAATTCAGATTTCAAATAGAATCTTATACCTCGTACGATCTTTTAATTCTTACTAGTTTGAAGATTTAAGTGTTATGACATTAGTATGATCCAACAATTTGCTTCGATCACAGAAATTTGAGAGATGATAGATTAATTTACACAACTTAATTATCACTAGACTCTAGTATTTTATTATAAATCAATTTATTTATGTTAAACTTAATTTTTCAACATCATGACAAGGCACACTTAGGGTGCGACTATCTATATTATCGAGAAGTTCCTTCTTAATTTATATGTTTTTTTTATTGTGTGGGGCTCGGGCGATGCCTTAAATTTTTGCACGTCATACGGGTTTATCTTGTGAGTAACAACTATTGTGATAAATAATTGAGAGTATTAGATAACATATTCAAAGTCGGAAATAAGAATAATACACATAGTTAAAATGGATATGATATCTTTAGTAATTATAAATCTTATTACTATCTATACTAATATATCAAAAGGCGTTCTTAAGAAGTGTTTAACTCCATGTAATCCACGTACAATAAAATAATAAAATATGTATTGTATAAATCTCGACTCACCATGATCATAAACATATCTCTATTATATAAGCCAAGGGGGGAGCGATGGTGTCCCCCTAGGAATTTACTTAATTGCCCCTCCACAACATAAATATTACATTCTAAATTTCCAAATACAACCTCTAGCAGTTAATCAAAACCAATTTCACGCATAAACTTGCCACAAAAAAATCAATAAAATCTCTATTAAACCCAATCAACTTATATAACACTCATTCACATAAACTTGCCAATAAAAAAAAATTCATAGTCAATAATTTACCAAACATTAATACCACATAGATAATAACCAAAAAATATACACGACATTCTCATTATAGAGACAAACTCAATTACAAACACAAACTCCAAACAAAAAAAAAATCAGTTCTCTTCATAGATTAGAGCTTCACGACATTCTCAAATACGACATTCTCAACTTTATGGATACTTTACTATTAATCAGGTACGCAGTTCGTTATTGAAAATAAAAGTATGTGTAATGTTCTATGTTCAGTAAATATTAAGAATATGTACTATGTTCGAGTAAATTTAAACTCAAATTACAGTAAATCTTACGAATATGTGTTGTGTTAGATTTTTTTTTTTTGGAAAAAAAAAAAACTCAATTTTTATAGTTTATTTAAAATTTCATTCAAATATAGTTGAAATTCAAACTAAATTTACATCAGAAATGGTCGGAAAAAAAGAATCAAATTTTGTCAAAAATGACTTGAAATTTGTGCTCATATATTTAAAAAAAAATTGAGACAAAATACTTTAACTCGAATTGTATTTGTGCCCAGATATTAAAAAGAAAAAGAGAAAAAATACTTCATGCCAGATATGAAAATAAAAAATTTGTGCCCATAATCGAATTTCAGCCCATCAACTCAATAATAGATATACCTAATCGACGACATGAATAGCAGCGTCATGACCGTCAAAGCCAGCTCCAATGATGACGAAATCATAATCGAAGGTCTCGGAAGAGTGAACTCGGCAACTCTGGAGCTGAACTCGCGCGAGAACTCACTGAGAAACTCAGTGCTTCTCTTCGAAGTCCACAGATCGGAGATTGAGATTGAGAGGTTTAGCTAAGAATGCGGAGAAAGGTTTGATTTGGGGGAAATTGAGGAAGATGATGATAAGGAGAGAGAAATTGAGGACTGTATTATTTCAATTGAATAGAGAGAGAAAAAAAATTGCGCGAAACTGAGAGAGATGGGTTTGGGAATTGGGGGAGTAGCTAAGAATTGAAGAGAGAGAGAGAAAAAGAACTGCATTATTTCTGTCTCTTTTGTCATGGCCCATGGGGCTGTTTAGAGCTTTGACAAAAAACATTAGTTAGGGATGCAATTTCATTACTTATACTTATTCATTAAAGTGTTTTTAAATACTGTTTGTAAGTATTGAATTCTTTCTTATTCACAAAATGGAGGTGAACTTAGATACGAACTTTCATTTTTTGGTTTGTTTTACTGCTGAGTAATAGTTATGTCCAAAATATCGCAGCACGCATAGCGTGCATAAAAAGCTAGTATACTTAAGTCTTAACCACTAAATCAGGTGATACTTGATGTTATCATTTTAAAGTAAAACTTAATAAATGAAAGATATTATTACCCGGAACGTAGTTCGGGCCTAATAACTAGTTTCTTATCATCATAAATTGTTATATGTGTAATTCGTGCAATAACTTTTGTGAGACTATGGAGGACACTATAGAGGTGTGAGATTATTATTTTTTTTGACAGGGAGGTGTGAGATTATAATAGATTGATTGGTAAGTTCTACTTCTTGCTCTTTCAATTTTATAAAATAATTGTATCTTTTTCTATTTTAGCTGATTTCTTCCTTAAAAGTCTTCCCTATTTTGAGAAGTTTCCTTTGACAGTAACCAAACTAAGTATTTGCATTTTGTAATAGTTTTCATTATTACGTGTATTATTGATGTTGATAATGAGTTCTAGTTATTTATGTGAAAAAAATTGCATCCCAATGTCAATGATAACATTTGTGTATTCTCAAATACATTTTCTTAATTAATTTTCGTTACCAATCACTTTAGATGTAGTATTGAGTAATAGTGACATTTTGTGAAAATCAACATGTTTGAATGTGAATGTTCATCATCATGGTTCTTGAGCATAGAGTTCTTAACTTTCTTCACAAAATTCATGAGCATGGAGTTCTTATATAATTATTTCGGTTTTTTCACCTGATACCCTCGAGTTTTCAAAAAATTCACGTGGTACCCTCCATGTTTTCAAAATTCACCAGGTACCCCTAAGTTTAAAACTAATTCACGTGGTACCCTCAAATACCCTTAACCCTAATTTCCTGTTTTAAACCCTTATTAACCCCCTAATGGCTAATGCTAACCCTAATCCTAACCCTAACCCCTAACCCTAACCCTAACATTAACCCTAACCCACCACCCCACCACCCACTCCCCCACCCTCCCACCACCCCCGGCCCACTCCCCCCCCCCCGCCCCCCCCCTACCCGGCAGCCCCCCCCCCCCCCCGCAGCCCCTCCCTCACCCCCCCGTGTCGCCCTCCCCCCACCCAGTTAAGTTCATCGGTCCCCACCCTCGCGCCGCCCCCTCCCCCACCCGGTTCGGTTCGGTAGTCCCCCACCCCTCCTTCACCATCGCGCCCCCACCTCCGCGCCCCCCCCACAGCACCACCCCCTTCCATTTTCGCACCCCACCCCCACCCACCGCCCGTGTCACCCGCAACCCCGTATTTTCTTCTTCCCTCTATTTTTTCGCAATCTCGGTACTTTGTGTTTCACGCAATTTGGAGGAGGGTGGTGCTACGGGGGTGGGGGAGGGTGCGAAAATGGAAGCGGGGGTGGTGCTTTGGGGCGCGGGGGTGGGGATGGTGTTGTGGGGGCGCGGGGGTTACGAGGAGAAGGGTTAGGGGGTTGTTTTGAAATTGAGGGGAGGCGATAGTGGGCGAGGGTGGGGGAACCGGTTTTGGGGCGGGGCACACGGGGTGGGGGGGGCTGCGGGGGGTGGGGGAGGGGGGTGGGGCTGGGGTGGAGGAGGCTGCAAGGGTGGGGGGGGGGTGATTAGGGTTTAGGATTAGGATTAGGGTAAGGGTTAGGATTAGGGTTAGAATTATAGGTTAATTAGGGTTCAAAGCAGGAAATTAGGGTTAATGACTAACGGTGGTTAACGTCGTTAGTCATTAAGGGTATTTGAGGGTACCACGTGAATCAGTTTTAAACTTAGGGGTACCTGATGAATTTTAAAAACATGGAGGGTACCACGTGAATTTTTTGAAAACTCGGGGTTATCAGGTGAAAAAATCGTAATTATTTTTACCATTATCACCATTTTTGTGCAGGTAACTATTCATTAATATTTAATACTTCCTTTGTATGTTTTTTTTTGCTTTACTCACTTTCTTTGTGCTCATTGAGAAGAATTTAGAAGATTATCTCTAATTGTGAATAGTGTCAAGATTTCTATTGGGTAAAATTTAAAAATTGCAACACCATGGTTTTGAAATCTTGATATTATGAAAATTAACAAACATGGGAAAAAAAATAAAATTAAGAAAGATAGTGAAGAAAGAAATTCAATTGCTAAGGCCCTGTTCTTTTGAACTTATTTTGACTGAAATTAAATTAAATTAAATTAATTGAAATTAACTGAACTAAACTGAAATTAAATTAACTGATCTGAAATTAAATTAAATTAACTGAAATTAAATTAAATTAACTGAAATTAAATTAACTGAACTGAAATTAAATTAACTGAACTGAAATTAAATTAAATTAACTGAAATTAACTGAAACGATAGAAACTGAACTGAATTGTATATCTAATTTTCTAAAATAATAATCATCGCTAATAATCAATAAGTATTAACATAATAATAATAATAATATTATTATTATTATTATTATTATTATTATTATTATTATTATTATTATTATTATATTTTTAATTAATGTTATTATTTATTATTATTATTATTATTGTTATTATTTATTATTATTATTATTGTTATTATTTATTATTATTATTATTGTTATTATTTATTATTATTATTATTATTGTTATTATTTATTATTATTATTATTGTTATTATTTATTATTATTATTACTATTGTTATTATTTATTATTATTATTTATTATTTAATTTAAGTTCAGTTAAGTTCAACTTTATGTTAATAATAATAATAATAATAATAATAATAAAAACTATAATAATAATAATAATAAATAAATTATAATAATAATAAAAATAAAAACTATAATAAATAATAATAATAATAATAATAATAATAAATAAATTATAAATTATAAATTATAAATAATAATAATATTAAATGATAAATAATAACAATAAATAATAAATAATAACAATAAATAATAATAATAATAATAATAATAATAATAATAATAATAAATAATACTAATAATAATAAATAATAAATAACAAATAGTGAATAAATAATAACAATAAATAATAATAATAATAATAATAATAATAATAATAATAATAAATAATACTAATAATAATAAATAATAAATAACAAATAACAAATAGTGAATAAATAATGATAATAATAGTAAATATAATAATAATTATAATAATACTAAATAAATAATAATAATTAAAATAAATAACAAATAATAAATAAGAAATAATAAATAATAATAAATAAATAATAATAATAATAATAATAATATTAAATTATAATAATAATAATAATAATAATAAATACATAATAAATAATAATAATAATAAATAAATAAATAAATAAATAATAAATGATAATAATAAATAATAAATAATAAATAACAAATAAATAATAATAATTAAAATATAATGCATAATAAATAATAATAATAATAATAATAAATGATAATAATAAATAACAAATAAATAATAATAATAATAATAATAATAATAATAATAATAATAATAATAAATAATGATAATAATAATAAATAAATAAATAATAATAATATAATAAATAAATAATTAAATAAATAACAATAATATAATAATAATAATAAATAATAATATTAAATAATAATAATAATTAATTATAATAATAAATATAATATAATAATAATAATAATAAATAATAATAAATAATAATAATCATAATCATAATTAATGATAATAATAATAATAAATAATAAATAAATAGATAATAATAATAATAATAATAATAATAATAATAATAATAATAATAGTAATTATAAACAATAATAATAAAAATAATAAAAAAAGTAAATAATAAATAATAATAAAAAAAATAATAATAAATAATAATTATTATTATTATTATTATCATAAGTAATAATAATAATAATAATAATAATAATTATAATAATAATAATAATAATCATAATAAATATTAAATAATAATATTAATTATTATTATTATTATTATCATAAATAATAATAATAATAATAATAATCATAATCATAATAAATAAAAAATAATAATTAAAATATTACATAAGATGAACTGAACTGAAATTAAATTAACTGAACTGAAATTAAATTAACAGAACTGAAATTAACTGAAATTAAATTAACTGAACTAAAATTAACTGAAAATAAGTTCAAAAGAACAGGGCCTAAGATAATGAAATCTTCATCCGTGAGCCGAGTACTGAATTAGATAAGTTAGAATTGAGTTTTGTTTTAAAAGTAATACAAATATGGTCTAAATTGAACGGAATGTCAGACATTTCATATTGCCAACTCTTATTGGGAGGTCTAAAAAGTATATTTTCTATAGAGGATCAAATTTGGAGAAGGCTATAGAGGTGAAAAGAAAATTGCTATTTAGACTTTAGTGTGGGTTGGGATGTGTTCGTCAAGGATGCATTCTTTCCGCCTTAATTTTGCTGAGTTAAACTTACTAGAACTAATGCGAAACTCATTATTAGAATTTATCTATATTTCCAAGAGCTTATAATTTAATTGAACTTATTTTCACATTGAAAAGAGCACACCCTAAGTCAGTCTCTATATATTCTCAGTTATACTATGAGTTGTTTCAATCTCCCTACTAATCATTTGTCATGAGTTAAAGAATTCTATTCTTCATGAGTTTAATACCGTGCATATGAACAATAACGTTTTTTAAGAGTTTAACTCCTCAAATTCTTATTCCTAAATTTGTCTTCTTCTACTGATAATCTCTCCTTTATCATTTCAGGAGACATTAGTTAAAATACTAAATAACAAGACTGTTCGCGTTTATTTTTATTAACCTCACAATTAGGTTTGCCAACACCAATTATTTTAGAAGTTACTTTGACAAATCTCAAAGTAAAATTAGAACTAATGCAAGTATGCAACATACTAATGCCATAAATAACAACCACTACTACTTTTGTCAAATATATCCCCAACGAACAGTTAACAGTATATACTAAATAATCAAATTTAAAATATTGAGTAGCGTCCAGATATTAGATCGCATACACAATCTTAAAAATGGAAACAATAGAAACTAATTCGAAGCACCAACACATGAGATCCCATATTTGCATAGCCCTTTTGGCAGATGTATCTCACACAACTAATTCGAAGCAACAACGCAAGGAACGACTCATCAAAGACAAAAGGCTAAACTACTACAAGATGATTTACACAAATCGACACAAGACCTAATATGTTTTAAGTTATAATGTTATATGTTAAAGCAACAAATGAGCACAGGTCATGCAGATATGTAGGTTGGAAAAATAGAATGCAATTTAACAGAGCGTGAATCTACATCTAAACTATTGAAAACAATATCTAGACAAAAGCTAATCCCCCAAAGTCTAATACTACTAAGCCCTCAACAGCCAAAACCAACTTCTACACAAGATTCCTAAGCCTAAAAAAGCAACTGTAGAGCTGCTGTTGTGATAACACAAATAGTAGCACGGATTGCTTAGTGATAACCAATAGATGGATGAACAAATGTGTGGCCTATGTTCAGCAGTTATCTTTCTCATCTCGTGCTTCTTTTTCTCTTCTTTGCACTCTTTTTGGACTTCGATCCACTCTTTGACGCACTATTTTGAGACTTCCCCTTCGAACTTTCCGGTGTTTTTTCTGGTTCTGGTGATAATTCCATGTCTTCAGTATCCTCCTCCTCTGCTGGAGAAGCAGCTTTCACTTTGCCGCTGCCGTTGATATTATTATTAGATTTACTGCCACTCTTTGACGATTTAGCCTTGGACTTTGAACCACCTTTAGGTGTCTCTTGCTTCGACTTGTTGCTCCCTTTGGATGTGTCCACATCAGTATCTTTGGACTTCCCAGCTGATTTAGGGGTCTTGTCAGATGTTTTGTTGCCGGATTTTGAATCTTTGGTTTTTCCACTTTTATCCTCACCAGATTTACTAATACTCTTCAAAGTTTCTTCCTTCGCTTTGCCATCCGCTTTACCGGCATCCTTTTGCTTAGTCCGAGACTTGGGTGTAGCTGTCGATTTGCTGGTTGATGCTCCGGCCCTGGAAGAAACACACAATACAACTAAGGACGAGTAATAATAATATAAAAGTAACCGATACAATTTTAAATAATACAAGGTGATCAGATAGCCAGAAAGGGGGGATCAGTACTTTTTAGCTGAGGTTTCAGTCTTCCCTCGTTTAGCCCCTTGGACTGAACTCATCTTAGCTTTCTTATCTTTTGGCCTAGAAATCAACACAAACAAATATGTTTGAAATTAATGAGATAGCCAGAAGGCAAATGAGAAAGCAAAAACTTATGATGCACTCCTATGAACTAACCAAACCAATTTTATACTTCTTCAAATGCAGATAAAACAAGAGGAAGACAAAACTTCCCATCCCAACGTAGCAATGAGTTCTCAGAAAAAGCCAGAGGAACTCATAGACAACAATTTCTCAACCTAATCAAAAAGTGTAAAGAGTTGACACAATGTGCAAATATGCAAGTCTCTAGTGCTCTATGCAGAACTCTGTACAGCAAGAAAGACATACGTTTCAGCGGATTCATCAAGGCTTTCACTGTCACTTGAATTTCCCTGTGATCAAATGTACCAGTACACATAAGGAATTGTAAAAGAATCAAGGAAAAAAACCACGCACGAACCAAAAGGATACAACTATACAAGAGACCTCACCTGATCAGGAACGGAGTCATCTTTAATCAACTTCCACTTTTCCCTCTCAAGTTTTAAAACCTCTACATCACCATCATTATATATAACCTACGTGAAAATGAAGCAAACTACTCAGAACAGAATATAAAATCCTGAATACAGAGATAAAGCAGTGCATAAGAATTCCAATCACCTTATGCTTCCCTGAAGTAGGGTCATAATGCTCGATAACACCTTCATAAAACCTGCAAAAAGCTCCCCAAAAGGAAATTAAATCATGTACTAGTCCAGGAACTCGGGAATCATATCATCTCCAATCTTCAAGATATATCCAGCTTACCTAAGGTTGTGACTAGTCATGCATGATTTTACACTCAGCCTCCTAAAATCCTGAATGGGTATCACATTGCCAGTCGATAACCACGAAAAAATTGTAGTAATTATTTGAAAAAATCATGTATGTACTGCTACATGTATAAAAATAATACCCAATACTCCTTCCTACAAGGCAGCAGTGAAACAAAATTTCCCTACCCAACCCCCAGGCATATGCTATCTGGGATCATATGGTAAGCATCAGTCAATCGCTCAATGTTCTATAGAAGAATAAGCATGAGTCCAAGAATAAAGTGAGTGGGTAGAGAAGAGGTTGGGGATGACAAAATTAACAGCAGAAATGTTCTAGAAGAACCAACAACTATATGGCTCCAAGTAATAAAATGATCACCTCCCAAAAATCATAGGCCAGAGATCATATGAACAATCACAGTACATCACGGCTTTAACTTATGTAACACAAGCACAGCGACCTTGACTACATCAAAATATAACCCAGCTTCTGAAGGCCAAGAAGTAATCTTCTATCAGCAAGAGGGACGCGAGAGGGAGGGAGCAGAAGCGGCAGCACTAGATGAAAAAATTTAAGCTAGAAACTATAAAATGTACTCATATAACACATACATGATACATGCATATAGGCAGAAATGTAATATTAGGATGATAGGCTGCACATACGGATAAAACATCAGAGAAAGGAGGTGAGGTTAGACGTGAGGTTATCAAAGTTTAGATTAAATCTTTCAGCAATACAGACAAAGTGTATGATAGGCCTTAAACGTTTAATATTACTAAAGCCTAGAACAAGCAATGAGAAAACGACGTGCAGGTTCCACAAACTTCATCAAAATGCATAATCAATAAGGGGAGATAAGTGGAGAGCTTACTTTTTGTCATCTGGCCACCAAACCATGACCCTTGAACCAACATATTCCTTACCATATTTGGATGCCTGAAAATTTACATCAAGAGATCAAGATTAAAATTCAATTTCAAAATAAATAAATAAAACCTCAACATGACTAAAGGCCTTGTCACTGAACAATTTTCCGAGTAAACTTTAAAGAAACCCAAACAAGTTGGAAAGATGATAGCCTTTCCACAAAGATCCCTAGAAAATTCATCAAATATACATCAAGAGATCAAGATTAAAATTTAATTTCGAAATAAATAAATAAAAACTCAACATGACTAAAGGCCTTCTCACTGAACAATTTCCGAGTGAACTTTGTGAAAAGATGATAGCATTTCCATAAGGATCCCTATAAAATTCACAAGTTTTATAGAAGATATACATATCTATTGTAGTCCAATTTAGTTCCTTGATGAGTCAAAAATATTCATATTGACAATTGACATAACAAACAAGGATTGCATCAAAAAAAATATGTGAAATACAAGTCCAAATTTTCTCTTTTTTTATATATGTACAAGTTTAAGCAGGTTGCGAGACCCATTCAAGCTAAATGAGTTGTAGCTAACCATTGGGCAAGGTCGTCATTTAAAAGTGTTGTAGCTTGCCATTGGAGATGCTCTAATAAAATTAGATTGTGAATCACTAACGATAACAATGTCTGAGACTCTGAGCCTTAATCGCAATAGGATGGGAAATGGAGTTGTTGCAATTCAGGTCAATGGGTCGGGTTCTGTATTCATTTTTGGGTTAGTGTAAATATGAATATTGGGTCAAATGAGGATGGGTTCGGGTTCGGGTTTCTCTCATTAACTTCAGGTCAAATTATGAGGTCGGGGCAGGGATTGTCACACACTCAAATTGTAAACTGGAAGCATAGGATCCACAGAACAATACAATCTCTATCAAAAACATTCAAGTTAATGGAATAAGCAAGTGTGCTACATCTGCAATCTGCACTGATATATTCTCTGGCCGATTTCAAGCCAGTGTACACAAAATTTGAGGATTCACAAACTGCAACTCAATAACTCCTAAAACCCAAATTTCCTTATTTACCACTTCGACTGAAGGGAAAAACACAACAAAAAGTTGACTAACATTAGCATCACTAACAATTTCAGAAAAACAGGCTCAACCAAGCCCCTTACACACAGAAGAATCATTCATCCCATGAACATAAACAAAGTGAAGGAATATCATTCTAGACACCATATGAGTAATCCATGCAGGCACGCAATCAATTTTCTCAAACGAATCAAGAACAAACAAACTGTAATAGATTGGCCAAGGGGGAAGGGGAACTTTTGTTAATGCACATTAGCATATTATAGGTTAGCTTGAGGAATAAGGAACTAAGTTTGTTAGATAAATCCATTTTCAATGTTTAATGATATGTCCAGTTCTGATTTAGCTATGTCAGCTCACACAAACCAATACACAGTTCAAAACATAAATCTATCTAACAAAAAGTACTCATATAATAACATTAATGTAAAAGCTCTTTTAAGCCTAGCAACCTCCAAATTCAAACCCCCTCCCCATATAAACATATAAACAGTAGCAATCCCCATATAAACAGTAACAAGTAACAATATGTAAATACAAATAAAAAAAATAAGATAATTAAACATTTTGCCATCTTCAGATGTCTTAAAATACTTTTGTGTTTCCTTCTTCAGGTTAGACCACATCTCAACTAATCTAAGATAATCCACTATCTCCCAACACATCCACTTTTTCCATCTTTTCTCAACAAAAAATATACCACTATCTTCAATCATATCTACTTTTAACTCTCTCCTCAATATGATAAATTTCCAAATTACCCCACCTTAAACTCCCTTCTAAAGCTTTGTGCCTCAAACTAAAACAGAGATTTCATATTTTGAACAAGAAAGTAGAGCATGTTTTCTTAAAAACATAACAGAGCAGCTTCTTAGATGATTCTCTCACCAACCCACAAAGAACGGAGAAATTAAGCTAATCAATTTACGAAAGAGTGCAGCATTATATAGCAGCTTACAAAATGCAAGCCTTGTCAAATGATCAAGACATCTAGGCACACATACTTTCTTTTCGTCGGGACGCTTCCTTTTGGAATTTGACTTAGATGCTTTCTCTGCATCACTTTCATCTTTAGCAGACTTTGCAGTCGACTTCCCTGAACCAACAGCCTTCAGACAAATTCAATGAATGAGATAGATGTAAGATATAACTAATTACAATTTCATCACAGGATAAATACAACAGGTTCCCAACAAATACCTTCCCCTCAGCCTTGGATGGAGATTTTGCAAGATCCTTGGCTGGAGTTACTTTTCCCTGTCCTCGTTTTTTCTTCTCTTCATGCTGGCTACCAACAACTTCGACCTTCTTGGCCAACTGCTTCGCTGATTTCGCGTCCAACTCACTTTTCTCATCTTCCTTCAGTGATGCATCAACAGAGCTTGGTACACTGTCTTCCTCCTCTGTTGCAGGAGGTGCCTTCTTCCCTGTGCGCTTGTACAATTTGTCCGAACCACCAGCTCCTTCAGAGGACTTATTGGGATCAGATTCCTTTTTTGAATCAACATCACCAGCAGGTACACTTTCCACCGATTCATCTTTCTTCTTTTTTAGTCCAACCTTTTTTAAAGGAATTTCATCAGCAAGGCTTCCACTGGGAGAAGGGGAAGGAACATCAACAGGCTCGTCCGATGCTTTTGGTGAGGGGACTGGGGCTTCTGATTCTTTTTCATTTTCAGCTGGCTCTGCTGTATCAGCTACAGCAGTCTCAACTACAGAAGTATCAGCTGCAGCAGTCTCACTCTGTACATTATCAGCATCCTTTCCATCTTTTTCTTGAGGCTCAGGTACCTCCACTCCCTCCTTATCATCCATAAGACTAGATTCAGGAGGTTTTGAAGAGATCTTCAAAGAATTCGTTCTCTTTCCTTTTCGCTTGTTAACTTTTTCTGGCTTAGTTCGTGGCTTAGTGAGTTCTTCAGCATCGGAGTGGTCATCCTTGGTTTTGCTTGGTTCTGCTTCTTCAGCATGGGCCTCATTGTTTTCCTCTTTGGAATTATCATTTTCAGCAGAAATATCTTCAATCTCTTTCTGTATCGTACCATTGCTCATCACAGACTTTGGTGACCCAACAGCAGCAGGACCACCTTCTTCAGAAGGAGGCGCATCGTCCAAAGTTTCCAATGCAACCTGAGAAAGGAAAAATGGGTAAATTTTATTCATCTTTGCAAAAAAAAGCAATTACCAAGCTCATCAAAGAAACAAAAGGAGCAGACATACTTCAACAGCCTTTTCTGAAGGTGCATTGGCCAAGTCATTCTCATCAACCTGTTTAAAGAAAGATTTAAAACACTTCAACATTGGAATGCAGGAGCTAGCAAATATTGTATCAATTGCATGCTAAAATAGCTACCAGTTACGCAAACATCTACATTAACCTAGAACAACTAATCTGGAAGCATGCACAGAAGAAGAAAATAAACAAAGATACTAATGTGAGACATGCTATTATAACGATAAATAGAAGTTAGCTTATATTAACACAGTTCATAAAAATATTGGTCTTTGATAGATGCAAATATGTATTATGTGGATCAAATAGAGTGTGAGTTTTATCTCAGCTAACGATCAACAACATTAAAGCAAAGAATGAACAAATAAATCTTTCTGCAGGGTAACCTCCGAAATCCCCTCTCTAATTAAATTTTTAACCGAGACCATAAAACAATTTTACTTAGATGGTGTATCATCTATAATCTCTCTCAAATTTCCAACTGCACTCAAAAAGCATCTACTCTGATGGTATTTATATTGTGTTCATCTATATATGAACTGCTTTTTTCCCTCAATTAAACAAGAGAAAATGATACATACTAATAATATTTTAATGAAGCTCCAGAACAAACTTTCAGGTATAACACGAAGAATGCAATATAATATTGAACATTTCACTTGCATTGAACTTTATGGTAAAGAATTTCAAAGATAACTAGCACCAACACTCCCTAACTTCTAATAATCTAGTTGTTTAAGAACAGCAATACTCTTATGCTTGATATGATACCCTGAGTATTACTGACACAGACCATGCATAAGATAATATACAAGCAATAGCAATACATTAATTTGTATTGCATAAGTTTGCTTAAGGACCTGTCCTCACACTCAGTCCATGATCTCTTTCTACTTAATCTCCCCCCCCAACAAAAAAAAAAAAACCCCTCCTCCCCAAAAGAATACAGAAATTTTTTCTAAAGGCATAAAAAGTCAACCCAAGCAACAATTTGGTTTGAAAAGGCAACTTAGGAGTTGGGAACTACATTGATCAGATGATAAAGACAGAAAACCAATACTAGAGTAACTAGACATCAAGATATGTTGCAAGCTAGTAGGATCAATTTCCAGCAACACATTTAGCTTTGCAGAACTACCAAGATAGAAAAGAGTCCATTCACAATGCGAGAAGGAATATAATACCACAATTTTGCTTGCAGCATCTGCATCACTGGGCTCAACAACTTCACTTCTCGTTTGGAAAACCTTTGCCACAACCTTACTATAATCATCTGCAGTAGTACCACGAGACTTAATAACTGGTAACAGATAAGGTTTAAGCTTGACAGCACAGTTTTCAGTCACTTTCTCTCCAAGCTGGCGAGCAACAGGCAGGACATCCTGAACATCAGAAAAAAGATAGCAAAAATCATTCAAGGTGATCAAAAATAAAGGCCTTAGTGACACTCATATGATAACTGACCTTGTTATCTGTTTTCAGAACGTCTAGGATAGAAGACAGAAGATCTACTGATATATCCTCACTCTCTTCCAATACAAGGGTCATAATTGTCTCCATGGAAGTAAAAACATTTTCAGGATGCTCACTCCTGCAGAGTGCCCAGAGAGAAAAAAGTCACGTCAGGTAAGATCAATCCATCACACGTAACAAAAACTTAACTCGAGAATCCTGCAAAACTTGGATAATAGTTTAAGAGCACTTCAACACTCACACCTTCTACTGGACTAAAATATGTTAGTAGAGTTCAAACCAATTGCGATACATTTACGAACAAGAAAGGACACAACGCTTCATTTTACATCAATCGAAGGTCTAAAATATGTGTTAGGCAAGACACAAAAGATCAGAACAATATATCCTAAACTGCTCTTCTTAGAACAGCATCAAGTAGTGTCAGTTCAGAAATACTAAGAAGATATAGGGACAATAGCAGAAAATGATTGCCTGAACACAAATACATTATTTCTGCAAGTGTAAAGGGTAATCATAAAAGTGCAATGGCCAAATAAAGAAAGACATGCAATCTCGACTGAGTTAGGAAAAGTTACCAAGTAGACCCAGAAAAAGAGAAAAACACAACAAGAGAATGAGGTTCAAAAGAGTTCACGGCATGAGGACCACAATAATGAACTCTTTACCTCCACCAGAAGCATCACTTCACGAGAATGGTCAGCAAAAACACCTAACATCCAGCAACTTATCAGAATAAATTTCATAACCACGATCTTTACTCTACAGAGAAATGGGACATTCAAATACTTGTAGGTGAAACAATTAGATACAGCCCTTGAAAGTATTAAACATGCCATACATGTTCTCTATGCATAGCAAAGAAGTTGTAGAGCACTGCAATACTAAAAATACAATCCAAAAAAATGGCAAGCTGCACAAAAATGCCAACGTTTCTCTCATACGCATCTGACAAAATAAAAGTTTCACAAAACAAACAAGGGCATAAACCTAAAAGAAGACGAATAAACCTAACAAGAAGGCATCACAAAGTATAGGTTCCCAGCATAAAGGGACAAATGCGCTAGTCCTTTACCGAATAGATTTAAAGAAGTGCTGGAACATTTCCGCAATTAGAGCATCACATTCTAGATCCAGCATCACCACACACGATCTGACTTTTGCCACTGTCTCCAGAATGGAGGTCCTCTTGATGTACGAAAGGCTAGATTTGTCATGCAGCTTCTCAAATGATGATACAATCAATTGAAACACCTCCTGCACACCGTTGAGTACATCAACATTTGAAAAAGAGTAAAAATTATATAGGGTTAACCTGGGAAAATAAACTAAAGACAGTTCAATAGTCAGGTTAAGGAATGAGCAGCAATAGAGATCATATTCACCTTCATTTGGTCATCCTCATAAGGTGCATCTGGAGCTGTAATTCTAGTTATCTCACTGATACATGAAGCAACCCCCACTTTCACGTCAATATCTGAATGTCTCAGAAGCTCATTGGTGATCAATGCTTTCATTGATGGGGAGAGTGCCTTCTTCATTGACTCCGATGGTGACTGCTCCACTCTGGTGAGCAAGCTTTCGACCCGCTACAAGCATGAGAATCAATCATAACTAAAGTGAAAAATCAATTTAGTAGAACTGTCTACATAAGAATGATATATTAGAACTCGGTGAACCAATTCAAGTTTCACTTCATACTCCAAAAAGTAGGCAGTCAGCAGGGTAAAAGCACATGCTGACAGCTTAGCAATATTATAACCCCCCCGGGCACACACAAAGGCATACCAAGCAAGCATGAAACATAATTTCGCCAGAAATTCAAACAGTCATCTACAACCAAAGGGTATATAAATCCATAAAGGAGAATCCTGTTTCAAATGCGAACATTACAGACTTAAAGAGGATAGAAATGTCTCGGAATAAACTTCTGAACTTTAGGAGCCAAAATCACTTTCATCTCTAAAGTCTTTAACATTTCCAAGTCCATATTACATCAGGTAATAACTTAGGCCCTAATTTTCCTTCGAAAAAACTTCACAAAAAAAGAAGTTTAGGCAAGGGCTGCAAAGTCCAACTCATGACAAAAAAGCTACTCAGATAAGTTTAAATAACGGTTAATGAATTCTGTAAAAAAATTCCAAATGACAGAAGACTAGCCCAAGTACTATCTTAAATAGAGAATCAGCAACAAAGTTTAATAGAGTAATAGTTACACTGCCCCTCAACTCTGGATTACTGAAGAGAGGGGGGGTTTATTTTGTTTTTGTGAGGGTAAAGAATCCCTACTTTCTCTAGCAAGCACCTTTTAAGGAACTCTATTAAGTCTTAAGTTTCGCAGCTTGTAAAAACTGAAAAAGGTATCAAAATTTCCATATGACCCAATAATTTAGTTTCTCCAAAAAAAAAAAAAAAGGAGAAAGAGCAGTTAGTGACTTCATTTACGACATATAAGTCAGGTACTAGCTTCCTCAAATATTCTTATTAGAGTGGGAATCCTTGAAAAAATAAAAGAACAGCAGCATTAGTATGTCCATCAATTGCCTGAACGTTTAAAGTCTCATAAAGAAATCGCGAGGAGCATTTGAAACCTCCACCCCGAAACTCACCGCACACGAAAGTGCCACGGGAACCTCATCAAGGTCATTCCCTAAAAAATAACCTTCATCTTGGTCTTTGTCTCTATGGTTAACATTAAAGAAAACGAAAGCGTCGAAAAAGGAAAGTTATCAAAAGAAAGCATATTCCTTTATACGATCCCCTTCCTTATATGGACCCAATCACAACCATTCAAACGGCTGTTTCGCATAATCCTACCCCCACACACACACCCAACAAATAAATTTATCAAAAAAATATAAATAAATATATAAAACACAATGTCAAATTACATGAACTGAACAGCAGAGAATCAAATCCAAGTAAGAAATCCCTAATAAACACATGCAACTTTTAATAAAATTTGAAGTAGTAAATTTAGCAGATACACACTACACTAACATAATAACATTATATATCGAACAATTTCAAGCTTTAACAACAAAACCCTAGAATCCGCATCATATACGAAATACTGAAAAAAAAAACTTACGTCAAGCGAAGATAGCAACTCAGTGACCGAAGATGGAGGAGAGAGAAGCTGATTTCCAGCTTCAGTGAGCTGCTTCTCGAGCTCTTCATCTGACATCACCATTGTTACAGAATTCTAGATCTCTCAATTTCGCAACTTCTTCACCAGCATCGAAACCCTAGAAATTCCCGAAGAAATGGATCACCATAACAACTAAAAAACACCGAATAAAATTGATCTCAAAAAAAAAACTGAAAATTTGAAAAAAAATTCGTCGGTTTTTAGAGATAGAGAGAGAAAGAGTAAGAGCGCGAAAAAAAATTGATGTTTAATTTTCAGAAATGAAAGGGGGAAGAAATCTTTTGGAGGAGAGAGAAAAACTAGGGTTTTGTTTTCGATTTTAATTTTTGGGGGAGAAGAGATAGAGAGAAAGAGAGAGAAAAAACATACCTGATTTTTTGCGAAGTAGAAGAAATTAATCACCTCTTTTCTACTTTTCCGTCTTTTTCGTTAGATTGATTTAATAAAGAGAGAGAATAGAAAGGCTTTATAAATACAACCAATGGTTTTCTTTAATATATTTTTGGAGAATTTATTTGTCACAGAGTGAAAAAATTTCAAATTAATAAAGCCCTTGAAATGGCGTTTATGAAATGCAGTTGAGGAGTTTGTTTGGAATCCGCTTGTGGGAGGAAAGTTTGGGCTCTTGTGAGTTGTGATGTTGTGGTGTGAGTTTGTTTGACCCAAAGGAATCATATCATATCATCATATATGCTTCTATAAATTGGTGAATAAACTGAATATGATCAAGATTATGAAAGATCGCCTCTCTTGTGAGTTGTATCTATGAAACAATCTAAATTGGTCATTGTAGTTTGATGGAAAGATCTTGAGAGATGTTTGGAATGGCGCTATTCTGATGTAGGGTGAAGTGTTACTTTTAATCGCTGAACATATACCAGGTATTAATATCTTGTGACAGAACGAGTTGTTTATTGCACGCAGTATTGAGATTAACTTATTGATTGGAAGCATGCGAGATATGGTGAATATGATTGTATAGATGAGAGTCGCATTTAAACACGACGACTCTGTATTCAAATTTGGTTTCGCTTGTAAATTTATCTCTCAGATTTTTATAGATGTGCTTGAATTGAGTATGATGAAAAGTATGGTGATATAGAATCAAATGATTGCCAAGTAGAAGTAAGGTTAACACTGTAGCAACAACTCAGCAAACGACTTTATGATTGTTATATAGTATGTGTTGTTTTTTGTCATGTTATAGCTTATTGAAAAAGGAAATGTGCAATGTAAAACATATTTTTATTTATGATAATTGAATTAGCCATTATTGTTACCACACAACTGCATCAAAGTACTAAAATGTATATCCTACAATATCATTGTATCTTATTTTCAAACTTGTGTTACCAATTATGTTCAATCTCCTAATTTATTTGAACATGGCGATATGCTGTTTATCTACTATTGACGTCATTTTGTGTTTACTTTTTTTTTTACATTATTCTAACTCGTTTTTAGCGAATCCTCTTCAATCACCTATTTCTTCCTCAGACAATAAAGATTATTGTGGACATGTGATTGCGCAACAACAATTAACAGTGGGTTTGGTTGAAAGAATTTGGAAGGAAAAGAAAGAAAGTGGAAAGAAATTTATTATATTCAAATGTTTGGTTCATTTTAAAAAAAATAAGTGAAAAGAAATGGAAGGAATTGGGAGGAAGACTCTTTAATAAAATTTCACTTTCCTTTCCTCCCAAAAGTGGAGAAATTTGGGAGAAAAGAGAAAATTTATACCAAATAGGAGAAGCTTAGTTTTTTTCCTTTCTCTTCTCTTTTTTTCCTTTACTTAAAATGAGTCAAACAGACTGTAAAGATAAAACTACACGAACACTCCCACTTATCTAATGCATTGCTTGTTTGTTGCTTATATACTAGTTGGCAAAAAAGCTCTCTCTTTGAAAACCCTAAACCTAGTTTTTCTCTCTAGCCGCCTCCCTTTTTCCCTTTTCCCTTCATCAGTAAGGGGCTGCCATGGATGATCTCATCCATGGTAAGCCCCTTTTCCTCTCTTGTTTTGACTTTCTAATTTGTCCTTTTGTTTTGCTGAATAAGTTATTAGTCTCTCTTTATGAGAGTTTCTTGTGCCCTAATATGGGAAAACTAGTCTACTCTGTTGTGGATGTCTCCTTCTCCCTTATGGGAGTTGTGAGTCTAGTTTTTTTATTTGTAGGTATGAAAAATTGTTCTCATTGGTTGAAGTCCAAAACTATCAACATGAAGGTATTGGAAGCTCGGATGCGGTCAATATGGATAGATGATCAAGAAGGTTCTTCTCCAAACTATGTCAAAATGATAGACGGTTCCATTAATAGTTGCTTGGGACAACAAATACAAGGGACTTGCGCCACAATATTCGATCTGGTTCATTGTAGTTTCATCGACGACGAAGTTGATCTGATCTTGTTTGATTGTATCCTGTTTTTCTTTATTACTTATTGTAGATGCCGTTTGGCTTTCAATTAATGAAATTTCTCTTTCAAAAAAAAAAAAATATACAAGTTGGCATGTAATTAATTCATAACTAGATTAAAGCATACAAAAAATGTTGAATTATAAAGTGCATGATTGCTACTCATCATGTTATAACATGTAAAGTCATACAGTAGTATTTGTTATTTCACATGTCAAATAATAAACGATATCATCAATAAATAAATCATTATAATTAGTGTGTATAGTTTGTTTAATTCTATTTCAGTACGGTAAAGGTTTCTAAAAATACATATTTTTTGGGGAGTCCCCACTGGGGACCCCATGATAAGATGAAGGTCTCTGTCAGACCGACACCTCTCGCAGGTTAAATCGACCTGGGTTTGGGGGTCGACATTTCGAGATTGGGAACGTCATTTGGTACACTAGAATATCTAGTGATTTGTTTTTCAAGAAATACACACAATCTTACATAGCGATGTGGTATTTTAATTAGCTTTGCAAAATGATACTCCAATTTTTATGCTACCAACATTGATAGTGCATTGTCATATATTTATATGAGAAAAATCATGTAATATATTTTAAAAAGTTATTCTACTTAGTGGTTGTTTCGTATACATGGAAAATTATTTTTCATGGAAAGTTCCATTTTGTAGGAAGTTATTTCCCTTATATAATTCCTGGGACATGGATTAAATGTGTTTGGTTGACATCAAATAATTTGAAATTCTCATGAACTGATGGGAGAATTTTGAATGACCAGGAGGTGGGTGAATACATTCTCACGTTTTGTGGGAATTTCAATTTTCCATGAATTTTCACTGGCCCCATTTTCCGCAATTTATGTCAACCAAAAACTACCCTAATTAGGAAATCATGAGATTTATTGCCTACATTATTTTCTGTATATCAAACAAGCACTTAATGTAAGTTTTCAAACTTTATGAACTTGTAGCATTTACTAATCATAAAAACAAGATTTTAAAGTTCATTGAATTTTATTAAAAGTACAATATTGGTACTATACATTTGTATTACAATGTTGATTTTGTCTTAAGATTTTGTTCCTCATTATGTACATCAAATTTCAATTATTTTCTTATATTAGCAAGTCCTATAAAAAGAATAACTATTAGTTTTAATAGACAAGTTTATTTTTTCCAATACTGTAACTAAAAGGAATTTATTACATGGTTAACAACTATATTTTTACTTTTTACTCGTATCTAGCTAGACGTCCTTGCTAGGGTTGTTCACCGGTCCAAACCCGGTCCGGACCAGGAAAAACCGGACCGGACCGAAGACCAAAATTCTTAAAATTAAGACCCGGAGACAGGTCCGATTTTTTATTGGACCGGGACCAGAAAAACCGGTCCAAACCTTGGACCGGACCAATTTAGACCGGTTTTGCACTTTTCCACACTTTTTTTAATACGTTTGATAATTATAAAGAAATATTATTAAAATAAACAATGAAAACTACTTGTTTAAGGTCTTTTTTGAGACTTTAATGTAAATTAGGTACTAATAAAATAGATTTTCAAACATATTAAAGGAGAAAATTATATTTTTTATCTTCTATATTCATATTTTTGAATGAAAAACCGGTCCGGTCCAAGATCGGTTTTTATAGGGTTTTGGATCAGACCGGACCGAAGACCGAAAAATTAAAATCCTTGACCCGGAGACCAGACCGGTTGTGATCGGTCCGATCCAGCCCGGTCCAATTTACCTGTCCGGACCGAATTTTGAACAGCCCTAGTCCTTGCCAAAAATTGTCGTAACGAAATTTTTAGCTTGTGTTTGTTTTCACGAGTATATTAGATTGTAGTAGATAACTCGAAAAGCTAATTATTAACGATATGCCAAACTACACTTACAATAACAATCTACTACCCTAATCAGTGGCAGATCTTAAAAATTATTCACTGGATTCAAAAACATTTGATAAATTTTCATGGGGTCAATTGGTCCAAATTTTATAAGAAAAATTGAAAAATTCCAAATCTAATAAGAGATAATTTTATTTTTTTTCATATTCGAGTGGGGTCAAGAGACCCCAACTGGCCCAATATGGCTCTGCCATTGACCTCAATGGACATTGGAATAATAATAATAATAATATACCAATCAGATTCTTAACCATTGATCTATTAATTGTTTCGAATAGGTCCGACTCTCATAAAAATGTACAAGATTGACCATGATTTTTATTGTGAACGGCTAAACACTACCCTGGTCTATGTATAATTTGTTTTTTTGATGAAATTTATCTTTGTGACTCGCTCATCTTGTCACCTAACTCATGCTAAACCCTTATCTCCATTAAAGACTACTAAGTACTAACACTATTTGCTTGTTAGAAATTGCTCATCTAAATTGTGAAGGACAATACATGGACGATGTTGACAATCCGAAAACTTTTTTATCTTGCTACTTTTTGCAAAAATGACAAGAGATGTGAACACATGTGAAAAATCATCTACACCATACGTGTAATGCATATGTCTCTTCCATTTTACAAAAAATTAAAAACTTGTTTTATGTGATGTTGGGATTTTGTCTTCATCATGGGCATCAATTGACAACTTAAGGTGGTGAAATCATAGTAGAGATGTGTTCATTGGTGGTCGTGGAGGCAGTGGTGTGTGTATGATGGTGGCAGTGAATGTTTGTGGTGGAGGAGAGAGGAAGTGAGGAAACCTGGAAAAATCAAGTGAAAAAGTAGGGCAAGATAAATCAATTACGACAAATATATTATTTCAGTAAAGATTCACATAATTGGAACAATGAAATATGAGACACCAACTAAGTCCAAAAGACAGGGCCTTATCTAACTTACAAGGTCTTTTCACACACCATTAAGTAACTAAATATTTTGAATTGGACATCGCATATTAGAGGAAAAAGTTTATTATCAAGTCTCATAAATACTCCATGGTATCGATCATAAGCATATGTATAAACTGCTCACTCTTTTTTCGGTTCCGGTTCGTAAGAAGTGTGGGACACCAACTGCGATTCCAAAGGATTAGGATTGGGATGATTGGGATGAAAAACATCTTTATCTTTATTTTGCTTTGCCTTAGAAATGAGGGCATGCAGCTTCACTTCCAAAGGATAAGGTTGTCGTTCAGGATACCACAGTGGATCAAACGCTGGAGGATAATAAGTCTTGTCGCCCGGTGGTCGCATTGGAGCCATACCCTCGATGAAACACTTCCAATATCTATCCAAACAAAATACTCCAAATTAGATCACAAATATAATCAAAAGATATAAACTTGTTAGCAATATGATGAGCAATCTCTAATTCCACTAGGATGCACATTTCATCCCAAGTTAAAAGCCAGACTTGAGGAATAAAAGTATCCCTTGTATTGTTTTGAGTTTAACACCAGCAGCATAGCATAGCATAGCATCCATGATTGATATATTACGAATCCCAAGCCCAGCGCCCATTTAACTAATGCTACGTACGAATGAATAGCATTTTGTTATACTCCTTCCGTCCCCAATATACTTTCCATTTCTTCTTTCTTTTGGCACTATTCACAATTAAAAACAATCTTCCAAAACAATTTTTTTTTAATAAGAATCTTCCAAAACAATTCTAATATATAACAAAAAAGCATAGCCATGTGGGACTTATAATTGGATTCATCAGATTGACTCATTTGAGTACATTACGAAAATCAAATTTCTATAATTTTGAGTAATATGTAATCTATACTAATATATTAAAAGGTGTTCTTAACCAAGAAACGGCGCCACGTGGCGCCCTTCCTTAAGTTGTTTTACTACACGTGATCCATATACAACCAAAAAAAATGTAAATGCATTGTTAAGGATTCGATCTCAATACTTCTAAGTTTATGTACTAAAGTCTTACCCACTAAACCAAATGACATTTGGTGATATCATTTTAAAACAAACTAGATATAAATATGAAAATATAAGTACTAACGCAACAAAATGTGCATTGGCTAACGTGTAAAGGAGAAATAGGAAGTCGGGGACGGAGGGAGTAACATACCAACAATCATACCACCTACCGCTACCGGTACAGTGGTACTGAGTTGCAAATTTGAGCAACTAATTCAGATGTAAAGTTACAAATAAATGAATAAATAAAACAATCAAATTTTTACATAAATATACTACTATATATATATCCAGATGACCATCACTGGTCTACTCAGATTTAGTTGAATATATATGTATTTATGTCCCAAAAATTGTTTTTGAGATTTAATCTGAAGTTCTTATAATTTGAGTAGATTCAAAGGCAAAAGAAATCAAAGATCAACTTTTAGATACCGTACAACCATACATGGATTCACTTAAATATGATATATGTGTATCCCCAATCTGGAATTAAAAGAAAATAAAAACAATAAGGAGAGATGTGAAATCTATACTAATATATTAAAAGGCGTGCGTAAATCAGGAACGGTGCCACGTGGCGCTCTCCCTAGGGAGTTTAAGTTCATGTAATCCATGTACAATAAAAAAATTAGAAATTGCATAGTATAGGTTTTGATTCCGTGACCTCAAGTTCATGTACTAAAGTTTTAACCACTAGACCAAGTTGTATTTAGTGTTATCTTATCAAAGTACAATATTAATAAATGAATTGTTTTTCTTACCCGGGGCATAGCCCGGGCCTAATAACTAGTTATACTTACAACCAGAGCACTCCACTATATGCGCAGATTCTTGTGGCACCAACAAGCACCTCCTTCCTCTTCATCTTCATCTGGATCCAATATTAATTATTTAATACTTGTTTTATTAAACAGAAAAGACCAACACAACACCACTGTAGGCCTGTTCAATGGGGCAGGTCAGGGTCGGGGTGGGCCAACATGTAAACGGGTCCATACCCATTACAGCCAGACCCGTATTGCCTAACTAAAGAAAACACCTACTTATTACATTACACTTCAAAAAGACATGCTTAATTAATCTCTTGCTGAATTGTCAGACCAAGACCAAGAATTCTGCTGCATATCAATTGTGCCATTTCCAACCAGTCAATTCAGCAACTGAAATACTAATGTGTATCAAGTGTATGTATTGCAACTTTAAAGTACAAACCATGCATCTTAGACTTCTTCGAACAATCCTTGCTAAGAAAATAAAATTTAGTGTGAGCTTATCAAGACTACTACTGCACAAATTACTATAGCAACCAGAAAAAAACCATAATTTGTAATCAACAATCGACCATGAATCATTGAGACGTAGAAACCTCAAGTTACTGAAACGTTTTCCCATATATCATATATGGGCCGGAGTCCAAAAAAAAAGAGCCGGAAGAAACCATGAATAACAACATATTTAGGTCACCGTTTCCAAACTCATATAGGTAGAAGTGTAGAACCATAACATATACTTCTATATACTACTGCAACTACATTACTACAGTAAGCCAAGCCATTGACTGAGGTGCAGCAGACCTCTAAACCATAGTTTACACACCACAATAACAGAAACCTACTGTTCTGTCAAAATGAGACTTTACAATTAACATGTAACAAAAACCTTCACATATAGGATCTAGGTTGCACAAACACGGATATGGTACGGGTTCTAATTTGGATACGGGTATGGCTTCTGATTCGGGGTACAAAACGACGAGATTTTTAAAAACCCGGTACGCTTACCCGTACAGGATACGCATTGTATCGGGTACAAGTACGTGACCTAGTAGAAGTGCCCGTGCTACATAGCATAGGATAACCTTAAACAGCCAGAGTTTCATGTCACTCTGGACTAAAGCATCGCTGAATCTTCTACCAATCAACCGCTTTGCATCTCTTTAATTGAAACAAAACAAAGCAGGTAAGAGATACGGGAACATGATTTAAATTACAAAATTCTGCAGCTAATCTTCTAGCATAGCAGTAGAGGGCGGTCCCTGAGTCATTCATTCCATATTTCCAGTTAAAACACTTTAAAAATTGATTTGACGAAGAACATGTAAATTATCCCCATAAACATGAAATAAATTCATGATACACACAATAACAACCGCATAAAATCAATCAATCGCATGAATATGAATGATCACATGAAGTAGATCTTAAAAATCGCAAGAAACATGAATAATCACAAAAAAAGTAAGGGAAAAAGAAAAACCCTAGAACGAGCTTTGAAGAACCATTCGAACCTCAGATTCCGTATGGGTACGTATGTCTAAGGGAAGCTGGAGAGGTTTCTAAAGTTCAGGTTTTGATGAGGGTGTTATATGCTCCATAATCCATGTAACGTAGTTATTTATGGTTGCATATGGGCCGAAAATGTTGGATATTATTACTATTAGGTTTTATACCAGTGCAAATTATTATTTTTTGATACGGAGAAAAAAAAAAACCTTAAGCTACCCTCTTCAATGGGGAGGACAACCTAAAACATTCTTTCGATTAAAAAGGGAAAAATCAATACAATAGGGAGGAGACCAAAACAACACATTTGGGCAGAGGTGCCCCTTATGCGCCATGAAATCCGCTGCACGGTTAGCCTCGCGAAAGCAATGTTGAACCACCACAGCATCAAAACGGTCCAGAAGAATATCTGCATCACCAATGATGTTAGCAATATCCCAAGGAGGCTTTGAACAATGTTTAAGAGAATTGATAACCATAAGGTTATCGCCTTCTATAATTAAATTACTAATACGAAGGGAAATAGCTCATTTGATGCCTTCATACATCCCCATGGCTTCAGCCATAATAATTGTATGATAGTCACCAAGAGCCTTAGCAGAGGCCATCAAGACATCACCAAGGTTATTCCTGATAACAAACCCATAAGAAGTTTGACCATTAGCAAGTTTAGAACCATCAAAGTTGAGCTTACAAAAGTTGTCAGCAGGAGGAGCCCAAATGAGAGTTGAGCCCAAGTGGGGAGGAAGTTTATTAGGGATGATGGGGAGAAGGCGGGGAGACGGATCTTCAATCTGGGCGCAGGAAGCCTTATCCCAATTCTTAACAAAAGAGTTAATAATAAAACTGGCTTGGGTGAAAAAAGTGCTTTCATTGCTAAAAATGACTTTGTTTATACCCTTGCATTAGTTTTATGTAGATATATTTTGGTACATTTTTCATCAAACCAAATAGTAAAAAATTTGAAACGTTGAAATTGTGCAATTCATATAAACAAAAGATTAATTCACAAACAGTAGAAACATATCCAATCAAATTGAATAAACAACACATATGAGTAAATAAATTAGACTATGAATGACAATGTAACAAAATATATGAAATATTCAAGTAGATTAATATCATGACTCATGAATATCGATTACATATTGTGTAATATTTAATTGTACACTACATTAGTGGATACACACTTACACTCAAGATCCCCCGATCTTTATCACAAATTAAAATTTTCAATCCCCTTTTGCTGGTAGATCTTGATATGGCCAAGTGACCTAAAATCATGGAATCAAAATTTATAAATAATTAATAAAATATTACAAACATAATAGTAGTTCCATATCTAATAATTTCAACTATGTACTAAATATAAATTAATAAATTCAAAGAGGAAATACTTTATCCACTCCGGTTAAAAAAACAATATGACTCAACTAATTATTCCAATATAGCGCTTTAGGAAAATTGTACATGCATGAGTGTTCTTTATAAATAAATAGCAATCTAATTTTTCCATTCTAAAATTTATATGCATTTCCTCTTTAATTTTTTCATATACATTTCCTCTTTAATTTTTTTATATACATTTGTACAAAGGCTAGATTATTATTATGTTATTACTTTGATCTCCATAATATTTCATTAATAATTTATAAATATTAACACAACAATTTTGGGAAAATGTGAATCATAAAATCTTAAATTTATAAAACAAAAATATCCCGTGCAATTTGCACAGGTCCAAAACCTAGCCTTCTCACTTTCACCAAATGTATAATTTAGACCCTTTAGCCTAATATTATCAATTAGGAAAGCCAAATATTTTTGTTGTTAGTTTCAAAATAAAAAAATTTCCCGTGCAATAACAAATTGCCAAATCACCGAGCCCCTCCACTTTCACCAATTGTATAATTTAGATCATTTAGCCTAATATTGTCAAGTAATTTTTTAGGAAAGGATAATATTATTGTTGTGTTTTTCAGAATAACAAATTTAGAAATTTATACTTATATGTATATAATAGTGGAACTTTTGTACCATTTCATTGTCCTTATAACTTATAAGTACGAAGCTAAAGTACTTGGTCTTACTTCTACATATTAAGGTCAGTTTATGTTCGATATTATCCGTGTAAATTATATTTATAAAATGCAATTTTTTCTAGACCAATGAATTTATATTGAATTAGTTGCTTGAAATAAGGAATTGATTGTTTTCCATTAATATTGTTACCAAATCATAGCAAGATTTCATATTTATATCTATTGAACATGCTATACACGTAGATAGAAACTTATTGATAGTTTAACAAACGACTGCCACATTAGCTAATCAACTTGCTTTTGACACCTAAGCAATACCTTATTGCTTTATAGTATTATATAGATTATATAGATTTTTATATGTACGTGATTAGGTCTGATAATTAATAGGTTGGGTTGATGCGTGTAATTAGTGGATTGAGTTATTACAGGGTCACCTTATTACGGTTAAATAAAGGGTCGGAGTAGGATGTGCGTCGGTAATGACAGGTCGATAAACTAATAAAGCAAACATATGGAGAAAGTAGCCATAAGTGAGTACGAGTAAATATTAGACATTGTATTATTTTTCTTTTTACCATTTCCTTTTTAATTAATTTTACAAAAATATTAGGTTATTATTGTATTTATTGCCGACCATGTCACTATCATGTCTAATAGAGACCGTGTCTATATATCATGGGCCCCATCCATTAAAAGCCCTTTTTATTTGATCTCACCCTTCTAACCAAATGATGTACAATAAGTAGCTTTACACGTGATGCTTGTGAAAACAAATACAAAGTTCATATGCGTAATAACATGTACGAAATTTTTTGCGCAAAGTTCATTGTATCTTTTTGTGTTTCTTAAAAACCAATAAATTAGAGATGTTGTAAATGTTTTTTGTTGATTGAGGGTATTATAGTAAAAGAGGGTGGACATTAAGCCGTCCTCTCTTCCAATATATGAAAGAGATTAACCTTATATAAGTTATATGTACATGATGTAATTACATAATCACTTTAAAAGACAATAACAAACATAAATTGAATTTGATATTATTGTCCTCACTTTTATCGGTGTCAAGTGGTAGATAATTTCTCCAAATAGTACATTGCTCTATAGTTTGTAATAAATTTAGTATTAATAGCATGAGAAATTTGAATTATCATAATTATATCGTGAGAATGATAAATAACCAATATTTATTGAAAAAGTCATTCATACTTTGTAAAATTTATGCTCCATACAATATAATAAACTCTAAGAAAATATTACAATGACGTTGAAAAAAAAACTACAAATGACATATGAATATAATCTTTAGTAATTATTTATAAACTATCCATCTTATATAAAGATAAAACAAACCAAAACCTAAATCACATAAAGTGTGAAATTTATATTTGATGATTGAAAAAGACCTCAAAGGCTCTAATGGAGAAGTAGAGGACATTTAAATGAGTTCGACACTAAAGGATCTAGCTAAGTTTAGGTTACCCATCAATCTAAGTAGAAAAAAAAATTAGTTTTATTAAAACAAATTAAGTGACAAGTGGCTTGATATGAATGCGGAGTAGCTAATACCAACTTTCTAACAAGTAATAACAAATGTTTATACAATACTTATATATCTTGATTACAAATAGGGATGCCATATCGCTTTAATGTTACAAGTTATGGCTAACCCAAACAGATTCAGGTCATGTCAGTTTAGGTCATAAAATGTCGTTTTATCAAAAGGGTTCATTTTACATCCTATCAGAGGCAAGTAAAAAATATACATATTTTCCCGAAAACACGTAAACAATTTTTTTTTGCCGGGGAATAGGTTAAAATAATTTACATATTTTCAGGAAATAATTCAATTCAGGCTCGGATTATTGTGGGTAAATTGCAATCAGGTTCAAACCAAAACACATCAGGTAATAAATAATGTAAGTCCCATCTACTTTTTGTTAACTTTGTCTTTCTATATGCCTTCTCTCTAATCACTCCACTCTCTAATATATTCTCATAAAATAAATTGTTGCTCAACATCACATGATTAAAAAAACCTTTGAGCCTTATTTAAGTATTGATTTTGTCCTCATATTTTAACCTAAATAATATGATGCACTAAATTGAAAAATTAATATAATAGTGTGTTTGGATACTATGATATCATTTGAAAATATACACGTGGGTCAATTCATGTATTTGAATAATTAACAATTTGAAATTTAGAACTAATCCGAATTCCATATCAATTTAAAAGAGTTTATTACATAGGAAATGAAATTATAAATTAAATTATGTTATTTAAAATTCTCAAGATTAAAGTCAACTAACTTGCCAAATTCTCTCACCTATTCATTCTCTCGTCACCACATTTTATCTCTCTTTCACCTCCTCCTTCTCTCTTTTCAACTTTCTCATTGCCCCTCTCTCATTTAATTCACCATTCATATTTTCAATTATCTCGTCGCCTTATCTCTTTTCACCTCTTTTCTCTCTCTCAACTCTCTTGACGTGGTAGCGACGCTTCATTAAAATGGTGTTCCAACCCACGATTTTACATCATTATGTACTATATATTTCAGCATCTTTGCCACGATCGATAACAAAATCATCTTTTAATATTATAAATGATATTTTCCACATAACTTGAAGATTAACGAAAAAGAGAAAAAATTTAAGATTTAGATTTGTTTAATTTTGTTAGTTAAATATGAGTAAAAATTATTTAAGATTATATATGAGGAGTAGTTTGACAACATATTCTAGAATCTACCACTTTGTTTAAACTCCCTATATTCTAGAATTAAGATTGATATAAAAAGTAATTTTAGAATTAAAATTCCAATGTACAGTCAAACAACATACCGATAGTGAAATTATAGATTTAAAATTACTTATTTTCCCAAACAGTTAATTTGGGATTGAATATAGGGAGTTCAATTTACAAAATTAATATGAAGAAAGGTAGCAAACACTATCCAATGTAATTTAATAAGCTTTTATTATAAACAACATTTGTTGTGTCGAACTAAAATAGCTATACATTGACATTTTACGTTTACTAATAAAAAATTTAAATCTTAATATATTTACTTTATGTATTTGTATAAATTATAAAAGTTGATATTTCAAAATTATTTATTAAGACGAATCTAGTTGGATTACAACATGATTATATATTCCTAACATATAAATACAAACAATGATCAAAACATAATACACGGATAATGTCAAAATATATCTTACACATCTTTCGAAGTTATCAAAATCTTAGTCCGTTTTCCAATTAACCTATTTTTCTCCCTACATTTGGCACAAGTTTATTCGGATTCCAAAATATTGAAATATTGGGACCGAACCGAGGAACGAAAATTCAAAAATTTCTAAACGTAGATAGGATTGGAAAAAACTGGTCTGATCAATGTTTGGATCATTTGGACCTATTTTTGTATTCTTTGTTTTTCACTTTAAAAAATTATCGTATTATTAGGTTTATAATCATATTTTATTTAATATTTGAAAAATATAAATATTAATAATATAATAATAAATTTTGATATATTTTCTATAAAAAAAAGATAAAATATAGCTAGATTAATTTGCAAAAAGAAGAAACGGTGTTCATATTTGTACAAATGATCAACCTCCTCTGTTTGACGATGGGATTTTAAATAAAAAAAATCAACCATAAATAAATTAACATGTATACTGTTTAATAATTGATATAATTGCTTCTAAATGCCCGAAAAAAATGCAGCACCACAAAACATGGTCAAACTTATAGTCCCTACAAGAAACTAAAACGGCTCAAACTCCAATAAAGCACGTCAGCTAGTATGAGTCAGTAAAAACGATAGGTCCCACACAGAGTACCGTTTTTCATGCCACTTTCAAACCTATACATTTGTACAATATATATATGCATTTAATAATGAAATAAATAAAATTATTATGTTAATATTTTAAAATATAATTACCTATAAGTGACCAAATGAAGTCAGTAGAAGACCCCTAGATCCATCGCAATGGCACCACTGTGTATATAATAATAATTTTTGATATATTATCTATAAAAAAAAGTAGATAAAATATAGTAAAACTAAGTTTTTATATAAAAACAAAAACAAAAAAAGAAAATAAGTCAAAACAATCTGGACCGAAAAATATCAACTTTTAAAATTTTGGACCAAAGACTGATCGATTTTTCATTTCCGACTGGAATATTAACACCACTAATTAGGGATCCAATTTGCACATTCGCCCTTAGGTCACTACAATCTTATAAACGGGGTTGAATCCAGCTAGATTCACTTGCAAAAAAGAAGAAACGGTGCTCATATTTGTAGAAAACATCAGCATCCTTTGATTGACGACGAAATTTTTAGAATATTACTGAAAAATATATTAAAAAATGAATCATTCATAAATTAACATGTATACTGTTTAATAATTGATATAATTGCTTCTAAATGCTCACAAAAACTCAAAACTAGTTAGGTGTGATGGAAATGCGAGTGCAGCACCACCAAGCATGGTCAAACTTATAGT
The DNA here is from genome assembly GCA_947646795.1 of Beta lomatogona. Taxonomy (NCBI): domain Eukaryota; kingdom Viridiplantae; phylum Streptophyta; class Magnoliopsida; order Caryophyllales; family Amaranthaceae; genus Beta; species Beta lomatogona. The sequence continues at coordinate 2,460,516 of CANSNZ010001486.1, forward strand.
TTGTACAATAAACTAGAACGGCTCAAACTCCAATGAAGCACATCATCTAGTATGGGTCTGTAAAAACAATAGATCCCACACAGACCGCCGTTCTTCATGCCACTTTCAAACCTATACACTTGTACGATAGATATATGCATTTAATAATGAAATTGTTATTTTAAAACTTTAAAACATAATTACCTATAAGTCACCAAATGAAGGCCGTAGAAGACCCCTAGATCCATCGCAATGACGCCACTGTGTATATAATAATATTTTTTGATATAATATATATTAGAAAATAGATAAAATATAGGTAAACCAAGTTTTTATATAAAAATAAAAACAAAAAGGAAAATAAGACAAACCAATTTGGACCGAAAAATAACAACTTTTAAATTTTTGGACCAAAGACCGATCGATTTTTCATTTCAGACTGGAATATTAACACCACTAATTAGGGCTCCAATTTGCAGATTCGCCCTTAGGTCTCTAAAATCTTATAAACGGGGTTGACTCTAGCTAAATTCACTTGCAAAAAAGAAGAAACGGTGCTCATATTTGTATAAAACATCAGAATCCTTTGATTGACGACCGAATTTTTAGAATATTGCTGAAAAAATTATAAAAAAATCAATCATTCATAAATTAACATGTATACAATTTAATAATTGATATAATTGCTTCTAAATGCCCGAAAAAACTCAAAACTAGGTAGGTGTGACGAAAATGCGAGTGCAGCACCACCAAGCATGGTCAAACTTATAGTTAGTACAAGAAACTAGAACGGCTCAAACTCCAATGAAGCACATCATCTATAATAGGTCTGTAAAAATGATAGAGCCCACACAAATCACCGTTCTTCATACCACTTTCAAACCTATACATGTGTACAATAGAAATATGCATTTAATAATGAAATAAATAAAATTTTTATTTTAGGGCCCGTTCTTTATCGTTTTTTGTTTTCAGTTTTCAGTTTTTTTGAAAACTAAAAACCAAAAACAGGAAACCAGAAAAATTGGTTTTCACTTTTTAGTTGTCAGTTTTCAAAATCATCATGTTCCCAATAAATTTGACTAATTTTTTATTCATTATAGGACATATATCATATGAATTTGAAAATCAAAAAACCAAAAAACACAAACCCACAGTAATACCGAACGGCCCCTTAGTATTTTAAAATATAATTACCTATCATCGCATGACGCCACTGAGTATATAATAATAATTTTTTATATATTATCTATAAAAGAAATAGAAAAAATATGTAAAATTAAGTTTTTATATAAAAAAAAAGAAAAAAAATCAAACCAATCTGGACCGAAAAATAATAACTTAAAAAAATTTGGACTAAAGACCGATCTATTTTTTATTTCAGATTGAAAAATTAACACTACAAATTAGGGCTCCAATTTGCAGATTCTCCCTTAGGTCTCTAAAATCTTATAAATGGGGGTTAGATATAGCTAGATTCACTTGCAAAAAAGAAGAAACAATGCTCATATTTGTAGAAACATCAGCATCTTTTGTTTGACGATGGAATTTTTAGAATATTGCTGGGAAAAATATTAAAAAAATCAACCATTCATAAATTCACATGTATACTGTTTAATAATTGATATAATTGCTTCTAAATGCCCGAAAAAACTCAAAACTAGATAGCTGCGACGAAAATGCGAGTGCAGCATCACCAAGCATGGCACAACCTATAGTCCATACAAGAAACTAGAACGACTTAATTTCCAATGAATCACATCATCTGCTATGGGTATGTAAAAACGATTGAGCCTACACAAATCACCGTTTTTCATGCCACTTTGAAGCCTATACATTTGTACAATAGATATATTTATTTAATAATGAAATAAATGAAATTGTTATTTTAATATTTTAAAATATAATTACCTATAAGTTACCAAATGAAGTCCGTAAAAGACCCCTAGGCCCTAGATCCATCACAATGACGCCACAGAGTATATAATAATAATTTTTTATATATTAGCTACAAAAAAAAAAGACAAAATATTGTAAAACTAAGTTTTCATATAAAAAAATCAAAATAAGTCAAACCAATCTGGACCGAAAAATAACAACTTTAAAATTTTTGGACCAAAGACCGATCTATTTTGTTTATTTCAGACTGATATATATTAACACCGCTAATTAGGGCTTCAATTTGCAGATTCGCCCTTAGGTGTCTAAAATCTTATAATTGGGGTTGAATCCAGCTAGATTCACTTGCAAAAAAGAAGAAACAGTGCTCATATTTTGTAGAAGACATCAGCATCTTTTGTTAGACGATGGAATTTTTAGAATATTGTTGGAAAAAAAAATTAAAAAATCAACCATTCATAAATTAACATGTATACAGTTTAATGATTGATATAATTGCTTCTAAATGCCCAAAAAAAACTCAAAATTAGGTAGGTGCGACAGAAATGCGAGTGCAGCACCACTAAGCATGGCTAAACCTATAGTCCGTACAAGAAACTAGAACGACTAAAACTCTAATGAATCACATCATCTGCTATGGGTCTGTAAAAACGATTGAGCCAACACAAATCACCGTTCTTCATGCCACTTTCAAGCCTATATATTTGTACAATAGATATATGCATTTAATAATGAAATAAATGAAATTGTTATTTTAATAATTTAAAATATAATTAACTATAAGTTACCACTTGAAGTCCGTAAAAGACCCATAGGCCCTAGATCCATCGCAATGACGCCACAAAGTATATAATAATAATTTTATATATATTATCTACAAAAAAATAGACAAAATATTGTAAAACTAAGCTTTTATATAAAAAAATTAAAATAAGTCAAACCAATCTGGACCGAAAAATAACAACTTTAAATTTTTTGGACCAATGACCGATCTATTTTTTTATTTCAAACTGATAAATTAACACCGTTAATTAGGGCTTCAATTTGTAGATTCGCTCTTAGGTGTCTAAAATCTTATGAATGGGGTTGGATCTAGCTAGATTCACTTGCAAAAAAGAAGAAACAGTGCTCATATTTGTAGAAAACATCAACATCTTTTGTTAGACGATGGAATTTTTAGAATATTGCTGGAAAAAAATATTAAAAAATCAACCACTCATAAATTAACATGTATACTGTTTAATACTCCCTCCGTTTTCTTTTGTTGTTCCTATTTGGAATCGGGGTGGAAACCAATGCAACTCAAAAATTGGACAACATTCAACTATTTTAAATAAAATAAAGTTAACTAAAAATAAAGATTCTAGCCCTTTGAGTTATTCTAGGTTAAGTAACCAATGATACAAAAAGTTTGAGGGGTAAAAGAGTAAAGTAACTACAAACTAGTGTGAACACATTTATTGCTCTTTGAGTTACTCTATGTTAGACAACCAATAACACAAAAGTTTGAGGGATAAAAAGGTAATGAATATCTACTCAATAGTGTGAACACATTTATTGCAACTCAAAACTAATGAGAAATTTAATTCAAAAATTATACTATATATGGAAAAATTCAAAATAGGATCAACATATTGAAATTTTCCAATGTGGAATACAGGAACAACAAAAGAAAACGGAGGGAGTAATTGATATAATTGCTTCTAAATGCCCGGAAAAACTCAAAATTAGGTAGGTGCAATAGAAATGCGAGTGCAGCACCACCAAGCATGGCCAAACCTATAGTCCATACAAGAAACTAGAACGGCTCAAACTCCAATGAATCACATCATCTGCTATGGGTCTGTAAAAACGATTGAGCCAACACAAATCATCGTTCTTCATGCCACTTTCAAACCTATACATTTGTACAATAAATATATGCATTTAATAATGAAATAAATGAAATTGTTATTTTAATATTTTAAAATATAATTACCTATAAGTCACCAAATGAAATCCGTAAAAGAACTCTAGGTCTATCACAATGACGCCACTCAGTATATAATAATAATATTTTATATATTATTTATAAAAAAAAGACAAATATTGTAAAACTAAGTTTTTTATATAAAAAAAATAAAATAAGTCAAACCAATCTGGACCGAAAAATAACAACTTTAAAAAATTTGGACCAAAGACCGATCTATTTTTTATTTCAGTTAAAAAATTAAAACCACTAATTAGGGTTCCAATTTGCTGAATCGCCCTTAGGTCTCTAAAATTTTATAAATGGGGTTAAATACAACTAGATTCACTTGCAAAAAAGAAGAAACAATGCTCATATTTCTAGAAAATATCAACATCTTTTGCTTGACGATGGAATTTTTTGAATATTGTTGAAAAAAATATTTAAAAATCAACCATTCATAAATAAACATGTATACTGCTTAATAATTGATATAATTACTTCTAAATGCCCGAAAAAACTCAAAACTAGGTAGGTGCGACGTAAATGAGAGTGCAGCACCACAAAGCATGGCCAAACCTATAGTTCGTACAAGAAACTAGAACGACTCAAACTCCAATTAATCACATCATCTGCTATGTGTAATACTCCGTATTTTTGGGAGCTATTCTTTTATAAATAAGAAAATATAAAGAACAAAGTTGAAGGTATTATTATAAGTATATTATAATTCGGTGTTGTTTTGTTTTCCAAATAAAGAAAATAAGAAACCAGAATTTGATTTGGAAACAAATCCTATTAAATTTAGGACTCTCATACTATAAAAAAAAAAGAAAAAAAAAACTAATTACAAAACCCTAACTTTTCATATCAACCGTTTTTAGCCCAAAGAATTTTCTCTCTCCTCTCTTCTTCTTCCCTTCACATCTTCTTCATCCTCCCACGCCTTCTACCCTCTGTGTGGTGCGAGGGTTGTGTTGTGTGTGTGTAGGGTGTGAGACCTTCGAGAGTGTGCGAGGAGTGTGTTGTGTGTGCGAGTGTTCGAGTGCGAGGCTCGAGTCGTGCGAGTGGTCGACGAGGGGGGTTGCGTGAGTCAAGGCTTTGCTGCTGTCGAGTGAGGGAGAGTCGGCGAGTGTGCGAGCGAAGTTCGTCGCTGCTGGACAGTGAGTCGAGTCGCGGATCGACGAGTCTGCGTGTGTGCGAGGCTTGCACGCGGTGTGCGGCTCAAGTGTGGGGTGTTGAGCGAGGTCGAGCCCTTGAGTGTGTGGTGTTGTGCGTGGTGTGTGTTGTTGTGCGGGTATGTGGCTCGTGCGGAGGTGTTGGGATGCGTAGTTGCTGCCGGAATTCCACGTCGCGTCGCCGGTGGTTGTCGCCGGTGAGTCGGTTCGGTATAAAAAAGAAAAACACATGAAATTCTTCCTTTTCTACTTTAGTCAAATTGTAAATTCTGATTTTTTTGTCTTGGATTAATTTGTATTGTAAATAAAGTATGGTAAAAGTTGAAAGAAATCAGATTTACAATTGTATTGGAAGTTCTTATGATGACATTAATTCCTAACTCTGATTTTTATAATACTTATATATAGTTGTTTAAGTTTTGTTGTTATGAACAAGTATAATATATAAGTTAAAAGAAATCAGATTTACAACTTATTATTAGGCCCTGTTCTTTTGGACTTATTTTCAGCAAAAATAAGTAAAAAATAAGTTCAGTTCAGCAAAAATAAGTAAAAATAAGTTCAGTTCAGCGAAAATAAGTAAAAATAAGTTCAGTTCAGCAAAAATAAGTTCAGTTCAGCCAAAATAAGTTCAGTTCAGCAAAAATAAGTTCAGTTCAGCCAAAATAAGTTCAGTTCAGCAAAAATAAGTTTAGTATACTATAATGTTGTAATTATTACATTTGTTTTCAATATTACTATTAATATTGTTATTATTATTAATAATATTATAATTGTAATAACGATTAATTTGTAATTATTTTAAATTTTTTTATTTTTTTATTTTTCTTATTTTTTATTTTTTTATTTTTTTATTTTTTTATTTTTTTATTTTTTTTATTTTTTTATTTTTTTATTTTATTTTATTTTATTTTATTTTTTTTATTTTTTGTATTTTTTTATTTTTTGTTATATTTTTATTAATATTATTATTTATTTTTTATTTTTTATTATTTATCTTTTATTAATATTATTAATATTATTTTTTATTTTTTATTTTTTTATTATTTATTATTTATTATTATTATTATTATTAATTATTTTTTATTTATTATTTATTATTATTATTATTTATTATTTATTATTTACTATTTACTATTTACTATTTACTATTTATTATTTATTATTTATTATTATTATTTATTATTATTATTATTTGTTATTATTTATTATTTATTATTTATTAGTTATTGTTATTAATATTATTATTATTTATTATTTATTATTTATTAGTTATTATTATTAATATTATTATTATTTATTATTTATTATTTATTATTATAAAATAATAAAATAATAATAAGTATTGATAATATTATGTTAATACAGTTTAGTTCAACAAAAATAAGTTCAGTTCAGCAAAAATAAGTTCAGTTCAGCCAAAATAAGTTCAGTTCAGCAAAAATAAGTTCAGTTCAGCCAAAATAAGTTCAGTTCAGCAAAAATAAGTTCAGTTCAGCCAAAATAAGTTCAGTTCAGCAAAAATAAGTAAAAATAAGTTCAGTTCAGCAGAAATAAGTAAAAATAAGTTCGGTTCAGCAAAAATAAGTTCAGTTCAGCCAAAATAAAATAAGTTCAGTTCAGTTCAGCCAAAATAAGTTCAAAAGAACAGGGCCTTAGTTCCTAAAAATGTTAGTTTCAATAAAGTTTATGAAAGAAAAGTTTAACCAACAGGAAAGTTTATTTTATTATTCGAAACACTAAGTCTTATATAGTTGGATAAACTGGTTTTTACTTTAATAATATCAAGGACTTAGCACTGAAGTATTTCTATTATTCGATTAGGTCCCAATTTCATAAGCGGAACGTTTTAAGTAATCAGCAAAGATTCTCCGTTACAAGGTACGTACGCGTACTAGTTCAGTTGCAATTACTAGTATCATGTTAGGTTGTGAATTATTCTATTGGAACTTAGAATCATGATAAGGAACGATTGTATGTTTGTGATTGCTGAGATTGTTTGGTAGCATGATTTTGGTATGTAGCACTGTTATGCGTAATTCTATCGTATCATAAGCATGAAAGTTTTGGATTTGTATTCTTTGATCTATGGTGTGACAAGGATGTTACAGGAATAAAGATTTGAGTATTGTAGCTAAGAAGGAATGTTAAATGATTACATGTTTAATGTGGTATGAATGTACAATACTAAGAAAGGATTTTGGCAATAAACTTGTAGTTGGACTCCCTACAAGTGATGAACAATGGGGGGAGTGTGTGCCTTGTTCTATACTCCTACGCAGGCCTATTGTGACGACAGTAGTGTCCTTATAAATTTTGATAACTCAAGTAGGCGGAAGGTTCCGTACGATCTTGGGGGTATGCATACTAAGGTGATGGATGTGGAACGGAACGAAACCGTATTTACATTTCATCTAATAGACCAAGTTGTCTATTAAGGATTAAGTAGCCCGTATGATTCTAGAAAGATGACGGTGCCCGTTCGATGCCAAATAAATTGTAAAAACGAAATTTAATGTTTTTGTAGTATCATGTTTAGGAATTGTTATTACTCTTCTGTTTATGTTTAGTGTATTATGTTGTTTGTTGATCTGTGATGAACCATTGATATTTCAATGGGGAGCAGATTAGGTATGTTGGTGATGCTGCATGAGTTCGAGCATACGGGGGATACTTTTGATTATAAACTTTTAAATTGTTTTGGTTGAACGTCCTAGAGATTTGTTTATGATTTATGGTTTTAAATAAAAGGGGTCAATAATGATTCCCGAGTTGTATTTAAGTTAGTATTTTATTTCCGCTGCAGTTTAGTTTTCATAATAAAGAGTAAGTTAGTGTTTTAAATTCAATAAGCCTTGCGTTTCACCGCGGCGGTAACATTCCCAAAGTCGACGCAACGTAGCTTAGACGTGTATGAAATTTGGGGGTGTTACACTATGGGTCTGTAAAAACGATTGAGCCCACACAAATCACCGTTCTTCATGCCACTTTCAAACCTATGCATTTATACAATAGATATATGCATTTAATAATGAAATTGTTATTTTAAAATTTTAAAATATAATTACCTATAAGTCACCAAATGAAGTCCGTAAAAGACCCTTAGATCCATCGTAATAACGCTACTATGTATATAATTAATGATTTTTGATATATTATCTATTAAAAAAATAGATAAAATATATATAAACTTAGTTTTTATATAAAAAAAAAACAAAAAGGAAAATAAGTCAAACCAATCTGGATCGAAAAATAACAACTTTAAAAAATTTGGACCAAAGACCGATCTATTTTATATTTCAGACTGATATATTAACACCGCTAATTAGGGCTTCAATTTGCAGATTCGCACTTAGGTGTCTAAAATCTTATAAATGGGGTTGAGTCCAGCTAGATTCACTTGCAAAAAAGAAGAAACAATGCTCATATTTGTACAGAACACCGACCTCCTTTGCGACGTAAATGCGAGTGCAACACCACCAAACATGGCCAAACCTATAGTCCGTACAGGAAAATAGAACGACTCAAACTCCAATGAAGCACGTCATGTGGTATGAGTATCTAAAAACGATAAAGCCCACACAAATCACCATTATTCATGCCACTTTAAAACCTATACAATAGATGTATGCATTTAATAATGAAATAAATGAAATTGTTATTATAGTATTTAAAATGTAATTACCTATAAGTCATTAAATGAATCCGTAAAAGACTCCTAGATCCATCGCAACGACACCATTTTGTGAAAAGAAACTAGTCCTCGCAATGGCAGTCACACGGGAGCTGAATCTCAAACAAAAAAAAGAAGAGTCAACATAAAGACTCGTTTCATTTGAAATAATGAAAAGATGAAATTGGCCCAAATACATTGTTTGGGAGTTAAAAGAAATTAAATTTGAATTTGAGTCAATTCCATGCTATGTTAAGAATTTCAGTTCTGTTTTAAAAGGTTGACGAATTATCCCACAATTTTTGAACTTTCTTCAGATTCATCCAAAATCCAACCTTCATTTCAAAAAATTGAGGAATTATCCCACAATTTTCGAATTTCAATTATCACATTCTTTTCTTCGAATTTAAAGACCAGAGAAGAAGATTTAAGAGAAAATAATTTCGGGCGAATTTAACTTATTTAGTTACACTATTAGAATTTTATAAGATGTTGTAATTTTAAAAGATGAAGAATTTTAAAAGATGTTGTAATAAAATTATTTCACTTTGTGTTTATTTTCACATGTATATTGGATTGCAGTAGAGGAAGTCAGGAAGCTAATTATTAACAATACATTAAATGACACTTAAAATAACCATCTACTATCCTAATAGACATTGGAATAATAATACCAATTAAATCCCTAACCATTGATCTATTGATTGCTTTGGATCGGCTAGACTCTCATAAAAATGTACAATCTAAACCATGATTTTTATTGTGAGCAGCTATGGTCTATGGCATAATTTGTTTTTGCTTAAATTTATCTTTGTCACTTGCTCCTCTTGTCACCTAACTCATACTAAACCCTTGATATCCATTAAAGACTACTAAGTACTAACACTATTTGCTTGTTAGAAATTGCTCACCTAAATTGTGAAGGACAATACATGGATGATGTTAACAATCTAAAAACATTTTTATCTGGCTACTTTATTGAAAATTGACAAGACGTGTGAAGACATGTGAAGAATACGTCTACACCATACGTGTAATGGATATGTCTCTTCCAATTTCCAATAAATAAATAATTGTTTTCCGTGATGTTGGGACTTTGTCTTCGTCATGGCCTTATGGGAATCACTTGACAACTTAAGGTGGTGAATCATAGTAGAGATGATAGTGTCCGTTGGTGGTTGTGGAGGCAGTGATATGTGTATGATGGTGGTGGTGAATGTTTGTGGTGGAGGAGAGAGAGTGACATAAAGGGGAAGTGAGAAAACATGGGAAATTCAAGTAAAAAGTAGGACGAGATAAACCAACGCGAGAAATACATTATTTCGGTAGAGATTCACATAATTGGGAGAATGAAGTACGAGAAAAAAAAAGAACTAATTCAAGATCTTCATTCCTGTAAAATTGTAAATACATAAAACTCTCCAACAAGAAGAGACTTAGGCCTTATTTGACAATTAACTGATAGCTGTTAGATGATTGTATAATGATGTTTAGGAAATACTCCATCCTACTTTTATTAGTTTACCCACTTCTCTATGCATATAATTTTAGGAGGACTAGGTATGTCACGTACGTGGGTCATAAAAAGAAAGAGAAAATATTAATTTGTTGACTTATTGTATTGAATTTAATATTGTGGGTCAATAGAAGTAGAGTATATAGTACTCCGTCCGTCGCATGTTATAGTGCCCGATTCATTTTTGCACAGGTATTAAGGTCACTAGAATCTAAGAGGAAGGTAAAGTGTGTTTATGTATTGGAAATAAATTTTATGGGGAAAAAGTTGATTTTAGGAGAGAGATTGACAATAAGTGGTGAAAAAGCATTAAATACATGACTAATTCAACCATTGAGTTGAATAAACAAAGCAAAAAACTATTTCCAAGAAGCAAATATATAATGGTGGCATAATTTTTCTAGAAAAATTATGAAAATATGTATAATAAAAAAAAAGGAAACAAGAATTACATTTTGGGACACTCTAAAAGGAAAGAAGCACTATAATATGGGACGGAGGGAGTATAATAAATAATTCGGTTTTTTCACCAAATACCCCCGACAAATCAAAAAATTCACCATATACCCTCAATGTTTCAGATATTCACCATATACCCCTGAGTTTTCGAAAACGTTCACCAAATGCCCTTTTACTAACGACAATTAACTCACTGTTAGCTTTACTTACGATAGTCATTATTAACCCCTAACCCTAAAATTTACACCCTAATCTAAACCCAAACCCTAAAATCTAAACCCTAACCCACCCCTCCATTAGCCCCCCACCCCCTCCCATCCACCACCGCAGCCCAACCCAACCCACCCCACCCCCACTCCCCACCCCCTTCCCTCGACCACCGCAGCCCACCCCCACCCCTCCCTCGCGATTTCCCTAGCCTCCCCCCCCTCCCCTCGATTTCTCTCTCCCCGCGATTTCCCCAGCCTCAAATTCTTTCTCTCTAACCTCAAACATCCATTTTTTAATATTTTCAGCTTCAATTTTGGCTTAAAACTTGAAGATTCTTTCAGATCTAGGCTAGAAAAGTCTTTATTTACACTTGGTTGCAAATTTTGGGTGGTTTTTGCACACTTTTGAGCGGTTTTGTGAGGTTTGGAGGCTCGAAATTTTCGAACCATTTTTGTGCCTTTCCCATTGGAAACGCCAAGTGTGAGAGAGAGGAGAGGGTGTAGGGGAGAGTGCGGCGGAGGAGAGAGGGGGGGGGCCGCGGCGGTGGAGGGGAGGGGGGGGTGGAGGGGGGGGTTGGGGTGGGGTGGGGGGGGAGGGGGAGGGGAGGGGAGGAAATGGATTAGGGTTTTGATTTTAGGGTTAGGGTTTAGATTAAATTTTAGGGATTAGGGTTTAGATTATGGTTATGGTAAGGGGTTAAAATTAGGGGTTAGGGGTTAATAATGGCAATATTGTAAATAACGTTAACGGCAAGTTAACGTCTGTTAGAAAAAGGGCGTTTGGTGCACATTTTCGGAAATTTAGGGGTATATGGTAAATTTTTTGATTTGTCGGGGGTATTTGGTGAAAAACCGTAATAATTGGTGGGAACATTTAAAAAACAGAAAAAGGGTAAACTATAAGGGACAACCCAATAAGGAAAGTAAGTAAACTACTAAAAACCAGAGATAGTAGTTGATAGCTGATTGCTACTTATCGTATAAAATGATCAATAAATACATGTGTATAATTCATTATTGTACTTTTTATTGTTTATAAATGTAATTTTCAAGAAATTTAGGACATAAATGTAATTTAGTGCACTCATTTGAAACCTCTAATATCAAAAGCTGCTCCCGCAACTATTTTGAAAAGGCCTTTTTCGGTCAATCAACTATTCTGAACATCTCTTTACCGAACACCCAAATTAGAGGTTTAACTAGTCAAATCCTCTAAGGGCCTGTTTGGGAATCATCATTTCATTTGAAATGATGGAATTGTAATTTGTACCAATACACTTGTTTGGGTACTCAATGGAATTGGATATGGAATTGGGCCAATTCCAACACAAGTTAAAAACACATAATATAAATCCCACGTCCTCACCTTGTTATTTCATTTTAAATTCTCTCCCATTTTATTTTCTCTCTCCTCTAAGTTCCCCATTATTCCCCTCCCTCCCCCTCCGTCGGCGACCCCATCCCACGCCCAAATTGAAACCTAATTTCCATGTTTCCCAAACGAGTTTGAGGAATTGGGTTCGGAATTAGATCTAATTCCCATGTTTCCCAAACGAGTTTGAGGAATTGGAATCGGAATTCAAATGCATGATTTCAATTTCTAGTATTGGTATACTAAACTTGAAATGAAGTTTGGGTTCCCAAACGCTACCTAATATTAGTTCAAACCTACAAATTTTTTCCAAACTTGTTTTTACCAAACCGGGTCTTAATAACTCATTAATTAATAACATAACAGGCTAGTTATCAATAATTCAAGACTTCATCCAAATATTTGTATCTCGTCTATATCACTACGCGCAACTCCTATATTGGAAGAAGAAGGTTGAGAGACGGAAATTTAATTTTGATTATTATGAAACAATTTTAAGAATTTTCCTTATACGTGGTTTAATGTCTCATCCGTAATCCCCCTTAACACTTAACAGTTGAAACTTGAAACAAAGGCCCGAAATAATAAAGAGAAGATAAAAAGAACACTCGAACCCTAACCCTCGATTACAATTCACAACTCTCTCTATATTTATCCAAAATCCAGCCTTTCTTTCGAAAATTGACGAATTATACCACAATTTTCGAATTTCCATTATCAAATTCACTTTCTCCGAATTTAAAGACTAGAGGAGAAGAGTTAGAGAAAAGAATTTCGGGCGAATTTAACTTGACGTCGCCGGAAATCTTGATCTTCCAGAATCTTGAAGGTTTGTTTAGTAGTAATTTTAATTTAAGTTTTAATATTGAAAATTGGTAGCTTAAACGTATTTATTTGAGTAGGAATGCAGATTGTATGTTTAATTTTTTCTTTGTCGAACTCAAAAAATTTAAGATTTTGATATGAATCTGTTTTGTTTGTAGTAATCATCATATTAGAGTTGTTAGTAAAGCTTTTCAGATTCTGTAAGAAAAATGAAAGCGCAATTTGAGTTTTTTTTTTGTCATTTCATTTCTGAGCTTGCCTGCAAAATTCATGGTTTAATTAGCTGAGTTTAGAACATAGTAGTATCATCAATTTTCTTTGTTAGATACGGAAGTTATTGGTACGATCGTCTAGTCGTCGTACTTTAGACAGTATAGATATCTTAATCTTATGGCTTACTTTGATTCAACAGTGAGTGAATGGGGAGCAAAGGTCGAATACCACCTCATCATATGAGGCACCCACTTCATGGCCCAGGTTTGTTGCATCCGGAGCCATTTGGAGGGGGGATGCGCCCGCCACATGGGGGTTTTCCTCCTGTTGACATGTTGCCTCCACCGGAGATTATGGAGCAGAAGCTTGCGACTCAACATGTGGAGATGGAGCGGCTGGCGACGGAGAACCAAAGACTTGCTGCCACTCATGGGTCATTGAGACAACAGCTTGCCGCTGCACAGCAGGAACTCCAGATGTTAGATTCACAAATTCGAACTTCAAAGTCAGAGAGAGAGCAACAAATGAGGGGTCTTATGGAAAGAATTTCCAAGATGGAAGCTGATTTGCAGGCAGCGGATCGCCTTAAAGTGGAACTGCAACAGGCAAGGACAGAGGCGCAGAGCTTGGTTGAAGTGAGGCAAGAGCTTATTTCCAAAGTGCAGCAACTAAATATTGAGCTTCAGAGGGCCCATGTAGACGTGCAGCAAATACCTACGATGATGTCCGAACTCAATCACCTCAGACAAGAGTTTCATCAGTACAAGTATTGTTCCTATCAACACTCAATTCTCTTGGATGGATTAGGATCTAATCTGATTTTCTGATCTGTTGACAGCTGTGATTATGCTTTATAAGCTTTGTCAAGACTCCTTCCTTGTTCTTGTTGGGACTACATTTCGAATGCTCACTGACATGCTGAGATTGAAATCTTGCAGGGCCACTTATGAACATGAAAGGAAGGTTTACCGTGACCATCTTGAATCGCTTCAAGGAATGGATAAGGAGTATAGGAGCATGGCTGATGAGGTGACGAAACTACGTGCCGAGCTGAGTAATACTGCAAATGTTGATAAAAGACCTGGTAATTTATGTGATGTGGAAATTCTGTCCTTGCTTTGAGGTGGTTTATTCGTTCTCATTATGTCTAAGTTGTTACATATATCTCTATGCTGATGCAGCTTATGGTAATGCTGCTGGATATGGTGATGTAGATGCCTCTGCTCACAATCCTTCAGTGCAAAATTCTTATGAAGATGGCTATGGAGTGCCGCAGGTATAAGTCTTTCACTATCTTAAATATCCCACAAAGGAGATGTACCAACAACATTTGAACCTTAGTTTTAAAAGGTGCAAGGCGTTGGCGCACGCATCTCGTAGGCGAGGTGCACCTTTGGTGCCAAAATCCTTGATAATCAATCATAGAACATATTATGTACTCAAAAGAATATAACAATTAAAAAATATATAAGTTATTGTATTTATAAAAAAAAGCTACTGTCCATACTTAAGATTCGCTAATTTAAATTTTATGATTGTCTATGTATAATATACCAATAAAATTAAGGTACTTGTTTAGAAAAACAACAACCTAGCCATAGGCTAAGAAAAACAGAAGCTGTGATTTAAAAAAAAGAAAGCATAACAGAAGAAGGAAAGGAGAGGATAAGGAAAAATAACAAGAAAGGTGTACCAAGGCGCGCGCCTCTTAGCGCCTATTGTAGGTTGCCTTGCCTCACTCATGGGATGTGTTTTGATCGTCGCCTAGATCCGCCTGATGCCTAGGCCTTGGATGCACTTTTTATGACTAAGATTGGAACCCCTCAAATCAGTTGAGATTTTTTAAGCAAGTGATATTATGCTTGAGTTTGTGTGAAAATTGTTGTGTATCAAATATCGATATGCCCCTCTTCCATCACCCCCATTATAGTTTTATTTGCATATAGTTTGACTTTGTTTGAATGTCCCTGGTGGTGTATTCAATTGCTTCCTCTTTCCCTTGCCGTATCCCCTATGAGGAAGCTCTTGATTGGTTTGTTCAAGTGTAGGCTTGAAAGACTTTCTTCCGTGATGAAAGCATGACCATATAAATAGAGTTCAAGGAAGTCTTTAAGGGGCCAAATATTTTGAACTTGCATTTTTTATTTTTGACCTGTACTGTACTGTCTGATACTTTAAAGGAAACATCCACTTTGCATCTTGTATGGGAGGAGGATGGTGGGTAGATACTCATATCTTGGACCCCCTCACTGGATTTTTCTGCAGAGATTTATGTGAAATTGTCATGATCTAGGGGAAGATCTGGGTGCCAGAAATATGCTTCTGACAAAGAATGCATAACGACCAACAAGTGGTGTTGGGATGCAGTGATGCACCCTTGGTCGCTTTTTGTTGACCCGGGGGCGGAGGGTGGGGGGTGGGGAGAGGGAGATCCAAAAGGAAAGCTAGCGAGAAAAATCTCTAAGTTAGTTTAATGAAATTACTACAACTGGAATCCTTTCTTGGCGGCAACAACTTCATTGTTGGTTTCCACAATTTTCATTTAGTTTTCTAGAATGAAAAGGAGGAGGTCAGAATTGGGAGGAGGGGAGAGAGAAAGGGATAATTGATGAGAGAGGTGGGTACATCTTTTTAGGTTTTGTGTGGTTTGGGAAATAAAGGTGGGCTTTTAAAGATAATGAACCAAGAGTATGTGTAGGTGGATAATATAGGGCCAGTTGCTAATAACCTGTGTTTGCAATGGCCTTTGATTTTCCTTGTTGCAATTGCACATTTCGTGATGGCCCATTGTTAGGCCCATTGCGAATAGGGCGTTATGCAGAGCACTTTTTCGCTAGTTAAACTTTTTTGCCTTGTGTACTCATTGTGACTACTACAGGTTTAATTGTGATTTTCTCAGAAGTACATTTTCTTTTCCTTCCCTTCCCTCTCCTTGGTTCGTTTGACGACCGTTTTATCTTCTCTCGCCTTAGTGGGGACTACTACACCCTTTTTGTCTAAATAATTTATTCTATTTTTTTTTTTGAAAATCTTCTCTTCTTATACCATTCTACGAGGGGCTAAGGCTACTTAGGTCTTGATTTTGCTGAATCTCATGTGTGGTGTGATTCATTGTCCTTGATTATATTGATCTTTGCAGGCGATAATCTTCTGAAACAATCTAGGTTTATGGTCTATGTATAATATGCTGTCTGCTTCTTGCTTTAGTTGATTAAGATGCATTTTCCGATGTAGTCAGATTAGATTTAACTTGTCCTCTTTACTCGCGTATTGTTTGAATATATGCTCCTTTTCTTATATTGAAATATGAGTTGCTGCTTATGTTCCAATATAAATTATTTGCTCATCTGGGTGGTTGAGGTTATTGTCTTTTGGTTTTGGTGACAGGCACAGCACACATTTCCGACTAGTGGTGTAGCTGCTTCTGCCTCTGCTGCTGCTGCAGGCGGGGGTGTGGTAGCCAGCAGTGGTGGTACACCAACTTATGCTGCTCCTCAAACTGGGGCAGCCTATGCAAGAGTAGGCTATGATGCATCAAGGAACCCTGGTTATGAAGCACAACGGGGTCCAACCTATGACTCGCAGGGTGGTCAAGTCTACAATGCTCAGAGAGCACCAGGTTATGATGCGTATAGAGGAGTTAATTATGACATGCAAAGGCCTCCTTATGATCCGCAAAGAGCAGGCTATGATATGTCTCGGGCCAATACATATGATGCACTTTCTAGGGGTGCAGCAGCTCCTCCTCCTCCTCCTCCAACTCAGGGTCAAGCACCTGTGAACAACATGCCTTATGGTTCCGCAGCGCCACCTCCTGGTGGTCGGACTGCAACAGGACACGAAACACAGCCTCGAGGTGGCAACACTGCTCGTAGGTAAGAGATATCACCAGAAGGTCTTTCGGATTTCCTTTCACTATAAATGTCTTGATCCAATGAAGATTTTACTGGTATGGTTTTGAACAACTAGGGTTAGTTGGTTTCACCATTTGAATGGGTCAATGCAGAAAATTTTGAGTGGAAAAAAAGAGACTTGAACAGCAGAGAAGGTAGACATTTAATAGGCAGCAAATCTTGTGAAATTATCCTTTTGTGGAATCACTGGATCTTTGTTTGGCATTGGACCTTTGTAAGATCATTTATTTGCCAAAAATGTGGTGCAGCGCTGTTGCTCACTTTTTACTCTCCTGACCCTTTGCTACTAATATATGTTGTTTGGATCAATTTCTAATGCGAATAACCTATGCATTTTGGGGAGATAAACAATTATGTCCACCCATGTCTTTGTTAGACCATTGCATTCAAATGCCTCTAGTACTTTTTAACTTTGTAAAACCCTTGTGTCTCTAATAATGAGTTATGATGTATGCTTTCTGTGCTATATTTGCGTCTCGGACAAAAAATGAGTTATAGTGTAATACTTCTTCGGCCGGGAATTAATTGTTGCATATACTACATAAGGATTATAGAATAACTTGTTGAGTTCCCAAGTATACTGATAAAGAGCAATCCAACGGGCTTATACAGTTCAAGAGATGGGAAAAGCTACAAAGTCGTGACAATAACGGAAGCACCCTTCGTTGATGAAAATATGAAACGAATATATGGATCTCATGACAAATATATATCACTAAGAATAAGTGTTACGTAAAGCTCACATGGATCTCAAGACAAACATATATAATTGAGGATATAGTGCCACTGGTTAATCAATAGGCAAGACTCAAAAGTACTACTGTAAAGATAAAGATTGCATACTTCTACTTCTAGTAGGAAACTCTGCATTTGGTACTAGACCAAGCCTTGCTTTGTAAATTGAAAGATACTATGCCGATGATGGGGTATTTATAAGAATGAGTATAAAAATAGAGATTGTATTCACGATTACTGTTGTGGATCATGACCCTTGGCGACTCTTTATTCCTTCATTCTTTTTCAAAGATTTACTGTCAAAAGTACTCGCTGCAGCCAAATATACTCAAGTGTCTAGAAGGTGATTAAGATCTATCTTGAAATAGCTATAGCCTATAAGGAACCTTAATGGTAAAAGAATAGATACTTTATTGAGAGTTTGAGACATATCAAGGTATGTCAGAGTTGCTTGGCATAAGGTACATATGGGACACAATGCACACCACATAAATAATATTGGCTGTAAAGCGTAAAAGTTTATTCATATATAGAAATATCTTGAAATGCTGCATACATTTAGACCGTCCTGAATAATACATGCGGTGTGATTTATAGAGAAATTGGGGGAGCATAAAACACTACAAATAAAAACGAAGCCAGGAGTACAGAGTACATAAGTAAGTGATAGTGTGATACAACTGCTTAAAAGTCGAGGACATTATAAGATAATAGAGTTTCTCAGTCTGTTAAAAATAATACTTATGCTGTAACAAGTAGATTGATTTTGAAGAATACAAGCTGATGAAATATCAGCTTTGATTCTATATTTCGATATAAAAGTTCAACATCTATGATCCAATCCATCTGAAGTGTGTCAACTCTAATTATCTGGGCTTCATTAAGCAGAACTTCTGGAATATTGCCTTCGCCTGTCCGGTCTGAGTCCCTTAAGTACATTTTATCACAGAGAAAATTCTGCAAAAAGATTGACCAAAAAAATTAAACAGAGGAAAAGATCAGGAAGTACAAATGGATAGAGACTACGGTCCTATAACGATGGAGAAATAAGTGCAGAAGCTCTAAGTACGAATAGAGAGAGTGTGCAAAAGGTCTAAAGTTTCAAGTAAGATTTCCCCTAATGCTTCACATTAACTTCATTAACCAATATAAGTATCTGATCCAATGGCATTATTCTATTATCTCAGTTTGTAACAAATTGTCATTTCAATCATCAATTCATGACAATCCAGATCACTTACATCTTTTGGGCTATCATACATGTTTGATCATGAAAAACAGCTTATGTTCAGTTAGCACACCTGCTGTTTTCATGACAATGGAAGTCGAAAAGGCAGAAATGCTGAACCTACTTCATTCCACTGAGATAACGAAAAACAACAGAATCTAGAGGAGAATGTACATGGTTGATGGTTGCTTTAGAGTTTAGATAAAAATGACCGGCAACGATAATGAAGATGCTTATGTAATGCTAAGGATTAACCAAGATATTCCTGTTTTTGTGGAAGATCCTTGAAAATAAAGAGAACACATATCGATATAGATTTAATACCATTAAAAAAAATTCATTATAATCACTGAAATCATTAATTTTCAATAAGAACTTCTATCACAGTTAGATGGCACCGCAGAATTATGTATCATAATCTCTACCATGTTACGAACTTTCTATGATAATAGTGAACAAGGTTGCTGAAGTTAGTGGTGCATAAGATCAAGATAATGGAGGTCCACAACAAATTTACAGCAACGATAACTACAGTAAAAGATTAACAGGAAATAATATT
Source organism: Beta lomatogona (assembly GCA_947646795.1). Lineage (NCBI taxonomy): Eukaryota > Viridiplantae > Streptophyta > Magnoliopsida > Caryophyllales > Amaranthaceae > Beta > Beta lomatogona. Next base: position 2,480,223 of record CANSNZ010001486.1, read on the forward strand.
GTTATGATCTAACTGCGGAACTTTTTTAAAGGTATTGATTTGTGTCCGAGAGTAGAGAATCTTATAGGCTTATAGGCTATAGCTTGGATAAGTACCTGAGTGAAGACATGATGGGATTTGCCAGTCTAGCCAATCTATTTGTGAATGTGTATGAATGCATATACATCTAAGAAAAGAGTGTAATTTTCTATAGGGGAAATATTTACACCTTGTTGATTGTGATAGATGAGGTTGATCAGTGTTTGCCTTTCCGAAATTTTCTTCCCTGCCACCCGTCCGCATGTTATAAACATTATTTTCTTTCCTCCTTCCTCCATACATTATTGCTTTAGCTTTCATCCTACCCACTGGAAATGGGAAGGGGGAGCAGTAAGGCGACCTTTTATGCATAGTAAAAGGTTGCAAGAAAAGAAGGCATACTTGGTACGGGGAATGTGCTGAATAAGGGGCCAATATTTTCCATCAGGCGGCTGACATCCTTTCTTCAGATTATGTGAACATTTAACAACCTTAAGTATCTGTAAAGAGTAAGTCTCCCGAATGAATCTGGAAACGACTCCAGTTCTGGGCATTCACTAACATAGAGCTCACGAAGTTGGGAGAGGTCACCAATGTACTCCGGTAGCACTGTCAAATTAGGGAGATGCCTAAATTCTAAGCTCTGAAGCGTCGTTAGGCAAACAATTCTTCGTGGAAACATCTCCAGTTTCGAGTTGCCAGATAATCTAAGGAACGGAGGCTCCTCAAGCTTTGCCAAGCCCCGGTGTTTTTCCCTTTTCTTCCTCATCTATCATATGATCATCATCCCACAAATCTAGCTCTGCACACGATCCTATTACCAATATCTCAAGGACAGACAGATGCTGCAGTCCCTCAGATATGCTTCTCAATCTGAAACATTCGCATATATGAAGTTCTCGAATGGAATTTGGATATTCAAACATCAAACTCTCGAGCTCAAACATCTGGCTAATTTACAGTTGCTTAAATGATGGGGATCCCTGATCAAGTGGATTCATAAGGAAATTCAGCAAATTTTCATTCATATGCCAGACCACCAATGACTCCAGCCTTGGAGCTACAGGCATTGACATCAACTTCGGGCAACCCTCCATTTTGAGTTGAGAAAGACGGGGGAAGAATCGATTCTGTAGATGTGGCTGTGACTGCTGGTATTCACTTGACCACCCCTTTAGTTCTGGCATACTCTTCAACTTCAAAGACTCCAAGGCTGGGAAGTAGCAGCTGTATGTTGTGGAAGAGACTTCATCACAGTCAACATAGCAGCCCATGTTATCATCATACTCTATATACTCCAATACATCAAAAAATTCAAGATTGAGATGAGGCCAGTTACTAACCCGGCAATTTCTACTCTCCATTACTCACTCTAACAACTTTACATATATCAATCCCATCCTCCGCGGAAGCCTCTCTCCTCTGAAACCAGTAACAGATAATTTTTTGAGAGTTTGGAGGCAATTGCAAACAATGCAACAACTTTTCAACTTCACCTGAAGCAAAAGGAGAATTAGCTCCTTCATCCTCCTTAAAACACAAAGATATCGAACGAAGTAAGATGTTGATTGCCTTTTAAATTCACTCTTCTTGCTTCTGACATTGCTTCTCTACGCCATCGCTGACAGTCTATACCATTATTCTTCCCTACTACAAACCTATTCAACTCTCTGAGAGACTTCATTTTCCCCAAAACCTAATGGCATGTCCACCAATCGACATTCAGAAAGTCCTAAGCACCTGAGGTTTGTCAATTGAGTAAACCCTCTTGGCAACTCTCTAAGATATGAGCAACCACTCAGCTCTAGTATTTGGAGGTTTGATGAACTCGAAAATGCATCAGGAAGGCATTTTTGATGGAATTTCCTTTAAGATCAAGAAATCTTAAATGCCTGAACTCCCCAACCCAATTTGGGAGAACATCAATACTACAGTTTCTCAACTCCAAGGCATGCAAGCATCGGAATCCAATATTCTTTTTCCCAAATCCTTTTCCAAATATTACAGGAAGCTCTACTTTTATTAGCAATGATTGCATTTTCCTTGCAGCAAGAAGTGATGATGTAGACTTACGAAATTCTTTTAACTCTTTGTTGGTCAAATAAAGAGTTGTATGCATGACTTCATCGGTACACTGGACTCGATCCCTATTATCAACTACAATGCACTCACCACCAGCTATGTGGCGGGCTAAGTCGCACATTAATTCATGCATTTTGTAGCGTTTGACATCATATATAGCTAGCGCAATCTCATTTTGATCTTCCTCATGGTACTCAAAAAAGTTCCTCCTTAGTAACTCATGAAAATACTGATCTCCAACATCCTCAAGGCTCAAACCCTCCTTTGATGGCTCCAAATACCCTTGAGCCATCCACAACTTAATTAATTCACTCTTTAGAAAGTTGTAGTCTTCTGGGAACAACGAACAATATGCAAAACATTGCTTAATGCTGCTGGTAGGCAGTTGTAGCTAACCCCAGAACAGGCATAATATCGTTGTTCTCTGTCATGTTTGCCTTTGATAGCTGAACATCTTTAAACAGCTGCCACTCCTTATCACTTTCTTTTGAGTAGAGGAGATTACCGATAACCCTGATAGCAAGGGGAACGTTTCCACATCTTTTGACTATTTCTTTTCCTATGAGAGTAAAATTTGGATTAACACTCTTCTCTTGTCCAGGTCTGAATGCTAAACATTTGAAAAGTTCCCAGGATTCATAATCTGTTAAAACTCCTAATCTGTAAGCTTTTGGAATCGTGCCAACAACTTTTGCAACCACATCAGAGTTAGTAGTTACAATTACTTTACCTCCATGTTGGCCACATTACAGCAAGCTGTTGACATCAAGCCATCTATCACGACTATCATCGATTCATTCCCATATGTCATCTAAGACAAGCAGATATCTCTTATGTTTAATGGACTCTTGAATGCCTAATTTGATTTCTTCCACTAAGAGGTCATGATTATTTTGACCAGTGAAAGACTTTAAATTTTTTCCGATCATTTCTTTCACATTTTCTACCTCTGGTACACAAGCCCATCGAACAAGATCAAAGTGTTTCTTGGCTTTATCATAATTGAAAACCAATTGAGCAAGAGTACTTTTCCAAAATGACTGAAATACCTCCCTCTAAACAACTGGGATCATTTAAAAGCAACTCAATGATCCTATTTTTATCATTTTCTCTGCCAATAACAGTGTCAACCTTAACAAAAGAAGATGTTTCTCTTTTCTTCATCACACTGCTGATTAATGTTTGTGGTTCATCCCTATGATCATACACCCTCAGATTCAATACATCCATATCTGACTTAATGTTATCAAATTCCTCCAATCCTCCCTAATAGACTTGATTTCACGAGCCATTTTCATGTTAACATAGAGAGGGCTTGACTTTGAGAATAAGACGCGTACCTGCTTGACCAGCTTGTTTCCTTCCACTTGCTGATTCTGCTGTCCAATAGTTAGGACTTCATCAAACAAGTCCTCAGCTTGGTAGAGCACCTGTTTCAGCCTCCACAGCCAGTAGCCACTCTTTTATGGCATCACTGCCCTCCTCTTCACCGCGGTTCTCAGCATCAAGAACTCGGGCTTTGATCAGCCTTATGGAATTCCCAAGTTTCTTCAAATCACCTCTTGCACCCCAATAAGATGAAATTTCTTGAAAACCACGTTCCCCTAAGGATTCTAATATTTTCTCTGCAATGCTAAACACAACTCCGTCTGCCTTTTTTCTTGTGTCTTTTATCTCTTTTTCTGTTTCTTCCAGCTATTATTGCCTCCCTCTTGAATTTGTGTTTGTTAGAACGTACATTAGAACGTTGTGAGGTGAACCAATATATGGCACTTGTAGTTTGCATGTTTTATTCTTCTTTTTGTGTAATCATTATCAATTATTACTCCACTGCACAGAGGGTCTCTTAGATTCTCTTATCTTTGCTTTTTATTCTTTTGGTTTGGTAATCACAATCATGTAAAGTACGTAAATTTAGCAATAATCTCTCGCAGATGCTTTTGTTATTAACTTATTATCATGCTATCATTTAAAGTTTTTTTGACTTGTTGCAAACCAAGTTCAAATAAAGTGATAGATACTCTAGATTTCTTTTTAGGCTCTAAGAAACGGAATCAAATACCTACTCCCTTCCTTCTTCTTTGGTTCAATGCTTTCTCAATCCATTACCGTTACTTTGTGGTAATGGACACTCCTAGTTTATTGCCCTCCCTTCCCTTTCAAGTAGCAAAATTCATTTGTTGTTGGTAATAGTTACCATTTTCTTTTCATTCCTAGGCGTGAACCAATCATTCTATAGAGATAACAAGTTTTGTTACCATTCCACTCCTCTATTGATTTTATTCTCTTTCCATTTCAAGACTTGAAAAATGCTCTTAAAAAATGTAATGCTTTTATCTCTTCTCGGCAGCAGGGAGAAGGGGTGGCCAGTTGGGTAAGCAAATTAGAGTGATTCAATTAATGTGACTAGGTGGTTGGTCAGATGTCGTCGGATCAAAGGTTTCATCTGACAAAAGAAGTTTGAGATAAGGCTCTATTTTGCCAAATTCTTTTTAAAAGATTGTTATTGATGAAAACCGACATTTAAAAGGTTTGTTTCTAACAAATTTCCATTAATTGATTAATGAACTAAATTAGCCTACTAATGAAATATGGGAATGACAACTTTGGAATCCGAAGGCCTCATAACTATGAAGTAAACAACTTCCAACACATAAAACGCATGCTTTAGGGGTCAAGGTAAAATCGCGCAGTTCCCAATAAAACAAAATAAAAATAAGAAAGCATATATGTTGAGCTCTATTTCTATTATGCATCAGGTGCAACCAGATATTGGCTTAGCTAATGCACATATCAATATACTATCGTTGGAACTTCGAACCTTAAGTTTCTAATATAAGAAAAAAGTGTTGCAATATTTAAAGAGCGAACCAATTTTAATAGTAAAGTATAATAGATATAGTCATATAGATAGCAACAATCACTTTTATCAGGTCCAGTGGACATTGCAACACTAATCTCCAACAGGCAGTCTTGGGCTTGTACATTTCGATGAGTACAATTATGTTCTCTTGTTCCGCTTCAATTTGTCAAGCAAACACAAATATAAACTGGCTATTACGTCTACTTAACTTGAAAGAAGAGGAACTATCTGGGAACTTATGATGAGTGCAGATCAATAGAATCAAGCAGAAACAGATGAGAGCTTAGCTACGGAAGAGTACTCGACGATCTCTGCAGCCTATGCAAGTCCAAGGAAACAACGGAGGGTCAAGGCAGTAAGAATGTATGCAGCTACTATGGCACATCCGACACTCAATTAGCATATCTGCAGGATCTCGGCTCTGACAATGACAACAGACTGGCTGGGGTGTTATCTGCAATACAAAATACCAAATTCATTAAGATAGCACAGCGATGTACTCTGTACCCTGATAGTTTAAACTAATTTGGGATGGAGAGAGTTATTAATGAGCAAAGGAATCACCTCAGCGTCAAAAAAACCTGTTCTACCCTCTGGAACAAAGATGATGTTTTCTGATGATGACGCAAATGGAATGGTCTGCGAGTAAATTTTCTGGTCCAGGCAGGCTGCAGCTTCGATTCTTGTAAAACTGGCAAAAGCAGCCTTGCATAAAGGGCATGTCGGTTCCTTCCTGTTTGAACTCTGTATAGCAGATACGTGACTAGTTAGAGAAGTGCATATTCAGCATACATCATAGCAATCAATGAGATACAATTTAAATCGTTGCACAGATACAAGCCAAACTAGAGCAGCAATTAACCTATTTGAACTCTGTATAGCAGATACGTGACTAGTTAGAGAAGTGCATATTCAGCATACATCATAGCAATCAATGAGATACAATTTAAATCGTTGCACAGATACAAGCCAAACTAGAGCAGCAATTAACCTATTTCCAGTCAGTGATCATGGAACAATTATAATGTGAAGTATTGTGAAATATAAAAGTTCATCTTTCATTGAATGACATGGTGATATTATCGGCGTTGTGCTGATTCTACATCCTCAAATCAGATGCCATGGGATGGCATTATAGATTGTCATATGGTACCCCCTTAAAACAGATAAAAGAGTATTTTCTGTAGCTCATTTTGACTTGCACACGATTACAAACTGTTAATATTATGTAAAATGGGTGAAGAACATAAATCTCAGGAAGGACATCCATTATCCACAGTTCATAAACTAAAGGCAAATTACAGAAAAGCCTACCATGTGATCAGCCCAATTCTGGATGCATGGAAAACAGAAGCGATGTCCACATGGCAAAACACCTCTTACTGAGCTGTATTCTGTCCAGCATATAACACATGATAGCTCTATTGAAGCATCAGCTGTTGACCGATCTCTTCTAAGTTTATCCATGTTTGAATTGGAAACATCAGGACTAATCTCTTCCACATTTCTCCCCTTGGCATTCAGTGCATCGTCATGTGAGCTTGTGTCTAAAAGAGGAGCTAAAGCATTCATAGGGCAAACTTCATCTCTGCTTTGGCCATGTACAGTAGAAATGGTATCAAGCCTTCCACTAATGCTTGCTTCAATCTCAGTGCTCAAGTCATTAGAATCATATGATAGGCTTAAAGCAACGCTGAGCTCAGAGTCATCTGCTTGTGTTCTGATTTGTCGTTCAGCATCAATAGTAGCTATATCAGTGATATTTGGTTCAGCATTCTTTTTTACAAGTCGCCGACTTCTACGAGAAGATTCGGGAACATCTGACCACACGCCTGTAACATTATCACTTCTCTGCTTGGTTGAGCATTTGCGCGAGTAATTCGATACTCCACACTGAAAGTTTAAAGACAAAAAGAAGGGTCAGAGTCTTCAGTCTATTAATAGTAGTTTGCTGTTATATGATATCAGTTGATTCTGAAGATTCATGACTACAAAAGCTGGCGAGACTTAAGCTTTGATTAATATTTAGATGAGGTCATATTATAATTGAAATGAAACTTCAAGGCTTCAAGCTCCACATGATATATTCACCTGAAGTCCATCAACTGTAGGTTTCTGGGTCTCATGATTGACCATTCTGGTACCTGCCTTTACTCGTCTATCTTCTAGAGTCTCCTTGGCCAATTTTCTTTTAGATCTTTGTTGAGAAGATTTTCTGCTTCTTGGTTTCAGAACCAAATTCTGGAGCGTATCACAAAACAAAACGAAACAGAAAAAAATGAACACTTCAGTTTATCTTCTAAAGCCTCCTTAACCAAATTCTTACCAATGCCCCTAGACTTCAATCCCCAATACTTCAGTCTTCACATTAGAGTTGGCTAAAAATAAAATGAACACTGTTCAATGGCTCTTTTTTATTACCTCATCTAACAACGGATCATCACCCCAGTCGTCATTTTCGATTTCATCAGAATCAACAGCTATCACATCGTTGAGGTAATCATGTATGCTTGGTCTGTTCGTAAGCCACTTATTCTCAGATAGGATGCTCGCAGTTTCTTTGCCAGCTGAGTGGTCAGGGATATTGAAACCTACTTCTTGTCCACTGCAAAAGGCAAAGCAACGAACTTCTTGACACTGTTGTCATGGTGGCACTAAATTATATGAATGGCAAAGCTAATATAATCAAATGGTAGCTTTGTCAAACAAATCACAAGCAAAGATAAGAACGATGGTGTTTCATGAACTTTATACAGAAAAATTATAGAAAAAATTAATTCACTTTCTTCATCTATACATGGTTCACTTATGATGACCGAGGATCTCCTCGATTTCTCACTTATTCCAAGTTGAATCGTCAGATTAATCTAGGCACCAACTAATAACTTAATAATGCTCCGCTTCTAGAGTAGCCAAAGTAAGACACGTAATATACTTTGCCTCGACATCCTAAACAACATGAACCAATAAAGACACAAGTTTTTTCTTACCTTAGCAGTGTATAAGGAGCCTCTGGAATACGCTTCCCTTCATTAATGCAGTCTTCAAGCCACTGATGATTGACAATTTTAGTTCCAAACTTCTTCGCAAGTTCATATTTTTCCCCTTTAAATTTCCAACAGATCTGTCCAATAGCATAATTTACTATTATTGTCATATGATGAGAATATAATAAACTAAAAGAAGCTCAGGAGTTAAATAAACCATAGAAGCTATGAAATCGTATACAATATGTATCAGTAGAAACACAGTTCTGTCCATATGAGCAAGTGATAGTTTTTTTTTTTTTTTTTTTTGTAAAGCAACATAGATCTTCTCCTAACTTATGTCCTAAAGGTGTACATAGATCTTCTCCTAATTTATAAGATGCTACGACAAGCATAGTTGCACCTCATTTCCTTCACAAATAACTAGGAGCTTGTCACAAACTGAAAAAGTTGTTGAAACTCAAAACTGATCATTGATTACTATAGCTAGAGCTATAACATGCTGAAGTACAACATATATACACTGCTCCCTCAATTTCCCCTCAAAACCTCTTACACGCAGTGATCAAGGACTACACTGATACAGGTTTTCTAAGAGCAAGTCTAATCTCTTGCTGTGGAATGGAATAATAAGGTAACAACAAACTGCCAATAGGTCTATCTCCACAGTTACAAAGACTTCGTCCTTCTAAATTACATATCTAAATCTAGGTACCTATTAGTGTCTTTTTTCTTTGTAAGAACAAAGTATCAGATATTCACCTATAAGACTTTCAGGTGAAAAATCCTAATTACTTAGAGCATTCATACTCAAAAATACATAAATTCATGACACATCCCTCACCACGAACAGCACCGAAAACCCGAAAATTTTCTTAGAATTGATAACCTAATACACAAATTAGAGCAAGAAAGAAAAAATCCTCACCAAATGCGTCGTAGAATTTGTAATTTTACCAACATAATTTGCACCAGCAAGAGAAATCAGCTTTATGAGCTTCATCCGCTCAGAGCCATGGTAGCCAGTGACTGTTACAACAGTGGCATTCATTCCTTCCACCATTTTCGCAGAATTTCGGAAACCCTAACAAATGCAATCGAAACAATAAATATCAAAATTTCATCTCCAGAGAAAATAGAATTGAGAGAAATAGCATGTTTCCATTAATAATGAGCGAAAAACATTAACTGAACCGATTATAATCGCAAAAATGAAGTTGAAGTGATAATCACCTGAACAGTCGTTTGCTGGATTTGAAGGAAGGTTCAGCAAGTTGCTTTTGCCGGGAATTGGGAAAGTTTGAAAAAGATTTGGAGTTTCAGACAAATAGATGGGCTGTTCGATTTGTTTTGTACAGGAGTTGCGGGCTACAAAGAAACGCGACTTGTATTGGGGAGAGCCGGTATAAATCGACCCAACCCACCAACCCAAACCAATAAAAACGGGTTGGATCAAAATTTTCAACTGTTTAATTAGATTAATCGACCTAACCTAATCCATTTAATTAAATGGGTTTGGTCATGTTGAAATTTCCAACCTCAATTCAATCCATCTAATCCGTTTACTTAGATGGGTCAGGTTTGGGATAGGTTGACCCACTAACCTGTTTATTTTTCCATCCAAAAAACCAATTTTCCAAGTTAAATGGACAATAAAAAGGGTTGTATTGTATTTGGATTTGTCTTCTTGTTATGTATGGACTCTTTGTACATCTAAGTTCTTAGAATATGAGGTACTTAAGTAATTATTAATCAGGTCGCTATTAATGAGAATTGAAAAATGCTATTAAATGGGTTAGTGGGTCGATTTTAAGTTGATCCTTTTATTATCAGGTTGGGTTGGATTGAGAATCTCAACCCATCTAAGTAAATGGGTCAACCCGAACCCAACCAAGTTGACCCATTGCCAGCCCTAATCTTGGGTCCGAGCATAGGGACCTCTTTCGTTTGTTAATTAGCTTCAAACTCTTATGGTGCATGGACTAAAGAATTTGAGTTGTTGAACTCTTTAAAAACTTTCTTGTTTATATGCACAATATTAAAACATCAAGAGTATAATTCTTTTAACTCATGATAAATGATTATCCGGGAGCTTGAAACAACTCATAGTATAACTCAGAATATATAAAGTATGACTTAGGGTGAGCTCTTTTTTCACTATGAAAAATAAGTTTAGTTATGTTCTGTTAAGCTTTTGTAAATACGGATAAGTTTAAATAATGACTTTTGTATACAATATTACATATTTAGTAAGTATTAGTTTTAATAAGTTCAACTCAGCAAAATTCAGGCGGAAAAAATGCATCCTTGATAGATACATCCTAACTCACTCTAAATAGCAATTTTCTTTTCACCTCTATAGCCTTTTCCAAATTCGATTCTCTATAGAATTTATTTTTTAAAACCTCCCAATTAATAAGAGTTGGTAATATGATAGTTCTGTCATTCCACTCAATTTAATTAAGAAAATATATGTATTACTTTTAAAACAAAACTCAATTCTAACTTATCTAACTCAATACTCTGCTCATGGATGAAGATTTCATTATCTTGGCAATTGTATTTCTTTCTTCATATCTTTCTTAATTCTATTTTTTTTCCGGATTTTTGTTAATTTTCATAATATCAAGATTTCAAAAACCATGGTGCTAATGCTATGGGAGAAGGTACTGACTCTGTATTTTTTATTTATCCATTAGGAATCTTGACATTATTCGTAATCATAGAGAATCTTCTAAATTATTCTCAAAGGGCACAAAGAAAGTGAGTAAAGTAAAAAAAAACATAGTGAGGAAGTATATGATTTTGTGAACAAAGTTATGAACTCTGTGGTGAAAAATTTTGTGAAGAAAGTTAAGAACTCTATGCTCATTAATCATGATGGTGAAAATTCATATTCAGACATGTTGATTTTCACAAAGTTTCACTATTATTCAATTCTAATTAGGTTATCAAAATCGCAATTTAAATCGTAAAATCGCACGATTCTACTATCTAACTTGGGTTAAACGATTTGAATCTTTCATAGAATCGCAAATGAAGAAAATTGGATATAGAATCGTACAAAGTCGGTAGAATCGATCGGTTCTTCTTGGTGCAATATGTTTAGTGAATCATTTCATTTGCTTTTGACTTATAGAAACATGTATTTTCTATACCTCTTTTATTCCCTTGATGGCATCATTTCTCATCTCATAGGATTATCATTACGACTAAAATTAAAATTTTGGTGTTGTCCATTGGAAAAATAGGTAAACAGTTTACATATTTTATCATAGAATCTTAATCCTGCAAAATTCGTAGAAACTTACGAATTTACGATCCGATTCCGAGAGACCCTTCCGATTAAAGTAGAATCGCGATTTTGACAGCCTTGCTCAATACTACCTCTAAAGTGATAAGTAATGAAAATTAATTAAGAACATGTATATGAGAATCCACACATGTTATCGTTGACACTGGGATGCAATTTTTCTTACATAAATAACTCAAACTCATTATCAACATCAATAATGCATACGTAATGATGAAAAATATTGCAAAATGCAAATATGTAGTTTAGTTACTACCAAAGGAAGTCACTCATAATAGGAAAAAATTTTATGGAACAAACCAGCAAAAAAAGAAAAAGATAAATATTTTTTATGGAAGTGAAGGAGTAAGGGTCCATTTAATTCAACTTATTTTGTCTTATCTTATCTTATTTTATCTTATCTTTTCTTTTCTTATCTTATCTGAACTTATATTTTAATTTATTGTGTTGCCTAATATCTTATCTTATCTCATCTTATCTTATCTTATTTTAATTTATCTTCTTTTTTCTAAAATAAGTTAAAATAAGTTGAACGGAACATGGCTTAAGAAGTAAGAACTTACTCATCAATCTATTACAATCTCACACCTCTATAATTCAAAACAAAACTTACTAAAACTTTATGTGTCCTCCATAGTCTTAAGAAAATTTATTACACGAATTACACCTATAACAATTTAAGATAATAAGAAATAGTAATATGATTTACTCTTTAGGTTAACTACTAAAGAATTCGTATCCATTTTTGTAACACCCCATAGGTGTACAGGAACCCACTAGTAGATATTGTCCTCTTTGGGCCCTAGCCCGCAAGGATTTGCTTTGGTGTAAGACCGAAGTCCTACCCAAAAGGCCTCTACTAGGTTGAAGTGTCCACCTCTATATAAAGAAGGCTTTGTTCTCCTCAACTTCCGATGTGGGATAACCAAGATCCCCTAAGTATGCCCAACCTAAGATCTTGGCTATCCCACATTGGAAGTTGAGGAGAACGAAGCCTTCTTTTATATAGAGGTGGACACCTCAACCTAGTAGAGGCCTTTTGGGTAGGACTTCGGTCCTACACTAAAGCAAACCCTTGCGGGCTAGGGCCCAAAAAAGGACAATATCTACTAGTGAGCTCTTGTACACCTAGGGGTGTTACAGAAGGTATCAGAGCCATGCTCATTTCGGTATCCTGTAGTGCCTACGGGGACGCAAACTCTTTAAAGGAGAGGAGAATGTGCCTAAGAACTTGGCTATCCCGCATCGGAAGTTGAGGAGAATGAAACCACTTCGGTTCTGCGCCAAAGCAAATCCTTGAGGGCTATGGCTCAAAAAGGACAATAATACTAGTGGACTCCTGCACACCTAGGGGTGTTACAATTTTAATTTTTAACTATGTGTATTATTTTCATTTCCAACTTTGAATATCTTATCTAATACCCTACAATTATTTATCACAATGGTTGTCACTCACAGTACGTACAAATCATATAACATGCAGTAATATGAGGCATCGCCCGGGCCACGCACTAAAGAAAACATATAAATTGAAAAGGAACTTCTCGATATTATAAATAGTCGCACCTAAGTGTTCCTTGTCATAATGTTGAAAATTTAAGTTTAACATAAATAGCTTGATTTATAATAAAAACATTCGAGTCTAGAGATAATAAAAAAATTGAGTCTAAAGATAATTAAGTTGTGTAAATTGATCTACCATCTTTCAAATTACTATTGTATGATTGAAGCAGATTGTTGGATAGCATTAATGTCATAACACTTAGATTTTCAAACTAGTAATAATTGTAAGATCCTACAAAGTTGAAGATTCTATTTAAAATCTGAAATGATTACATGTGTTTGGATATATAACCGAAAGATCGTAAGATCCATATTCGAATTTTTTAAAACCATGAGAACAATACTTATTTATTTTAGGTTTCGGATACCAATACATATTATTATAGTAATATATCTCGAGCAGTGCACGAATTTAAAAACTCGGTTTTTTCACCAAATACCCCTGACAAATAAATTTATTCACCAAATACCCCCACTTTTTTCAAAATTCACCAAATACCCCTGACCTTTAAAAAAATTCACCAAATACCCCTGACATTTCAAAAAATACCAAAAATGCCCTTTTTGGCTAACGGACGTTAGTTCTCCGTTAATTAATTAACTAATTAACCTAAAAACCCATAATTAAACCCTAATTAAACCCTAATTAAACCTAAAAACCCAAAAACTCAAACTAACCCTAAACCTAATTAATCCTACAACCTAATTAACCCAACCCCAGCCCCCTTCACCCCTCACCCCAACCCCAGCCCCCCCCCCCCTCCCCCCCCCACGCGGCCCCAGCGCCTCCCCATCCCTCACTCTCGCCGGCGCACTGCCCTCCCTCCTCCTCCCTCTCTCTCTTCGGCGGCCCACAACCCCCCTCCTCCCTCACTCTCGTCGGCAACCACATCCCCCTCCTATGACGTGTCCTCCGTTTCTTTCCGGGCGAAACGACGGTGGGAGAGTGTCGCCTCCTCTGTTTCTTTCGGCGTAAACAATGGTGGGAGAGTGTCGCCTCCTCCGTTTATTTTTGGGTTGAAACGAGGGTGGGGGAGAGGGGAGACACGAGATTCGCTTCGAAGGGGTGGGGTGGGGGGGGGGGAGGCGCGGGATTCGAAGGGGTGAGAGATGGGGAAGGGGACGCGGTGGGGGGGGTGGCGGCGGGGAGAGGGGAGGGGAGCGATTGAGTTCGCGGGGAAAGGGGGGTGGGGCAACCGATTTCTTGGGGGAAGGGGAGGGGGATGCGGGCTGGGGTGGTCGGGAGGGGGAGGCGCGGCGGGGCGGGGGTGGTCGGGAGGGGAGGCGGCGGAGAGGGAGGGGGGGAGGGGGAGGCGTGAGGGAGGTCGAGGGGAGGGGGCCTGCGTGGGGGCCGCCGGGGAGGGGGAGGGGGGTGGTGCTTGGGGTTGGGTGGTGGGCTGGTGGCTCTAGGGTTGGGGGGTGGGGTTGGGTTAGGGAGAGAGAGAGTTAGGGTTTTTAGGTTTATTTAGGGTTTAGTTAGGTTTAATTAGGGTTTTTTTAGGGTTAATTAGGATTTTTTAGGATTAATTAGGGTTAATGACTAGCGGAGTTAACTCCGTTAGTCAATAAGGGTATCTGGTGAATTTTTTTAAAGGTCAGGGGTATTTGGTGAATTTTGAAAAAAGTGGGGGTATTTGGTGAATAAATTTATTTGTCAGGGGTATTTGGTGAAAAAACCGTTAAAAACTAGTATAGATTCAATTTTTTAAAAGAAAGAATTATCACATACTTTTATCATGGTCTCATGGGCAATCCTCATTATAAGTATATGTATATCTATTCATTTATGTTACTACTTTTATTTTAGTAATCTACTAGGGTAGATCCCCATATGGGGGCCTAATAAAACTAATAGTTGTTTTTCAATAAAGCCCGCAACTTGGTTAGCCCATGGGCTAGATCTAAACTCTGACATATGGCCTTATCGCTAGATTTGGAACCTAAATATCCCCCAAAGTTGAAATTTTTTATTTGGAAGATATGCCACAATAGCCTTCCAGTAAGTCATACACTTATATCTCGAAATACCATCCATACTGATCTCTGCCCATGTTGTAATATAGTTTGTGAATCTCTTGATCACCTCTTTATGCACTGTCCTTCGAGCTATGACATGTGAAACTCCCTTATTACAAAGAATTGGGTAGGTATAACTATCCCAAATTGCTCAATCTCGAACCTTCTAGAGTGGTTTCACCAGCATAAATCCATAGCTCCAAAAGGAGTCTACCTCTTACGGAGCATATGGAAGGAACGTAATGCTACCATCTTCCGAAATGAAAAACAGAACACTACAATAATAAATTATAGAGCGATCCATTTCGCTTCTAAATGGATAAATTGTTATGATCTTGAGACCATTGACTCTACAGGTACCCATACAAATTATCACAATTCCTTACCTCGATCCCTAACCACTCACAAGTCACAACATTCTCGTCGCCTGGGAGCCCCCTCCTCCCAACTTCCCTAAACTCAATTTGAACGGCTCCGTCCATGGCTCATCATCTGCATCAGGTGTTATCCTCCGCAACGATGAAGGCATCATGATGAAAGCTTGTTCGTACAACCTTGGGAACTGTAGCTCCTTTTATCGCGGAAGCCAAAACTCTCCATCTAGGGATTCAACTAGCTATATTTCCTAAAAGATAAAGAACATTTGGATTGAAGGAGATAATCTTTTAGTCATCAACTGCCTACAATATGGCGAGCTCCATGGCAAATCGACTAAATCATTAACAATAGTGTATCCCTTTTCGCCTCCTTTGAAAATGTCCGCTACAAACACATCTATAAGAAAGCAAAAAGAGCAGCAAACTAGCTTGCAAACGTGGGACATCTGATTCGAGACCAACTCGACATCGAAATCTCCATCCGCTCCTCACTATCCCCCATTACTGTATCAGATACATTAGATCTACCCCTCACGAGGAGGGCAACCTAATGTTTTCTCCTTACCTTTTAAAAAAAAATCTACTAGGATAAATATGTCTGGTTCTGGTCTTCTGGAGTGAACATTTTCATTTTCGGTAAGTAAAAAGGAAGCAGAGGGTGCTTAATTGCTTATTGTCCATATCATATAAGCCGCCCCCTCTCTCTTTTTCTCTCTCTCAAACCCTAGCCTCCCCTACCCCTTCTTCATCAATTAGGGGCTGCCATGGATGATTTCATCCATGGTAAGCCCCTTTTCCCCTTTTATTTTCAGTTTTTAGTTCATTTTCTTGTTTTGTTTAATAAATTAGTCTCTCTTTATGAGATTTTCTCAAACCCTGTTATGGGGTTTTTAGTTTCTGTTTTGGAAATCTCCTTCTCGCCTATGGGAGTTGTGAGTATGGTTATTTTGTTTTTAGGTATGAGAAATTATTCTCATTGGTTGAAGTTCGAGACTCAACATGAAGGTATTGAAATCTCGGATGCGGTCAACTTGACTCGATCAAGATTGTTCTTCCCAAACTATATCAGAATGTTAGACTTCCTCATCAATAGCTGCTTGATTCAGCAAATACAAGGGGCTGTGCTGTATTGCTCGATCTGGTTTATTGTAATTTCTTCGAAGAAGATTTTGATTTAGTCTTGTTTAATTGTATCTTAGTCGTTTAACATTCAATTAATGAAATTTCTAAAACAAAAAAAAAGTAAAAAGGAAGCGTAAATTTTGACGGCAGCAATCGGGAGCGTTAAAGTTGACAAAATCTGGAGTGGTGAGTGAAAATTGCAAAAATTAAAATCAACCCAGATTCAATCGTGTTTCCAATCTTCTCTTTCCTCATTCAGTTCGCCACCTTATAGAAACCAACATTTGAAAGTCCAAACTCCAAACAAATGCAGCTTCAGCAGCAGCAGCAGCAGCAGCAGCAGCCATAACCATCCACCAATTCTCTCTCTCTCATCCGCCATTAAAAGCTCTTCCGAAAACCTTCAAAAAACTTCTATACTTGCTGAAACTCCAGCTACTCAACTTCCTATTCTTTGTCGCTAAAATCAGTGATCTGAATATCCGTCGCAAAATTCAACGCAATCTCACTTTTTCGATCGTTGAATTTCTGCGCAACATTTCATCAAATATAACTCAAACCAAAGCAAAATCAACACTCGGATCTCTCTCTTCCATCTGCAACTGCAAGATGCATTGAAAATTTTCAGCGATAAATTTGTTTTAGATGAAGATGAGAATTCTGGAAATGGAAAGTACGAAAGCGAAGGTTAGAGTTGGTGCATTAATCGCAATTACGGCATTAATTACTTTAGTTGGATTGTATGGCTTACTGAAGCCAATTCAAAGTGGTTGTGTTATGACTTACATGTATCCTACCTACGTTCCGATTTCGGCGCCGAAGAATTTAACTGCGAACAAGTATGGATTGTATTTGTATCATGAAGGATGGAAGAAAATTGAATTTGATCAGCATCTTAAGCAACTTAATGGCGTTCCAGTTTTGTTTATTCCTGGTAATGGTGGCAGCTACAAGCAGGTAGTTGATTTTATGAATTTGATTTTGAATTTTTATGATTATCGTTTGCAGTTTTGCTTAATCTATTCCTTATCTGAGTAATTAAGGCAGGTTTGGCAGTTTCGATTGAATGCACTAGAAATACTTCTATTCAGAAGTGGTAATGAAGTCGTATAGCTTATGAAGTAAATCGATTAATTTTGTTGCCGTTATCTGAATACTAGTAGATTTATTGCTATTTAAAGTAACAAACATCTAATTTTGGTGGATTTTTTTTTTTTTGGATTTAGATTGTTTAGTGTTTGCGAAGTTAAATCTGTCTTTACGGAGGTTACAAGAGATGGCCGGGCGGGGCAGATTTTTTTTTTTTTCAAAAATAGCTAAGGATCAAAGGATTGGTAAACACTAATGATAACTCAGTTATGAATCTAGAATTGGTGCTTGGTTAATTGGAATGGAAGACATCCGTTGTTCGAATTGATGATCAAAGGATGGCAATATATTGTAAAACCAAGCAATATATTTGTTTCATTTGATTTTAAGCTTGCATGTAGGAGCAATGATCACTATGAGAGATTTGGTGTTATAGTATTAGTATCTATGAGAAAAATAATTAAAGTTTCACTGTATAAGTATACTGTATATCTAAATAGATGATAAACAGAACGTATAGAATGGAGTTATTTGTCTTTGTAAAAGCTAGCATGGGCATATGTGTCCATTAGATAACAGGGGATGCGTTGATCTCAGAAATATGTGCATCATGAATACAACAGAAGCATCATGACTTGCAGATTGGTTTAATTCTTTGATTGAAATTCGTACTTCATTATTGACGGATAATGTCTAAAAGTTATCTCTGTCCTTGATCCCTTGAGCCCTTGAGCATACATATATGCATATTATAGAGTAAGGAATAAGAACATAGAAAAATAAGGGCTAACAATAATTGGGCCTCTAGGGTATGAACTTTTGATATTTTCAGTTCTATGCAGTCATGTACTTGAAGAAGCTTTTATGTCGTTGTTCTTAGTAATAGTTAGTAAATAATGTGTTGCATCTGCTTCTGTTTTTGACGTGGTGGTTGCAAGAGAAAAGAATGAGAAACTTTCTTGTCATTCCATTCTCAGAGCTCTTTTTGTTGTTTTACTCCTCATAGGTGCGTTCAATCGCAAAGGAGTCTCATTGGGCATATACCTCTGGGCCACCTGAACGTACTTATTATCAGGAAGCTTTCTTGAGTCCAGAGGAAGGAGGGCTGGACAGTGATGCAGCTAATTTTACTCTACCTAATCAATATGCTTCTATGCTAGACTGGTTTGCTGTGGATTTGGAAGGAGAACATTCTGCCATGGATGGACAGATCCTTGAAGAGCACACAGAATACGTGGTATATGCCATCCATCGGGTATGATGTCATGACTGTCATCTTCTAACTTATAGCTGTCTAAATGATCTATAATTCGTCTAAACTGGTTGTTTGGTTCTATTTTACTTTATGTTTTCTTCTGCATTTGCTAGTTGCCTACTTGCTGCCTTTACTTTCCAGAATCTTTTGCATGCTTCTCCTTGCTTAAATTTGGATATGCTGGCAGATATTGGATCAATATAAAGAAACCTTTAATGCTAGAATGAAGGAAGGTGCTGCTGTCTCTACAAATTTGCCAAGAAGTGTTATATTAGTTGGTCACTCCATGGGCGGTTTTGTTGCTAGAGCTGCAGTCGTTCATCCACAATTACGGAAATCAGCTGTTGAAACGGTGGTTACACTTTCAAGTCCACACCAGTGAGTTTTTTTTTCTTATTCTTTTTCTTTGGTTGTTGTTAGTGGGATGTTATCACTGAGCAATACATATGTTTGATAATTCATATAATGAGATTTCCTTGATACAGATCACCTCCTGTCACGCTGCAGCCTTCTTTGGGATACTACTACACCTCTGTAAATCAGAAATGGCAAGAAGGATACCATATTCAAGTTCCTCATGCTCACAGTTATGCATCACATCCTACACTCTCTCATGTTGTTATGATCTCGATTTCTGGTGGAATCAATGATTATCAGGTTCTCTTATGTCTTACTTTTCCAACTTGCTTTCCAGTAATTGGTGTTGCTTACATAAATTGTTCCCTTTGTTGATGCATAAGAAACAAGCTTAAAAGTGTTTCAGGCAGAGGTAGTGGACCATAACCATTGAAAGCATTTCTTTTTTGATATTTGAAACATACAAATCATTCTCTGGGACAAGAAAAGCTTCCAGATGTTTTTTTTGTGTGTGATACAATTGCTTCCCAGTGTAATATATATTAACAACTAAGAGTAAGACTGCTGAAATATACTAATGACTTCATCAAAGTGTTACCCTTCCCGACCTCCGTTGAAAAAGGAACTGTGAAACATTGTCATTTCCTTTCCTTCATAATTTTATCCTATCTGACCTTTACAGAACTAAAGCAATATGGTAAAGAACCTGTAGGAATAATTTTTAGAGAAGCATTGTATTGAATGCATCAAAAGAATATGGGTAATCTAGTGCAATTAATTTGATATATTATCACAATGGAAAGGACAATCACTGTGAGATGGAGGGGTTTTACTTTTTTATACAGCATTTGCAAGTTGGTTCTCTCTGTGAGCAGATCTATGAAAAGTTGAAAGTAACCAAGATCTTGGCAAAGTAACCTTCTAATGAACTATATGGGCTTGAAGCCTGAGGCCCTGAATGATTTGCTGAAACATTAAATAGCCCACTTATTAAACAGTTGTTTAGTTAAATGTTTTATGGCACCAAGCTCACTAATAGAGGTAATATGTTTTAGTCAAGTTTTAATATTGCCGCGTGGCATTAGGAATTTAATTACTAATATATTGAGCGATGCCGACCATAATATCTTGCAATTGCCTCACTTATGAGGCTTTTCTATACTCTCGTCCTCAATTAAATGTCCAGTTAGGTTTGGGCTTGCATATAAAGAGTAAATAGTAGGGGGATGCAGATTTAATTGGGTAGATAGAGCAAAAATGAGAATGAAAAATTGGCTGGGCGAAGAGAGAGAGAGGGGGAGGGAGGGAGGGAGAGAGAGAGGGGGAGGGGGGGAGGGAGGGAGGGAGAGAGAGAGGAGGGAGGGAGGGAGGGAGGGAGGGGGAGGGGGAGGGAGGGAGAGGGAGGGAGGAGAGGGAGAGGGAGAGAGGGAGAGAGGGAGAGGGAGAGAGAGAGAGAGAGAGAGAGAGAGAGAGGGGGGGGAGGGAGGGGGGGGGCGGGGGCGGGGGAGAGGGGGAGGGGGGGGGGGGGCGGGGGAGAGTGAGAGTGAGAGTGAGAGAGAGTGAGTGAGTGAGAGAGAGAGAGAGAGAGTGAGTGAGAGTGAGAGTGAGAGAGAGTGAGTGAGTGAGCGAGGGAGGGAGGGAGCGAGCGAGCGTCACTTGAATACAAGAGAGAGTGTAAGAGGGAAAATCTGGGAGATAGTTAGTGAAGGGTACGTCACATTGGTTGAGTGGGTTATGTGACCAAAATAGTAACATGACAATTATACGAGGATGGAATTATAATGGTGAACCAAAAACTGTCTATATTTCAGTCTGTCCTGCTGAACCTTTTTGGAATTCTTTTTCTTCTTAGATCTTTAAACTAAGACGCTTCTTTCTCAGGATCCTGAGTATGCATTCATTCTTTTTGTTTGCTGTATCTCTGGTTCCACTAAGTGCTTATAGTATATACTATCTAGGTGATGCTCATTCTAACTCCATTTCTCCGTGTTTAAAGGTGCGGTCAAAGTTAGAAAGTCTTGATGGCATCGTTCCTCCCACTCATGGCTTCATGATCAGTAGTACAGAGATGAAAAATGTATGGCTGTCAATGGAACACCAGGCAATCTTATGGTGCAATCAACTTGTTGTCCAAGTAAGGATCAACCAATCGCCTACCAGCAGAGTATATAGACATAATTCTTCTATTCAGAGTTGTGATTTCCCTTACATATGTTATAGGTGTCACACACACTTCTTAGTTTGGTGGATCCAGAAACAGGGCGTCCGTTCACTGATAGACTAAAAAGACTGGCAGTATTTACAAAGATGCTTCATGGTGGCCTTCGACATGGTTCAAATTTTATAGGCCAATCAGATGCCCGGCAAAGACGCTTGGCCATTGGTGGTGATGGAAGCTATTCTCTTGGTATATAATCATATTCCTTACTGCAAATGCTGATATGTAAATTAAATAATTTACTTCTGCAATTATTTGAGTTACCTTTAGTTATGGTACAAAGAAGGTTCTGCTAGAATTTCTGTGATACCTTTATTAGGGAAGATTTGTATCCTAGTTGTATCGGGAAAATTTACGAGTCACAGTTTTACAAGCAAACCTAAATATTCACAATTTTGGAGAAGTGTTGACATATTTTATATCTACTATCAGGCTCCATATTTGGATAGATCTTTTGGCGGACTCTATGTATATATGTTGGCAAAATACAAAATGGGCAGGATTTGCTGCCGTTTTTTATATGCAGAAAAAGCTAAATAATTTCTTAATGTTAGGATTCAGAAATGCACTGGACTCATATAGAACTTATGCTGTCAGTAAAACTGACTATCTCTAACTAACATAAAACTAGAACCTTCATTTAGAGCAAGTCATCGATAAAATGGCCTACTCAATGATGGTTTGGAAAGTACTCTGAGTATTCCATTCTCATGTATATACATAAATCGAAAGGGCATATTCTATCTGTGGTAATTGTAAGAGAGAATCTACAGTCTGGCACAGTGAGGTTATTGAGAAGTGCATGTTCAATGCTTCAATAATGCAAAACTAGTATCTTTACAGAATGCAAAGCTTTGACCAAAACTCATATTGCAGGTGCCTGTCCTAAAAACATACAATGGGATATGGACAGTCTTGAGAGGGATCTTTATATCCAGACGTCTACAGTCACTGTCTTAGCAATGGATGGAAGGAGAAGGTGGTTGGACATTCAGAAGCTGGTTAGTCTGGGAATTTGTTAAGCAATCTGTACAAAAATACTTCCTTCTAGTTTCCTTCACCTTCAGTGCTATGCACAAAATTCACATGTCAAAAGAAAGGGAAATATAGAAGAAAAGATATGGTTGGATCCCCTGCTTAATGATTCCTGAAAATTAGCAAATCTTGACTTTGTCTTCTGCTTATCTTTTCTCTTTCGGAATGGGAGCCAAAAATTGAAAATTGTGTTTCAACTTTCTTAAAATACTTCATGCATCCACTTGAAGGTTAATATTTAGTAATGTCTACATGGTTCCTGTTTGTCTGAACTTGTTGCAAGAATTGCTATAAAAGTTTTCTTTTAATCTTTTAGGCCATCTAAAAATGCTAAGTCTGTATGGTTATAAATTGGATCTTAGAAATCTAAATCTTGTGGAATATTTGTTTGAAAATCTATAACAGTTGGCAATATGTCAATGGTTTGCATTGTTCCACTTAGCGCTGCTTGCGTACTTCCATAATTACTCTATCACTATGCTTACTTGAATGTTTTGGTTCCTTTATGATTATGTATTCACATGTTCAGGGTTCAAACGGGAAAAGCCATTTTGTACTGGTTACAAATCTTTCTCCTTGCTATGGGGTTAGAGTTCATCTCTGGCCTGAAAAGGGAAACTCTTTATCTGACGTGCCCCTTGGCAAAAGAGTAGTGGAGGTGACATCAACAATGGCACAGATTCCATCAGGACCAGCACCAAGGCAGGTATAGTCCCTTTCAGTTGTAACGATCATAACGAATCCTGAAATATATAATTATTTTTAATTGTCAACTGCCCATTTCATAATTAAATTGCTTGACATGGAGGTTTCTTACTTTCAGCAATCACTGTCGGGTTTAAGTAATGTACTTGGAAGTAAATATTCATTCTAACAAGTGTTTATATAATTGTATTCTAAACTTGTTATAATTTTTTTTTTCACGAACTTTCTATGGCCACTATTGTCAGATTGAACCAGGGGGTCAGACAGAACAGCCTCCTCCATCCGCTGTCTTTTGGTTAAACCCTGAAGATATGCAGGGATTCAGATTCATAACTATTTCGATTGCTCCTCGGCCGGTATAGTCTTTGGACTACCTGCCCTTATTCCATTATGTTTTACCCAGTAACTGAACTTTCAAATTTATTTGCTTGAACTTCTGTTTGTAGACGGTTTCTGGGAGACCTCCGCCTGCAGCTTCAATGGCTATTGGACAATTTTTCAACCTGGAGGAGGGGGTTGTAGAATTTTCTCCATTGTCCTTAACTCTGTCTGCCTTTTCACGGAGAGTTAGTTTTCTTTTTCATCCTTAAACATATATTATATATAGAACTAGTTTAGATTGATTATGATTTTTTTACGAAGCTATACTTGATTCTGCAGGAAATGTTGTTCAAGGAGGATCATCCTATTGCTCTTAATCTCTCTTTTACAATCAGTTTAGGCCTATTACCAGTTACAACGTCTCTTAAAACAACTGGTTGTGGAATAAAAAATTCTGGGCTTTCAGCTGAAGAGGATGATGATGCTGAAAACAATCGTAAGAACTTATCTTCTAAATCTTTTGTGTTAAATTGTGTTTTAGTATGATATTCTTAGAATCTGTAGGCTATTTAATTTGGAATTCTTCATGCAGTTAAATTTCTACCTTTTCTTGGAATACCTGTTATTGTTTAAGCAGAAAGAGCTGCATTATAGATATGATTTCTTTTTTTTTTTCTCACTATTTTCAAACTCCATGATGTCATGATGATGCTCCAGAATAGTAAACTTGAGGCTTCTTAGTTCCTAGTTTCTTGGATTGAGTTTCATGTACTTAGTCCTCTGTCCTTACCTTGTGAGTTGTGAGACAACTTATGATATGCTAAGGATCAGTAATTCCAGAACTTCATAACAATAAGAATGACAAGAAAAGGATAATTAGAGCAAGGTAGAAAGTTGTATTGCTTGATTAGGGTAACCAATGCTTACAACTCCTTACTTTCGAGAGTAAGGACTAAGGACTCTCCCACTGAACATTGCCACATTAAATTTCTGGATGCTTCTCTCTCATACTTTATGGGTATTCATTACAGATATTTACAGTTCAGTGGCCAAGTCCATAAGTAACTTTGTCAGAATATTCTTTCCTAAGTGAATTACCACAATTACCCCTAGTTGAGATAACTGAATTCATTTGTGATTCATTGCACCTGTTCCTTTCCTTCTCTTGTAAGTGTGAAGTAGTAGAGTACGATCTTGGGCCTTAGCATGGTATTACAATCTCTTTTGAAAATTGAACAAGTAGTCAAGAAAATGCATTGTATTTGACAGAGACAATGTTTTGACTTTAACAAGTATTTTGTCTTACTAGTTTACTTGCTGAGATTACCTTCATCAATTGTGTGAAAGGAAACACTTAACTCCTCCTATGGAAAACATTCTGGTAGTTAATGTAGATTTTCTACATGCAGTTGTTCTGTTATTACTTTATCATCTTGTAGTACTTCTTAAGCTAGGGCATAGACTCATTGTTCTGTTGTATAATTCAGCTTCTCAAGACCTAATAAGTTCTCAGTTCTGCAGCATTGTTATCAGATCTTCAAGGGTGGCAGTTATATTTGACAGATTGTGAATCTTTTGGACTTGTACCAAATCCCACTATATGGTTTTTGGAGTCCTAGAGTTACTTTTATCGACAATTACTTAGACATCAAGGAGCAAAATTTTCCAATATGATACCATCCCTGTGATTTAGTTGTAACATTGTTAGTATAAGATACACCATAATAGTGACAATTATACATGGATGGAGGGAATATGTACTAAGGGTGATCTTGTGATATTTGTAGCTCGCGTTGCAAGAACCTTATAACTTTAAGTAAACATCCATGGGTTTCAATGAATATACAAATCAGAATCTTTTCACCTAGCTTTCTGACATTGAGTATCCCTCTTTTTTTTATATGTTTACCACTTTTGCTTTGTTTATTTTTGCTTGTTGCTTACTGTAATATCATGTTAGGGCTTTGCAAGATGCGATGTTTTCCAGCTGTGGCACTTGCTTGGGATAGGATATCCGGTCTTCATATATACCCAAATTTGAATTCTGAGACAATCATTGTAGATTCTGCACCAGCACTCTGGCATTCAGCCCAGGGATCAGATAAAACCAACGTTTTGTTATTGGTACATCATCGCTCTCATTGCTAAGTTTTATGTCACCTTTCACCAATAACAGATTGATTGTATCTATTCGTAAAGTTGTTACGATATATAACTACTCATTTATCTCCACTCTCTTCAATTTATGAATTCTACAGGTTGATCCTCATTGCGCATACAAAGCTAGCTTCTCTGTTTCCATCACTGCTGCTGCGAGCAGATTTCTGCTTTTATACTATTCTAAGGTGATGACTTAAGCTTCATTGTTCAATGCAAGTTTTGCAATGTGTGAACTACCAAGAGAATCATGCTTAATTAACTCTAAAGTTGACTTTTCCTACTATTAATATCACTCTTATTGTATGAGCTTTGGCTCTTGCACCAAGGAGTGGAGTGGGGGGTCAATTTGTGCTTTGTAGTAGTCGAAAGATTAGGGAAGCACAAGCATCAAAATGTGATGGGAATAAGTGGGCATGCGATTTTATGGGTAGGAGCTCAAAAGTGAAGTGTTTTGGTGGGAAGAACATAAGCCATATGGAGAGATTCCACCCAAAATGATGGGGGGAGGGGAAGAAGCATGAGTGAGGAGGGTATGATTTATGTCATCTAGACTCTAGAGTATGGATCACCTGCTCGTCTTTTCATTTGAAAGGAGGTGTTGGTGTAAGAGAATCGGAAGGTTATGCTATGAGTATTGAAAAGCTAAAAGGTGTGAGAGAAAGAGTGGTCGAACTCTCAGCCTTTATCACATTGAAAAGATTTGATTTCACGTTCGAATTTGGTTTTAACATTGTGAAATTGAAGATGTGTGGCATAATGTCAGATTTGTATTTTGAGGGGGCAAAAATATACCTGACAAAATAAATCAAATCATGGGGAAGAAGAAGATAATATTTGGTGCCAACTGTACTTAACAGATGGTGATGTCCATAAATTACTGTGTATGACGTCAAAAGGAGCATAAGTACAAGATAGGGAAGGGGAAGACAGTAAGCTTTTATGCTTTGAAACATCACGAGGGACATAGATTGGGGCTCAACTCTTTATTAGAAGAAATATAAAAAAAAAAATATTCCTAAGAGACCTATATATATCATTCCTCTGGATGACCAAAGCTATGGTACCATAGTTGCGGAGAAATGACGGAAAGGGAGGCTGACTTTAGCTTGGCTTTATTAGGTGAGGGGACAGGGTAGTAATTCCCAAAGCAATTGCATCTCATGACTACTTCCTCCGTCCCAAGATTCTTCCCAAAGAAGTTAAGTGGGTCAAAACTCAAAATAACATTAGTGTCAATGGTGAATTGACCGACGTATAAGAGGTTTTTAATAATGAGAGGGGTGACTATATCATTAGAGAGGGATAAGCCTAAGAGTGGAGGACTGGAGGGGGGAAAGGGTAGTAATGTCTGAGCCCAAAGCAGGAGTACATGAGGCATTGCCAACAAAAAGATGATTAACATTGTTATAATTAAAAAGGATAAAAGCTTATTGGAAGTTCTAGTAATGCGTAAAGTTGTGCTCGTGTCCACATACCAAGACTCATCATCAGGCAGTTAATGATTTTTTTTGAACTTTTGTGAGAGACTGGCGAAAGCGGCAGTCAAACTACATGTGGATTGGTGAAGGATGCTTGAGATTTTGGGGAATCGCCTATTGAGGGCCCACGTGTAGGGCTAAGGATGAGTGGGGGCTGCATGCAAGGGGGCTCTGGCCAAGCAGGCTGCTGGAAAGGTGCATGGGGGCTATGGACTGTATTTTCTTGTTGTTGCCATTATAATGCCCCTCTATTATTGCAGTCCGGATTTTTATTGTTGGGATTGTTTTAGTTAATGGATACGGGATATAGAGATGCAGGGTGGAGACAACAGGCATGTGAATTGTCATATGTGCGGGCATGAGTTCACGATGATTTCTATCGGTGTTACATAATTCCCTAATCTCCCCGCGAACCGCGATCCGAAAAAAGCGAATTATGGTCGGTGTTCGCCTATTTTTTGCCCATTTTTGGGCGAACCGCGAACCGAAAAAGCGAATTATATAGCGAATTATGTGACACTGATTTCTATCCTAGAGAAGCATTCTTCGGGCGTGGTGTCTGATTATACTAAGTGCTTCTTTGGTTGAACATGGGAAGTAATATTTTCTATGAACCTTTTTTTCCAATGTATTTCCATCTCTGAGGAAGTACAATAAGTTGTTTGGTAAGGGACATAAAATTTTCCATTGGAAGTTCTACACTTCTACAAGTAGGGGGACCTAGGTATGCATCTTCCTCCATTTTGAGGGGAAGAAAATTTTTCCCTATATTTTTGCCAATTAAACAGCTCCTCATAATTATACTTTCTAGGAACTTCTACTTCCCATGTTTTTTTTAATGTTAAGCAAACAAGCACTAGAAATTGTATTAAAAGTAGGAGTTAGATAACTGTTGATCACTTCTACCGAAAAAAAAGATCGCTTTTGATCACTGGCGAATTAAACGACATCGAAAAGTTGGCCGGAGAGCCCTTGAGTTGATGGCAAATAGGAGATGATAGAAAGAATATTCTCCAAATGGATGTGGTTTAATTTTATTTTTTTCTATTGATTTGCAGCACGGGTGGCTCTAGCAGGGTGAGGGGCTCAGGTTTGAGAGAACAAAGAAATTAAGGTCTGAATCATAGGTTGTCATACCATGCTAGAATATGTGAAAGTCATTGATTAGGGATGTATTGTATTGCTCAATGTATAGACGAGTGACAATGTAGACAGGAGAATTCTAATCAGGGATTAATTGCTTAGGAGGCCAGTTATCTTTTATAATTTTAAGAAGCTTTTTTACTCAAAAGCTCTATTATATCACTCAAGAGTTATATTTCTTATTCTGAATTCTATGGAGATTGGAGAGTTTGATATTCCCCTGTATAGCTGGGACCTAAAGCTTGCAGTACCATTTGTGATTTCTCATTTCTCACAAAACATAATTGTGATTTGGGCCTTTGGGCCAGGTCATTTCGGTGAAAGCGGATCATTTATGATAAAGAAGATGAGCTTCAAAAGAATGATTCTGGGCTCTTGCAGAGTGGAACCATGCAGTACCAGAGTACCAGACACGAGATAGATCTTCCAAAGAACAGGGTTTTTTTCGAATAAGCCAATTCATTTGGGATCATGCAGATCCAATCTTTAACGACGTTGGCTCACTGCATTCTTTCAGCTGTTTGATTGCTAAATCTAGAGCCATGATCCTCATATTTTTTTTGTATTAATATTTGTTCCCACTTAATTTCATTCAATATTTTGTGTGGTTCAAGAACCCCTAATCACAATGTACTTTCTGGATGCTAAATATAGGCAATGTTGGCTACATTTTAGGATTGCTAATATTTGGTGCTATTATTGGATGAAGCCTCTGAGATGGCTATTTGGTGTTGATTTCCAATTTCTATATTATGTGGTTGCTGTTGCAGATAGTTGGTCTTTCCATTGCCGTAGTCTTCTTTGCTCTCATGAAGCAAGCACATGCATGGGAGTTTGACTTGCCTATACCCTCAATGCTGTCAGCAGTGGAGTGCAATATGATGCTATCTTCTCCATTCCTCCTAATGACTGCAGTTCCTCTGTTGATCCCTCTGGTGCTCTCGGTCCTTCAGATACATCCAATTCCATCAGTCTTGGGTTTTCTTGTTGTATCACTTGCCTGTTACGTGATTGCAAATGGCATCGTGATTCTTCTTATTGTAATTTCACAATCGATTTTCTACATCAGTGCCATGACACATATTTTCTTCGGAAAAAGGTAAGTTGTCCTTTTCCAGTAACTTTCTACGTTCTTACAAAGCTCATTCATAAAGCTCTAATTTATTCTGCTCTGGCCTCACTTTGGACAATTCCTTCTTTCCAATCAAAAAAATATTTTGCTGGCCTGATATTCATATTCCCTCACCTGTTGTGTTTGCAAACTTGCACTTGATTGGAACTGATATCAATATGTTTCTTTTGCACCTTCTACGTAATTATGCTGTGTAAATTCATGCCCGAGGAAAGAAAATTTCTAGAGTTTCAATATTGTGTCTGCAGAGTACAAATTTTTCCACTTTTGGTAAGTATTGTGATGTCAATGGTCTTTCAAGTAAAATAATACTATCTCAAGGCAGAGTGTAATTTACTGAAATATTGTGTTCGACAAACAATATAGCTTCCCTGATCATTAATTTCCCTCTCATGAAAGTTATCATATCTTTGTATACTTCCTCCGTAACAAAATAAACACAACAAACGAATATTTTATACCTCACAAATAATACCCATTTGTTGCATTTATTATGTTACGGAGGAAGTACATACTTTACTTAAGTTACTAACAAATACTTAATGCTAAAAAGCTTAAAAAGAAGTTCATCCTAGCAATGTTTGTTATGGAAGTGATTTTTTTTTTTTAAAGCATTATCAAAAGCTGTCCTTTTTCTATGTAAGAAAAGAATTTATTCAAGATATCAGATAATATGGGTTTCTGTATTACAACTTTCAAGGATATTTACAGAATATATCCTATGCTCATAGAAGAAGTAGAAAGTAAAGAATGAAGAAAGATTATAAATACTCCATATGTTATTGTCAGTTTGTCCTTCATATAGAGATTTTATGCATAACTTATTGAGAAAATTCCAAAAGTTTGAATAGTCTTTATCCTGTTTATTTCTCTCTCCCACCAAATTCCACCTTCTCTGAACCCTCACCAAGGGTTTTGCACAGTCGTGCCCTAGCCCTCCTCACCTTGTGCCTCCATGACTTAGGACTGTGAGCACCCCCCCTCCTCCTCCTCTTCTCTTCACCCTCTACAGGCGGTCAGCAACATGAAGCACCTTGTTCCCTGACTCTTCGCTAAGATGTTGCTGGCCAGATTCATCTTTGGTATACATAATGCAAATTTGGGATTATTCTAAGATAAGTCATACTGGGAAACTGGATATAGTACAAGAAGATTTCCCAAACTCAGTTGTTCTCGTTCATTTTTTCCTTGTATTTCTCCTGTAGTACATTGTCAAAAATTTCCACAATTCTTTTCCGTCAATTTATCTTGTTGTGCATATTTGGAAACACGCCTTGGCAGAGATGAAGTCTATTATGCAGACAGCTAGTCTGGAGGCCCAATATTAGCGAAAAATTGCGGATTCAAAAGTGTATCTTGTTTATTGCAAGTGGAGAGACTGGAATATCTACCTTAGCTTGGGCTATGTCTGTTGTAGATGGTTTGGACTGTTTGGGATGGATGTATCCAACCAGCAGATCCATTAGGGTGATTTCCAGGCAAGGGTAGGAACATTTCTTGAAGGATGCATTTGCATGGCCATCTAGGGGGTCTCTGTTAACAAGCTGATTTTCAATCTGTTGAGCTAGCACATAATCAGCTCAGGCCTCTGCTGAATTGCACTTGATGCCAGGCTTCTAGTGAAGCTGATCTTTACTGTGCTTAGCCAGCACTGCTCTTAAGCCACCCACTCACAGCCAGCCCAGCTACAAACCATATCTTATATATTTCAACTCTCTTTCCTAGGGCAGACGCTTAGGCCCTATCCTTGCCCCTCTGTGTCTATCCATTAATTTCCATCAACATTTTGGAAACTTAATTATACTAGGTTGCCGATTTTTATTTTCAGTCTGAGAAAAGACAGATCCTGCCTTCTGCAAATTTTTTAGTAAGGAAGCTTAAGTCATGGGTTTGTCATGACATATTTGAGAACATGAGATCGAGTTATTGCTGATTGAATAGGTTTCTTCTATCTGTATCATTTCTTCGTATTCTTAATATCATTGAAAATATCATTTTCATCTGTCTTGCTCCGTTTTTTTACTTAATTATGTGACAGGTGGCAAGTATGGGAAGGGAATTTTGGTTTGGTCTCACTTCACCGCTTCATAAACCTTGTCTCCAGGATCTTTGCTTTTAAGGTAGTCACTCCAACAAGTAGACTTGGTCAGTTGGTCTTCAGTCTTCACTGCTTAGAAATTACATCTTGAATGTTATCTGGAACTTTTCTTGCCTTTGTTTTCTTTATCATCAATCAACAGAATATTCATGCCTGACTTGTGTTGCTAAGACAGGTAGTGAGTGTTATCAGATCTAATCCAGTATTCATGACAGCCTTGGTAGCAATCATTCTGATGTGCTTTGTTCATCCAGCATTGGGCTTATCAGTATTGCTGATATCACATGCATTATGTTGCCATAGTGCATTGTGCAGGTACTTTTTGCAAGTTTTCCTTTTCAAGTAACTAACCAATATTAAAGACTGCTCTACTTGTTAGATGCCTGTGTCTGATTGGATAAATTAGGTTCAAGACATCCTTTCGCTGAAAAAATGATAGAAAGGAAAACCCATAGATTTCTGAAATGAAGTCTAGTTTATCAATGTCTCTAAGATTCTGAATTAATACGACATTTTTGCTAATGGTCAATTGTACTGGGAGATACTAGTGTAAGTTCCAAGCAGGTGAAACATTTAATTTCTCTTCCTTGCTCTTGCATATTCGAAATAGAGCTTGCTGTAAATTCTCAGTAAAAGAATTTAAATTATAAAATTGGAAGTTGGTTACTTGTCTGTAGTTGACCTGATGATTGATGTGCTTCCCTAGTCTTCCTAGTTTACTTTTTTCTGTTCTACCTGACAGATATAAATATGAATATTTTATCTTATGTATAGTTTCCTAGTTGTGTAATTAAGTTTCGTAGGTTCATACGGTACATGTTGTCTACTCCTTCAAGCATTGGTCTAGCAAAAAGTAAAGCTAGCTTTACTTGGTTTTACTATTGGGGCAATTGGCCCTTGGAGTTGGTTGGTCTGAGGCCTTGGATGGCGTGCATAGCAACGAATGGCGTGATGCCATGTGTACAATATTGCTTTATTGTTGCTTTTTTTTGTTTTGTACAAGATTGCTTTTTTTGTTTTGAAGTAAGTAAAAAAATCAGCTTATAATTTTTTTAAAAAAATTACAGTTGCAACTATAATTTTTTTTAGAACTTTTTGTTGGGAAATACCTATTAAAATAGCTATTTTGTTAGGAAAGACCTAAAAAAAACTTGTTTGTTGAAAAAGACCTATTATAACACTTCCCTTTGTTACTTAAGAGTTAAGACCACCTCAATATTTTCCACCCAAAAAGTCAATATTTCCGATATTGACTTGCTTCACCTCCCTTTCTCAATAAATGGGACCAACCTATTCTTTTTTTCCCTACCATAATCCCTTAAAATGGGAAGCAAGAGGAAAGGGTTTGGTGGGGTTAAGGGATTAGGATAGAAAAAAATATGTTGGTGTTATTTAATGAGAAGAGGAGGGGAAGAAAAGTCAATGTTAGAAAATTGACTTTTTATTCCAAAATTATTGAGGTGGTCTTATGTAACAAATGGAAGTATTATAATAGGTCTTTTTGAACAAAAAAGTTTTTATTAGGTCTTTTCCAACAAAATAGTTATTTTAATAGGTCTTTCCCAACAAAAAGTTCTTTTTTTTATCTATAAATTGAGCCCAAATTTGATACAGTATATTTTACCATATTTTTTCCCAACCTACTTTTATCCTAATCACTTTCTCCTACCTAAAATTATTAAAATGTATATAAAATGATTAATATATCACTAATTAAAACATGAATACAAATTATCTACTCTATATAAGAATAAAAATATTTTGGATAGGAAAGATCGTATGTGATGGCGTATAGTAAAAGTAAGAGAGAGAAATAGAAAAGCCAAGTAGGACTAGCCCACCCATTGTGAGAAAAAAAAAAAGATGAGTTAGTGGGAAGTTAGTGGGATGTGAGGTGTAAGAAGGAGGAAAGGAGAGAGAATAAAAGCTCACCCACCCATTGTACATGCTCTCAGTCTCAAGATACATTACCCATCTTGCAAAATTCTGGGATGTCCCGATATACTTTACCCGCTTTCTTTTTGGGTTTAGGACAACTTTTTAATTCTCTACTACTTTCCTTTTCCTCAATATAATACTTCCTCTGTTTCAAAATACTTGACACACTTCTCTTGGCACACTTGCCAATGCATATTTTTGACCATTAACAACTCTAATTCCCTATAAGTAAAAATTATAAAAAGTTGATATTATGAAAGTATATGTCGAGATGAGTCTAACAAGATCCCAAAAGAGTATATTTTGCCTTACATAGAATTCACAAAATACAGTCAAATGAGAGCGTGTGAAGTAGTGGAAAAGTCAAACCGTGTCAAGTATTTTGAAACGGACGAAATATTACCTACTATCTCGAATCCCATCCACTTTTTTTATCCTCATTATCTTCCAAATGGCCGGCTCCCTCTTTATTCTATGTGCCAAAAGCTAATGGGTAGCATAATTTCAGACGAAGGGAGTATTATATATTGTGCAATGTAATACATTTCTAAACAGGGACTTTCACAAACTTTAGAAACCTCACCCCCCCCCCCTCTTCTTTTCTTTTCTTTGGGGTGTCATGGAGATCCTAAGAAGAGTTCTTTGGTGACAGCTATCTGACAGCTTCCTATCGCAGAGGAATATACGGGAAGGGATCATCTAATTCTAAAGATAAAGATTATGATGGGTTGAAGCAGTATACTCACCAGCAGAGTGGTCGGTTGAAGCATAATTTCCCTCTAGAGGAGAACCAAAACAGTACTGGTGGATCTCCTAATAGCTATGGTGATGTACAGTTAGAGGTCTTCCACCACAGACATGGGATGTTAATTTTGCATTTGCTTGCAGTGCTGATGTTTGCTCCATCCCTAATAGCTTGGTTGCAGGTATGAATGCTTAATGTTTGTTCTTCTTTTTGCTATATATTCTTTACATTTGACCTTGTTTAGTAATTGTAGTTCGTAATTAGTTTCTCGCATATTATCTGATTTGAGTAGGCTTCTAGTGCTGTGTATGACTGGCTATGAGCACTATCGAAGGTAATATATTGATCATAAATTCCGTGAAGACTGGCCAATATTGTATAGAAATTTTGTTTACGAAGAATAGTTATAAATTTTGTCTAATCTTCCTGATTTGTTGGGGTTATGGCTTTGTTCTTACATAAAAGCTTTCAGATTAGTTCAGATAAATTTTCAGTTGAGCTCAAATAACTTGTACAGAAAATCACTCTCAAGTTGATAATTTGAGATAAATTCGTGAGATTTTCATATGAAGCTCTAAGAACTGTTTTTTTTTTTTTTTTTTTTTTTTTTTTTTTTTTGCAATCATAAAGAGAAGAGGCTCACGCTTCATTTAGCAGTGGAGGGGTAGTCAATTATTGTGATCATTCTTCAAAACATCTGGCTGATTCTTTTCTTTGCTTTTTGTGGGGTTTAGGGGCCAAGAGGAGGTAGTGATCAGCGAAATATAATTCTCTCTAGTCTTTAAAACATTTTTACTCCCCGGTGATCTAATCCATATCAAACATAAACTTATCTAGAAACATTTTTACTTCCCTACTTCTCATCCATATCAAACATAAACTCCTCTGGAAACCATTTTTTTTACACTTAGATAAGAAAACTAAGTATAGGAATTAAGACTTTTTTTTTTCAAACAGCAAGGAAATGAGCCTTTTTAACAATTTCTCTTGAGACTTCAACGCACTTGCAATACTTAAAATTCTCAAGTAGCTTCCTAATTTGCTGTCGTAGTTCGAGACAAGCCCGGTTTCTTTTAGCTGGTTCTGCTGTAGCTCTACCTATCTGTATAAGGTCTGATTTGATATCGACCTGTGTTGTCCTCGATCCCAGTTCCAGAAGACCTTGTAGGACTGCTCTCATCTCTGCTTGGGTGAATGTGACTTCTATGTGAATGTGACTTCCATGTAAAATGTACCTAGATACATCTTGATTTTGGGCATTGCTTTTGTTCGCAGAGTGTAGGCAACAGCCAGAGCTTTCCGAGGTTTCTAGACTCGATTCTTTGCATTGGTGTCGTCCTTCATGGTTCCTGTGACTCGAACCCAGATTTTAATTTCTTCGTCAGCCCAATGCCTGGTGTAAATGGGCTCAAAGTAAGATTGAGTTTCGCCTACCTGCTTGCTGGGTACTTTTCATTCTTGTCAGGTCTGGCATTGACTCCTTACAGAGTATTCTATGCAATGGCTACAATCGGAGTACTTTCATTTGCATTCAGAATTATCCGAAGGAAGAACAGAGAGAAGGGAGAGGCAATATTTAGTAGCAGGAAGCATTCTCATCGGCACTAATGCTCCTTTTACAGAAAGTTTTTTTTTTCTTCGGGTAGGTAGTTTCTGTATGTTGTAACATCATTTGTTAATTGCTTTAAAGAGGTATTGTATACCTAGCTTCTATTGCCATTAGTGATCAGTGTTGCAATTTCCATGACCAAGGCACGCACCATGATTTTTGTACTCAGGAAAATGGGGATTGAGCCCAACCATGAGAATATAGTGAAATAGTGAATAGAAAGTCGAAATATGATTCTTTTAAGACATGAGACATCCCAACTTTGAAGTTTATTGAGATAAAGAGCGTGTCTTATAATTAATTATTCTTGACAACTTTTCCAATATCTTACTGGACTCATAATATTGTCAATAATAACTTTGTAAAATTATTACTGTTTGAAAAAAAATTAGTGTGTTTTTCTTTTTTACTCTTAGGCATCGGCACACCATTAGTTGATGGTGACTAGGGGTGAAAGTTATTCGGATAAAATTCAAAATCCAATCCAATCCAATCCGAATCAGTAATTCGGATCGGATTCGAACTGTGTTCGGATTGGATTCTGATTGAGATTTTTTGAAAAATTGGATTTTCAGATCGAATTGGATTGAGGGTAATTGGATCCTAAAATCCAATATAATTGAATAGCAATATGCCTTGTATTTTGTATCTGGATTGGGCTTAAGTACTTAACTGATTTTTTTTTTTTAGAAAAGCCTGGCCCATAGCCTAATAGGTGTATCAAGCCCTATATAAAACCCTAACATCACTTAATTCTTCATTTCCTAGAATCTACTATGCTGTTGTTGCCTGTCGTGCTTAATATATTTCATCGAAAAACTAAGAGTTCAAAAAAATCGGATTTTAGGATCGGATCAAATCTAGAGTATGAAAATTCGGATTGGATTGGATTGGATTGGATTGGATCGGATTCAAACTCTAATCGGTTTGGATTCGGATTGAAAAATAGAAGTCCAAATTTTGTTCGATCGGATTGAAAAATAGAGATATTGACTGCACATAAATAGTTATCGCTGAACATTAGTAGGGTTATAATTGGGTTATTGCTAACACGTCAATGGGGTTATTGACAAATATTGTCAACTTTTTAATGAGGATGCCGATAGTGTCACCAGGATTGTTGTTACAGTTAACGTTTTGAAACTTGGACGTGTAATGCACTCGTCTTCCAGACTATAAGGGTGCAAGCCTAATGTGGATTGGAACAAGAACAAGAACGTGAATCTTGCATCGATCGACGTTTGGGCACAATGAGTGAGAACCTAGTGGTCACAAGCGTGGAAGACTCGGTGAAATCGAGGTCAAGAAAAATTAGAAGGGGGGGATTTTATGAAAAGAGAGGACAATTAGTCAAACAAAAGCTCATCTACTACACAGAATATAAAGTTTTATTGTTCTAGTCTTTACCCCAAGAATGAGGCTTAAATGAAATATAGCTCTTTTCCTAATGAACGCTGGAACATCGAAAATATAATTTATATAAGAGTTTTTGTCAGAAACAACCTTTTAAAACCACTTTTTTGTGAAAAACAACATTTTCAAAGTTTTTTTGCAACTTACAATCTAAAACCAAAAATTTTTGCGAAATGAAACCTAAAACTAATTTTTTTTGCCAAATGAAACCTTTTTCGGACGTCCGTCATTGACCATTAAGTATTTGCGTTTGACCGTCAGTTTTTTTCCTTTTAACACTTGACCCTTAATTTCCTCTCTCCTCTTCTTCTTAAACCATACCCATTCTCTCTCCCTTCTTCCTCCTCATCTCTTCTCTTCTCTTCTTCTTTCTCTCTCCTCAAACCCACCACCATCCTCACCCCCGCCGCCACCCCCACCTCCACCGACCCAACGAACACATCCATCAACCTCGAATAAAAGAAGCATGAAAATATGAGACACACTCCAGTACAAAGGGAAACTAGATCAAAGGTTCCATTTCAAATACCACCACCGCCACCTCCACCACCTCCACGGACACCAACCTCCAAACACCAGAATTTCCAGCCTCCAAACACATCAATTCACCGTTCAAAGTCCACACCAGAATTTCCATCATCCTCTCCTCCACCACCTCCACCACCACCTCCTCCTCCTCCACCACCACCTTCCATGTTCCATAACATTTTCTCCAAAAAAGGAAAGAGTAAAAAGAAAATCCATTCCTTTTCCAATTCAGCCCCTCCACCTCCACCTCCACCACCCCCTGCTAGACCACCACCCCCCTAAGACTAAAATCCCTCCAAGAGCTACCAGTTTTAGCAGCATAGATGAAAACATTGGTAATGTCAGTGAGTCGCCACTGATCCCAATACCACCACCACCACCACCTCCACCATCATTTAAAATGTCACCATGGAAGTTTGTCATTCAAGAGAGAAAAGGAGAGGAGAGAGAAAGAATTTTAAGAAATTGAGGAAAAAGGAGGGAAATGAATCAATGAAAAGGAAGAGAAATGG
The DNA here is from genome assembly GCA_947646795.1 of Beta lomatogona. Taxonomy (NCBI): domain Eukaryota; kingdom Viridiplantae; phylum Streptophyta; class Magnoliopsida; order Caryophyllales; family Amaranthaceae; genus Beta; species Beta lomatogona. Next base: position 2,518,300 of record CANSNZ010001486.1, read on the forward strand.
AGGGAAATGAAAGTTCGACGGTCAAATGCAAATACTTAATGGTCAATGACGAAAATTCGAAAAAGGTTTCATTTCGCAAAAAAAATTAGTTTTAGATTTCATTTCGCAAAAAAATTTGATTTTAAGTTGTAAGTTGAAAAAAAGTGGTTTTAAAAGGTTGTTTTTTTGCAAAAAAGTGGTTTTAAAAGGTTGTTTCTGACAAAAAACTCTTTATATAATAATAAATCTAAGGACTTGTTCTCTTCGGCATAAAACAACTGAATTAAACTGAACTGAATTGATTGCAACTGAACTGAATTAAATTATAACTAATAGTAATGATAAAAATTTAGGAACTGAATTGAACTGATTGGAACTGAACTAAATGCAACTGAACTGAATTAAACTGAACTGAACTGAACTGAGATGAAAATAAGCTGGGGAGAACATGCCTTAGATTAGTACCATGTCACGATTAAGGGTTCCACACATGAAATTTTCATCAAGCATATCTTTAGCGTAGAGATTAGCTTAAAAGATGGAAAGATGGGGTGGATTGTTGAGTCTTGAGTCTTGTTGTGCCTTGGTGCCCAGGCTTAATTGTCTGGATTTTACTATGTTGTTTGTGCCGAATTTATGATTCCCATCCATAAATGTTAAGTCAGATCCTGACAGAACAAAAGCAACCCAAGCACGACCCGTGGCTGGGTACTCACAAAGCCATATTGTGCCATACTTCGAGCCAACCCAACCTGGTGCCATCTTAATGTATTAGTACAAATTTGCAAACAATTTTTTCAATGATGCAACTTTGTGGTAGAAATTTCCATCCCATGATCTTCTCTTCAACCAAAAATCAGCTTAAAGAGTATATACAAGCAACTGAAAATAAGAAATTAAAAGTAAAAATAAGAAGAAAAAATAAAGAGGATAGTTGGTGTATATGTAGCTGTCTTTGTTTATTTGTATACCAATTATCATTTTTTTTTCTTTTACCAAAATGGCATAGGTAGGGGAGTAAATGATGCGAGTCAAATTCGAGTTTGAGCTAGCTCGACTAGACTCGTTAGCACTTCGAGCCGAGCATGAGTTGAATCGAGCTCACTCGAGTCGAGTTTTGACCGAGTTTTGACCAAGTCGAGTTTTCGATGAGTAGATTTTGACTAATTTGCAAAATGCCGTGCTAAAAGCAACCCTCAGGTAGAAAATAAGTCAAATTTAGGAATTTTGCTATAGATAATTAGGTATTCGAGCTTCTAACGAGTTTTCGAGTTGAATATCGAGTTGCTCAACTCGACTCGCCAACACCTCGAGTCGAGTTTGAGTTGGATTAGAGCTTACTCGAGTTGAGCTTTGACCGAGTTTTGATCGAGTCGATCTCGAGTAGCTCGCGGATTATTTCTATTGAGTCATGTAGTGTTTTGATGATTGTAAACAAATGATAATTATCTAACTAACATGTGTGTGTTTCAGATGTTGCATATTACATTAACATGAAACAAGTCATGGAAGGTTGAATATATCATATCATGAAGGACTTCCAACAAGTGAAGTTCCTAAAAGAGTTCCTATAAGGAATACAAACAGCACGGTTCCTAGGTACATCCTAAGAGAAACATTGAATATGAAGTTCCTGAGCATGAACTATGAGTGCAAAGTTTCTTAAAAGGAACTAGCAGACCGAAGTTCCAGAGGTGGTTAGCATGCGGTTCTTGAGTTGGAGCAGCATGGAGCATGAATGCAGAAAATATGAGTTTATTTTCTAGGATTCATGTAAGTATGTGGAAACGTGAAAGGTAATGGAACAAGGTCAAAAGGAACTCGTGGAATTTAGAGTCAAAATATTTAAGAGTCAATAAGTCTGATGCATATTATTATCTTAATCTATAGGAATTTATCTAGTGTTTGTTTCTTAATAAATCTTTACTTGGTTAATTATTTATAAATAATATGTATTAGTTGTTTTAGGATAAGTTTTAGTTTTAAAATAAAAGATAAGTTTTAGTTTTAAAATAAAAGATAAGTTTTAAATAAAATAGGTTTAATAAAATCGTTTTCTTTAGGAATCTGATTTTAATTTATTTAATTATATCTTTTCAGTTTTTGGAAAATAAAAAGCCTAGATTTATAATACGTATAATGAGTTTTTGTAAAGAAATTGTCTGTTTGTTCCTCTCTAAGGAACAGACGTGCTGGTCCCATTAATCTAAGTTAAAGGAATGAAGTAGCAGTTAAAGGAACTAGGCGTGTAAAATATTGTACAACGCTTAAAAGGAATCTGTTGAGTTTTTAAAGGCTATATTTTAGGAAAATGATTTTATGTGGTTCAAATCTGATATTAAAGGAAAGATCTTTTATGGAAAAGATTTTATATTTATTCCAAAAGAAAAGCATTTTCGGATTTAAAAGAAAATCATTTTCGGATTTAAAAGAAAATCCTTTAAAGATATTATTGTATTTGATAAAAAGATTTAATTTTGGTGTTATTAATTAAAATAGTTTTTAATCAAAAACCAAATTTAAAATAATGTTGCATAAGTAAATGCTAGATTTTAGGAAGCAGTATTAATTTGTTACACATGTTCAAAATGAACGTGGTGTTAGTGGGAGATCATGGAGCTTGTTCCTCAAGCTATGGAACAACATGGGTTAATGCTTTAAACCACCAACACATGATTAATCCCACGTTCATCCTAAATGATTGCTATAAATATACAAGTTCAATTAAGTTTCAAATAGTCTGACTGGTGTCATTCCATAGTGTCTGACTTATGTCATTCCATAAGGTCTGGCTTGAGGAATAAAGTTACAGTAAGAAGTATGTTTTCCTATTCCTTATTTTGAGCCAGTTCTTGTGAGTTCCCAGTTACTACGAGTGCCATGTTCCTTTACTGTTATTCAGTTTCTATATACTAGAGTTAATCCAAATTATCAAGCGTATGTATTTGAGTTTGGGGGTTAAAGGGTTTGAGTGAACTCTTGTAATGGGAACTTGGTAAAGGGTTTGAGTGAATTCTTGTATCAAGTTCGAGTGAGGAACTTGAGTAAGTTCTTGTTGTTTATGCGTAGACTAAGGGTGAAGTCTATCTAGGGGTGAAGGGTTTGAGTAAATCATTTGTAATGGGAACTCTTGAAAGACTTAGAGTTAAGTCTAGAGTAGAGTGGAGATTGTGAGAGAGTTAGAGTTCATAGTGGAACTTGTGAGAGAGTTGGAGTTCCGAGTGGAACTTGCGTATGTAATAGGTTGGTTGAAACAGAGGAGGTTTCCTATTATAGTGAAGAGTTTAAATCCTGAGAAGGTTGTTGTTTTTCTTCTTGTATTGAGACAAAAAGTTTGCACGTAAAAATCTCTCTTGCACTTTCAGTTCCTTATTGCTTATGTTTTAAATTCCGCATTATTTAGGCAATAAGTTCCACACTACAATTCACCCCCCCTCTTGTAGTGTTCCTATTAAAATAACAATTTCGTCTCATTTATATCCATAGGCATAGAATTGCATCTTTCTATTCCAATCTGGCCAATTGGATACCACCCTTTCTTTATTTGAGAAGGCTCCAAAATGGAAATTAAGAAACGCCTACTAAAAGACCAAGGAGGCAAGGAGTTAACATATTACACCATTTGACATTCAAACTTCAAAGCTGAACTCACTGCTAATGGTTGTACAAGCCTAATACACAGCTACGAATTAAAGATCTAGGAGACTGGGAGATGATTTATTCATTACATAATGTTAACGCAGTTTCGGCACATCAACCCATTGTGTAGGTTGCTGTAGGCAAATTGATTACCGTACTTTTAATTTTCGTCATCATATTAATACTGTTGGTTATCCCCTGGGATCCAATTCCACTGTCCTTTATTCCCTGCATTCAGCATAATTATGAAAATTTTGTCAGGGGAGAGAATAATCGGAAGGCAAATTTCAAATGTATGCATTATGCAGTAGGTTGGTAGAAACACCGACTCTCCTATGTAACTATGTCGACACAAATCTAACAAAATGGCATCTATTAATGACGATATTATATAAGAAGCCAGAAAAGAATTCATTTTGGGCTGGAGGGGTATAATGATGTTAATATGAATATTATATTAAATTTATATGATGAACGTTGGTGAACTTCGAAACTGGAGTAGGGATGGAGGAAAAATAAGTTACAGACAAGCTAATATTCGGTTTTGACAATTAACATGTTTCTAAAAGCTCACCTGGAAGGGGAAGTGATCTGGTCCACGAGCAGGTGCGGAATTGATCTGGACTGTTCCTGTCTCCATTGCATCACTGATCAAAATTGCCTTGTTTATGTCTTTTGTAAAAACACATCCCTACATCACATGCATTATGTCAGTACAGAATTAGAGAAGCATTTTCCGGACCACCCAAGTAAAATACTCCTATTTTAGTTTTTTATAAACCAATGATATAATATCAAACCTGGAGTCCAAAATTGCTAGCGTTACAATGGTGGATTCCTTCTTCAACAGAATTAATTCTAATAACTGGCAAAACAGGACCGAAAGGCTCCTCCCATGCAATCCTCATGTCAGGTCGAACGTTATCCAACAACAACGGCCAAATGAGATTGCCTTCCCTTTTATACTCTTGGCAAAAAGTTGCTCCCTTCTCCTTAGCATCCTTGACTAATCCTTCAATAAAGTTTGCAGATGACTCTGTGACAACTGGAGTTATATCACAGTCTTCTTCAGGAGGGCCAACAGTGAGTTTAGCAACTTTAGTTTTGACTTTCTCAACAAGAGTATCAGCTACTGATTCCATTACTAGCACGACTTTAACAGCTGTGCATCTTTGGCCACTAAAATTAAGAAAGAAGGTGATGAATATGTGTACATTAAGCTCAAACTAAAGAAGAAAAACTTTAATTGAGATCCAAGATGACGTCAATGGGTGAATATCACTAATGGAGTCTGACAGTCTGTCTAGACTCTGGAAGTAGATATTACTTCAATGGCCTATTTGGTAGCTGATAATAAATGGCGGTAATGACAATGAATTTATATAATATAATTTAGTAAAGAAGGTCTAAGGTTAATGATAATGGAACTTTACCCCATACACACAAATTTCCAATACCATTCAGACAAGTAAACAACACCACTAAGGTGGTAATCTAAATTTAAGAAGAAGAAAGGGCATATATGAATGGACAAGCATTATCATGGTCATTGAGATGGGACTTTCTTTACAATTTTATATTATTAACACCGTTTATTACTGTCTACTAATGAGTCCGGAGAATAACTGCATCAGAGTAGGGTAAAACAGTAAGCTTGGAACTTGAAACAGATGATAACCTGTAAGAAAAACCTCCTTTCACAATATTCGCAGCGACAAGATCCAAATCAGCATCTTCAAGAACAATGCAAGCATCTTTTCCACCGAGTTCCATCTGAAGAGGGATCATTCCAGCCTTCTTTGAGATCGCAATTCCAGTATCTCCTCCAGTGAAGCTGAAGTCAAAAGTCAGTTCTGCTAGTTCAGAATATATCCCCTAACAAAACAGTACATTTTTCCTGGCTAATGGAAGTTTTAATTCTAACCAAGAGAATACGCCATTACCTTATGCAATTTACCCCTGGGTGCAATGTTAGGAAATCACCAATTTCAGAGCCCTTGCCAGTGATACAGCTAATAAGTCCTTTGGGAAAACCAGCCAAATGGAAGCAATGAATCATGTGGAGTGCAGACACAGCACCCTATCATACGAGCAACCCTCTCATTGTTAAACATTGTCTTTGCAATTTTCGCCAAAAACAATCAAAACTTGCAACTCTCTGTAGGATCAGTACCTGTGTTGGAGGCTTTAGCACAAGGGAGTTTCCAGCAATAAGTGCAGGCGCAATCTTTGAGACAGCAAGGTTGACGGGATAGTTAAAGGGTGGTATCGCTAAAACAACCCCCAGAGGAATCTGCAAATGGGTAAAAGATAAGACAGTTTAGAAAAACTCCAGACGTATAATTGGGAAAATAGTTAATGAAACAAACATAATTATATCTATCTATTCATCTATGTATTTATCTATCTGTATATAGAGACACACACACACACTGAGAGATTAGTTATCAAGTGACAGAAGTTAATGAAGGTCAACGAAGCTTGTTTTGGGGAAGTAAGTTGACACATTACTTCTTGCTTGAATATATAAACTGGAAGACTTCAGATTAAGAGAAATATATGTGTACCAGTCTACCAGACTTAAGGATGAGAAATTTATGGAGCAGGTAAAACGGTTTCGTGGTGATTTTGCATCATTCTAGCAGCTCATAATTCTCTAGGAAAATTGAGCATAATCAAATCACTAACTAATACATAGTAGTAATAGGCAAAGAAAGCAGTTGAATAGTTGATGTTATTAAATCAGTTACTTTCTGTTATTGTCATCACCATAAGTTAGCTTCTTCTAGTTCTCCTCTTCCAATTCTATTTCTTAGAATTCACCCCTTTTGAAATTGTGATCTCCCAGGTAATAATGGTTGCGGTAGTAAATACTTCATCCACATCCATAAGTATGAGCCGCGGAGAAGATTTTCATCTTTATTACTAGAGGGATTAAATCAATCTATCAGTTCCAATGTTCATATTGAAGCGACCCAACTCATATACATTGAAGAAACATTAATTCTGATGTAACTCTGCATCTGCTCTTTTAGTTGTATTCTTAATTCACAAATTATATGTAGGTGTGTGGTGGGTCATAGAGTGACATGCTTCACAAATTTCAAAAGGTTGGTTTTACAATATCAACTGTCCCTCTCAATTCTGCACTCTAGTGGTTCACCATGGCCTATCCATATAGGTGCAAGGTATCCACATCTTACAAGGGGACCATTAGCCAGTGGCTAGTAAAGTCTTTCACCTACCATGAAAGACATGTATATTGGATCTATCTGTTTCCGTGTATGTAGGAAGCGTATGATGTAAACCTATACATTACTAATTGGCAAACAACTTAATAGCAAAAGAGGTCTGAAAAACGATAGTTTCGTGCTCCTAATTAAATGAACCCCACAAGGTAGTACGTAAGCCAATCCAGACTTTTGACTTATAATGATAATTAAGCATATCCACAATCCAATATATGCAAATTTTATAGATGAATGACTAAAAACTAAATAAGAGCAGATGGTGAACAACGATGCAAAAGAATATGCTTAGAAGCAGTCCAATGATGTGATACACAAAATTAGGTTTAACAATTCAACAAAACACTTGAAAATTAACCAGCACTTGGAAGCGATAAAGAACAACACACATAAATAATAAAGATATGAAAGTGTGAGTAGCATGTGATGCATAGGAAATGTTTAACCTTGGATGTTAAACAATACTTGGTCCTCTCATTTCCAGGGAAACTGTCAGAAACCAGGAACTTTCCTTCACCTAGAATTCTCACCCCTTCTTCGGCGCAATAAGACACCAAATCTCCAGACCTGACAACCTGTTGGCCAAGCAAATTAAAATAGAAATATATTAAGAGTTGAAACCGGAGTTTCATACCAAATTAAACAAATATTGATCTGCAATGTAAAAGAATATTTGTACACCACATTCAAAAACTAAACTTGTACACTAATTGTTTCCTAAACAGGAACCCATTTACCCACCTCATTCTAAGAAGATCCCACCAAAGTTTACGTAGATTCTGTAAACTCAGAAGCAGGGGGACAATCAAACAGACATTTCAGCAAAGATTTCAGAGTTAGGACACACATTCTGTACACTCAAACATATCCTAATGCTGTATCTTGTAGAAAATTTTTACATTCGATCATCCGAAAAGGTCAATTTTTCCAAGTCTAGACTAATCAAGGATTTGTCTGGATCATGACACTTCTGCTAAAACATTCTACATGATAACCAAAAGTTATTATGACCATTGTTTTTCTAAATTATGAATTTCGTCTCCTCATGGAATCACAGGCTATCCATAGTTTACAAATCCAAAATCAATTATTATAACCCCAACCCTCAAATCAAACCAAGATATAATGTCATTAAAGGGCAAGTTTCTACAGAAATGAAGACAATGACTTGCAAATATGCCATAGAATAAACCCTCATATTTGCCCAAAAAAAAAAACTAAAACAATCCCTCTCATTATAGTCTCGGAAACTTTAATACTGGAGTAGTTAATTAAGTAGACATCTAATGTGACAAACAAAGAAAGTGTAAAACCACTAAAGACACAGCCCCCTGAAAGTCAGAAACTCTACCAGCAAAAGATATAAAATAAAAAGATATCCCATAACATATACTTCTACTACTAATAAAGAAAATGTTATAAAGAGTTAATTAAACAAATGAAAGAAATTAATACTTCAGTGACAGCATCCTTAGCAGGCTTGGCAATCTCTTTAACCAAGCATTCAGCAATGGGAAGTTTATGTTCTTTCAAAATGGCAGCTGCTTTGTGCAGTAACTCTGCTCTCTTCCAAAGTGGTGTCTTTGCCCATAACTTCTGTGCCACTTTTGATGCTTCCATCACTTTATTTACCTCTTCTTGTGTGCATGCTATGTAGTAAAAAATAAACAACCAATTTCAGAGAAATTTATGTACTATAAACTTTACAAATTACACAAATTAATCAAATTATGAAGAAAATCAGCCAAACCCATTTAAAAAGGAGATTTCCCACCAAAAAAGAAAAAGTGGGTAATCTAGAACACACTTCATTAAATAGTTAATCAACTCCAAAAACAACATAATATTAGTGAATTACTACTACTACTCCAACAACAACAAAGCCAAAACATAGAATTGCTCAAAAAAAAAATTTACCTTGAACTTTATATTGGATCTTCCTAGTAGTAGGATTAATAATAGAAACTGATTTACCAGAAGATGAAATCTTCCATTCACCATCAGCATAATATTTAAACACTTCTCCTTCAATTATCTCAGCAAATAATCCATTTCCTGCCATAGCAAACTAAAAAAAAAAATTCTTCTGTACACTTTTTTTCTCCCTAAAATGGTTGGACTTATAAAAGGATCCAAAACAATAACTAGATAAGTTGGGTGAATTAATGTGATCTGCTGTGTGCTTGGAAGAAAGAAACTGGTGTGGTGCTGTGGGCTGGTTATTGATGGGTGGCCGAGGTTTTACAAGTTGGAAGGAAGAAAGCTTTTAAAAAGATCACATCTTGGTTGTGTCACTTGTGTGTGTGTGTGTGTGGGGTCGGAGTGATGTGTTAGATGGCGCTCAATGTGCCAAGTGTTACAAAACTTCTTGTCTCTCTAACATCCACTATTTTGACTTGTTTGTAGTACTCCTCTTTGGAGCTTGCTTCGCTCGTGTAATGCTCACGTTTCCTTTTTTTTTTTTTTTTTTTTTTTTTTTTTTTTTAAGGTAAAATTGGCCTCAACACTATGAAGTATAAAATAGAGCGCAGGTGCACCCAATGACCCAACACCCCCAACTATGACTTATAGCGAAAACACCCCCAAGTATGGACCTGGGTGCAGTCCGTACCATTAATGATGCCGGAGATTAGAATTCTCACTAGAAAAGGAAGAATCTTAATATTTTTTTATTTTTTTTTCATTTTTCCATTTTCCCTTCTTTTCTTATTTTCTTCTTTTTTAACTCTATCTTTTTTTACTTTAAAAAAAAAAAGACAGTGACCCCTTTCTCCTTCCTCATTCTTCTCCAACTGAAAACACAATCTAAAATACTGTCTTACGACACCTATAACAATAAGAACTCATACTTAAAAGATAATCTAAAATACTATCTCCGTTTTAAAATAGATGATACAGGTTTGACTTTTGCACTATTTACACACTCTACTTTGACCGCGTTTTGTGATTTGTACGTACGGAAAAAATATAGTCATGCAGATCTTGTTAGATTCTTCTTGATATATATTTTTCCAATATCAACTTTTTATAATTTTTACACTTAGGAAATTAGAGATATTAATAGTTAAAGTTATCTGTTGTCAAGCATGTCTGAAGAAGTGTGTCAAGTATTTTGAAACAGAAGAAGTATCAAATTGAGATTTTTCATCCAATTTATTAATATAAATACTTCGGAACCGCTTTTGTGATATGATAATATTCCAACCATAATCGATTTTCAATGAGTCAACGTCTTTTATGCTTGATGGTGTAGTAAACTGGAATCGGACCTTCATCTTGATATTCTTGATCTTCAACCAATGAGTACAATTCCCTATATCTTCAAAACTCCATGCTCCATGAACTAGAGATATTTAGCAATAACCACTACAAGAAAATGCTAAAACAACGACTGCTTCACAGCGACGGCTGGTGAAACGGTCGTTATCTTTTCCTACAGCGACTGCTTTAAGACGTCGGTAATCACCGATTGCTTTTAAAGCATATAACGTCGGTTACACGGTCGCTGAATAACACCGTCGGTTTAAAACAGTTGTTGTTTTTATTGAGGAAAAAACCATATAGACCAAACTAACAAACTAACTATGAAGGGTCGGGGGTTACTACAAAAACCATATAGAGGAAAAAAGTCATCACACAGATGAGACTTATTGAAACAACAATAAAGACTCGCGTAAAAACAAAGAAATCCAAAGTAGATCTGGAGCAAAACAAACTCGTCACCGTCAACTCGTTGTAACAAGAAAGAATCATGTTTTATAACAACAACAACAACAACAATAATAATAATAATTGTACTGCTTATATATTTTCTTTTGTGACTATTTTACTTAAAAAATCAATAGAGCATAAGAATTTAATAGTTGGAATTAGAATTTGGTTACATATAAGATATTATGAAAAAAGGAGGTCACAAGTTCAAGGCTTCTTATGCTATATTGATGATGTAATTTTGGCTCTCGTAGTCCAAGAGATTAAAAATTTTGATAGGGGTGGATAGTAGAGTTTCATCTATGAACCTATGAGTTCCAATATATCATTTGATATCACACATAATAATGTGTAAAATTAGTTTATCTAATTACAAATGCAACTTATGAGGTCATTTAATCTTACTTGAATTTATAAAATTTGAAAATTTCCTTCTAATATTGGAGACTTTCTGAATATTGTCCTAAGATATTATTTACTTCTGATATATATGGGCCTGTTCGACATCACTACAGTATTTGGTTTAATGAATGTGAAAGTCATATGATATAAGGGGCATAATAAACTTAAAATTAGTCATGCTTATACTAAACAAGTCAATCTTGAAAAGTTACAACAAATTAATGAGGATTCATTGTTTCCGGCGAGAAATAGACAACGAGCATCATCATAGTTAGTGGTGTTTTGGCCACTAATCAAAGTTCGTATTGTTGGTGTACCCGCGCTATAGTTTGTGGTGTTGAGGCCAATTTTGCTTTTTTTATTACTACAAAGAATTCATGAATTTTTCCCTGAATAATGTCAAAGGGAGTTTTAATTCCCTATATGCGCCAAAGTTAGAATTTATTACCTCCATATCGTTCACGTAGAACAGCACGCCAGAATTTTGGGTTTTTAATAAAACTGCTACTCCAAGTAGCGGTTAATACCAATTATGTCTCACCGAAGTTGACCGCTACTTCAAATAGCGGTTATATTATGTCCTTAAGACAAGCTATAAGGCGCACATATAAACCGATACTGAGATTAGCGGTTCATTACAGAACAGAAGCAATGCAAGAGAAAAGGAAAAAATGCTCCCCACGCAAGCGTTGTGCGTCCCACACGTGGCGTGCGCGGCGCGCAGCAAACATGCGTCTAGCGCAGCCTTGCTGCGCGCCGCGCACGCCACGTGCGCAGGACGCACAACGCCTGCGTGGCGTACATTTTCTCCTTTTCCCTGCGTGGCGCTTTACCGGTATAAATCACTACACCAAGTAACGGTTTTCCCTCGTAAACCGCTACCATGAGTAGTGGCTTAACTTAAAGTTAACCGTTACTCTGGGTAGCGGTTTGCTTTGCCGAAAATTTAAAAAAAAAAAATATTTCTGACATACTGTCCTACGTAGATGGTATGTCGGGAATTATTTCTCACTTGAAGGCAAAAGTGGGAAATAATTCCTGTTTTGGAGTTTTTGCCATAGCTTGGGAAAAAATTCGTGAATGGGCTTGTAACTTGAAAGTTGTCACGTTAAACGGTTGAACGGAGGCAGTAATTTGATTAAGGCTTTCTCTTCTCAACGAAATTACCCCATTTCCCATCTTGAACACCAAATTCTCACTACAGTCATGTCTCTCTCTCCTCTTTTTACCCTCTTTCTCTTCCTCTCATTGAACTCACATTCACATTCATTTTGTTTTACCGCTTCTGCTGCTTCCGAGGATGTCGAGGTAAGATTAATGGGTCTTGTTTTAATTTGATACTAGTATTTGATAACTCATTTGAACATAATGGAATAATCTTACTTTTCCTGAGTTTTCATTTCTTGCCATTGTTGATTTCGTGATTTTAATGGTGGGTTTAATGTTGTGTGTTAGATTACATTTGGATCGGTTGTGAAGTTGATGCATGAGAAAACAAAGTTTAGATTGCATTCGCATGAGTTGCCTTATGGTTCTGGTAGTGGACAACAATCTGTTACTGGTTTTCCAACTGGAGATGACGCCAATAGCTATTGGGTACAATCTCTCTTTCTCTCTCTTCTTTTAGATGTTTTTTTGCATTGGTTTTTTTGAGTTTGCAATTTTGTACTTCATATGGGAATAGGAGAAATGACATGTACTTTTTTTGTTGAAGATATATGGAAAAAGTTATCACATTTCTTAAAACAGTTTCGTGGTTTGATTCTCCAACTTGTGACGTACTTATATTGATTGATGGGAAGAATGTAGGATTAATGATGCATCTATGAAGGGTTTTACTGTTTTAGTACTGCGGTTTGTGGTGGTAGAGGAGCTAGATTTTAAAAAATGGGGATTCTAGTTGTAAGATATTTAATGCAAAACGTCCTGTGTGGACCAGGTTCACACTAATTAATTGTGAACCTAACTAACTTTCACACAAAAACTGACTATATTAGAAAAAAAACCCGATTATATCCTACGAAAACTGATTATACAAAAGGTGATTATATCAAACGAAAACTGACTATATCAAATGAAAACTGACTATATCATATGGTTTCTGGTGCACAATAAGTTATTGTGAGTCCGGTCCATTCAAGCTTTTTTGTATCTAATGAGACCGTCACTGGAATTGAGAAATTGTATCATATATTCTTACTTATGAGGGGCTGGGAGAATCAAGATCGTGACAATTATATCAATATGTGGGAAATATGTTAGGATTCAAGTGCAACAAATCTGTATAGTAAAATGCGTTTATGTAGAATAATAATGAACTACAAGAGATTTATGACATTGACAATTTGACATGCACCCGGGAGCATCACTTTGACATTTATCTATATTCTGCAGTTTTATGTTTAGATAGTAATGATGAATCTGTGTGATTGGTATTGGGTGTAGATAAAATGGTGCACTAAGTAACACTGTAACAGCATATTCTGCTATCACAGGGATAACGGTGTTGCCCCTGCATATATTTGACCCTCCTTCCTGGCCAAGCTTGGAGCTTCTGTAGAGGGTTTAGGTTATAGTAATAATGGTATTGATATTGTATGGTGGCATTATTGTGCATTGACTATTAATTTTACATTGGAGGTTGTTAGGCCAGAGCTGGGAGCATCTGCTAAACAAGGTGACGCAATTGTAAGTAACACTATTATCAGGCTGCAGCATATGACAACCCGAAAGTGGCTGCACAGCCATACCTTTGAATCACCACTTTCAGGCAATCAAGAGGTTGGTCTCATTTTACATTGTGATTTAGTATCTTTATATCTATCTTTATTGTTCTTCAACGGTGTCCTTTTCAAATCTATGCAGTACTCTATGGTGGATGTTGACTTTGTCAACCATTCGGTCAATGTCCTGTGTCATTCTTCATGTTTTGCCATATTGGTTTAGTTTTTAGTTTTAGTAGTTGGCCTGTTCTTTTTGCCCTGGCGCTGACATTACAACTTGAGGCATCCTTGTTTCTATCTACATTGATGTGGCCTAATTGTAGTCTCATATGCATCACTTCGTGAAAAGCCTAAGGGCTAAGATACTTTTATATCTTTATATGTGCTATGGTATAGGTTGTCACATGTCAGTTGTTTCTGTTAAAAGCTCATTTTGATTGGTTGGCCTTTTTAAACCCCTTTCATTTGGTTGCATAACAACTAGACTTCCAGTTCTACAGGACTCCTTTATGTTCCCAGGGATGAGAGATATGATCTTGCTCATGTTAATCTCTAGACCATCAGTTTCTCTGTTATATCATGTCAAGATCAATGGTGGCTTAAAAAAAACAATTACTCTGAGTTTTCACCTACATATGCTTGTGGTTCTGAAGAAGATAATAGTAATAATTATTGAATCCTGACACTTGTTGGATGGGAGAGGGTCCACCTTTACTGTGAGAAAGAGTTGTGAGAGTTGTTGTGACTAACTGTTGTGCCTCACACTAGCCAGGCTTATAGTTGATAAAGTTGAATAATATTATGAATATTTTCTTTCATTCGGGAGTGAACTGAAAGCATTCATACTTGTTTGGACCCTGCTATGCTGGTAGAATAACTTGTTGCTACTTGGGAAGCCAACAACATGTCTGAGTGAAAGGTGGCTTACAGTTTTGAGCACTGCCAATATTAAAAGTGGAATACTTGGACATTTGCTGGAGTCGGAGTTCCTTGGTTCATCTTTGTATACAGGAGCCAATACGTCCAAGAAGTTTGCACAATTTAAAATCAGACTGCATAGAGGCCAGAACTTTGACTGACGAAGGGCCTCTGTTATGGACATACGTCAGCTGAGAGGTCCCCATGGGTCATTACTGAACCAAAACTCAGCATTATCTTAGAGTCTCATACTCTCATTCACATGCTCGAAAGTGTTCTCATGGTTGCAAAGCCTTCCCACAGATGAGAGGCAGTCGTTAGAGACATCAACATGTCCTAGTAAAGGTTACCACTTAGCTCAAGGTTATAGAGTGTCAACAATGGAAGGCAACTGGGATGTGGTTAGGAGTAGTCCCTTGTGGTTGCACTGAGTCCCCCATTAATTAAATGTAATAGGATTCTAGAAGCTGCTTACGGCATTTTTCAGGCAATACGTAGAATTGACGTCATATATGGTAACAAGGTATATCTAAAGATTGCTTTTTGGGACGTTTTTGTGGGCCAAAGCCCAGCGCTAAGATGTAAACACACCAGGCCAAAGCAAATTATAGGATGATTGAGACCAAGACCAGACTATAGGTTACAATTCCTATCATGCAGAAAACATCTAAAATAGATCTCATTGGGTGGTTCTTGCAGGTTCGTGTTTTTCTGGTCACGTTTTTCCTGGTCGTGTATATGTTATTGGAAGTCTGCATTACAGAGTTGTCCGAAAATTTATCTTATGCTGGGAAGGTGGTGATGTTCACAACTTCACCTGTTGGGCAACCACCAGACTAAAAATTATAACTTGTGACGTTTGAGTTATATTAAGGTTTTGAAGTAGTAAGCTAGTATCCACTTTTAATATTTGAACTTTGAAGGAATAGAAGATTATTGGATTCAGAACCTACATCCTCCAAAACAAAGGATTAGTCATCATCCAAAATTTGAATGTCCATGGCTTTTGCGACTTTACTGCACCAAAGGTTCAAGGAAGTTGGAGCTGCATTTAATTTAGTGAATCATAGTGTAACAAGGTCAGGATTGGAGACCTTACTAGAAAGCTATAACCCACTAACTTTATTATCTAATTGAACAGCCTACTGTTATAGCCTGGACAGATTTGAAGAAACTGATCAAGGAAATAAGATGTACTTTGATTGATAATTTCTGGAAAAGAGTAAAATAAGTAATAACTACAAGCTTTGAGAGGCTTGTTCTCTACCAAATACCAAACTGAATTCTTAGCATACTTTCTATCTCCCTAATATGCCCTATATTGGCTATATATAGTGTTTTTCCTCTAACAAACTACTTATTCTACAAGCTATTAGCGAGTTAACAATAATTTTACTACCTAAAGTGCCCCTTTCCATGATATTGATCCATAGCATCTACAAGTAGGGGTGAAAGTTATTCGGATAAAAACCGAAATCCAATCCAATCCAATCTGAATTAGTGATTTGGATCGGATTCGAACTGTGTTCGGATTGAAATTTTTTGAAAAATTGGATTTTTGGATCGGATTGGATTGAGGGTAATTGGATCCGAAAATACAATATAACCGAATAGTAATATGCCTTGTATTATGTATTATGGATTGGGCTGAAGTACTTAACTGATTTATTTAAAAAAAAAAAAATCCCAGTGCTTAAGTTATGCTGTTGTATTCTTTGTTGTTGAACTGAACATGTTGTATTCTGTGTTGTTGGACTAACCTCATGTATTTAGTTACGTTATGTTGTAATGAATTATGGCCTATGGTTTTGTTATTAGTTTAATAATGGACTATGGGGTTTGTAGTGAATTATGAATTTGTAAATTGTAAATCTAGTGGGCTGTTGTTGTCGGCTTGTCACGCGTAATTTATTTCATAAAAAAAATAGTTTTAAAAAATCGGATTTTCGGATCGGATCCAATCTGGAGTTTGAAAATTCAGATTGGATTGGATCGGATTCAAACTATAATTGGTTTGGATTCGGATTGGAAAATTGAAATCCAAATTTTGTTCGGATCGGATTGGATTAGGCCTAAGTCCAAACCGTACACCGAACTTTCACCCCTATCTACAAGGTTGCTTTCTGGTGCAAATTTTCTGCAATTATTAAAGACGTACACCAACGACTATGACTCACTCTATATCAAGAGCGACCCTGGGAACATTTTAAAATGTAACCTTCTTCACATACTTTGTGTTTACTGGTTAGCCTATGGTTTAGAAGAGGCCTAATCTGGTTAGAACATAGCCAAGACCCTGGAGCCATAAGAGGACTGCGTTGCAAATGTCTTAGATTTAAAAGAAGCCTAATTTGGTTAGCTTTGAACCAAGACCCTACAGAAGTTGTCTAGATGGTAAGTGGTATCATTAAGGCCAGTGTGAGGGTATTGGTACCCACGCATAAAACTACGCTCATGATTCACCCCTTCTCAATCTGCTGTTCATATATAATCGATTCATTCTCCTTTGTGTGGTAGACTGGTAGTTGTATTTGCAAGTGAAGGCTTGCCAGGATCATCTTTTTTTTGTCTTTTGGATTAGCTGCCTCTTTGATTGACATTGATGGTTATACAGGTTTGCAACTGCATACATGTTTCTGGCTATGGATTAAATTACCTCTTTATATTTTCTGTTTTCACATGCCAACTGTATATTTTGTGGTCTAAACACCAAAGATTTCGGTCTAGTTTTAATCATGCTTGTTTGCTGATGAGAATGGACTCAGAGTGATACAGGATACAGAGACTGTAAAGGATTTGAATTTGTGAATCCCCTGTTCTTAGCATTCTAAGAGATGTGTTGCTACTGAGCTTCATCTAGAAATTGTATAAGTTATAATTGAAGCTTTCTGTCGTGCTCCAAAGTGTGAATACATCTGGCTCAAACACACTCCTTCGCTTTGCAAAAGTATCATAGATTCATGGTTGATACTTATATTACTTATACTTTTGCTAAGCAGTATTAACTTATTATTGGGATTTAACTTATAGATTTCAGGTAAAAAATAGGATGATGCATTTAGAAGGAAAAAGGGGAACAAACCAAAATAGAAATTATACTCCGTCCATTTCTTTTTAGTTTACTCACTTCACTTTGGGGGAGAACCAAGGAGGAAGTACAAAAGTATGAGAGAGAAACGGAAAGGTGAAGAGATCAATTAAAAAGTGAATTAAAATATTAAAAAGTGGATGACATAGGTGGAAAAGAGGAGAAAGTAGATATGACATGTTACCAAGAATAGAAAAAGCAACAGTGTGTAGATTAAAAAGAAACAGACCAAAAAGGAAAGTGTGTAGATAAAAAAGAAACGGAGGGAGTAATACTATCAGCAATTCAGCGTGACCGAAAGAAACCTTTTAGTAAACTGGGGCAAGGCTGCTTATAGACCTTCAAGTATTTATGGTGGGATGCATTCTAGATCATTGTCATTGTTTACTTTTCTGTTACATGGTAAGATCGTTTCTTCTGTGGAATTAACTACTGAGATTGTAAATCTGTGGAACCACATGTAGGTTAGCTGCTTTGGGAAAGAGAGCGAGTCTGACAAAGGTGATCATTGGAGGTGTGTTGTAAACTTGTAATTACAATTTATGTCCTGTTGGTTCATTCATCTCCATTAAAGAAAACTTTCCTGATTATACACTATTAATATTTATTGGAAACTACAATGTTTTTCAGACTTTTAGTTGAAGAAACAGGAAAAACGTGGAGGAAAGACCAAAGGGTTCGGCTTCAGCATGAAGTTACTGGTGTTTATCTTCATAGCCACAAGAAGAAGTACGGCATGGGCCAGCAAGAGGTGAGGAGGATAGGTTAATAACCTTTTTTTTCTCTTTTTTGCAATTTAATATCCGTACTTCACTACTTCTTTTCCAAGAGTTATTGGATACCTTCGATATTGAAAATGATAGTTTGTTGCATGTTCCCTCTCATATTCTGGAAGTTGAAAGTTGCCATCCCTGAGAGCTTTACTTTTGAGGAGCTTCTCAGGAGTATTATTTCACGTAGGGCATGTCTGGATTGGGAAAAATTGCATCAAGGGGTAATGAAGATAAGTCAAAGTGAATGAATTTAGAGATTAGGTGATGGTAGGAGGGATAACATAGTGGAAATGCAAGGAGGGAGGACGGAAAGATGATTATTACCCTCATTTAGAGGAATACATTACCCTAGTGAGATGATACGTAACTATTACCTTCAAATTGAGGGTCATAATTCCACCACTCCCCCTCATCTTTACATAATCACTACCTCATGCCATATGCCACCATCTCCATATACCTTCATTCACTTCATTTTTTCTTCAGTTACCCTTTAATACATTCCACTTAATCCAAGCATGCTCTTAGAACTTCAATCAATGCAGAGGGTTCATGGCTTTTATATGGTGGTATATCATGAAAATTTGTGAACAGAAGGTGCTTGTATGTGAAAGTTTGCATCAATTAAGAAAGTACGATTGTAATCCCCCCCCCCCACCACCCCCCACCCCCCACACAGGGGAATTACGAAACTACCTAATAGATTCATGGGACTAAATTTAGCTAATTGATATTTAGCCAAATACCCACTCTTAACAAGTCAGGCTGTTTTCTTATATCTGACAAAGATCATGCTTGTTTGCTGAAATTTTTTGTTCTTTCATCCTTGGTCTGACCAATCAAACTGTCTTAGACCCAGAATCTCTCTCAACTATTGCACAAACACTAACCACAAAAGTCTTTTATGTTATCGCGTAAGCAGGTTTGTGGGGTGCTAGACAAGCACAGTGATAATGTTTGGACTGCAGCTGAGGGTGTTTACCTCCCTGTGAATGATACCAAACGCGACGCTTAGCAACATTGCGGAATATACTATTAGCATAGACATACATATCAATCATATACCAATCTTTTCAAACAAGCACATGTTATATTTGATGCTTGCAATTGCATCCAACTTGACTGTCAATTCTCAAGCAAGTGCTTCTACAACCAAGCATTGTGTTTAGATGATTGATCATAATTTTTATAGCTTTTTAAACTTGTACTCCCTTTTCTTTTCTTTTTTTTATGAATTTCCTTTTGTTTGTAACGTCACATCGTATTAGAGACAATTGAACATAGTTTGGTACTATCACTGATTTATATTGGCTCTGGACCATATGCTTTCTATTATTGAATCTTTTTCACCTTGGTTTCACCAATGCTTTAGCCTCTTGAAATTGTAGAATTGTATGTCATGCATCAAGGCTTTAGCATCCGGTTTCTCTCACCTGTCATCTGATTCTGCCCGTCTTGTGTCCATGAAGGCATGAAGCCGTTCAAAAGATACTTTTTTTTACTTGCAATATTGAAGTATGACACAAGAATTTAGAAGAAAGAGAAATATAACGAGATAATAAAAGACCCCCCTCATGTGCAAGTAATATGCAACTTCCTAAAATAGAAAACATTGTAAGTAAAAAAATGGAGGAAGTAGTTCTTAATTATCCTACAATATGGTCCACCTAAATTGGTTAAGGATCTTTCCATACATACATTAAAGCTACTAATGTCATTAGTCGTTATGAATTGAAAGTGTTAATTATGCTAATATCATTAGTGACTTTCACTTAAAGATATTCAAGCCATTAGGGGAACCCTAATACCATAGTGATTATAAGTAGAATTTAGTAACACCAAAAATCACCAGAATAATCTGCATATTGATGAAAACTCCACTCCTAAATTCTCATATACTTCTTTTAGAAGTATTAAATTTATATGGATTCGGCCCACACTAATTTAGTGTCACCTAATGCTAATTCATGTATTTTATGAAAAAAAAGTCTTTATATAAAAAAAATAGATTTAAAAGATAGGTAGATATAAATTATAAAGGGTGACTATATGAAAAAAAAATAATACTATGTCACAATGTGAAATTTCATCATGATAAAAACAGAGGCATAATATGTCTCGTCTTAATTGGGTGAAATTTTTGACCAACCATACATACATTTTGACAAGGTTGTACAAACTCGGACTAATTATATGCCTGTTGCCTTTTATAACACTTCGAGATCGTGCTCGTGCAAGTGCTTGCAAAGGAATTTTTGTGTTTTACCAATTATAATCTGTAGTTTACGAAATTCATGATCGATTCCACCCTATGATTCCCAAAAAGTGAAAAAGGGTTCTTGCATCTTTCACAAAATAAAATAACATGTTCTCTCTCCTCCTTCCTTTCCTTTTAGGGTGAGAATATTGGGGGTTTTGAGGAGAGTCTTATGACAAGACTCAACAAGACTTAGCTATATTTGGGTAAAATCTTGGACAGAGTCTTGAGTTGGTTTTTGATATTTAAGACTCCTCTTTAAGACTCTTGCCATGTAAAGGATATTTTTTAGCCAGTAAAAAAATGTCATGTATCTTTTTCTTTTTTGTGGAGTGAGTCTGAAGAGAGTCTGAGGAATAAAGTATAAAATTGAAATGAGTCTGAAGTGAGTATGTAAAATTAAAAAATTAATGGAAAGCTGATGCGGCACAGTCTGAAGTTTGGAGTTGAGTCTGAGGATAAACTCACCCAGTCACCCTTACCCCTGGCCTTTTCTCATTTCCTGATGCTTTTTTCAATGAGTTGAATATGCCCCTAATAGCATATCCTTTTTTTTTTTACATTGGCTAATCATTATACTAACTATTAGAACTAAAAACAACAATACTTAAGTCCAAACTCCCCCTATTGTATAACAGTGTATCCATTTGCTTTTATTTTTGTTAATCAATCAAATCTACGTCTGATAATCGCCGATAGTTTTAAAATACATAAAGAAATTAATAGAGGCCCAATATAACAATTTTTTTAAAAATCTATATTAGTAAAATAGATAGAAAATAAATTGTTCATATTTCATAAACTCTTATCTTAAAAAAAGAAGAAAATGAGTACACTAATATACAAATAAGAGTAAATAAAATCCCTTTCTTGAATATTAAACAGAAGTATTAGTAAATATCCAACCAAAACAATGACCGAGATATAGTATTTGTAGTCTCAAGTCTGTTTTTGTGATGAAATTCTGAACCAAACATTCCCTTAATAGGCAATCACCCAGCAAGTTTAGGCCCAAAAGGCTAGTACTCTACACTTTATAGGCCAAAATGGAGGAGGGGCCCATTAAAGTCCGAACAACAGAGGCCCACTTCTAACAGCTGACAAAGGCACGTGATCATCACTTTCTAGATATGGACATCATGCATTCATTCATTACGTCCCCCTTTATTGCCTTTCTTTCCCTCTCTTCTTTTATATTTATTTAAGGTTTCTTATTATTGGCCAATAAAAAGTTACATTTTGTTAGTTGAATACTTGAATTATGATGTTAACTTTCATTAATTCTTCCATTTCTCAAATTGCACAACAGCACAAATGTGGGGGAAGATTTGCTGATCATTGTCTTATAAGTTAACTATAAACTTTTAGACATTGATTAAATGAAGGGTCCATAATTATGTTATATGTCTAGTCAATTATTTATTCCTTATCTAGTTAAAAACATATTTGTCGGTGAGATACATCATATGTCAAGTTATGGCAAAGTTAGATGGGTTAAGATCACCCTTTCATCAATCATCATAATGCTATCATAATTTGAAATCGCAATATCATTATATTTCTAAGAACTAGATATTATGAAGACCAATGTTCAGATTTTGAGTGATGAGTGAGGTTTATTAAGGTCATGTTATTTTAGACTTTATTGTTGTTTTACACTTATTCTAATAAAATTTATTAATATAGTAATACTTCTTTTCTTTGAAATCTATGCCATATTTTCCTTTTCAAGAGTTGCAAGATAAATGTAACAATTCTGTTGTAAAAACTTTTTTCCTTACTTTACCTTATTCACATGTCCCCTCAAAATCTTTTTTATTCTAATCTAAGCACACATGCATCCATTTGCAATACCCTGTCTTTTTTTTCCACCTTTTCGCAATTTCATTAAAATAACCTTGTGCATACCCAATATTGTATTTATTAGAAAATTAAGGAAGTATAAATTTTGGAATCAAGTCCTAATCTAATTTTGTAATTCCGGGGACAAATTGAATTTTGATGAAGCACTTAGTATTACCGTATTCACATATTTCAAATTGAGTATCTTAGTTCACTTGTTCATTTATCACTCAATGAATATTTTCACCCAAGAATCAAGGTTGACCTAACTAATGGAAGCCTTCCTTTCACCATGTGACAGGGGTTCGATTCTTTCCCTTTGCAAAATGGGATCTCCAAGTTTCCCCACTTGAAAGGGATCTCCAAATTACCCCACTTGAAAGGGATCTTCATCTTACCTAGAAAAGCTAAATAAAGACTTTCACGGTTTCACCCTCTTTTTTTTACCTTCTCTTTTTAACGGAACCAACATATAGACTGGTACAAGTATAGTATTATGACAAATATGAAGAAGAGAAAAACATGATAAATCTATGACAAAATATTTTTCAACTAAAATATAGGAATTTCCTTCGTTTGCAAATGATTGCAACACTTGTGTTTTTTCTACAATGTCTAATGCACAACAATTTGTCATTCATCAATATACTAAATTAAGAAAATTACACACATTGATACTGTAGAAATTTAGATGCTTAATGCGGAAAACGAGTATCACATACTCAAACATCTAACACAAAGATCTTTGCATAAATTAACATGAATCTATAAAGAGTATGAATATACCTCTTGATGCGTGAATTCCACTTCCACCCCGAGCCTTCTAGTGGAGATCCTTTTGAACGTCAAACGTCGTTCCTCTAGTGTTGGTCCACGAACAACCCTTAGATCACCACGTATGCTAGTACGGAAGAGAGAAGAATCCTCTTGCTTTTGAGGTGAATGATGGCCAAATGAGGAGAGAAAGGAGAGCAAAGAAAATATGATTTTCTTTACTCAAATGTTGTAATTGTCACACTCCTTTGTAACCCCCATATCAATATATAAGGTGGTTACAAAGAGGTGTTTTCATGAGGCTTTATTTTGCCTCATAATGTCATACATTATGAGCATAATAAACTCATGAGTCACAACTCTTCCATCCATCATAAAACCGCCCAACCCATTTCACAAATGGATTTGGGTAATATCCAAGGGTTGTCACATTGTGTGACCTCATAGGACCCAATACATATTAGTAGT
This sequence comes from Beta lomatogona, assembly GCA_947646795.1. Classification (NCBI taxonomy): domain Eukaryota; kingdom Viridiplantae; phylum Streptophyta; class Magnoliopsida; order Caryophyllales; family Amaranthaceae; genus Beta; species Beta lomatogona. Next base: position 2,542,122 of record CANSNZ010001486.1, read on the forward strand.
TGGCTTAAATATACTAGCCCAACAAACCGCAATTAGCTTCTAGCAAAACGTTGCGGTTACCTAATATTATTGAATATATTATCTTCATAATCTGTCCATATACATTTACTTTGCTACACTTGATCGAGGACAAAATCCTTTAATCTCCCACTTGTCTAAGAACAAGTGTGTAACCTTCAATTCCTTAAGTCGCTTAATGTCTAACTTGATGACATGGTAACATCGTATGTAAACCATACCAATATTCAAGTTGTTTCTTGAAATCCGAGTTCGAACTGTCGAAATAAATGATTAACTCCTTAATCCATTTGAGCATGGCCATGCATTTTCAGTTCTCGCTCTTCAAGAGGCCAAGACACCAATCCTCACTCTTAGGAGGACTTTATCCAGTCTTGTATAACCAAAACTCCCACTCAATTCATAGTAGTTCCGAACACTGCTTTTATAGCCTCCTTTTACGGCACGACGTTTTGCAGTGTCAAAAACATACTAATCCTTAAGTAAGAATAGTGTCATACTCATGTCTAAGGAATCCACTAAATATATTAATGAGATTCTCATAAACCTTTTAGAGAACTCCCACTAGGTCTGCCCAACGTGTATCAACTATACACGCCTATGCAAATGACTAGACATCTCTATGTCCCCATAGCCCATGAAACTGCGCTATCAATCAACTTGCAATCTAGTCTATGAAACAGAATCATTTACGTTCAATTTTAATGATTCGAACTAGGGACAAAGGTAAATTATAACTCCTGTTTACTGGATAGGGTTTCATTCGTCAAATCACATATTTGACAATCCTATCAAACGTTATAAAATACTTTGAACGTTTTATTTAATACTAAACCAAGATTAAATAAGAACATAACCTTTTATTGATAAACATAACCAAACATATCACAGGAGTAACTATAACTGTGAACTAATTAAAAGTAAATAGTACACAATCAAAGCCACTCTCCTACATGCTTAAGTCCTATAGCCCTAGTATGACTCTCATGCTTAGGCTGAGGCAATGGTTTAGTCAAAGGATCATCGACATTGCTATCCGTATGAATTTTGCTAACTATTACATCTTTTCTCTCAACGATTTCTCGAATGAGATGAAACTTCCTAAGTACATGTTTACACCTTTGATGTGATCTTGGTTCCTTAGACTGAGCTATGGCACCATTGTTATCACAATGTAAAACAATACCATCTCCAACACTAGGCACTACTCCTAGCTCCAGAATGAACTTCTTCATCCAAATGACTTCCTTTCTTTGCATCTGCCGCAAGCAATGTACTCGGCCTTCTGTTGTAGAATCGGCGACGAGTACTTTGCTTTGAACTTTTCCACTCACGCCCCTCCATTTAGACAAAAGATGAAACCAGATTGGGATCGGAAATCATCTTTTTCAGTTTGGAAGCTCGCATCTGTGTAACCCTCAACAATTAATTCACTTTCACCTCCATACACTAAGAAATTATCCTTAATCCTTCGTAAGTACTTTAGAATATTCTTAGCTACACTCTAGTGTGCGTCACCTGGATTTGATTGGAATCTGCTACACATGCTCAAGGCATATGAAACATCTGGGCGAGTACAAATCATGGAGTACATAATGGACCCTATAGCTGACGCATAAGGAACATTACTCATTCGCTTAATCTCATCAGGTCCAGAAGGACACTGAGTCTTGCTAAGCGAAACACCATGTTGCATGGGTAGACTTAGTAACGATCTTATCTATATAAGTTCTTTGGCTAAGTCCAATCATCCTCTTAGACCTATCCCTATAGATCTTGATCCCCAAAATGTACTCAGCGTTTCCAAGGTCTTTCATAGAAAAACAACTCTTCAACCATTCCTTGACTGACTCAAGCATGGGAATGTCGTTTCCTATGAGAAGTATGTCATCTACATATAAGACCAAGAAGACTATGTTACTCCCACTTTCCTTCTTGTAAACACACGACTCTTCTCCGTTTTTGAGAAAACCAAACAGTTTGATTGCCTCATCAAAACGAAGATTCCAACTCCGGGATGCTTGCTTCAATCCATAAATGGACTTTTGAAGCTTACATACCCTCCTAGGATATTCTGGATCCACAAAACCTTCCGGTTGTGTCATATACACATCCTCTTTCAAGAACCCATTCAAGAAAGCGGTTTTGACATCCATTTGCCAAATCTCATAATCATAAAAGGCAGCAATCGCTAGGAGTATCCAAATGGATTTAAGCATTGCTACTGGTGAAAAGGTTTCGTCATAGTCTATACCATGAACTTGCTTGAACCCTATTGCAACCAACCTTGCTTTGTAAACCTGAATGTTACCATCCTTGTCTGTTTTCACTTTGAAAACCCATTTGCAACCAATAGGTGTAACCCCATCGGGCAAATTCATCAAGTCTCATACTTGATTTTCAGACATAGATGCCATTTCGGACCTCATGGCTTCAAGCCATTTTTCGGAGTCTTCGCTCATCAAAGCTTGCTTGTAGGTAATAGGTTCCTCAAACTCTAAGATCATTATCTCAGAACTTTCGGTTAACAAGAAATCAACAAACTTCTTGTTTGGTATTCTTGATCTACTAGTCCTACGAGGGGCTGCAACAGGAGAAATTTTATTCTCAACAATTTGAGAATTTTCGCACGAATTAGATTCGAGTGGGACAGTAGGAGGTTCGTGTACAGGATGCACGTCCTCCAACACTTGGTCAGTTATGGGAGAAGATTCCTCTAAAGGAGGAATTACTTCAAGCTCCACAGCTGGCACTTGTGCTTCTGACTCTAACATAGGTTGAACTATGTCCATTTGTTGCTTTTCTCGAACCTCTTTGAGAAATATATTACTCCCACTTGCCTTTTTGGAAATAAAATATTTTTCCAAAAAGACACCACGACGAGCAACAAACACTTTGCCCTCAGTCCGATGGTAGAAGTAATAGCCCTTAGTCTCTTTGGGATAACCCACAAAGAAACACTTATCTGATTTAGGGGCGAGTTTATCTGAAAGTAAACGTTTTACATAAACCTCACAACCCCAAATACGTAGAAAAGACAAACTTGGAGTTTTTCCACTCCACATCTCATATGGTGTTTTTTCTACTGCCTTTGATGGAGTTCTATTAAGTGTGAAAGTAGCAGTTTCGAGAGCATATCCCCAGAAGGAGATGGGAAGATCAGCAAAACTCATCATAGACCGAATCATATCAAGTAGTGTTCGGTTCCTCCTTTCGGACACACCATTCAACTGAGGTGTTCCAGGTGGAGTAAGTTGTGAAAGAATTCCACAACTCTTCAAGTGATCACTAAACTCTTGGCTCAAATATTCACCACCACGATCGGATCGTAGTGCTTTAATTGTTTTGCCAAGCTGGTTTTGGACTTCATTCTGGAATTCTTTGAATTTTTCAAACGATTCCGACTTATGCTTCATTAAATAGACATATCCATATCTACTTAAATCATCAGTAAAAGTAATGAAGTATCCAAACCCTCCCCTAGCTTTTGTGCTCATTGGTCCACACACATCACTATGTATTAGACCCAATAGATCACTGGCCCTTTAACCCTTTCCAGTAAAAGGTGACTTTGTCATTTTACCCATTAAACATGATTCACATACATCAAATGGCTCAAAGTCAAAAGATGTTAGAAGTCCATCTTTATGTAACTTCTGAATGCGTTTCGCGTTTATATGTCCTAAACGACAATGCCATAAGTAAGTAGGATTAGTATCGCTTGATCTATGTTTTTTGCTGTCTATGTTAAGGACATCTTTGTCTAAGTCTAGGAAATATAGACCATTAGACCTTTTAGCAATGGCATAAAACATTGAATTCAAATAAATAGAGAAACAACCTTTCTCAATTGTAAATGAAAACCCTTCATTATCCAAAACAGGAATAGAAATAATGTTTTTGGTAATAGCAGGAACATAATAACAGTTATTAAGCTCTAATATTTTACCAGAAGGCAAAGGTAGACAATAAGTCCCAACTGCAACGGCCGCAACCCTTGCACCATTTCCAACGCGCAGTTCTACCTCCCCTTTAGCCAAGGTTCTACTCCTTCTTAGTCCCTGCACATTCGAAGTAATGTGAGAAACACAACCGATATCAAATACCCAAGAAGTAGATGTTGCTAAATTAATGTCAATGACATAGATACCTGAAGAAGAAGCCCAAGACTTCTTATCATTCAGATACTTTGGGCAGTTACGCCTCCAATGGCCAATTTGACCACAATGGAAGCACTTGGCATTTGCGGCCACCTTTGGCTTTGCCTTTGCTCGTGGCTTATCGGCGATCTTAGCGGCAACTTGCTTGCCCTTGTCTTGCTTTTTCTTGCCAGCCCATTCCTTCTTAAAACCCTTCCCCTTTTGAACCATAAGAACTTCCTTCTTAGGTGCAACAGAGATGTTTTGCTCGGCAGTCATGAGCATCCCATGTAACTCAACAAGGGTTTTCGACACCCCATTCATATTGAAGTTCAACCTAAAGTGGTTGAAGCCTTCATGAAGTGAGTGTAGTATGATGTCAGTAGCCAACTCTTGGCTATAAGGAAAGCCCAACCTCTCCATTGCCTCGAAATAACCAATCATTTCGAAGACATGAGTAGCGACTGGCTTGCCTTCGACTAACGCATACTCAAGAATAGCCTTGTGAGTTTCATACCTCTCAATCCGAGCTTGTTGCTGAAACATGGTTTTCAGCTGTCGGATAATACTGTAGGCATCCAAGCTTGCAAACCTCTTTTGAAGGCTTGATTCCATCGCCGCGAGCATAAGGCAGGTAACAATTACCGACCTTTCTGCAATGGCCTTATGGGCCGCCTTTTCGGCTTCAGTAGAGGTGGTCGTTAAAACCGGGATCGGGGTTTCAAGAACATCCTCTCGACCTTCGGATCTAAGAACAATTCTCATATTCCTTTCCCAATCAAGGAAGTTGTTCCCGTTCAACTTATCCTTTTCAAGGATTGAACGTAAGTTAAAAGGTGAATTATTGTTGTTACCAGACATGATATCTACATGGAATATGCAAAAGTAATAAGTATGTTTACCATCAATAGCTTTTAACAAATTTTAAACACTTTAAAATAAAAGCTATGCACTTGACCAATTTTAAAAGTGTCCCTTTTGAATCAAGTGATTCTAAGACCCTATCAAACATGATTTATAAGTGGACTTTGACCTCAACTTAAAACCAAATTTAAAAGGTAAGTAAACTCCTTTACTAATTACAACAATTGTAATTCTTAGTTGATGAGTGATTGCTAAGGTGATGAAAGTTCCGAGGTAAGGAAGTTACCCACAACGTTGGGGAAAGCCTTTCTAATCCTAGACAGAACTTGTCACCCAAACACAAAAACCCAACCCTTTGCTTCAAAATCCAAAACCGTTTTGATGATTTTGTTGGGCCAAACCAAACTAAACATGCAAATTTCGGAAATTTACTCTACTTAGCCCAAGATTGGAAGTAACACTCTGCTTTGGCAGAACCTATTACTAACGATCAAGATTTTAGTAGATGTTTATTTGGAAAAGCAATTACCCAATATTAGCTTTTAGGGACCTAAGTAAATTATTATGTGATTTAATTACTAGTGAACTCGTTGCAAATATAAATCACATGCATAATAAAACTTAGAAAGCATTCAAAAGCAATATTTAAATGCATAAAATAAAATGTGATCCTAGTATGGCCCCTAACCCTAAAGACTACTCTTTAAGGCCTCCATCCTTGAACCACCTTGGATCTACATCCTTGTGCTCCATGGAAATGAAAAACATCGGATCTCCATCCTTGAATCACTTCAACTTGAATAATTTTTTGAAAATTTAAACTAATATTACAAAAATAACAACGATGCATAGATCGTATTTAAATTACAAAAATACATTAACGATACGCAGATCGTATTTTCTATCCAAGTTTGGGCCATACTAGTCACCGCATGCATTCATAATATCATATATATAAAACATGCATTTTAATCAATTATTAAAATAAATTATTATGCTTTAACAACTTTAAACATAATAACACCATCTAGATTTAATTCTCATATTAAATCAAATGGTTAGTACCTTAAGACTAATTTTAATCATATTAGAATTTATCTCCCAAGGGCTTTAAAATATTAATCTAACAAATTTAATCAACTATTAAATTTAAAGAAAAATACATAAGCACTCTAAGGCACCACATATATTTTAATCATATTAAAATATAAACATAACATGATATTCAATCACATATACTAGCATGAAAGAATTAATCAACTTATTAAAACTAACATCCTAACATAAAATTAAATATCATATAATAAACTCCCATCATAATTTTAATTCATTTAAGCATTAGCATAGGATACCAAGCATAAAAGCTACTTAATATGCATTAAGGGAATAAACGGATTTAAACGTTTTAATCCGTTGAAAACAAGAACCAGCCGTTATGGCCAGTGAGCAAGTCGCACCCCGCGAGCAGGATGGTTGCACCCCGCGACCAGGCTCTGCCTCCGTTTTTCAATCTCAATTCAGGTAATTTTAATCGATAAACACATGATTTTCTTTATACAGTAAAACATTTTTATGCATAAATAAATCATACTCGGCCTCTAATTCAAGAATTCATGCCATGAAATTATACATAATCAAATTAAGCATAAAAACTCAAAGCATACAATTCATGAATCATACATATATACATCATATTCTAATTAACAACTTAATTAAAACATGAAATAATATAACAATTATATATATACATGTATCGAAAAATGTATAAACAACTTTTATACTCCCACTAGATTACAATCCTATTATTTTAATCATGCAAACAATATCCTCATGCTAATACCCTCCCCTAAATGAATTATAATGGAGGAAAACATGCATCAACATGATCATATTAATCTATGCAATAGTAGGCTAACTGATACCACTGTAGGAAAATAGATGCTTAATGCGGAAAACGAGTATCACATACTCAAACATCTAACACCAAGATCTTTGCATAAATTAGCATGAATCTATAAAGAGTATAGAATATACCTCTTGATGCGTGAATTCCACTTCCACCCCGAGCCTCTAGTGGAGATCCTTTTGAACGTCAAACGCCGTTCCTCTAGTGTTGGTCCACGAACAACCCTTAGATCACCACGTATGCTAGTACGGAAGAGAGAAGAATCCTCTTGCTTTTGAGGTGAATGATGGCCAAATGAGGAGAGAAAGGAGAGCAAAGAAAATATGATTTTCTTTACTCAAATGTTGTAATTGTCACACTCCTTTGTAACCCCCATATCAATATATAAGGTGGTTACAAAGAGGTGTTTTCATGAGGCTTTATTTTGCCTCATAATGTCATACATTATGAGCATAATAAACTCATGATTTACAACTCTTCCATCCATCATAAAACCGCCCAACCCATTTCACAAATGGATTTGGGTAATATCCAAGTGTCGTCACATTGTGTGACCTCATAGGACCCAATACATATTAGTAGTTGGCTTAAATATACTAGCCCAACAAACCGCGATTAGCTTCTAGCAAAACGTTGCGGTTACCTAATATTATTGAATATATTATCTTCATAATCTGTCCATATACATTTAGTTTGCTACACTTGATCGAGGACAAAATCCTTCAGATATTATTATAACATAAACCTACATGATACTCTCATATCTTATATATGTATTAATGTATTATCAAACATGTTATAAGTTGAACTACTCCCCTTCGACCAATGAAACTTATTTATCACTCATAATTTTTATCTAATTAAAGATAATATTAGAAGTCGGTTGGTTATGTTAATATGGTTGTTATATTGTATATTTGGCATGTATATCTTTTAGGAGTTTTAGGCAAGTTAGGTTCCCTTGTATTGTACTTTATATCTCCTTGTGATTATCAATACAACCTAAGCCGCTTTCTCCAATCTCTCTTAAGTTTAACATGGTATCACAGCCTCTCTAAAAATTTAGAGATTTTCGATCCTTGGTTTCTTCATCCCATTAATTTATTTTTTTCCGCAAAGTGTGAGATTAGGGCTTCATTTACCACAAACTAATTTTTTTCCCGGTTGGGTTTGGTTTGTCTCACGGGTTAGGTTTCGTTCAACCTCGTGTTGTTGTGACTGATCGTGGTGTTGCGATCAAGTCGGTTGGTTCGCTGCTGGTGTGTGGTGTTGCTGTTGTTGTCTCGTTGTTGTTGGTGTTGTTGTCTCGTTGTTGTTGGTGTTCTGTTGCGTGTGCTGCTGCCTTTCTTGTGTGGTGTTGTTGTGTGTGTTTGTTTCATCATGGGTGAGAAAGGTGGACAGAAGTACGAACCGTTTACTGATTATTACCTGCACCCTAGTGAAGGGTCTCAATTGGTGATTTGTCCCGTGTTGCTTACCGTCGACAATTATGAAGAATGGTCTCGGTCTATCCGCAACAACATTCGTTCCAAGAGCAAGCTCGGGTTTGCGGACGACTCTATTGTCCATCCCTACGCTAAATCTCCGGATTATCGTCAATGGGGTATTGTTAATTCTACTGTTGTTGCTTGGATTTATAATACTCTTGATGCTAGTATTCGTTCTACAGTTATCATTCCTGATGATGCTAAATATTGTGGGATAGTTTACGTGATCGTTATTCCCTTAGTAATGGTCCACGTACTCTTGAAATTAAACATGATATTGCTGATTGTAAACAAAGGGGTCGTTCTGTTGCTGTTTATTATGGTGAATTAAACAAGTTGCAAAATTTGATATCTAGTTATCTGAAATTGCCTGCTTGTACTTGTTCCGTTGCGAAAGAATATGCTAGAATGTATGAAACTGCGATGTTGCATCAGTTTTGTATTGGTTTGGACTCTAAGAAGTTTGGTACTGTTGTTTCGACATTGTTGATGAGTGACCCTTTGCCTACTATGAATGCTGCTTATGCTAAAACTGTTGCGGATGAGCATAAGCAATCTGTTTCTGAGGCTCATGAGGCCTCATCTGCTACGACAGTTGGTTTCAGTGCTACAGGTACGGCTTCCGGGCGTTCTTCGGAACATAAGGAGTGTAGTTACTGTAAGAAGTTTGGTCATGATAGGGATCATTGCTACGATCTTCATGGTTGATGGGGGTCGTGGTGGTCGCGGTGGTCGTGGAGGTCGTGGTGGTCGATCTACTGGTAAGGGCAAGGGTGATTTTGCTGGTTTTGTTGATAGTCATGCTTGTGGAGGCAATGAGCAGATTAATGATTCTGATCGTGGGAGTGTCCCTACGATTTCTGATGCTCAATGGAAGGAACTCATGGCTGCTGTGAAGGGTTCAAAGTCTGGTTCTTCTTCGGATAACACTAAACTTGGTACGTATAATTCTATTGAGTGGCTCATTGACACTGGAGCTTCGAATCATATGTCTGGTAACAATGACTTATTTACTGATTTATATGATATAACTTCGCCTGTTGGTTTGCCTAACGGAAAGAGCACGACAGCTACTAAGGAAGGAATAGTAGTTTTTTCTGATGCTTTAACTCTTGATAATGTTCTTTATGTTCCTGCTCTTAAATGCAACTTGTTATCTATGTCTCAATTATTAGAAAAACAATGCTATTTTATTATGTTCACTAACAAGCTATGCATTATTCAGGATCGCAGTTTGAGGAACCTGATTGGAGCGGGGAAGCAGTGTCTGTGTGATGGGGTCTATATTTTTCGTCCGGTTCGTGCTGGGAATCTGCAGGTGAATAAAGTGGTTATTTCATATGCAAGTTTGTTATGGCATAGGCGGCTCGAGCATCCGTCAATGCAAGTTGTTAGTTTTCTTCCGGGAGCTTCTAGTAGTCATAATACTAGTACGGTTGTTCGTTTAATTGTGATATTTGTTCTATGGGGAAACAACCCCAAAACTCTTTTCCGTTAAGTTTCAATAAAGCATCTGATATTTTTGATTTGATACATTGTGATATTTGGGGTCCGAATAAAATTGCGTCAAGTTGTGATGTTCTTTATTTCCTAACCATTGTTGATGATTATTCTCGTGCTACTTGGGTATTTTTGATGGTTGGCAAATATGAAGCTGCTAGGTTAATTCGTGAGTTTTGTGCTATGGTTAAGACACAATTTCAACGGAAGGTAAAGATGGTTCGTAGTTATAATGGTCAAGAGTTTCTCAGTTTGGGGTCGTTCTTTGCTAAGAAAGGCATTTTGCATCAAACATCGTGTGTTGACATGGCTCAGCAAAATGGTAGGGTGGAGCGTAAACATCATCATATTTTGAACGTGGCTCATGCCCTTCGGTTTCAAGCCAAGTTACCCAAGTATTTTTGGGGTAAGTGTGTTCTAACTGTTGTTCATTTGATTAATAAGACACCTACTCCTGTTTTTAATGGAAAAACTCCGCATGAGTGTTTGTTTGGTCAAACTCCGTCATATGATAATATTCGGGTTTTTGGTTGTCTCTGTTATGCTGCAAATCGACCTCGAGTTAAGGACAAGTTTGATTCTCGGTCTCGACAGTGCATCTTTGTTGGTTATCCGAATGGTAAGAAGGGGTGGCGTCTAATTGATTTGGATACGAATGAATTTTTCGTAAGTAGAGATGTCCAATTTTTTGAAGATAAGTTTCCTTATCTTGAATCACTTCCCGATGAGAAACGATTGCTATGGGAAGCGTATTTTGGGACGCCGTCGGTTTGGGACGATATTAATGATGATGTTGGTATAGTTCCGAGTATGAGTAGTGGGGAAGAAACGTCCCCAACAGCGGGCTCCACAGCCCAGCCGCGGGAGCAAGTGCCCAGTCGCAGCCAGGGCGCAAAGGCTGTTGCCCCGCCTTCGTCTTTGCAGCTGCGACCAGTATGGGTGTTACATAAATATCCGATCTGTGATCCGGTCGATCCGATCCGCTTTTTTAGTTTTCGGATATTTCGAATTGGATTTTTTATTTCCGGATATCCGAAAATGGAATTTTTTGGGGGGTTTTCGTATATCCGATCCGGAATATCCGTTTTTTCAAGGCAGAATATCTGAAATATCTGATGATCCGATCCGAAACATATTTTATAAACTTTCCCTTTGAAAATTTCATTTTTTTAGTTTTCGGATATCTGATGATCCGATCCGAAATTTTTCGGATCGGATTCAGATCGCATTTTTCCCGATCCGAAAATTCGGGTCGGATATCCGAAATGAACATCCCCTAGCGACCAGTAGAGGTCACAGGCCACTCGCGGCGGCCTGACCCCAACCACAGGCAGCCTGCGGTGTCTTCTTCCCAGCAGTCCGCAAGGCTGTTCGGGGCTCCTTCTCTTAGCATTGGGCAACCCGATATTGGTCTTTCGAGGGTTGACGTCGATGCAAGTTCAAGCCCACGTTCTAGTACAATTGTTGAGCAGCAAAATGTTGATGAAAATGTTAGTACTACGCCTTTAAATTTGAGGGGGAGTTTGACAGAGGAACGTGGTCGTGGGCATTGTGACAGGCGTCTGCCTTCGTGGCATCGTCATTATGTCACTAACACTATTATCACTGAAAATATAGACCCCACTCCATCAACTATTGTCTCCTCTCAATCTCGTTCCTCAGGTAAACCTTTCCCTATAGCTTGTCATGTTGAGTATAATTGTTTTTCTATGAGACACAGGTGTTTTCTAATGGTGATTACAAAAGGCATGGAACCATCTTCTTTTAAAGAGGTGGCTAATCACGCTGGTTGGCGTAAGGCGATGCAAGCTGAGATTGATGCTCTTGAGCGTAATGGTACTTGGACTGTTAAGGATCTTCCTCCTGATAAGAAGGCCATTGGCAGTGGTTGGGTATATAATATAAAATATACTGACAAGTCGAAGGTGGAGCGTCTTAAGGCACGGTTGGTTGTTCATGGCAATCGTCAAGTCGAAGGTGTTGATTATAATGAGACATTCGCTCTTGTTGCTAAGATGAATACGGAACGTCTTTTCCTTGTTGTCGCTTTGTCATTGAATTGGGAGTTGCGGCATCAAATGGATGTTCATAATGCTTTTCTTCATGGTGATTTGGATGAAGAGGTGTACATGCAATTTCCTCCAGGGTACGGTACTCCTACACCTGGCAATGATTGCAGGTTGATGAAATATCTATATGGCTTAAAACAGGCCCCGCGGCAATGGTTCTCAAAATTGTCTAGTGCCCTGCGCAATTTTGGATTTAAAAATTCCTATGCTGATTACTCTCTGTTTAGCTATATATATACTGGGCAGTGTTTCATTGCATGTTATTATCTACGTCGATGATCTGATCATTGCAGGGTCCTCTCATGATGCCATTATTCGGTTTAAAGCTTATTTGTGCAAATGCTTCTACATGAAGGATTTGGGTGTGCTTAAGTATTTCTTAGGCATTGAGATTGCTCGTAGTCCGGAGGGTCTTTTCCTTTCTCAACGAAAGTACTCTTTGGATATCTTGACTGAAGCATGAATGTTGGGTGCGAACCGATTGATACTTCGATGGAGCAGAATCATCGTCTTGCACTTGCTTCGGGTGAGCCATTTGCTCACCCGGACCAATATTGTCGGTTGGTTGGACGATTGGTTTATTTATCGGTCACTCGCCCAAAGTTGAGTTATTCAGTGCATGTTTTGGCACAGGTCTTGAGTGATCCATAAATTTCTCATTGGGATGCGGCTCTTCGTGTCTTGCGCTACCTTAAAGGTAGCCCGGGACAAGGCATCTTGTTACGACCTATGACAGATTTGCGGTTGATTGCCTTTTGTGACAGTGATTGGGCCGCTTGTCCATTGACTCGGCGTTCTTTGACAGGTTATCTTGTTTTTCTGGGTCACTCGCCTGTTTCTTAGAAGACTAAGAAACATCCTACTGTATCCCGTTCTTCGGCTGAGGCCGAATATCATTCTATGGCTGTTTCTACTTGTGAGTTGAAATGGTTGAAAGCGTTGTTGATTTCTCTTGGGGTTGGTCATTCAAAGCCTATGCAGTTGTTTTGTGATAGTCAGTCAGCTCTGCATATTGCCAAAAACCCGGTGTTTCATGATCGTACGAAGCATATTGAGGTAGACTGTCATTTTATTCGGGATGAGTTGGTGAAAGGTAATGTTTCTACCTCCTATGTTCCGACAACTCATCAGTTGGCAGATATTCTTACGAAGGCTCTTGGACGACAACAATTTGGTTTTTTATTACGCAAATTGGGCATTCGTGATTTACATGCTCCAAATTGAAGGGGAGTAATAGGAGTCGGTTGTTTTTTTTTTTAGTTGATAAGATGAATGACCCTACTGAACTGGCACCTCGCACAGGTACAACCAGCCAGGTTTGCATGTCAGACTCCTTGGAGGGAGGGGGGATGGTAAGGGAAACCTCACCCCCAAAGAGCCCCTAGTGGAGTTTGATCCCATAACTTGAAGTCATAATGTCAAACCTTTACCACTAGGCCAAGCTTTGCTTGGTAGAAGTCGGTTGGTTATGTTAATATGGTTGTTATATTGTATATTTGGCATGTATATCTTTTAGGAGTTTTAGGCAAGTTAGGTTTTCTTATATTGTACATTTGTACTATATATCTAATTGTGATTATCAATACAATATAAGCCGTTTTCTCCAATCTCTCTTGAGTTTAATAGATAATAATAGCAAAAATGCGTGTTGGAACTTGGAATTTTGAAAAAAGCAATTTGGTAAAGTATTAGAGAATGGAGCTAAATAGATGTAGTCATGTCCCAAGATATATTATGTGACCTAAATTTTAAGTATTCCCCTTGAAGCAAACCTTGTGAGTTTGAGAGTCTTTAGTCTTGGCCATACCAATAACCAATTGGTCGTACAAAACTACAAAAGACATGAACTTACGCTACGATCTTTGGTACTCCACTCCCGACTCCCGACTCCCGAGTATCTAAATTCTGCTAATTTTGACAAAATGGCCTTGAATTATGGTATGCACACTAACCAACCAATGCTTTACATGTTGCCTCTGACTAAGTTGGACTTTTCCTTTCTATAGCAGTTTCTAAGTCATCCTTTTCACACATGTAACATGTTAATTCCTTCTATTAGTACTTCTTACGATGTACTTTAACCACGGATTTTCGTTAAAGGCAGATTTCCCCTGTTAACATTTTTAAACAAGCGAATCAACTACATTCGTACTGTACAAGATTTCCCATCGCCAAAAGGGCAAAAAATGAACGGAAAATTTTAATGGTAAACTGGTATTCATTGACTCTAGACCATTTTTAAAATATTCCTAACATGAAAATTTCTCTAGGGTTATTATTAGTTTTCGAACTTCGTCTACAAGGTTTAGTGTTATTTTAGAGAATGTCAATAAGTGCGGGTCATTTTAAACGAAAATTTAAAGTGGAAGTTAATAATTTTACAAATATAACATAAAAGGTTTTCAAATATAAGCAAAGACGGCCACAGAATAACATAATCCAAAAGGAAAAGCTAAACAACTAAATGACTGATCATTTGATGGAAAAAACAAAAGTGTATATTGACACTACTACCTTGCTAGTTGAACCTTATTTTTATTTTGTAAGGACGGTAAGGTTAATAAACTATTTGTTTCGGATGATCGCCACCAAATGTACACCTAATAATTTGTCGTACATAGCCTAAAGAATCATCTAAACAACTTCAAAGTTATGAAGAATAGGTGATAGCTCACTGGACTATCTCGCCGGTTCTAAGGCTTTGCCTAAGTTTCAAATCTTCATTCCAACAATAAGTTGCAGAATTTTTGTTCTTGTGCTTGGCCAATTATCTTACCTAATTGAAAAGGCTATCATCATTGTTCTGAACTTGAAACAAGCTTGAAGTTAGCTCAGGCCGTGAGCGTCACCATCTTTTCGACAATTTATCCGGGGATTGAGTGCGGAAGGAGAAAGTAACTAGGGAGGGCCGAGGGCCTTTGGGTTGTTTCTTAAGAGAGGACATCCCACAAGACTAGTTTTCCTTGTCCCAGAAACATGATAACAGATTCAAACCAAGAAAGAATGCGCACTACTTGAGTAAAAAAGGAAAGCATAAGAGTAAGCTTATTCTTGAAAAGGTCTTGGGTAGGGACCTTGAAGTGATGCTATTGGACCCTCAAATAATAAATCATTGAACAACTTGTGAATGAAGCAGGCAAAACTAGGCTAGAAATCTGGCTGTAAGACACTTGAATGATAAATGATAGTATATCTGTATTGGCTCCTCTTGGGCACTATATGTCCAAATCGTTGAAGTTGATTAGAATTATGACCAATTAACATTAGCCTCTTAAACCTCCAGAGATTTTGAGGAGACATTTCCACTAGATCTCATTATGTCTAGATGTAACATGTGGATTGTGATGGTATTCAAAAGAATATCCTTCAAAGAGGGAACTGTTGAAAAGTTCTATTTTGAAAATAAAAACTTTAATTAAGTGGTCTACTATTGGTCCATTATATAGTTTGTTTAGTTTGAGAAAGACGGAGTAATATCTCATTATGAGTTGGTTAGAACCTAGATGAGCACTTCCTAAATAATTCCTCCATTCCAAAATAGACGTAACACGTAAGTACGTAACACGTAGAGAAGTGTTACATCTATTTGGAACTAAGGAAGTACAACTTAATCAAAATATAGTATGTATAGTTTGAGATAGATGGAGTAGAAGAGTTTCCTCGAAGCTTCACGAAGCTTGAAATTTAACATTTAAATAAGAAAATGTTTAGTTGTCAATCCAAACACATGCTAACACTTCTCTAGCACTAGCACTAGACTTGGCAAAACTAACCTAAACCCGACTGCATAACCCAAATCCAAACTGTACCGAAAATACATTGACATCATGATTCGATTTTGACCCGAACCTAAGATTAAGAGGACTAATTTATTATAATAACCTAATTGAAAATATAACTAACACGGCCTTGACCGAGCTTGATTTGAATGATCCATTTGCCACCTATAATTGAAACTGCATACAAGATGCTCCCATTGAAGTTAACCAGCCAACCACTGCACAAATGCTCCAAAATATATCAAGAAGACCAAAGTTGACAATCTCTATCTATGAGCTGGCTGCTGGCTATCTAAATGCATGTGTATATTGTCAAAGACCTCATTATCTCATTTCAGTTTAGTGGTAGTTCACATGACTACATGTCTACATTGTGACAATTAAATTCTTTGGCTGTAGCTATAGTTTAGTGATTCCAAGACTAGAGGCCTAACTATTACTTTAAATATGCATGAAAATTAACAAATTGTAGTAATCTATACCACAATAAACATAGGTGCTGCTGTTAAAGTTCAACCTATGTTCATGACATTACATCATTAAAAACAGGGGAATTGAAATAAAAATAAGACATAAGTAAGCAAGTGAACAAAATAGTTCAGGGCATTATCATATTAACACAGATCTAGAAGCATATTTACAGCTAAGCAAAATCAAGTACTTGTATATAAGAAAGCAGAGAGAAAATGGGAACTGACAGTTATTAAGGGTGAAAATAACCTGCTCCCCAGGACCCCATGTGCTACATCTATAATCTAGATAGATTTTTACCCAGAGAAGAAGACTAGAAGAGAAGCTCTGCACTTTTGTTGTGCTTTAATTACACATTCAGCAGCCTAGATTCCTCCCCTTTGTGTACCATTTTCTTGCCAAAACTCTTGCTCTCCTAATCTGCAACATATTAATAATATAAACTCAGTAAAAAGATAACATATTTAAAGTGTAAAAAAGTCCAAATCATTCAGAGATAACAATGCATTTTAGTTAATACTTCATAGAATTAGATCTTAATTAAAAGAGAGTAATCCTCCGAGATTCATTAATGTACGCATTTTAGATTAGATCCACATAACCAAAGCTTTCACATAGTAATCGATTAAGGAGGACGATAACTATTAAACACACAAGAAATCGATTAAGGAGGACGATAACTATTAAACACACAAGAAAACGACTCGTGGCTTTATGCAAGAAAATGAATATTGGATAGAATTCAAGTAATGGTCCCTTCATTGAAAGCAAGTGCATATAATTTTGGTGATTAACGTTGCTTGCCAAAAGTATCGGGCAAATACAACAAACTTTTGAAGAACATAATGCATTGCATATGGCAGTTATCTCCCTCAAGAAATAGAATGACTGAAAGCTATTTAATTTATTCCTTTAGTTATTCATTAATGATAAGGACACTACTATACAAAGATCCTCTTGGCTCTTAGAGTACCTCAACGCTAAATGGTACCAACATGTTTACTACTACAGTCTACACTAACCAAACATAACTAATCTATATGAACATATAATTTCAGTATAATACCACCATTACAAGCTGCAAGAGAACATTGATGCAATGAAATTTTGAGAGAACACTAACTCGTTCTTATTGCTAATGCTCGGGAGAGTATCTTCATCTCTAATAATCTCAAAAGGGCAAGCTCTTCGATGTTGAACTCACAGTGAGAGACTTGAGATGTTCCGAAGGAACAAAATCTTGGGGCAAGTTAGCCCTCTTGACAATTCTTTTCATGTTACTCTGCAAACTTTGTTGAACTAATTGCTTTACCGCTTTTTTCTCTTCGCTCATCATATCTTCCTCTTCCTTGTTTAGATTGATGGTAGATGAGGAAGACCCACATATCGGAGCAGAAACAGCGGCACTAGATTTACCATTAATAAAGCTCCGAGAAACTTGCTTCCCCTTGTCTATCCTCAAACATTCCAATATCCTTGATGCCCTTTTCTGTGCTAATGTGCTACCAAGAAGAGTTAATTCAAGCAATGCTGATCCAACCCCAGCTTCAATCATAGTTTGCCTATCCTTATAAGATTTATGAGCCATCACCATTATTATGTAAGATGCTTTTTCTTGGCATCCCGGCGAGTCTGTCCAGTTCAAAACATCAATCAAAATCAGGAAAACATCCGTGGTACTGCTGATTGCTCTCCTGCCTTCCGAGGTTGAAACTACATTGCTTAAGATCGAAAGGATTCTCTCACTCACTTCCATATCACCCAACATGCTTATCAGGTAACGAATCAAATTAGTCTCGATAATCAACACGATGTTCGATGGTGATATAGAGAGATTGTAAAGTGCTCTAAGCGCGTCTTGCCTTGTTTGTGAGCTGGATTTCTTCTCAGGGTCCTCGAGGATGCTAACTAGAAAAGGGATTGCCCCGGAAGCTCCAATAATCGGCTTATTAGAATCCAAAGCACTCAATGCGAGAAAATTCGCAACAATAGCTTCCGAAACAGCCGGTTTTAAAGACCCATTAGAGGACTCAATCTTCTTTAGCATCTTATGAACTGCCCCTGCTTGAACTATAGCTGCTTTATTCCTGTACAAAATTACCAATACCAATATGTTAATAATACTAATGATGAAATTTAATTATTGACCCAAAAAAAGAAAAAAAAAATCACAACATCCACTCACCAAACAAGTGAGACCAAACTCAAAAGTAAAATCCATATTTTCCACAAACATTTCTCTTTACAGTTGAAAACAACAGCACCGGCACATTAAACAACGGAATATAGCCAGAAAACAGCAGAATTCAACAGAAGTAAACGTCAAAATATACTAGTAAGAAAGAAAACAAAAACTCCAATTTACCCACATGAAAACAACAAAAGAAGAACAGAGTTCCCCATAGTACTGTACAAAAAAATTCTCCACTAAACACAAACACTCACTTTATTAATTTACTCATCTTTTTACCTTTTTTAGTTATCCCCCTGACTTCCCACTTCCTAGTGTCATTAATCATCCCCCTTTTCCGCCATTTTTTTTATACCCTAAATTCAACAAACAAATCCCATTCCCCAAATCAACATGCATTTAATCTCATCAAATAAAAAAACCCAGAAAAACCCAGATACCAAATCAACATGCATTTAATCTCATTCTTATCAAATCAAAAAATCCAGAAAAACCCAGAAACCAAATAAACATGCATTTAATCTCATTTTCATCAAATCAAAAAACCCAGAAACCAAATCAACATAATAATGCAGATTTCCCAAAAAGATTAACATGCATTGCATTACATTTAATCAAACAAACTTATTCATCCAAAATAAAAATCGAAGATACTCACAAATCATTCCCAATGCCCAAATTAAGCAGCGCGTAAAAAGCTTGAATCAGAGATCCATCATCATCATCATCATCATCATCAAGCATGGCAACCAAAGGAGGAATAGCACCAAGCATAGCTAAAGTAGACCTCGCATCACAATCTTCCTTACCAAAACTTCTAACCAACTTAGCGCCATTTTCTCTCTCCTCAACATTCTGCAACATCTTCACCGCCGCTCTCAACTCCTCCAACCTCTCCTCTTTTTTTCTCACCACCTCCACATCTTCTTCTTCTTCAACTTTCTCTCTCCTCCCAGAAGAGCACGACGATGACGACAAGTTCAGGAGATCCACCAGCTTCCCCGACTCGAACCGGGCCGGGCCGGCGTCGGGCTTGGGCTTCGGGTCGGGCTTCTTGGGGTCGTTGGCGGTTTTATTCTTGGAGTAGCCGCCACCGCAGCTTACGGTGGCGATGAGTTTGCGGAGAGAGAAGGAATTCCAGATACGATAATGGTGGTTGTGGTGGTTGGAAGAAGAGTGGTTTAAGATGAGAGATCCGACGTCGTTTCGAGGTGGATGACATTTCGCCATTTTTATATATTCTTGATGATGACTCTGTTATAGAAAGGATAGTAGTACATTGCAGAAGAATAGGAGATAGGGGTTGTTTGGGGAAGGAGGTATTTAAGGATGGGGAAATTATAAGTGGGAGCTTTTCTTCTTCTTTTGATTTCTCAGTGGAGTGGAGTGGAGTGTGGAGTGGAGGAATGGGCGGGGAGAGAGAAAGAGGGGAGGAAGGAGGAAGGAAATGGAGATGTTTTTTTTATAGTATTGAATTTGTGTAATTATATATTGAGTGTGGAGTTAGTGTATTTAAGGCTTTGTTTGGGTGCTTAGCTAAACTGACAACATGACATCATCATTGGTTTTTTTCTTGAAAATGTTTACGGCTTACAGGTTACAGCTTGGTTTTGTTTCCAATTATAGGAGGGAAAGGGAAAGGGAAAGAAAGAGAATAAGGCGCCGTGCTTTTAGACCGCGAGAAATTAAATATAATGAAGAACTGAATTAAACTGAAAATAAGTCTAAAAGAAAAAGGGTTTAAGATAAATGTAATAGTAAAATAATTTTGTCTATATAAAAGTCAACTAAGTTAGTTGGTCAAAGTCTTGAGATTAAATTTTGACTATATTATTTGCCCCTGTAATTCTCTCTCTACACATAATAGAAGGAAATTTCATCTATTAAAAATGAGAATAGAGTTTTTGTTAACCACAACAGAAGACTAGAGTTTTTACTATAAGCATTTTTAAGGTACGATGAATAATTGCTTCTTTTGTCTAAACAAAGATAACCCTAAATTGTGAAATGAAGGTAGTATATATATAATCTTTATTTTATTTTTGAAGTGAATTTCATTCTTTGTTTGAATTGATATGATCTTTTACCAATTTCCCATGGAAGAACTGAAAAGGAAATAATTATAATGTGTGTATTAAATGAATATTGAATATAGATTATATCATTATTATCTTATATACCTTATTTCGAAGGAAATATCAAGATTTCATATTTATGAATTATCACAATTTTTACTGATCTTCTCAAAATAATTCCAACTTTGGATAATTTCATAATAATTCGAACTTGTAGGAGGACCTTATAAAATTCATCTAAACTGTTGATTTTATTTCCTTTACTAATCCATTTTGAGTATATGATACATATAAGATAACAGTTTAAATTATATTGAAAAGCAGATGAAAGTTGAGATTATTTATACTATTTTTTCTATTTAATAATTGAGACGTTGTTCTTTTGGGCTGAAATGAAGTGAGCTGAACTGAACAACTAAAGCCGTGAGATTAAACTAACTGAAATGAATTGAAATTAATTGAACTAAACTAAGATTGTGCCCAAAAGAACAAGGTATGAGTTTGACATTTATATAGAACACTTAAATCTTATAAAAGAAATATTACCTCCGTCCCAAAATAATCTGAAGACTTTCCTTTTATGTTTGTCTCAAATTAATTTGAACACTTCCATTCTTGGCATGGTCCCACCATTAATATATCACACTCTACATTTTATTAATAAAAAGTTACCCAACTTTCTCTCTCCTCTAATAAAAAATATACCACAAACTCCTATCACATCTACTTCTTAAATAAAATAACATTTAATAACCACACCACAACTTATCATCTTAAACTACGTGTCCCAACAAGTGTTCAGATCTTTCTGGAACGGAGGGAGTATTAAATTTTTATTGCCTACACTAAATATTTATTCTTGATCATATTCATTTTTGATACACTATTATCTATTGATAAGAAGTCGTTACAACCAAAGTACCACTTATGTATGTGTAACATTAATTTTTGTTTATACTCCACTCCTCAAAATTCTTTTCACTTGTACTCATTACTAAAAGTGTATCCCATCACTTCCACTTGATTCCATCCTCGATAAACTTTTTTCTGCTTCTTCTATCGTCTCTTAGATATTAGTTAGGTATATCTCGAAGCACGCTTGAGTTTTTACTAAAGTATGTGAAAATGTTTGGTCATTTAGAAAGTAGAGGTCTAATAATGAAATTATTCAAATTATTTGTATTAATAAACTAATTTAAGTTTTAAGACAAACACCGATTATAAGACCCTATTTTTTTTTATAATTTGTTTTTCATTAATGAAAAGCCATCAAAACGGCACTTAACATTACATACAGACACTCCTCAATAGACCAACTGCAATACAAAACTTAGAAAACTAATCCTAGGAGTACCATTACCGATTGATCCAAAGGGGAGGACTGAGAGTGAGAGAAAGAAGTTAGAGCCCGGCTAGGAACTCATCACTTCTTAAAAAGGTCTTTCTTTGCAAGGGCATCTACAAACATGTTTCCGTCTCTACACTTGTGGGTAATGGAAAAGAGGGGGTGCTTGCGTAGAGAGTCACGAATAAAATTAAGAGGGAAGTAGAGAGTCCTTTGAATAATTGCACCATTTTACCGTATTTGCACAATCAGATTCAATGATAATGGATTGAGAGCAAGCCGAGCCACATGTTAAGACCTATTTTTGTAACTTCTAAGCCATCCAACCATTCTTATTAGGTTATGAAGGGAATTTCAAACTTTTACTAAAAAAATTGATGTCTCTAAACAACTTTCTTCCTAAATTTATCCCTACGTGATACGCCAACTAGAACTCACTTATCACAAAATAACCACTTTTTTTGTTCATGGCTGCTATGGTAACTTGGTAAGTGGAAAATTATAAATAACGGAGGGGATAATAAGCACTGTATTTTACGCTGTTACAAGGAGAGGAAAATACAGGCGTTTTGGCCCTCTGCAGTTCTGCCAAACAGTGTCTAAACTTTTTCACCATGGGAGACAGGAGGGAATGGGGAGCGTATAAAAGAAGTTGCTACCCGAGTAAAAAATTAAAATAAAAGGGGGTTGAGATAAGAATTATTTATGAGACATTGGAATTTGGAACAACAAATTACAGTAAACATTTCGCCAATAATTTTTTTTATAATATAACCACCTCAACATTATTAGACTTTCCCGTAAAAAACAACATTATTAGACTTAAAAATTTAAAATGTAGTAAATTAATGTACATTTCGTCATCTGTCTTCAATCCTATATATGTACTTTCTCCATCTTTTAATAAGTGAAATATAAAGAGTGGTGTAAAATAAAGGAATTTTTTTTTTGGATTGGTAAGATGAATTGCCTTATCAAATAGGAATCTCGCACAGGTCGACTCAGTTCGGGTTAGCGGGCTAAACACTCTAACGCCCCGTTTGGTAGTTGGTTATAAATGGTGGTAATGGAATGAATTTGTATGTAAATTTGTGAAGAAAATTATTGTCCATTTCATAGTAATGGTAATTTTAAGGATAGGAGTTAGCTCAAATGGATAGAGCACTCTTCCTTGGCCCCTGAGGTCAGGGGTTCGATCCTTACCCCCAGCATTATGCTGGGGTGTTTCCTTAGCATGCATAGCATGCCTTACCAACCAATGTGTTGGTGTTTCCTACAGGCTAGTAGCCTTGTAGGGGTTAGCCCTTGGGCTAACTTAATTTCCTAATAAAAAAAAAAAAAAAAAAAAAATAGTAATGGTAATTTATCCTAAAGTGTCTATTTTTCTTCTTAAATTTCCATTCTCATCCAATATCACCTTGTAAGTGGTAATGAGTGGTAATAAAAATTGCTTCCTCTTGGAGGAAAATCCACAAGTTTAGGGGTGAGATTGCTTCCCCATGGAGGAAAAAAACACAAACTTGGGGTTGAAATTGCCTCTCCATGGAGATTTTAAAGGTGCTTCCCTTGTAACATTACACTTAAAATTCATTCCCATTACCACTATTTATTAACGATTACCAAACGGGCGGTAAGAGTAATGGGGGTGGGTAAAGGAAATCATTACCCTCAAAGTGCCCATAATGAGAATTGAACCCCCAACCTCAAGATTGGATGGCACAATGTCAACCTCTAGATCCCAACTTAGCATGGTAGAAATAAAAGAATCTAGAGAAAGAAAGTTAGAACCACAACAAAGTAAGGTAATGCAAGAGTTGAAATGAAAAAGTTGTTGTCCCAGCCTCTTACTTTACAATGGCATGTTTGTAATAAAAAGGATTTTTTGCCACCTTAACCTTAGTGTCAGTTATTGTGACATTTTCATATAAGGGAAGTGTGTCACTTTTTTTTTTTGGTGAAAAACAAGAGTACCATAGTCCATAGCAGATTAATTGTTCATATACTCCGCAAGATAAGTGTTCATACACTCCGTAAGATAAGATTTCATACAATAACTAGGGGGAGAAGGGAAAATGTGAACAATATAACGAGACGAATCTAGCAACATCCTACATCGCTAATGCACAACTTTGAACATTAATATCTCTACTTGTATATAAGTAAAATTTATAAAAAATGATATTATGTAATGTATCTATATAACGAGACGAATCTAGCAACATCCTACATGACTTTGTATTTCCTTATGTAATAGAGTAATATAACAAAGCCAAAGTGGAACATGTAAATAGTGTCAATATTACTATATTGCGAGTGAATTTTTTTATGAAGCATTAATTTTTGCCATTTTACTTAAATATTAATTTTAACTTTAAAAAAAAGGTATAATTGCTAATTTGTTATAGAGTAACACACTTACCAATACATAAATTTGACCATTAATAACACTAATGATCTGTTAGTAAAAGTTATAAAAAAAAAAATAATATGTTGAAAATATACTTTGGGATAAATCTTATAATATTTTATATACCAACATTTGTTTTTATATTAAGTTTAAAATTATGGTCAAAGAAAGACTTGTGAGTAGTGTAACAATTTGTGTCAAACTGTTGCATCTATTATGGACGGAGGAAGTACATTATTACTAATAAGGTGAATCCCAATCAATAGAGGGTGATATCACACGAGATTCCATGGCTTTTGAAGGGATGATAAACTTGTGAGTATGAAGTTTCATACCCAAATTACTTCAATTTAATAATTTTTTTCATCATTAATATTATTAGATCCACATCATTTTTATTGTAAAACCTTCAATCAAATGTCTCATTAGTATCGCTATATGCTTGAATAATTCATGGTAAAATAAAATATATAGACAATATCACAATATAGGTCAATACATGTTTGATACCATTTATGGACCTCATCTTTCATACCAGGAGGATTTATCCTTAACCCCAAATATCTCTATTATATAAGGGAACTCTTGACCCTTTAGTGTCCACCCTTAATTACCTAAATACCCCCAACCATCAACAAATATTACAAAACCAACCACTCACTAAATTTGAAAAAAGCAAAATAAGCCAAAAAAGGGGGGGAATGTATCCCTAAGGCCTAAACTGTAGAACAGTTCCTGATTCCTCACAAACTACAACTGCACGACAATTTTGCTTCATATTCTCCTTGTTCCCTATTCTCTCACTTTAAGAGTTCAAATGCTCAAACTACATAGAGTGAAGTGAAAAATGTCTCATACGGTAAGTTTTTCTGCACTTTAATTCTTCTACAAATATAATTCTTCAGTATCATCATCAAATTCTTGGCAATTTATAGTCCGCTGCACTTTTGATCTTTATTTTTATTAAAACCCTTAATGCTTATTACTTTTTTATGTAGAAATTCTCGCCAATTTTCGCATATCTGATCATTGAAGTTGGCAAAGATGGAATCATTCGAGATGGATGATAGAAAAAGTAAGTACCAATCCTCCTTTATTTTTTTGTAATATTGTTGTGAAGATTATCACATTTCATAAGTTTTCTTTTGCTGTGTTGATTTGTGGTGACTAAGGAATCTTTATGAGTAGCACCTTAATTTGCTGTTAATTTAGTCATTTTTCACTATTGTAGTGAAATTTATTGTTATGATGTTGAGAATATGGATTCGACGAACCTGTTGTCATTGCTTGCGGATCGTTGGGCTTAATTATGTTTGAATTCCTTATATTATCACTATTCATTTTTTTCCCTGTTCCCCATTCACTCACTTCAAGAGTTCAAATGCTCAAGCCTCAAACTACATAGTGAAGTGAAAAATGTCTGATAGGAGAGAAAAAAAAGAAGGAGAATAAGTTGACGGGAAAAATACCACAAATTTCTTCATTTGTTTGTTGAATTTTTCTCAGAAATTTGAAGAACAACAAACTGAGTTTTTGTAGATTATACTTTCACACACAGCAATTTTAGGAGTTTGGTTTCGTCCATTACAAATTTTGTTTCAAAATGTCGTCAATCTGTATTTTTCTCTTACTAATATTCTGTCTTGGTTGGAAATGGCAGGAGTAACTGAAATTTATTTGGGCGGAAAAAGAAGTTTAATTTTTTTATGATTAAGTTTTGGCCTGTATTGGAGTATGGTGGAATAATGCAAAGAATTGGTGGGATGATGACGTTAGCAATGATTTTGCTAAATCTGTTACATGACTATGGTGGAATTGGATTTGGAGAGGCACTTCAAATTCTTTCGAAATCGAAATGGTTCTTAAAATAATGGCAACCTCAACTACACTCAGAAGATTATCATCAACATAATTATACCTAGCAACTTTGTAAGTAGTGTGTTTCTTGCTCCTATTATTCATGTAATATTAAAATGTGACATGTCTTTATTGATAGAGTTTATACTTATAAAGGGGACTATATGGTGTTTTGAGAGCTTAACATGTCATCTTTTTAGCTTGATTTGGGCTTTGTTAGCTATCATGTTCTTTGTTGTTAATTCTAATTGATTATTTTCTTTATTTTTACCTTGATATGCACTTTAAGTTGGTGTATCTAATTTGTTAGCTATCGTTTCGGGAATCTTAAGGCCGTGGAGTGGAATGAGAGATCGTGTTGGGAGGTGGTTGTTTTGGACATTGTTGTGGTTGGAGGTGAGAGACAGAGATGATTTAGATAGAGAAAATAAAGATGCTAAGGAGAGAGTGAGGAAGTTTTTGAAGCTAAGAAATGTGTTAGGATATCGTACCAAACAGTATTATAGTATGTTACAAAAAGAATATAATAGAGATATTACAGGATATCATACCAAATATTATAGTATGTTACAAAAGGAAAATATATTAGAGACGTGATCAATCAGGTGATTACCTAAATAAATTGTATCAGATAGAGAGCTTATATGTTCAATTACCATCGTTATCAATTGTCAGTACATTGTTGCATATGAACATGTTTTTATTTGACAAAACTTTGTAAGTAATATATTAAACAAATTATTACTCCCTCCGTTCTCTTTTGTTCTTCCTATTTAGAATCTTGACACTATTCACAATTGAAGAGAATCTTCTAAATTATTTCCAACATATGATAAAAAAATATAGTCATGTGGGGTCTTGTTTGATTCGTCTCAATGAGTAGTTTATTAATATCTAATCATTATAATATTTACTAATACACAGTGAAAGATATTTAAGGTCAAAGACGTGCATTGGCAAACGTGGAAGTCAAAATAGGAAGAACAAAAGAGAACGGAGGGAGTACTAGATATAATTATGGAAATTTTTAAGGGAAATATATAATTATATGCAAGTATTTAACTTCAACAATGATTTTCGCACGCATAGCGTGCATATAAGGCTAGTAGTACATTACTATAGGCAACCATACTATCTACATATGAAATACACAGTTACACACCATCCCTTGCTAAACTGCTCATTTACTTTTTTAATTGCATGAAATTTAAGATACATCATTGGCCATTCATACATTAAATTATGTACCTCGCTCTATCAATCAAACCAAATTACAAATATTTGATACGTTGAATATACACTCTGAGACGAATTTCACAATAACTATATTTAATTATTATGTAGAATTATTGGTGAAAATTATAACCAATATCTACAAGAGTCAACTTTATTAAAACACAAAGGCTATCATGGTATAGTCTTCGTATACTTTAATCATAGCATCCTCTCTAATAGACTCGAATCCTCAATCGTATCAGAAAGCATAATAGTATGAGCATGTTTTTGCACGAGTAGATCTCTTTTTTATACGGAAATTTCTTGAATGCATATGATTTACGAGTTACCCAATTTTGTGCCATAATTATGATGCATGAGCATTTATCATTGTGATTTATTCCCCATTTTGTTTGGTTCTTCCCTCCAATAATTGTTTCTTCCCTTACCCCCATTGACTTTATTTCAAAGAGAACCCACTTTGATTCTCATCTTAACCACTAGATGAGTAGATGTAATGTTTTTATTATCTTTTATTCAATGCAACTGGTCCAAAATGATGCATACACGCCTCGTTAAATCAAGAAATGAAGAAAAAGATTGTTTTTTAGGTGCTAAAGAAAAGACTGTTGTTGGTTAATTGAGCAAACTCCTCAGGGGGTGTTTGGTTCAAAAAAATAAGGTATGAGGTATGGGTTTAGAATGACTAAAACCTATACCTAGTATTTGTTTGCAAAATTTTAAATTTCTAAACCCATACCTCAAACCCATAAGGTATGGGGTTTAGAAACCCGAGGAGGGAGGTGGGTATGACTCATACCAAACCTTCACGTATAAAAATAAAAGGAAAAAATTCATTCCAAGATAAATCCAAACACATGGAATCAAGTATCAAGTTCCAACCCTATACCGCCCCGATTTCATTCCTTATTCCAAACCTATACCACTTCGTGAACCAAACGCCCCCTAAAAAATTTAAAGATTGGTAAGCTATTAGGCTGTATTTGGTTATACATAATTAATATTAACAATGTAACAATACATTTTCATGATAAATAATTAAAAACTTTTGCATTTTATATTATTTTGAAAGTTATGAAGCTTGAACTTGTATAGTCGTCATCTTTATAAAGTTAATTATTTTTCTAATTGAAGTTGTGACTAAATTTAGTACGGATTAATTTGTTGTTTTTTTTGACATCGAGAAAACGTACAAAAAAAAAAAATTGCGGAAATTAAGGAACAAACATCCTATTAGTCTTACACCAACGAGCCAAATGGTGAGCTGGAGAAACCTGAATCTTGGGCACCTTTTGTAGCTTACACCACACGAATTCGTGACCAATTGAGCGAATGCGAGTAATAGTATGGTTAACGCTGATATCCAAACAACGTTGAGAACCCAATAGTTGTACTAGTAACGTTGAGTAGGTATGTAGTTGTATAGCTCGAAAACCGATACCCTTCGCCCATTGGAGAGCTCGAAGACATGCCATTGCTTCCGTAGCTATAGCCGAGTTAGCGTAAAACCAAAGTCCATGCGATATGTTGGGCTGAGCTGTGGTAAAAGAGCAAACCCAAGCGGCACCCCCTATTTGTGTGGTTTTGTCCCAAGCTCCATCCAAAATGAGGAGTATTGGAGAGCTACCATGAAGCTGCTGACCAAGATTTGCAATGTAAAATCCAGGAGGGTTAGCAGACTCTGGAGGGCAAGTAATATGATGTGGATGGCCTTGGGCAAACAATAGATGTTGGCGATCACTTTCATGGATGAAGGTTGTTAGGACTTGAATGCTAGCTCTAACTTGCCGGAAAACTTGATGATTCCGGGTTCTCCAAATGGCCCATAGTATACCTACAAGCGAAGGTAATCGCGTCCCCTGGTAGCCATCTTCAGCATAGTATTTGAGTATCCCATTGACGAGCCAACTACGAAATTGGAGGTTTTGGGATGCCGTGGACTGAAGATGCAGTTGGCTTAGTTCCCATGCTTCATGTGCCAGCGGACAAAACCTGACTAGGTGTTGGCAATCTTCAGGCCCATCAAGGCAGATAGGGCAAGAGTCCGTTGGGCTGAGTTGGCGTTTGAAGAGGTTCTCTGTGGTTGCCAAGCCGTTGTGCCAAAGCTTCCATAGGAATATCTTCCATTTAGGCATGATGTTCAAACCCAAAGAGTGCGAATTTTTTTTTCATCTCTCGGCGTTGTCATGCTACTGATTTCATTTTGCTGTTGTCGGAGTATAAGTTGGTATCTCGACTTTGTAGTGTAAGCCCCTGAACGAGTTAGGGGCCAGTAGAGACTATCTTGACAGTCTAAGTGAGTTGGTAGTTCGAGTCCCTTAATGCTACGAGCACTAGAAGAAATAAACAAACGATTAATTTGTTGCATATCCCATCCTCGTTGCTGAGGAAGCAAGAGATGAGCAACTTTGAGACGAGAAATACTTCTGAGCGGAGTCTGATCCTTGAAAATGGGGACCTTGCCCTGGACCCACTTGTCTGTTGCAGCTTGGATTTGCGTACCGTTGCCGACTTTCCAAGCGCTATTGGCCATTAGAAGAGTATTGGCCATATCTAGCCCTTTCCGACCCCATGAACTAGAACGAGTTGAGGGAGGGTGTGTGTGTGTTGCATTGGACGACGAGCACTGAACACTTTGGAGATTAATAGTTGGGCGTTTTGTTGCATTCGCCAAGCTTTTTTCATCAGTAGAGCTTTATTAAAAAAACCCAATATTGCGAATTCTGAGTCCTCCCATACCACGAGGAAGATGAAGGAGTTGTCGCTTTTTCCAATGAATCCCAATAGAGTCTGTATTCCTCCAAAAAAACCTGGCTAGTAGACCATCTATTTTGGATGCAATGGTGGTAGGAATGCGAAAGACAGCCAGTTGATGCATTATACGGATTAATTTGGAGTGAGGATTAGGTGATCTACACATTCAGTATGTGGTAGATATTCAATTAGATGTTGGGAGATTGATGTATCTTTATCTAAATCTATTATGCTTGGGCATGTATGAATGCTAGATTTGTACCCACGACAATATGCTTGTACATTTGATATATATCTAGATATATCAATGCTTGCGCAAGTATAAATGCTAGATGTTTATATTTAGATCTATAATTACTTGAAAAATTATGAATGCTAGACTTGCATTCACAACAATTAAGTGATATGAATGCTAAACCTATAATTATATGGACCAATATGACGGATAGATTTAATTTAGTATGTCATCACAACAATATGCCCGTACATTTGATATGAAGTATTTTGACATCTCAATTCTTCACTCACCTCCATTTACTTTCAAGTTTGAATTTTTACTAGTTATACTTTTTTCATCTACAAGATTGACTTGAACTGACAATGTTAGTACAAGTATAAATGGAAACAGCTGAAACTAGTTCGATGAGATATTAAAGACAAGACTGAACACCGCCCAAATGGAAACTCTCTGGCCCAAACTTATTACCATGAGTCATGAGTCATAACGGAAGAAAAATATTGCACGGACCAAGATGCACCATTATTACTATAGCCCATATTCATTTCACCGACGAAACCATTAAACCCTTCTTCGACCCCACATCTATGATCTATTTTTTTTTTTTTTTTATCATTTTTATAAGGAAAGACATGGAGATCCTTATATTTATGAGACAACTAGTATTTGGGCCCGGGCGTTGCCCCGGGTGGTATTGTTTTCCAAACTTGATATGCATTTTTTTCCATTCGCATTAAAATATATTATAGAAAACTCAACATTTAAAAGGTACAATTATAATACTATGGACATTTAAAGCATGATTAAAAGTTGGTTGAGATGGTAATCGTGCTATGTATAATAGCTTGAGGTCACGTGTTCAAATCTTGTTGCAAGTCAATTTTACTTTTGTTAATTGACATGACATATGTACATATTGGACAATTCTAGTAGAGTAACAGAGGTGTCACGTGGCGTGTATACGTTGTCACGCACGCCTTTTAATATATTAGTATAGATATTATGCCACGTTGCATGAAAAATAAAATCTTAACAGCTTCATATGATACATATGTAATATGTTTACTCTCTTGATTTATTTGACACCAAATTTCTACAAAAAGATTGAAAAGAAAAAAAGTTAAAGAATTGTTTTTCTCAATGTTGATAACTATTTATTTTGTTTACAGTTTGTATGATATTGTTTTTTAATTTTATAATAATTGAGCAATTTAATTTACTTTTTAAATTGATTTAGGAGCATTTCGCCATCAAAGATATTTCTAAAGGGGAAAACATTTTTGATGGAGAAACTACATATAAATGAAGCCATATGAGACAAAATTCAATTGATGGATCCTTCTTTACCACGTGAGAAATGAGAATGATAGGTTAGACTCTAGAGTTATGTCAATTGAAGAAGAAAAAGAATTTAGCCTTTTGATTATTATATCTATTAAATAAAAAAGTATTCCCTTTATATTTCTTTTAATCTTTCTCACTTCAAATATTCTAGTCAAAGCTACAAAACTTTGACCATGTATAGTGCTTACATATGGGAAAACATAAATTTGTAGATTCGTTTCGATGAATAATTTAAAAGTACCAATTTTTTTGTGATTTGTACTAATACTTATTTAGATATATTAATGGTCAAAGATCTTCATTGTAATTCAACTATTAGTATCAATATGACATTTAATTCATTCAAAGAGAGATTTTTTTAGGAACCAAAGAGAGATTTTCGATATGTATATAGGTAACTAGCAATTAATCATGTAATCTCACTTTAAAAAAAATCATCTATCATGTATCGAATCATGTTATTAACCATATTATAAAGTCGTTTAAGATTACATGGATCAAAAACTGAGTATCAAGTTAAATAACTTTTTTACGCTTTTGTACGTTTTTTAAGTGAAGTAATACATCTAGTAATCTCATAGAGTAAATAGTTTATAAGGTTATTTTTATTCATAATTATTTGCAAAAAACAATAATGGTACCATATATTTGGGAGGTGTTCACCCTAGATAAATTTTACACATATTTAGTGAATTAACACGTCTAGTAGTCCCCTAGATCAAATAAATTGTGAGGTTGTTTTTATCCACGTCATAATTCTTTTCAACAACATAATAACGGTAGCATATATTTGGAAGTGTTTACCCTAGATAAACTTTCACGCATGTTTAGCGAATTGATACATCTAATAATTCCCTAGAGTAAATAGTTTGTGAAGTTGTTTTTATTTATGCAATAATTCTTTGCAATAAAACAATAACGGTACCATATATTTTGGGAACCCTAGATAATTTTTTTACATATGTTTGGTGAAATAATACATAGAAAATAAACTGAATGATAATGTCAACCAAATAGAAACATCCTAAATAGAAAGTACATGCACTTTGAAAAGGGAAAATATTTAAAATCAGTTGGTCTTGTAAGAGACCACCTACTTTTAGTTTAAAATTAGGCACGGCCCAAGCCCAATATTAAGAAGAGAACATGCCACCTTTTTTTAATATTGTGACTAGTTTAATCTATTTAAGGACCAATTTAATGTATTTCGTGACCAGTTTAATCTATTCAGTAATGACATTCTCAAACCCATTTAGTGACTAGTTTAATCAGTTCGGTAAGACTATCGAGTTATTTTTTGAAATTGTCTGTTGTAGTTCGAGAATCGAGAAAACAAAGGAAGGAGAAGAGAATGGATGACTATGATAGTGTTAGGTTAGAGTAAAATGGAATGGACTTCTTAGAAAAATTCAGTATTGGGTTCGTCTAATTTTATGTTAAAATTAGACCGCCTATTCTAATAATTTGTGATTTAAAATATACACCTTTTGCGTTATAACACCCGCACGTTATTCAATCTTATGAATTATGATATCTCATGTCAACCTAAATGTCTATAGAATCATAATAGAAAGGCAAGAAATTGATCAAATTAAGTCATATTTAGTTATTTATTTATTTATTGAAGTAATGAGCAATTCAATTCAAATCCAACTGTAATGAATTGTTTATGGGCTTATGTTAATTCGTTCATTATATAAAAAAAAAATCAGTTTTAATCATCTTTGCTATCTATTTAAACCTCCACACTATTTTGATTTAGTCAAAATCAGGTTAAGCAACTCCGAATACAATTCAACTCTAGCATTAATACAAGTTGTTAAACAAGGAGTAGGGTCCACAGGGCACAAGGACATTGAGAATAATCTTGGCTGGAAGTTTGCCATATTTTGGAGGACACATGATTAAGTACTCATAGACCTCTGCACTTTGCTTGAGTACTGAGTACATGCACAAGTCATAACTTCATCGAATGCGCACCGACTAGATATTTCAACGCGAGTACACTGTACATATGAATAAGAATAACCGCATCTGGCTCTTCCCAAATCTTTTACTATATCTCAACAACCATAATTCAAGTGTAAACGAGGGCCTGCATCCTCAGCACATATAGCACTGAGCAGCCCCACATCTGAGCAAGGACCACCATATTCAATTACATCTGAGAGAGAGAATCGCTAGATATCTATATGTTTGAAACACGAGCCGAGCCTGTAAGCGTATTTTTGTAACTTCACATTACATAGTACTCAACTCCGCAATTTTCATCCAGTTTTTCCAAGAAAAAAGGGGTACAGTTGCATTAAGCATGTGAGATAAATGATGCCCACATATTGTTTTATGTAAACATGAGAGAATACACAGTGACTACCTCAAAAACTGTCAGAAACAGAGCACCCTAAGAAAGGAAACCATGAAAAGACTTTTCCATTTACAATTATGTCCAGCGAATATGTTGAGGATATTAGTTATTGGCAACCATAACATTTTCTAAGGGACTACTCTCCAGTTTTCTGATGACCAATTTATTTTGAGAAGGCAGAACTTTGGCTGACGTCAACGTATCCACATCAATGACAACCGAGTCCTCTTCCTTAAAGTCTCCCCTTAAAACTCCCATTGCAATTTCATTCTCAACCATTTGTTGTATCACCCGCTTGACAGGCCGGGCTCCATAATTTGGGTCGAATCCCAAAGTCCCAAGTAGCTCAAGGGCATCTTTTGTGTAATGTAGATCGATCTTCTTTTGCTTCAGTCTGTCTTTCACCCGATTCATCTGAAACAAAGATGAAGTTAATTTGTTAAACAAAAGCAAAGCTTAAATATAATCTCAATTCTAAGCACATAGCACCATCGTTAGTAACGCGTGAGTTTCTAACCAATGATGAGCAGACAAATGAAAAGACTGGTAGAAATACTAACTTTTATCTATTACGTTCGAAAGGACTTGTGAAACTTGCAAAGAGCAGGCCATTCGAGTCTGAGTTTGGTTTCTGGTGGATCTTGAGCAATGGGTCAAGTTTTGTCGACTTTGGGTTATATCAAAAAAGTAAAACTTGATATAACCCAAAAAAAAGAAAGATAAATGGGTCAAGTTCTGTCTGACTTTGGGTTTGTAGGGTTTCTTTCAGCAACTTCAGTTCAGATTGGGTTATCGAGTTTGGTCTTGTCGAAAATTTCCAGCTTTAATTGCCATAAAATAAAAAACAACCTGAGGGCTAAGTGACCAAGACTATCCTTTATAAAACCAAATTAAGGATGGAAAAGTGATGCTTCAAATTAAATGACAATAACACTTTCCACATAATGCAAGATAGCTCCAAGCTTATTGTCTTTACCTGTAACTCAACAATTCTGCTGATTTCTCTGGAATCAAGAGGCTGGAAAACGATGTATTCATCAATCCTATTCATGAACTCCGGACGGAAAGTTTGTCTAGCCAATTCTACAACCTGCCTTTTCATCATGTCATACACTGCATCCTTACTATCTTGTGTATTCTTCAGAGTTTCCAGGATATAGTGGGACCCAATATTAGATGTCATTATTACCACACAATTAGTAAAACTGACAGTTCTTCCCTGAGCGTCAGTTATACGTCCATCATCCAATAGTTGCAACAAGATGTTGAAGACATCATGATGGGCTTTCTCGATTTCGTCAAACAGGACAACAGAGTAAGGCCTTCGTCGCACCACTTCAGTGAGCTGCCCACCTTCCTCATATCCAACATAGCCAGGAGGTGCACCGACCAGCCGTGACACTGCATGCTTTTCCATGTACTCACTCATATCTATTCGTACAAGAGCATTTTCGGTATTAAAGAGGTATCCGGCTAAAGCTTTTGCAAGCTCAGTCTTCCCTACACCAGTAGGACCCATAAACATAAAGCTTGCTATTGGTCGATTTGGGTCAGACAACCCAGCTCTTGAGCGTCGAATGGCATCAGCAACTGATTTGACTGCCATGTCCTGCCCAATAACCCGTTTGTGAAGAACCTCTTCCAAAAAGACCAGCTTCTCTCTCTCAGATTGTTGAAGGTTTGACAAGGGTATGCCAGTCCACTTGCTAACAATTTCAGCAATATCAACATCAGTGACTTCTTCTCGAAGTAAGGATTTACCAGACTCTCGATACTCCGCCAAGTTCGTTTCAGCCTCTTGCAATTGGCGCTGAAGAGACATCAAAGTCCCATATTTGAGCTCAGCAGCACGACTTAGATCATACTCCCGTTCAGCAGCTTCCATCTCCAGATTAACTCTGTCAATCTGAAAAAGCATTTCAGTAACGAAAGTATAACATGGACTATAATCACATCAAAACTAACAGAGTGTTTGGGCAGGCAAAGAAACATTTTCCCGGAAAGTGGTTTTCCCTCTTTCCTATGATTAAATTTGCAAAGGACGGAAAACAATTTCCTTTTCAAAGGAAGGGAAACCTCATTCCACCTTATTCTTCACCTTCCACCCATCTAGCCTCCCCATTCATTTACATTCTTTCTTTTCTCTCTAACATTTAATGCAAGAAACCAAACAAAGGAAAATTAAGCTACAATTGTGTTCTCACCTGGAAACTGTTTTCCAAGGAAAAATCATTTTCCACTGAAAATGTTCAGCCTAAAGAAATGACAATCGCAAGACTTCTTAATTTTTTATTCAATATTACAAACAGAGAGGAGATACCTCTTCTTTGATTGACCGGATTCGATTCATAAGAACCTTCTCGCTTTCCCATTGCTCATTTAGCTCCTTTTGTTTCTCTTTCAATGAGCTGAGATCACTGTCCAACTTATTAAGTCGCTCTTTGGATGCTTTATCAGTATCATTTTTCAAGGATAGTTTCTCCATCTCTAATTTTAGCACTGCTCTATCTATCTCATCCAACTCCGTAGGCTTAGAAGTAATCTCCATTTTTAGTTTTGCAGCAGCTTCATCAACAAGATCAATGGCTGAAACAGATGGCCAAAGATTATGATGAGATAAATAAAGAACAGCAGACTTTCAGAAGATTACAGCAGAGAATGATGAGCAGTTATGAAATACCAACCTTTATCAGGTAAAAACCTTTCAGTGATATAACGATCAGAAAGGATAGCAGCCGAAACGAGAGCACCATCAGATATCTTAACACCGTGATGCAATTCATAGCGTTCTCGCAACCCACGAAGAATGGAAACGGTGTCCTCTACAGATGGCTGGCCACAAAAAACCTGCTGAAATCTCCGTTCAAGAGCAGGATCCTTTTCAATGTATTTTCTGTACTCATTCAGTGTTGTTGCACCTATACACCGAAGCTCTCCCCGACCAAGCATTGGCTTTAGTAAATTACCAGCATCCATAGCACCACCAGTAGCCCCTGCAGATAAGTTGTGGAAGTGTAAATAATTTGTGAATGACTTCATACAAGAATCAACATTTACTCCTAACCATATCCCATTGCCCTAAATCATTCCGAGTACACTCTAGTCAAAGGGTGTCATCGTGAAACTTCAACATTGTCCTCAAGTATTTAACCATTTCTGACTTTTGCACATTACAAAAACAGGAAACAAGTTTCACCTATTATAATAGCATGTCAAATGAGCGACGAAACAGATAAAGGAGACAACATATTAATGAAGAAGTTAGTCGAAGAAGGATGTGAGAGAGAGAAAAACAGAAGTTAACAACACCTAGGCCTTAAAACATGAGGAATGTTACTAAGGAAAGAAGCAGACCTGCTCCAACTACGGTATGAATCTCGTCTATGAACAGAATTATTTGTCCATTGGAAGCACTAACTTCCTTCAGTACAGCTTTAAGCCTCTCCTCAAAATCGCCACGAAACTTAGCCCCAGCAAGTAGTGCACCCATGTCCAGTGAAATCAACTGCAAAGAAGCAAACAATGCACAGGAGAAACATGAGAGGAGAGGAGAGGAGACGAGCAAACTCTAAAGGAATGAAATGATCATTGGGCAATGAGTGCCCCAATGGTTATTTTGACGCAATCTGGTAAAGCAAAGGATAACTGGAAAATTCGATAATCAGACCACAACAAAATTTATATAAAATACAATTTCTTCTAGTTGGATATGCACCTTTCTATTCATCAATGGTTCAGGAACATCACCACGTATAATACGCTGCGCTAATCTGCCAAAAGTCCAAAACAGAGTAACATGGTTATCACAGGGGAAAGGACAATAGAATCAACAAAGCATGCTGATATATGAAGTATAAACAAAAAAATATATGCTAGGATATCATCACATGGCATGATGGCAGCAATCAAGACCATCAGGAGCAACCAGCTATAGACCACTAATTTGTATAATAGATACATACGCACAGCCAAAATAATATATAGCAACCATACTTTGTACCTAGGAAATAAAGTATACTGATAGAGGACTATCCCACATACAGAAATGGATCAGAAACAAAATCTAGCAAAATTGATAAAGAAAGGTTGGGGAACAAAAACATAAACTTCTCCCGTTCCATATTAGTTGCAAACACTTTCCTTATAAGGAAGTTTCAAATTAGTTGCAATATTAATTTATTTGGTAATAGGTTTTCTCTATCTCTCTCCTCATTACATGGGTCCGTCTATTTGTTTCTCTCTATCACTTTCCACTTCTTACAGCTTGTGCCTCCCCTCCATGTTGCAACTAATATGAAGCAGCAGAAGTACAATATTCTTTGAGCTTCATTTTCATTCCCCCCAAATTACCATGTAAAGGAGAAAAAAGTTTTTCGAGTTTTTTCGAGAAAACCAGTTTGCATGGTACACAAACCATAAAATTTAAAATTCAAAAGTAATATTATTTCCATGATTTTACCCTTTTTATACATATAAAGTGTAATACTTGAACAATATATAAACAAGGAACCATGTACAAGAAGACACTAGACGTATGTAAGGAAAAATTTAGATACACGGGCTTTAGTGAGCTTACCCTTCCGCTATTGCTGTTTTACCAACTCCAGGCTCACCGATGATAACAGGATTGTTTTTGGTTCTTCTCGATAAAATTTGGATGCAGCGACGAATTTCATCATCTCTTCCAATAACAGGATCCAGTTTACCGCGTCTGGCTAACTCAGTTAGGTCACTTCCATACTTCTCTAGTGCTTCATATTTCCCTTCTGGATCTACATCCACAGAATGTAAACCAGTACAGCTCTAGAGAATGGAAGAGGATAAAAAAAGGCACGCTTAATCTCAAAGTTTTCCATATAGCTAATATAGACAATTTACATTCTCTTAGTGCAAAGAAGGAGAAATGTGAGAAGATAAATCTCTAGTGAGAGAAGAAAGTAGTTGGAAGGATCAACGATCCTTCTCAACTTCCATATAAAATGGAGAGAACAAAACAAGCTTGTTGAAATCATGTCACCATGAACAAAGCAAAACATAAAGAACTTCACAATTCACACAAAGTTAAAGGTAGCCAGGAAGAAGCACCAGATATCTATACACTAATCGCTGTCAAAACAACAATGAGGAAGAAATTTTCAAAACCACGTGGATGCAGCAAAATTTAACAGATAGAAAATTTACTTGTTTACAATTTTATGTTTGGTACTTAATAAGCTAATATTACTCCTTGAGTTACATACAGCAAGAAACTTGTATATCATACACAAGGTCAGTGCATTCTAAAAAAAAATTGGGATCACCATCAAGTATTCTATCTGCAAAGTGTAAGAGATGAATCCACGTCATAGGAAAAACTCTCACCAATAACATAATAGGTAGATCCTCCCAAAAAAGCATCCACCATCAAACTCATATAATCATGCAAGACATCTACTTAAGATAAGGTATAGCCAAAAAAGACATACTTTGATCTGTTACTCTTTGACTTCCACGGACAGCTTGAATGGCATCCTTCAAATCCTTTTCACTAAGGTTGAAATTTTGGAACAATTGCTTCCCAAACCTTGGATCTGAGTGAAATGCCAAGACCAAATGCTCTACTGATACAAAATCATCTCCCATTTCTTTTTTGTGTCTCCGGGCTCTGTCTAACAGGGTGCCAAGATTTGTGCCGAGAATAGGTCCACTAGTGTCACTTACCTGCAATATCATAAATCATTAACCATAAACAACTCATTTTATTTAGCAACAAAATTGTGAATACATACCTTCGGCTGCTTGGATATGAAGTCATCTATGGCTTGCAAAACTGACGAGTTGTCAAGCCCAGCTTTTGTTAATACTCTACGAGCCAAACCATCCTTTTGTTCTAAAAGGGCCTTTATCAGATGCTCAGTCTCCACAATTTGTTGTTTGCTCAGACGCGCAGCTTCGACAGCCCCAACAATCCCCTCCCACGCCATCTCAGTAAACTCTGGTTG
Organism: Beta lomatogona; assembly: GCA_947646795.1. NCBI lineage: Eukaryota > Viridiplantae > Streptophyta > Magnoliopsida > Caryophyllales > Amaranthaceae > Beta > Beta lomatogona. The sequence continues at coordinate 2,582,148 of CANSNZ010001486.1, forward strand.
ATTAATCTGACAACGGGAAACATCAGGACACAACAAAATTACTAAACTTATCAGCAATTTTAAGTAATTATCTATTTTTTATGAGGATGAGTCCATCATAAAAGCTACTGAACCAGTAATACAAAGATGCAGTCAAATGTTAAGTAGTTATTTCCCAAGGAAAGTCTTTGGAAATGGGAAGAAAGCGAATGGCAGAGAGCCAAAAAAACTGCAGCAATCTAAATTTTCAGAAATATGCAAACTGGATTAGTCCTGACTAAGGAAAGTGAGGGAACAAACTCGAAGTGAGGACAAGCAATGAAAAAACAGTGTCAACAAGAAAGATGAATTTCACTAATACTACACCAACCCTACATTACATTTCTCCTATGCTGAGCCATAGTACTTGGTAGCTCCCCTCACCCTCAAAAAATTACAAGTGGCAATATACATATAAGCTAGCATTTTAACAGCCCGTTGAGTAGGCATAAATGGTGGTAATGATGATTTTTAGTGTAGTTATGTAAGAAATATCTACGTCAGTTTCATGGTAATGCTTGTTCACTTGTAAACGCCTATTTTTCTTCAATAATTTGAGGGTGCCATTGAGTAGTAAAGAAATTTTGTGAAGAAAAAGAACATGTTTGGGACAATTACTACTAACACGGTCTTCGACATTGGCATAGGACTTTACGAACAGTATTACATATATTACCATTATTACCACCATATATTACCACCTACCAATCGGGACTGTAAGAGGCTTGAAAATCAACAAAATATATATCTAGCACTTACAAGAGTGAAATTCAATATGTTCCCAAACATTAGTCAAATCTAGAAATGGCAGCTTCTGAATGGTTCCATTTGAATGAGATGACCGTTAAACCTTTCATGAAACACCATCTTTACAAAAGAACGCACAAATTCCAATGCATAGGCTAAGGCACTAAACTATGTGAGTCGCCATTCAGCTGTATTCACAAAACATACTCTCCAACACCATCTTTAAAGTACTTTAAGGTGTTTATTTGTTTGTCCACTACCTACCCTCACCATTTCAATCCACGATGAAACCACTCTTCCTCATTGAAATACTACTTTCCAATGCGTCACATCATCACCATTTGGGACCATCATAACTATATGAACAATATGTGTACCCAAGTCTCTCAAAGTTGTACAACCTACATAGTTAGAGTCAACCTTTTCAACCTAAACCACTAAACTTATATATTTAAATTACTTATCAAACCTAATATAAGCTTATGGGCCCAAATGAACTTATTAAACATAAAACTTCCCTTTTCACGTCACAAGAGCATAGCCTTAACCTTAACTATAACCAAAACCTTAGTTACATAGACCCTTCAATTCACCTCAAGTACCCGTGTCGGATCCTTGATACTCGGACGTGGACACGGACACTTGGACACTTCATATTGGGCCAAAATCATTGAAAATTTTCATAGAATAGCGGAGTCAGGCACTTGGACACGTACCCGTGTCAGACATGGGTATACGAGTCCAGGTAACATGTCCAAAACCATGATCAAAACACGAAGGTTCAACATTTGAAGACAGCTCTAGATATTACATAGGTAAAATGAAAATTCCGGATTCGATCAAAACTATGTTTTCAATGATCATGACCACAGCAAGCATTCGATTCAAGATAAATTGGAAACAGATTATCAATAAACATACAGTAAGCTTTTCCTAATGTAGTAAGCCGTCCCAAACACCCAAAACAATGCCGAGAATTGAAATAAGCAAGGACTAATCAATCAAACAAAAAAAAAAACACCCAAATCCATGGAACACCCACAATATAACAATGCGAAAATTTCACAGCAAAGATCATCAAAATTAACCAAAAATTATCTTTGAAAAAAAGGGTAAAAGAGAAGAACAACCTGCCCAGAGCTGGCAGGAGCAGCAGCGGAAGCAGAGTAAAAGCGGCGACCCAGAAAGAAATTGGAGGCGACGCCATTGACGAAATTCCTTATGAATTCTCTCTCCAAAAGTAAAACCCCATTTGTGAATTGGCCCAAATTGCGGGAACTAGTTGTCGACCCAGAATTGTGATTGGAAGAGGAGAGAGAATTATAGAAGGGGTATGAAGAAGAAGAGGAGGAGGTTTTGGAGGGTGTTAAAGCAGCAAAAGCTGACCTTGTAATTCTCCTGCTGGTGATGGCTCTAGCGGCCATTGAAGAACCAGGAAGGAGGATAGAGAAAGTGAAGAAGAAGAAGAAGAGAGTTGAGTGTGTAGAGTGTGAGACTGGAAGAGTTGAAGAAGGAAGCTTGGAGAAGGGGAAAACAAAGGATCGAGACTTCGAGAGTCGAACGTTGGAGAATGCGAAACAGAGTAGAACCCTCTAGGACCTTCTAGTAGAGTAGTTATATCCATTTTCTATCTCCCCAACTTATAATCTCTATTTTTTTTTTAACAAGTCTCACGTCTTGTTTGGGCATAGGGGTGACAATCGGGTTATTTGGAACCGGGGTTTATTTGAATCGTGTCGGTTCTCGATTAGCTTACAATAATAACCATCTTATAAGTTCGTATTTTTTAAATAACCACCTTATATGAGCTCTCCATCACGATATCCAGTAAAACTATTCATGGAATCGTGCGCCGTGTGAAACGTAGATCATTGCCGTTCTTAACCGAGAATCCATGAATAGACACCTAGATCCATGGATCCATGCATCTCGATCGGAAAGAATCAAACTGCAACATCCATTCCCATACTATAAAAGAAGTCTTTTTAAAAACCTACTCATTGATAGAATTCTTCTAGGAAATCGTTCTTAAATAAGGATTTAAACTTTATGGACCTTCTAGTGAATAAAAGTGGAGATTATGGAATCGTTCTTAAACTCTTTAGAACGATTTCCTTGACCGAAACCGTCAATTGAGAGGTATATAAAAAGATTTAGGTCATATAAGGTGATTATTTAGAAAAATAAACTTATAAGGTGGTTATTTTGAAAAAGTTGGTTTTATAAGGTGCTTAAACTTTAAAGTCATCGGAAAAGATTTACTAGAAAAATAATTCTTCTATCTCTACGCTCCCCACAAAAACCCTAGGAGAAAACCTTCAATCGCCAGCCGCTCCAGCAGGCTCGCTGGTGGCCGACCTCGCTCACGATCGTCGACGAGCCTGCCAGCCCTCCTTTACGTTTTAGTTTTTCTTTCATGTTTCTTAAATCGTGTCTCCCCCTCCTTTGTTTCAGTCTTAGCGTAGCTTTCCCCACCCTTTTTCCCCCGTGTTCGAGTCCGTCGCCGCCGCCTTGCAGCTCCTCGTGCAGTCGCTGGCAAGTTCTTTCCTTCCCCCTCCCCTTCGTGTTTGTCGGGCTTCCTTTCCCCACCCCCTGTTACGTTTTGTCGTCGTGCCTCCCCTTCCCCACTCCCCATGTTTCGTGCGTCGGCGTCCCTCCCCCATCCCCTGGTATGTTCTCCGGTCAGTGGTTATTCAGTTTTAACGTTTGTGTTAGTCAATTTTAACGTTCGGTCGAGTCTTCAAGTTTAGGGTTCGGTGTTACGAACCTAGTGATGTATGTTTTCGTTATTTTCATGTTTGTTTTCTTCAGATCCGATGGCCCTTGCCTTTTTATGACTGGGTAGTGTTGGGGTGTTCGTTAGTGGTGATCGGTGGGCAGTTCAAGGCTCTTGGTTTCCTATGACGAAGGAAGATCTATGCAACCTGGTAGGTAGAGCCCATAATCCTCGAGTTAGGCATGAGGTTTTTGCCACTTTAGGAATTCAGGTGTTGGTCAAGATGAGAGGTGGTTCTTTCTTAAGATCTGTTGTGCGTCGGTCTTATGGGTTCGGGATTGTCAGTTTGGATCTTAGGATCCGTTAGTGGGGCGAAGTTATTCAATCTAACTCACCCCAAATTATCGGGATGACTTCAGGTGTCATAACACCTAAAAAACGCATCTTGGGGGAGGCACTCCAACTTGTTTTGGGGCACGTCAAGACCTCTACGTCTTTTAAGTTTCAGTCTAGTGTGATTGAACTCCGGATACCCTCGCAGCAGGGTCAGAAGTCACTAAAGAACATGACTTTCTTGTTAGTTGAATCAGGAGAATCCCAGGAGGAACATCAAGGACCTTGGGATTTCGCGTCTAGTAGACATTGGGATCTACTAGATGTTATACGACAATCTCTCTATGAAGATCGTCAGGGTTTTGTATCTCAATAGATTTCTTCTCATATCCAACATCACCCGTCATCGCTCAAGACAGACTTCTTTCGGACTGGACACATAGTAGTTAGTGTTTTCTTTAAAAAGTATGTACGCGTTAATGTAGTTCTTGTTATTAATAGTTGTTTATGTTTGGTTGTATTAGCATTAGGTTGTACTCCAGTTTTTAATTAATGCAAAGTTTCTTGATGTCAAAAAAAAAACTTTTAAGTCAACAAAAGTCCTACAACAAATTAAGTAGTCGTATTAAATTTCAATCATGTCTTAATCGAGGTTAAATAATAATAATATAAATTGCAATACAGTTTGGGGAATACGATTCAAAAAATCAAGTACATAACTGTTTAATAGAAGAATATAGTATAAATACAAGAGCATTACAAATCTTGGAGAATTTGCACCAAAATACAAATCCTGGAGATTAATTCATCAACCTTCAGGGCTTTGTGCAGAAAATAGCCAATAATGGGATTGTTATGATGGAGACGATGGTTCGGTAGCTGAACTTCTATTTATCGCCCTAAAAGTACTTAAAATCGCCCCAAAAAAAGTTGAAATTACATCTCTAACCTTTTCCTTCTTTTTCCCTAAACCACCCACCACCACCCACCACCATCCACCTCCTGCCACCACCACCCCATCGCCACAGCCACCCACCAGCCACCGAAAGCCGTCGATTTTTTTTAGGACCATGGAGCGAACGTCCAGGCCAGACGTTCGCTCGATGGTCCTAAAAAAAATTTGACGGCTTCCAGGTGGGTGGTGGAGGAGGTGGTGGGTGGCAGTGGGGAGGTAGGTGATGGCGGGTGGTTGCAGGGGGTGGCAGGTGGTGGTGGGTGGTGTGGAAAAGAGGAAGGGTAAAATCGTCTATAAAAATAAATTTGGGGCGATTTCAAGTACTTTTGGGGCGACGTTTAACAATCCCCGGTTGGTAATGGTACTCGTAGTGGCATTGGGAATTGACCTCTGACGCGATACTATTAGAGGACAACATCAGAGCATCATCACATATCACATATCACATATCACATATCACATATCACATATCACAAGTTCACAACTCTTGTGTTGTGTACCAAAAAATGTTGGGTTGAGCATCGTGTGGTTTGGTAATGGTACTCGTAGTGGCATTGGGAATTGACTTCTGAAGCGATACTATTAGAGAACAACATCAGAGCATCATCACATATCACAACTCTGTGTGTATACGAAAAAAAGGCTAGGTTGAGCATTGTCGTCCTCTGGAGTCAGATTAGACTGGCCAATTAATGGTATCTCTCAAAAGTAGTCGCGAAGATGGACAAAAAATTGCTATAAGAAAAAGGAGATGATATGGGGATCAAAAATTTTGAAATATAAATAAATTCAAATTGACAAGCGTATCATATTCACTGCTTGAAGAGACCTGATTGCAATTGCTGCAGTTCTGAAAGTGGCTTCACTTGTAGCCACACCAATAACCACTGCTTATACAGAAATGTGGAATACCCAGAAAGTTCAAAGTAATGCACATAACCTATAAACCATGTATCTATTTGTGAACAAGTTCATCATTTTTCAGGTCACAAATTCCCGCAAAATCAAGAAAGACGAGTACGCTCAGAACCAGTATTCGAGAAAACTCAACAGTCTAACTGTATTTGAACATACAACCAGTTCTACTGACTACAAGCCTAAAATACTCATCTGTTGGTGTATAAGAAAAGGTCTATGCCACTATTCATTTGTTCTTTTTAGGTTCCTTGTTATATTCATCTACTAGATCCTCGATATCTTTCCAGAAAAGACCTTCCACCAAAACGCCATCCTTGGTGAACCTGTAAAATAAGACAAGATCACACAAATGAATAACCACTCAGGAACCTGAAAATGATGGAAGCATGGTATGTCTTATAAAGTGAGTAGAGAGACCATTTAGTGACACTCTTAGTCAACTCAACAGGTTTGTTGGCGGAGATTGATTTTGGATCAGCGCTTTCAATAGTCAGCGTGTACATATCAGAGAACCTAGGCAACTTTGAAGATACAACCAGGCCAGTACTATTGTAGGACCCCTGCAATTGGACATATTGAATGAAGATATTACACACTTAAACAATTGGCAAAATAAACTTAGATATCACTCAGAAGGTAGATAGTTAAATTTCCAAATCATCACCACCAAGATGCGTAACTTGAAACAAAAGAATAATGCACTAAGAATGTTGCCTATGCCTACAAGAAAGGGGAATGGGAAGAGATACAAAAATCAACGGGGTCATAAATTTTAATGTTCAAGCTACAAAGTCAGTCAGACTCCTTCAAAGATTCAATGGTCCAAAGCCGAAAACCCACATCCTACACTAAATCCTGAATCCAATACATCATATAACTATCTACCAAAACATTGAAGGAAAAAAAAATGAGCCAAAGAGCATTCCTATACTTAAAGATGTAAAGGTTAATTCTGAAAAAATACACTAAGCAGGATGCTTTACAGAAAAACATAAAGTATCTGATACACTGCAAGGTAACAAATAGGAGTAACAATGTAACAGAGAGGTTGGCAGGTACATAAGCCATGTTGAACATAAACTGTCAGCAAGAATTGTAGGAATTTGTGAGTCATAAATGGCAACATACTTCATGTAAACAATCTCCATTGTAGTAGCGAGGCTAAAAGAGCCTCTGCGCAATTATATGGGCAAAGCTGCATACCACCCTACATAGGCAGTCGCCTCATTACAGGCATGGGAGTAGCTTTATGGACTCGTATTACTGTATGTATGAGATGGGAAGATGTGTATCTCTACCTCCTGTAAACTATGCTCTGAGAAGTATATTGCATATAATTAAAATAAAATCAGACTAAATACAGAATACGCCAGAGAAATGAGAATCCAACAGCAATTCATTCACCCAAACACACATGTAAATTGCAGAGGGCCCAAGCATGTAAAACAATATTGTACAAACTATACAATAAAAGCAGCTTTGACTCCACATATATACCAGGAAGAATTAAAGGGTAAGACGTTTAACATCAAAGCTCAGATACTCAAGCCATTTTTGCGTGTGTAACTGGCCCACAAGACCATTAACGGAAAGGCCATAAATAAAAGAGATTAAAAGTAAAATGCAAGGGGAAATGACTAGCTGTCTTCAGGACCCACCCTTACATCATGGGCCACGGTACACAACTACTTGAGTATAGACTGCTGAACATTGCTCGGACACAATGAGCTGGGATATTTATATCGATTCAAGTCATTCCCATGATTAAACATAAGTGTGCCAATCTCATTCTTGTACACAAATAATTAAGAATCCAAGTGCCTGAATGCAAGTCCAAGCTCCAAATCCAACAGACAGTGTTGTTACTCTGAAGTCGAGCACGAAACATCATGTCATCACTAAACATCCAAAATTCTGAATTTCAGAAAGCTATCAATCAACTAAAAGCGCATTCTTTCACATGCCTAAACATCAAGATTGCATCAGATATAGTGTCACAAGTCACAGCATATAGTGAGAAGCTTATCTATCACATATATAGATCACTCTTAGCTGATATTAGAAAAACTATTTCTCATTTTAGCACCAGAAAAAATCACATCACAATAATTGGATGGAAAGGGGTGTCTTCCATGACATAAGATTCCAACTTTTCTAATCATAACAAGAAACAAAGGCCATTTTAATAAGTAAGATTCTCGATCCTACCGATGGAGGATAGGTGAACATGATAGCGTTCTTTTCCTTCGTGTAGACGATCACCTGCAACAAACCATTAAAGAGAATATATGTGCAAGATAGTCAAGGATAAAACATCATTCCATCACCAGACAGTTCCAGACATCAATTATTTACTGTAGCTTGGTTGACAGACAAATAGCATAACATTCTTTCTAGATTACAGATTTATTCTGCCTCCCAACAGCCCTTGAACCCCTAGGCCCTGACATCAGATTACCAAGTAAGAGTATACAAGTTAATGGTGAAAAAGAAAGGCCGGTAAGTGAAGGGTCCTCAGTAATTCAGTATTATTAAAACAAAGGAAGAACATCAATTCATTATCATCAACTAATCAATAATCCAATACAATGATACAACAAACTCTACAAATAGGTTGATAAAAAAACTACTTTTAAAACAAATCAGTTGATATGATTCCTAAAAGCCCCTGATAATCTTTCAACTAACAACCCAACACCAAAAGTTCTCCAATACCGTAATTTGGCTATTTACAAAGACATAAATGGCAAGCCTTAAAATCAAAATCTTTTCGACCATGAATTACATTCTATGCTATTTTAAAGCCATAAGTAGTTCATTCTACTGTTTTATGTGAAGCTCAAAGTGCAAGTATTTGAGCACACGTTTTCATCCATGTTAGAGAGCAAGGAGCATAAGGAGATGCAGAATGAGAGAGCATCAACATTACTTATGCTAGTGCAAATGGAAAGTACAAGTTATTAAAGAAAAAGGATATAATATGATAGCGCCAATCAAAAAGTTCTTATTTTCTGGGAACTTCTTAGGGTAGAATTGTGCCACCACAGCAATGATTATGATCACAGTCCCCATCAGCAATCTTACATTGCTCATCCTCACATCCTCTACATACCCACGACCTTTAACAGCCTGAAAAATAAAATAAAAAACATCAGAGAAAAAAGTGGCAAGCCAATTCAACATAGAAAATGAATAATCCCTAGTCAAAAATATTCAGTATACATAATCCATGTTCACATTTTCAACAGAAAGATGGAGAATTTCAATTCACAAGGACAATGCCTCTTCCTTAACGCAGAGGCCTCGATTCAAAGACACTTACATTTCAGGCAACAACGACGAAAACGTAGAACTGACAACCTATGCACGTTTGATGTTTCCCCAAACCCCTTGCACACATTGAATCTTCCAGAAATTACTTCTGCAATCTAACCCCTTTCAATCAAACAATAGCCACTAAATTCCAATCGCTACCAAAATCAAACCCTAAAAAAAGAAAATTCCTCCCACTACTGATTCAGCGAAAAGATCTACACAAATTCGAGAGTTGACTAATCCTCCATCAAGTCAAAGTGACACAAACCAAAAGTTCACACACTAAATTCAATCACAAAAAACACAATTCAAAAAAATTGACACAAAATCCGACAAATTAACCTAATTTACCTTCAATTCAAGCATTCAATCCGAAAACTTCGAGAATTGGTTAAAATTTAAACCAATAATACCTAATGCAAAACAAAAACTCAAGAGATCCAGAAAAAAAAAATCAACAATTGAAAATGATAGAAATAACAATAGAGACCTCAGTAGCGGATTCGTCAAGGAGGTGTTTGATGGAATTATGATCCAACAAATTAGTTTTTTTAGGGTTTTGCTGCTTCGTTGAAGGAGTGTTTGAATCGCTCGACATTTTTTCTCTCTCTAAAAATAACTTCTGATGTCTTAAAATTCTGAATTGTTGGAAATTTCTCTCACAGTTTCGAGTTTTCTCTCTCCAATTTTTGGGTTTTACAAGTATAAATCGAAGCGGTTGTTAAAAGGATCGTGATGCAATGGGAGAAATGAGAAGATTTTGTTTGTTTGTTTGTTTGTGTAACGCAAAAAATAGTTGCTCTCGTTGAGAGTCGAACTCAAGACCTCCCGCTTACTAAACGGGTGCTCTAACCAACTGAGCTACGAGAGCTGCTTGACAAAGATGAACATGTTTATAATATTGAAAGAAAAAAGATCCCATAAAGTAAAAATACAAGCTGAAATTTTTTCTTATACTAGTTGTTGTACCGCAACGCGGCACCCAAGTTATCAGAATAGTAAAAGTAGAATAATGTTTGTGTAATTTAGTTGAGAGGAACCTAATGTAGTAACATTAGAGATGTACTTTAATGTTGTTATACTATCCACATCGTGACCAGGTAAAAAAAATTGCATGTAATTGCCTTATTATTATGGTTTACTCCATGTAATTGCGCAGTATCATGGGTTATCGATCGTACTTATTAGAAACTTATTACAATTGATAAAGCTAATTATGTTAGCAATCGTACTACATATGTTGATCTAAGAGTGTTAATACTTGACCAAATGATTAGCAAAAGACTCTAATTACTCATCCCCTAATCCAAGTACTATTGAATTGTATTGTATTGATTGAATTGGTATAAGCACGGTGGACCAAATGAATGCCCTAGGTTTTCATTATTTGATTTACATCCATCTTTAATCTAGTTTACTTTGCCCTAGTTTACTTTAGCTTAGTTATTATGCATATAACAATCTTTCTTCCTGAAATAGTTACTTAATTGAATATCAATATATAAAAATGATCGACCTGTATTTTATAAGTATCTACTAACAACTGACACCGTGCTCTAGCGGTATTACTTGTTGAACTCATCATATTATATGAGATGAACTTGATTATTTAGCGTCTTATATTATGCCATGTATGCATGTGATCCAATTCATGCAGCGTGATTTATGTCAAATGTATAAAGTATGCATATGTTTATCTTGTTGATTTATAAGGAGAACTTATGACTTCATAGTAAGCCTAGTTGACTAATTTTAGATTCATCAAAAGTGAACATTGTTCAGTTTATTCCTCAAGGAAATAAGTTTATTAGTTATGTTATTTTTTTTAAAATGGAATTAAGAACACAATACCTTAAGTAAGGTGCATAAGATCTTGGCTATCCCATATTGAAAGTTGAGGAGAACGAAACCTTTTTTTATATAAAAGTGGACACATCAACCTAGTAGAGATCTTTTGGTAGGACTAAGGTCCTGCAACAAAGCAAATCCTTGCGGGCTAGGGCCCAAATAGGACAATATATACTAGCGGGCTCTTTACTACATAGGGGTGTTACAAATGGTATCAGAGTCAGGGTCCATCCTGGTGTCCAGTAGTGCCTACGAGGTCCGGGGACACATGCTCTTTAAAGGAGGGGACAAGATGCCTATATTAAGCATAATATCATAGTGAGAGGCGATGTGATCATATCAAGAGTAAATGCACTGATGATATATTCTTAATACTATTTTATAGCGGGGTCAACATTCTTAATGACCTAACATGAAATGGTTTTATCTTATATATTAGGTATGATGTGATATGTTTCATAGTTGGGTCTCATGCTTTTGAAAATTATAAACATATGATGACATATTGCTAAAGGTACATTTCGACTAGTATATACAATTGGTAACTTTTTCAACTAAGCACCCAATTTTAATTGATCACATATGGTTTAGGGTGGATTGGAATATTGGATTGATTGTGGATCAACTTATAAAAAGAATAATGAACTGCATGTTTAATTATGATGAGTGTAATATGTGCATTTAGTTTTAGAACTCAAATGGATCTCGTTCAAGGTACGAAAAATAATCTATAAAATGTTTTGTGTGGTATAGTGGTGAAATTTGTATCTTTGCATGCTTTTATGATTTGTTTTATTAGTATGACAACACATGGAGACTAGGTAGCAAGCGAGATAACGATTAAGAATAATTTAGTAATTTCCCAACGTTTATTAATAATATATTTTTTCTTTAAATTCAATAATGAATTACGAGTAGTCTATAAAGAATTTGTATAGAATTTAAATTATTTTTTTAAGGGATGATAGGCTGGCTGAAATCCATCTCCCCCCTATGGTATGAATACCTCATACATACCTTGAGAATTTATAGAGTGAGAACCTTAAATATTTGAACCAAACATCAAGTATAAGTTTTGTTAATTTAAACTCATACCTACATCCTGAAATTGTTGAATTAACGCCTCCTAAGTAATACACCATCCCTGAATCGACACAATTTGTACTTTAGCACTATACACATATTGCACTGTGAACATCATTTGTGGTTTATACATAAGGAAAAGTATTATTCATATGGGATCCTGTTGAATCCATCGAAAATGATCAAAGTTGTGCATTTGGAAATGAAAATCAAACTATGAAGTAGTTAATTCGTCATACACCAGGGTGTAACATGTGCATGGTACACCCAATACTAATTTATGCTCATTTGCTCATTCGAAACTTTTATTTTTTTTGCTCATTTGAATGATTTCAAACGAGTAATGAGCAAAAAATAGCGTTTGGTGTGCCATGCTCACTAGTACAATTTGTTGGAATACGTAGTTCAGTTTGTTGGGAGCCACCCTCCTGATTATTATAAGTTAAATTCTTATGGTTCAAAATTGATAATGGTCAAACCTCTTTTGGTTTTTTTATTAGAAATAATTTATGTAATATAGTTTTAAGTGGTGCTAAAGGCCTAAAGCCATAGATCCTCATTTCTCTTTCAGCTAAAGCTAAGGTATTAAAGGAGCTATCTTTATGGGCATTAGTCGTTTAATCATTGAGGGAGATAACCTAGCAGTTATTCAATCCATCAAAAAACTTTGGAAGATTCTTTCGACTATTAATGCTCTTGTTTCTGATGTAGGTGAAGATTTGAAGAAGTTTGAAAATGTTCAATTTCGGCATGTGTATCGGGAAGCGAATCGGGCGGCGCATTGGATGTCGCATCGGGTCATGCTGTTCCTACTCTTTCATATTGGTTCGAGTCTCCAAATCAATCTTTTTCTGTATGCTTTAGGATGATCCATCTATTGGGATCCATCCTAGTTTTTTCTTTCCTTATAAAAAATGCTCACAGTACAACCAGGTTTATAATAAAATTTGTTAATATGGAGATTATAAAGAAACAAAGGTAGTACAATATTAAAATAGTATATACTTTAATTTGACTTTATCAGATATTAAATTTTTAAGGTAATATCTTTTTATTTTTCTCATCCCCCAAAAAAATCTAATTTTCTAATTTCATTTCTCTCTTGGATTTCTTTCTCCATTTCTAAAAACTGAAAAACCAAAAAACTTAACCCCTTTTACCCATTTACCCATTTTTAGTTTTCACCACTTCAAGTGAAAACACACACGAATACACGATGTAATTATGTAAACAAACAAAAAAAAAGTTGGTCCTAATTTGCACTTTTTTACCAAGTAACTTCCCCCAGTCTCCTTCAACCGCGTGCACCTTTCACTCTCTCTTTCTCTCATCTCTCGCCGCCTCTCTCTCTCTCTTTTTTTTTTCTCTCTCCTCTTTCTCTTTTATTTCTCCCCTCTTCACTTTCTCTTCTTTCTTCAACCCTTCATTTCCAGGTTCAACTTACCCTTCAACGTTGACCCATCTAAAACCCAATCCTCCCGAGATCTAATCCTCTAACACCCTATTTTCATCTTTTAAAGGTTAGATCTTTAACTTCACGTGATAACTTTTGTTGGGTTTTTTTTTTTTTTGTTGGTTTTTTTATGGTTTTTGATTTTCATTTTGTTACGATTTTGTAGATCTGAAGTTATTATGTGCTGGTGTTTGTGAAAAAAAGAAGATTTGGATTAATCATGTCGTTGGGATTGACAAAAAGTGATGATTCGATCCACATCAGGGAGGTTTGGAATCATAATTTAGAGGAAGAATTTGGTTATATTCGAGAAATAGTTGATGATTATCCTTATGTTGCTATGGATTCTGAGTTTCCTGGTGTTGTTATAAGACCAGTTGGAAATTTTAAGAATATAACAGATTATAATTACAAGACTTTGAAAGAAAATGTTGATATGTTGAAGTTAATCCAACTGGGTCTTACTTTTTCGGATGAAAAAGGGAATTTGCCAACTTGTGGGACTGATAAGTTCTGCATCTGGCAGTTTAATTTTAGGGAGTTTGATGTTGGGGAGGATGTTTATGCTAGTGATTCCATTGAGCTATTGAAGCAATGTGGGATTGATTTTGAGAAGAATAGTGAGATGGGTATCGACTCGAATCGCTTTGCTGAGCTTCTTATGTCATCTGGGATTGTATTGAATGATTCTATCAAATGGGTAACATTCCATAGTGGGTATGATTTTGGGTACTTGCTCAAGTTGTTGACTTGCCGGGATTTGCCCGAAACGCAATCCGGGTTCTTCAACTTGATCAATATCTATTTTCCTATGGTGTATGATATCAAACACTTGATGAAGTTCTGCAATAGCCTCCATGGTGGGCTTAACAAGCTCGCCGAGTTGTTGGAGGTGGAAAGAATTGGGATTTGTCACCAGGCTGGATCAGATAGTTTGCTCACTTGCTGTACATTTATGAAGTTGAAGGAGAATTTCTTCAATGGCTCCACTGAGAAGTATGCTGGTGTACTGTATGGGCTAGGTGTTGAGGATGGTTAGGGGTTATACTTTTAACTCTTTTTAGTTATGGAAAAAAAAAATAACCTTGACCAAACCAAACCAAGCCATTGTTGAATTATTGTGTCTGATTTAGTCTGTTGTGGAGTTTCCAATTTGTCTTTGTACACATTTAGTTGAAGGGTATTGTTGTTCTTAAGCTTATATGAAGGGTGTCAGTCACTTTGTAGCTTGTGTAGTAGATGTCAATCATAATCTCTGTAACGGATATCTCGGCTCTTTTTAAGGAGCATGAGCTCTCTGTAAATTAGAACAGTCAGTTGTTCAACAAGAAACTAATCATGCTTACCTTCTTTTCAACAAGTTTGTTCCTCTATTCCTGAACATATGTTGTTCACTATATATGGCGATATGCCCCTATATATTTCCAAATGTGATACCTTTCTCTCGAACTATAAATATGGTTAGTGGTTACCATTTGAATGTGAGTTAGGCCTGAGCTTGAATTGTGAGAAGCTCAATTATAGAATGTTGTTACAGATTTCCTCAAGGTATCGTGCTCAGAAATATTGTTATCACTTATTTTACATTTGAAACGACTTCTGCCGTTTGGCCCTTACAATCTGTCTCAGGTCATTCATTAGCTATGGTACATAATTTGCTGTCTCCTTCTTTCCTTCAATCTTCATTGGTTAGTTTCCAGTCTGTGACAGTGGTCTTTTTTTTTTATTGAGATGTTATTACATCTTACCATGCTGCGAAAGATGAAAGCGAGACTAATTGTTGACTGTTTGATACGTTTGTAATTGTTGTCATCTTGAGTCCTTGTAATAATCTGATCTTGTATTCATTCAGACTGCCAGGTATGAATCGCTTGCAGCTTTCCTTTGGTTAATTTTCCAACAATGCTATGGTATGTTAGTTCACATGCCCATTCTGATACGCTATGCATCTACCTCGACATTATTCTACATATCTTGGTATCGTAACTATCAGCATGGTCGACTAAAGCATACGCTGTATCCGACTATCCGGTTATAGATACTAAGCACAATCTGACGAGTGCACATTGTTGACATTTTATTTCTTGAGAATACATTCCATGGATTGAGGGGAGGCCATAAGAAAGACATGGATTGTGACATTCTCCGCGCTCATCTTTTTGGCTCTTAACAAAGACTTTGCTTTCTTTGTTGAATCTTTAACGTCCCTTTGTTGCTCGATTGTTCAGCTGGCCGAGGCGTATAGCTATAAACTTATCTGGTGGAACGTCTCTCTTTTTTTTAGTTTGTCTTGAAGTTCTGTAGCTGCAATTATATGTTAACCTTTCTTAGTTTCTTTCATGGTCTGAGCTTTTAGTTAAAAAAGGGAATACAGAGAATTAGCCTCAACAGATTAATGATAGCACCAATAGAGGTTGAAGACTTGAAGACAAAGCTCTGCTGGATGGCTTTCATTCTAGAGTGAACAAAGTGTTATATTCAACTACTTACCAAAAGCAAAGACCTATTAAGAACCGAAGGGATCTCGAATTACATGTTACTAGAATTTGGTTGGAGGTCATTAAGAACTTATATTACTTCATCGGTAACAAAATAGATAGTACACTATGAAAATTGCACTATTCAGTTACTAAATTTGACCATGCATTTTTTAGTTTTAGATAAAATCAACCGTTTCTATACGATATGTTGTTGGATTCGTCTTAATATATACTTTTATAATATTAGTTTCTTATAGTTTTTAATAATACACAATTAAAATTATTAATGGTCAAAATACTGCATTGACAAGCGTAAAAGTCAAAGTGTAACATCTGTTTTGTTACGGAGGAAATATATTTATTATCCATAATTGAAATGATATGACCATTAGTTTGACTAATTAGTTTTTTTAAATCCATTTCTACCACTGTTGGTGATACTTATTAGTTATTACTATTATTGCATCTCTTGATTTATTACTACAATTCGGTTTTCCTCTTGGATTTTATGTCACAACAATTCAGCAGTAATTACCCATCTTCGACAAGGTGAGACCATGATCTTACATCATCGCATGCGAATCAAGGGTAGACTGATAGTGACCACCCTTCATCTGCTGTTGAGCCCAATCCAACCATACATTTATCTTAAAATTGTATTGTACTCCCTCCGTCCCATATTATAGTGTCTAATTCTATTTTTTCACGGTTATTAAGGTAAATAGAATCTAAGAGAAATGTAAAGAGTGTTTGTGTATTGAAAATAAATGTTATGGGGAAAAACTGATTTTAGGAGAGAGAATACAATAAGTGGTGAAAGAGTATTAAATGCATGACTCATTCAACCCTTGAGTTGAATAACAAAGCAAAAAAAACTATTTCCAAGAATCAAATAAATAATGGCGGCACAATTTTTCTAGGAAAATCATGGAAAAATGTGAAATAAAAAATGAAAACAAGAATTATATTTTGGGACACCTTAAAAGGAAAGAAGCACTATAGTATAAGACGGAGGGAGCATTTACTTTTATATTATTATTACTCGGCCTTAGATGTATGGTGTGTTTCTTCCAGGGCCGGAGCATCAACTAGCAAATCAACAGCTACACTCAAGTCTCGGACTAAGGCTCCGTTTGGTTGGGCATAAAACATTTTAAGTGTAAAATGATTTTCATCGAAAACAATTTACAATGGAAAACACAATTCCAAAATTAGTTTTCCGTTATTTGGTTTCATGTAAGGAAAATAATGAAATGAGAGGAAAATGAAAGGGAAAATAAGGAGATATTGAGAGGAGTGTATAAGAGAGAGAAGGAAAACAGTTTTCTTTTCATTTTGAAGGAAAAATGGTTTTCCATCATTAAAAGAGCAATCTTACTCCAAGGGAAAATGGTTTTACACTTCTTTGCAAACCAAACAATGTAAAATTAAAAATAGAGGAAAACAATTTTTCAGGAAAATGTTTTACGCTCTACCAAACGGAGCCTAAGTGAAAGCTGCTTCTCCAGTAGAGGAGGAGGATACTGAAGATATGGAATTATCATCGGAACCAACAAAAACACTTGAAAGTTCGAAGGGGAAGTCTCAAAACAGTGCATCAAAGAGTGGATTGAAATCGAAAACGAGTGCAAAGAAGAGGATACGAATCACAAGATGACACAGATAACTGCTGTTCATAGGCCACACACATTTGTTCATCCATCTATTGGTTATCACTAAGCAAGCCGTGGATACTATTTGTGGTATTACAACAGCAGCTCTACAGTTGCAGTATTAGACCTTGGGGATTAGTGAAAGTATTTGAGAGACTTTAATGTGAGGTAAAGAGGAGAGAGAATGAACTAAACTCTTCTAATTGTGGTAGAGTTTTCATTGAACGTAGAAAGAGAAATATCTAGGCTACTTATAGTAGCTACAGTAACCAAAGTTTGTTACAACAACTAACAACTTGTAATTACAACTGAATACAGTTTTGTATTATTTACTTTAAGCAAGTAACTAAGCTAAGATATATTTCATATCCCCCCTTCAAGCTGGACATGTGAAGCTTCCACAAGGCCAAGCTTGGATGCAAGATGTTGATGCTGAGGGCCAGAAAGAGGCTTTGTTAACAGATCTGCCAGCTGCTGTTGACTATGTACATGAGCAGTCTTCAGAAAACCAGATTCAACTTGCTCTCCAACATAATGGCAGTCACGTTTCAGGTGCTTTGTTCTTTCGTGAAACACGGGATTCTGTGCAATATGTTCAGCAGGAGTGTTGTCACAATATAAATAAATAGGTAAATTAACATTAACTTTAAGATCTTGAAGAAGACCCTCTAACCAAACCACCTCAGAAGCAGTACTTGACATGCTTCTGTACTCTGCTTCAGCTGAGGATTTACTAACAGTCTTCTGCTTTTTAGTTTTCCAAGAAACTAAATGTGATCCCAAGAAAACACAATATGCACTCAACGATCTACTGCTAAACATACATGTACTCCAATCAGCATCACTGTATGCCTTCAACTGTAGATCAGTTTGTGAAGAGTAAAATAAACCCAAATCAAGTATGTTTTTAAGATACCTAACAATATACATTGCGGCTTGCAAATGAGGCTTTCTTGGACAACTTAGAAATTGACTAAGATGTTGAGTCGCATAGGATAAATCTGGCCTAGTTATGTTAAGGTATAATAACCTGCCAATGATTTTCCTATATTGTTCAGGCTCTTCCAAGACTTCACCAAGTTCTATAGACAATCCAAGACCCTTAGGCAGAGGAGAACTAACAAGTCTTGCATTATCTAACTTCAAGTCTTTTATAATATCAGTGATATACTTTTTCTGGCTGAGAAGAGTTCCAAATTCAGTTCTAATCACTTCTATTCCAAGAAAATACTTCAGATCCCCTAAGTCTTTAATTGTAAAGGCTTTGTCAAGAGCTTGTTTGATGGAGTCAATTTGCACTCTACTAGTGCCTGTCAAAACCATATCATCCACGTATACTAATATAACAACAAATTTCCCATCAAGTTCCCTGGTGAACAAAGAGTAGTCTTCCACAGATTGAACAAAACCCAGTCCTGACAGAAATTTACTCAACTCTCTATTCCATTGTCTAGATGCCTGTCTCATGCCATAAAGAGAACATTTGAGCTTGCAAACTTGACCTGAATGAGCCTTATCATACCCCAAAGGAGGTTTCATATACACCTCTTCTTCCAAGTATCCATGAAGAAACACATTATTTATGTCCAACTGACATAAAGGCCATCCTCTTGCTGTGGCTAAAGAAATAACTACTCTCACAGTAGCCAATTTAGCAACTGGAGAAAATGTGTGAGTGAAATCCTCCCCAACTACTTGTTGATATCCAGTAGCAACTAAGCGTGCTTTATATCTTTCAACACTTCCATCAGATTTGTGTTTAATTTAAACACCCATTTAGACCCTATGGCCTTCTTTCCCTCTGGTAAAACTGTGATATCCCAAGTGTCATTAATGTCTAGTGCATGTAATTCCTTTTGCATTGCATCTCTCCATTCTGGGTAAAGGTTAGCTTGAGCATAAGTTTGTGGTTCAGGTATAGATTGATGTGTTTGAACAACAAAAGATTGAGAAAGTGAATTGGTAGGTTGGATAGTAGGACAAATGAAGTTCTGTAATTTTGTAGGTGGCTTAGTAATTCTATTGGAATGTCTAATAGGAGGTGCAGGAATGGAAGTATGAGAAATAGAAAGAGAAGAATTATCATGAGTAGAATTGTTAACAGATTCAGAAATATGATCAGTAGGAGTAGTAACAGGTGTTGAAACAGCATTATGATGTGAAGAAGAATGATTAAG
Organism: Beta lomatogona; assembly: GCA_947646795.1. Taxonomy (NCBI): domain Eukaryota; kingdom Viridiplantae; phylum Streptophyta; class Magnoliopsida; order Caryophyllales; family Amaranthaceae; genus Beta; species Beta lomatogona. The sequence goes on from CANSNZ010001486.1 coordinate 2,601,843, forward strand.
AGGGGTAACAGAAGAATGAGAAGAGGTATGATTTATGTGATGATTAGACAGATTATATGCAGGTACTGACAAAACATCAGTAGTAATAGGAGAGTCATAAGAACCATCCAATGAAACAAGAGGCAAAGATGATTTAGGTGGATCAGAAACAGAAAAAACAGAAGTAGGTTTAAAAGGAAATTCATCTTCCTTAAAGACAATATCTCTAGTGACAAAATATTTATGTGTATCAAAATCATATACCCTATAACCCTTTTGTCCAAATGGGTAACCCACAAATGCACATTTTTTGGCTCTAGGACTAAATTTGTCCTTTGATCTATCCATGTTATATGCAAAGCATAAACTGCCAAAAACTCATAAAGAGTTATAATCAGGGACAACTCCAAACAAAACTTCAGAAGGACTTTTCCAATTAAGGATAGGTGTAGGCATTTGATTAATAAGATAGGTAGCTGTCAATAGGCAATCTCCCCAAAAATGAATAGGCATATTGGCATGACATCTCAAAGCTCTGGCAACTTCTAAAAGATGCCTATGTTTTCTCTCCACTCTCCCATTTTGTTGAGGTCTACCTACTATACTAGTCTGATGAATAATACCTTTATCTGAAAAGAAAGCAAGGCATTCTTGTTGAATGATTTCAGTTCCATTATCAGTTCTAATGGTTTTGATAACAAGGTTAAATTGGGTTTCTATATGGGTAAAAAAATGAAACTATAGTTTTCTTCACTTGTATTTTATTGTGTAGAAGAAAAGTCCAGGTACTTCTACTATGATCATCCAAGATAGTCAAGAAGTAGGAAGCTCCTAAAAGAGTTTTGGATTTATATGGTCCCCAAAGGTCAATATGGATGAGCTCAAAACAATGTTTAGCATGACTGACACTTCTAGGAAAAGGTTGTTTGTGATGTTTTGATAGAACACAAACTTCACAAAAATAATTAGACAAGTGATCACAAGTACATCCTGGCACATGTTTCATTTTAGAAAGGGATAAATGCCCGAGTCTGGCATGTAACAAGTCAATGTCAACAGAAGAAGATTTGGTAACGACTGATGTGAATTTAGATGTAGATGTAAAGGTTGTATTAATTAGTAGATTTAGGAAAAGAATTGGTTGTAGTATGGAATTTGGAGATATCAGATGCAATAGCAGAAGAATCTAACATGTACAGGCCATTAATTTTCTTGCCAACAGCAAACACTTGGTCACAAGAAAAATGTCTAACAACACAACCAGAAGAGGTAAATAAAACCTCTAATTCAGTATCCACAAGCATTTTACTAACACTCAACATATTATGTTTAAATTTAGGAACAAGTAAAACATCTTTCAGCACAATATCATCAGACAACACAACATCTCCCATTTCAGTCACATAATTGCAAGAACCATCAGGCAAACCAATTTCAATAATCGTATCCAATTTTTTCTTGTGAGACAACAGATCTACATCATAAGTCATGTGATCTGTTGCTCCAGAGTCAACAATCCACATACTGCTGATATGGTGAAAAGATTTTATACCTACACAGTGAGCATAGACAGAACCAATGTTATTGGAAGATTCTCCAATAACCTGTTTGCCCTTCATGACTTTGAGAACTTCTTGCATTATTGACTGTACCATGTCTGAGTCAACTCCTCCAGCTCCAGAATGATTTCCAGAATGAGCAACAATATAGTTTGAAGGTCCAGCAACAACATCAATATGATAATCCAAAGGATTATCTTCAAAACAAGTATCAGTAGAGACATGTGCTGCCATTCTTGTTGAATTATTTCCATAGGAAGTGCTTCCTCCAGTATTGAACTTCTTCTTATTGGTTGTGAACCAGTCAGGATAACCAATAAGTTTGAAACATTGGTCTTTTGTATGATCAATTCCCTTACCGAAATCACACTTTCTGTCAAGTTTATCTTTCTTCCAATCCTTCCTAAAATTTCCTCTAGACTGATTTCTCTGAGCAACCAGTGCACTCACCTCATGAACATTAGAAATATGATTAAAACCACTCACTTCCTTTTGTTTCTCCACTTATTGAACAAGATAAAATGCTCTATTCATGGAAGGCAAAGGATCCATTGAGAGAATGTTACTTATAGCATTCTCAAATCCACTATTTAGTCCTAACAAGAACTGCATCATCCTTTCTTCGGATTCAAAGTCAGCTAATCTTTTAACCAAATCACAACTACACTTAGCAATGACTCCACAATTACAAGAAGGTAATCTACGCAAATTGCTCAGCTCGTCCCAAAAACGCTTCAACTTGCCATAATATGCCATAACAGACAAGTTATCCTGCCTTAAAGAGTCCAATTCTCTTTTCAGTTGATAGATTTGTGGTCCATTTGATTGACCAAATCTTTCACAAATTTCATTCCACAATTGCTCACAACTTTCAACAAAAGTGAAATTCTCACCAATATCTTCATTCATAGAATTCACTAACCAGCATATTATCATATAATCGCACCTCATCCAACGATTATAATCCTTATCCAATTCATCAGGTTTCTTAATTTTTCCTTCTATAAAACCTAATTTGTTCTTCGCAATTAACGCACGTTTCACATTACGCTTCCAACTAAGGAAATTATTGCCATTCAAATTCACTGCAACTAATTTGCCTACAGTTTGATCTGAACTTGAAACAAAAAACGGATCATTATAAGCGGAACTTACATTGTGTTGACTTCTACCGTTCAAATTCGCAATTGAATCTTCAGTATTTGGAGTTTCTCCAGCCATTTTCAGAGTAAAATTCGAACAATCAAACAATCGATTGAATGCGAATTAAACGAATTCAAAGAAATGAATTCAAAGATGTGAATTCAATCTCAAGATTTCTTGAGAAATGTCGAAAAATTTATATAAAGGAGCAATACCTGCTCTGATACCATGAAAGTATTTGAGAGACTTTAATGTGAGGTAAAGAGGAGAGAGAATGAACTAAACTCTTCTAATTGTGGTAGAGTTTTCATTAAACGTAGAAAGAGAAATATCTAGGCTACTTATAGTAGCTACAGTAACCAAAGTTTGTTACAACAACTATCAACTTGTAATTACAACTAAATACAGTTTTGTATTATTTACTTTAAGCAAGTAACTAAGCTAAGATATATTTCATAATTAGCTTTTGTCTAGATATTGTTTTCAATAGTTTAGATGTAGATTCATGCCCCGTTAAATTGCATTCTATTTATCCAACTTACATATCTGCATGACATGTGCTTATTTGTCGCTTTAACATATAACATTATAACTTAAACCTTTTAGGTCTTGCCTCGATTTGTGTAAATCATCTTGTAGTAGTTTAGCCTTTTGTCTTTTTGATGAGTCGTTCCTTGCGTTGGTGCTTTGAAAGTTCGAATTAGTTGTGTGAGATACGTCTGCCAGAAGGGCAATGGTAATATGGGATCTCGTGTGTTGCTGGTTCGAATTAGTTTTTATTGTTTGCTTTCAGTTTTCAATTTGTGTATGTGATCTGATATCTAGATAACTGCTCAAAATTTTAAATTTGATTATTTACTGTTAAGTGTTCGTTGAGGAATTGAGGATATACTTGACAAAAGTGGTTGTGGTTGCTACTCATGGCATTAGTATGTTGCATTAGTTCTTAAATTTTACTTTGAGATTAGTTGTCAAAGTAGCCTCTAAAATAATTGTTTTTGTCAAACCAATTGTAAGGTTAATAAAAATAAAAGAATGTTCTTCCCAAACTATGTCAGAATGATAGACTTCCTCATCAATAACTGCTTGATTCAGCAAATACAAGGGGACTGTGATGTATTGTTCGATTTGGTTCATTGTAGTTTATTCGAAGACGAATTTAATTTAACCTTGTTTGATTGTATCCGGTTTTTATTTAATATCTATTGTAGATGTCGTTTGGCCTTCAATTAATGAAATTTCTCTTTAAAAAAAAAGGTTAATAAAAATAAAAGCGAACAATCTTGTTCTTTGGTCTTTCAACTAATGTCTCCTGGAACGATAGACGAAAGATTATCAATAGAAGAAAACAAATCGTAGGAAAAGTGAGATTCATTTACCTATTAGATTTATTATATGTGTGTGTATGCGTGAGAAATATACAAATTGTAGGAAAAGAAGGCAAATTGTAGGAAAAAAATTTGAGTTGTTAAATTCTTAAAAACTTTATTGTTTATATGCAAGGTATTAAACGCATGAAGAATATAATTTTTTAACTCGTGGCAAATGGTTACTAGGGAGCTTGAAACAACTCGTAGTACAACTCATAATATATATAGAGACAGACTCATAGAGTGCTTTTTCCACTGTGAAGAATAAGTTTAATTAAGTTCTGATAAGCTCTTGGAAATACAAATAAGTTCAAATTTAGTTCTAATAAGTTCAACTTAGAGAAATTCAAGCGAAAAGAATGCATCCTTGATGAACACATCCTAACCCACTCTAAATAGCAATTTTCTTTTCACCTCTATAGCCTTTTCCAAAATCGATCCTCTATAGAAAATATACTTTTTTTAAACCTCCCAATAAGAGTTGGGAATATAAAATGTTTGTCATTCCATTCAATTTAGTTGAGATCATATTTGTATTACATTTAAAACAAAACTCAATTCTGACTTATCTAATTAAGTGTTCGGTTCATCGATGAAGATTTCATTATCTTGGCAATTGATTTTCTTTCTTCACTATCTTAATTAATTATATATTTTTTTCCCATTTTTGTTAATTTTCATAATATCAAGATTCCAAAACCATGGTGCTAATGCTATGTGAGAAGGTATTGCTTCTGCATTTGTTAAATTTTACCCACTAGAAATCTTGACACTATTTACAGTTAGAGAGTCTCTTCTAAATTCTTCTCAATGCGCACAAATAAAATGAGTAAAGCTAAAAATAAACAGAGGAAGTATTAATGAACGATATTCCGTACAAAAGAGGTGATAATGGTAAAAATAATTATATAATTTTGTGAAAAAAGTTAAGAACTCCATGCTGAATTTTGTGAAGAAAGTTAAGAACTCTACTATGCTCAAGAATCTTCACGATGAACATTCACATTCAAATATGTTGATTTTCACAAAATTTAAAATGTTATCATTGACATTGGGATGCAACTTTTTCACATAAATAACTCGAACTCATTATCAACATCAATAATGCATATGCATACGTAATGATGAAAACTATTACAAAATGCAAATACGTAGTTTAGTTACTGCCAAAGGAAACCACTCAAAATAGGGAATTTTATGGAACTAATTAGCTAAAACTGAAAAAGATACAATTATTTTATAGAATTGAAGGAGTAAGAAGTAAGAACTTACCCATCAATCTGTTACAGTCTCACACCTCTATAATTCAAAACAAAACTTACTAAAGCTTTATGTGTCCTCCATAGTCTCACAAAAGTTATTCCACAAATTACACATAACAACTAGCATTTTTTGCACGCTATGCGTGCGTGTCATATTAACGTTTTTTTTTCTCAATTAGTCATTCATCAATGTTACAAAAAATTTGATTTGAAAGACATTTTCAATTTTTTTAGTATGCTTTTCTTAAATCAATGTTTCGTTGATTTTTTTAGTTATTTGTTCATTATCATTGAAATATAGTATTGAAAGAAGAAAATACTTCCTCTATTTTTATTTAGTTGCAACAATTTTCATTTATAGGTGCTTTTGTTTAGTTGCAATATTTCCTTTTTTGGTAAAAGTTTTGGGGCAATTTGACCATTTTATCCTCACTTTACCTAACTTACATGTAAAAGGTATGGACAATTGGGTTAAATCTTACTCTCTCTCTTCTTTCCTTAATATTTGTGCAAAAAGGCGTTTGTTGCAACTAAATAAAAACAGAGGTAGTATAAAGCAGAATTTGATTTATATAATAAAAATTACCGAATTTTTTTCCACATATAGGTTTTAAAATATTATCAGTATAATTATTGATATGAAATTCAAGTTTTTATGTTTGCTTCGGGTTGTGTCAATCAAGTTATATTGTCAATTTAATTTTTTTTATCAGGGTTTTTCACACATATGTACAAGAGGAAACCATTCTCTTTAATTTAATATTTAATTAAAATTTCAAATTCAATTTCATTGTAAACTTGTTCAATAAATATTGCAAGTAGGAAGAAGAAAATATTATACATGACAATATCAAATTATTAAAGGTATATTAAACTTTTTAAAAAGGGAAATAACATCTTCCTCCCCCTTCACTTTTTTTTTTGAGGGGAAAAGCTAGCTAGTCATTAATTTAAGGACAAATTATCTATAAGTACATAAGGAGTCACTTCAGTAGAATAGTGGTTCTCCCAAATTTATTATGTACCAAAAAGAACTAGCCTAGCTAAGTGATGAACCATAAAGTTTCCATCACATTTAAATTAATTAAAAGACATACAAGCAGATAAGATGTCATGCTGTAGTATCTAGATTAGAGAGGTAGATAGCATGCTTTGCAAGGTGATTGATGACCACTTAGCTTGGCAGTCCGACTTTAAAATAATCTCCATTAGCCCATATCTTTTGCCCATTAAAATAGCTTTCTTCAGTAGAATAGTGGTTCTTCCAAATTTATTCTGTACCAAAAAGAACTAGTCTAGCTAAGTGATGAACCATAAAGTTTCCATCACATTTAAATTAATTAAAAGACATACAAGCAGATAAAATGTCATGCAGTAGTATCTAGATTAGAGAGGTAGATAGCATGCTTTGCAAGGTAATTGATGACCACTTGGCAGTCCGACTTTAAAATAATCTCCTTTATCCCATATCTTTTGCCTATTAAAATAGCTTTTGCCTCCAGTAGGCTTTTGTCCTTCGAGAAGCTAGAAATAGGACCCCACCTTGAGAATTGCGAGCCACAACGTGGAGCCCAACCCATCCCTCAACTTCCATGGATGCATCAACGTTTAGCTTGGCAATGCCATCAGGAGGCGCAGCCCAAACTCTATAACTTGGGCTGTTTGGGGTCGTTGGAATGTAGTAAATGCGCCCAACGTACTTGCCATTCTCTTATACTAATAATAACTAGCTTTTTAAGCATGTAATGCGTGAGACGATAATTTTTTCATTGTGATATTTTATAATGTCGATTAGTTAGTTTTACATACACATAACATGTAACGGCAACTCACTTTCTTTTAAGTTGACAATTTTTTTAATAAAGGTCGTGTTTTGCTCAACATATTAGAAGTTATTTTCAGCAAAAATAAGTTCAGATCAGTTCAGATAAGCAAAAATAAGTTAAATAGAACAGAACCAAAGTAATTAAAAAAAGCATGCACTTCTAATTAATATTTTAAACATAAAATGTCTATAAGATGCATAATCACCTCTTTTGTCAAGTTTATCTAATTTGAAAAAATTTTCCCTAGATAATGTCAAAGGGATTATTAATTCCTCCTGTGCGCCAAACTTCAAATTAATTCCATGGATACCGCTCACGTAGGACAACACGAGAAAAATAGTTTTTTTTATTATTATTTTGGGCATAATAAACTGCTACTTCGAGTAGCGTACCTAAATCGGCACTTGGTAGAGTGGTTTCCTATGGGGTAGCAGTTGCTGCCCAGTTTTGGGTATTCAGTTCAAATAGCGGTTTATTTGAGCAGCCAAACCAACTAGTTTTGCTTTCCCATAACTGTCTGAAACGCCATAAACATCATCCAAAGCCAACACCAAATCACCTGATCTCCAATTTCATCCAACAACACCAAGTTAATCCACATATCAATCACAAACACCAAGTTCATCCAACACAAAATTGATCCAAACTAATTGAAGCTAAGAATTTCATAATGTTGAAGCAAAATTAAGAAAATGACACAAAATTTTCAAATACCATAATGATAGTCCAAATAACACAGTGTAAAATATAATATAGTGTTAACCTTGCTTCATCATTATGATTTTTTTTGTTATTTGGACTATCATTATGTTATCTGGAGTTGGACATGGCCCATTTTACAAGGCTTGCAAACTTATGGTGCCCATACATCGACTTCTACATCTTCTACGCCCACTGCCCATACATCTACCACGACACCTTTGCTTTCGCCTCCAGTCTGTCAGAGGACCTACCGACGACATTCAACCACCACTCCGTCTTCTCTTGACGCCATTGTGGAGTTCGATGAGTCAACACCTAGTTCATCTAGACCTATACAAAAGAATAAGAGGGGCTTATCACTTTCACTTTTTATTTGTATAGTTAATTAGTATGCCATGAAGGGTTGTGCTCGTATTACAAGGTGTTGGAATCGTCTGCTCGAATCTAAACTGGCGCATAACTCAATTAGGAAAATGAAATTCCACAATGTCGAAACAAATAAGTGGAGCCTTATAACAGGTAACAACTCCAGTCTCGCCTTATTATACGGCTGCCAAGTCATCTATAAGGAAAGAAAGTTAAAATATTAGGTATGTGAGAGAGGTCTACTAATGCACATAAGTTATGAGATTATAGACCTTATGTACCTGCTCGTCCGTCTGATGGTCAAGTGCACCCCTGTAGTAAGAAAGTCCACCTGCTAAGTGGGACCTAGTGAGGTGTACCAAAAGCTAACTGAAAAGAACTATACATTAATATCCTTCTAAAAAATGAAAATCAACAACGTTAGCAAATGTGAAACAGTGCTTGTTACCTGACGGCTAAGAGGTCAACCCCCCGAACATGTTGGGAGCCTAAAACATGAACACCATTGTAACCCTCAAACTGTGGAGGTGGGTACCCCACCCTCGATATCATAGGCCTGCCGATATGTATGTGCTCCCATGCCCAAAGCTGTAACAACACCACATGTCCACCTAACTCCCTCGCACCCCTATGTGATGCCCGACACAGGTGTCAATACAAGTATGCAAGGGTCGCACTACCCCAGCTATATGTCCCAGCTACATCCAGATCAGCCAAAAGCGGGTGATAAATCACCTGGACTGTATACCACTCTTGTCAGCAAAAAGAATGGACCCCATCAAGACAAGAATGTACGCCCGTACGAATCTCCGCATGGTCTCCTCATCAGCACCGATCGACAACAAGAAAAATTGTAGCTGGAGCCATGTCAACCTTAAAGACGAACCCTGGAGAACTTTAGGCTCGTTCTCCATAGTAGTGGGCCAAATCTCTAACAACTCATGCACTACTCCAGCCCAATTACCCTCGCCTGAACCAGTATAGGTGGCCCATACACTTTGAGTCCAAGGATAACAACGACATCCTCTAAAGTAATCGTCGACTCCCCAACAGTCAAATGAAATGTTTGTGTCTCCTGTCTCCATCGTTCTACTAACGTCGTCAGAAGTGGTCGATCGATATGCAAACCTCCCAAACGATGGATGCCGAGAAAACCAGCGCGCTCGACATACCGAAGGACCCTATCGTCAACCTCCCAATCATGAGTGAGACTGTGATGATACAACCGACACTATGATACCGTGTCCGTTACTCCTCTCGAGGCATCTTCACTCCGATACTTGTCCTAGAGGGTGAGAACCTTGCGATCAGTGGGGGCGGGGAAAGATGGTTTGCGCCATCGGACCTTAGAACAAAAAAATTAACATAAGTTAGTAACATCTGGGAAAAAAAAAAGCGACTATGATAATAACAATATGTTATGTCTTAGTGAATATTATAATTATAATTTATGTTTGTAATGTCCCTTTGATGTTTGTTTAAGAACTTCATGTTTCAAGTTTTTTGAAGCTCTTCCCACCCTGGGCATGTCCGGTGGTTTATGGATTTTGTGGAACGATGACCATATTAAGCCTTTTTCTCTTTATATTGTATTTAAATCAGCTCGATTTGTGGCTTGTAATATTCATTATCTTATGCTTGATTACTCTTTACTGTCATCTTTGTTTATGCCCCTGCAAAAACTCAAGATAACAATGACGTTTCGCTAGAAATTATCAATTATGTTAATAGTCTGTCCCTCCCTTTTATCATTTTAGGGAATTTCAATGAATTAATTCCAATTCTGACAAGCTAGGTGGTGCTAAGTTTAATTTTTCTTAGACCTGATCAACTCCAGCCCGGCCCGGTTTTTGGGCGGGTTTGGGCAGTTTTTTTGGGCCCGCGGGCGGGCGGGCCGGACCTCGAACAAATTTTTTTTTTTGGGCGGGCTTTGGACAAGCCAAAAAACACTTTTTAGTCTAAATTTGGGGCCCGGCCCATTTTGGCCCGCAAAAGCCCGCTCGGCCCGGCCCAAAATACCGGGCTTTGGGCACAAAATTTTGGCCCGGCCCGGCCCGTACAACGGGCAATTTTTTTTGCGGCCCGGTCCGAACCCGGCCCGGCCAATGATCACCTCTAATTTTTCTCGATTAGCCCGTATAAACAATCTTTTAAATTCTCTTAGTTATTTTGAACTCTCTTATTCTGGTAACCAATTTACTTGGAGGAAAAAAATTTGCGGCGAAAACAATGTGTTTGAGCGTTTAGATAAAGCTCTTGTTAGCACTTCTTGGATTAATTTTTTTCCAAATGCTACCCTTTATAATCATGTGTTTACTTCATCCGATCATGTGCAACTCATGGTTAATATCGATAATATAGCTGCCCAAAAGATTCCCCCTTTAGATTTGAGAAAATGTGGTGTGCTAGGAAGGACTTTGATAATCTTGTTAAGGATACTTGGTGCGCTAAGTTCAATGGTTCCTATATGTTCCAATTTGTTAAATTAAAAAATGTAAGTTACTCAAGGGTAATATTAAAGATTGGAATAGAGTTAGAATTGGTAACATTTTTCGCCAAATTAAAGAAGTCGATATTAAACTTAGCGATGTTCAAGAAAAATTGTTGGTAAATTTTAATGATCTTGCAGCCCAATCTCTTAAAAAACGCTTACTTCTTAAACGAGCTAAGTTATTTTCCTATCAAACTGCATTTTGGAAACAGAAGAGTAAAGACAATTTATGGGCAAAGGGTGATGCTAATATCTCATGTTTTCACTCGTCTACAAATATTAGGATGAATCGTAAACAAATTAAAGAGTTTGTGTCAAGATCTGGTGAGATAGTTACTAACCCTATTCTTATAGAACAAGTCATTACTCAAGCCTTTACTAAGAGATTCATGGCCAATCCGGAGTGTTCTTTTTCAAATATTGATTTAGATTTGTTACATCCTATTATTTATCATCAAGATAATGTGGAGCTTATTCGTGATGTTACCAGTGAGGAAATCAAATTAGCAGTTTTTGATCGTGCTCCGGATAAAACTCCAGGCATGGATGGTTTCCCTCCATTCTTTTTCCAAAAATACTGAACCCTAATTAGGGCTTCTGTTTATGAAGCCATTAAAGTCTTTTTTTATTCCGGAAAAATGCTAAATGATATTAATCATACGTTTATCACTCTTATTCCCAAAATTAATAATCCTCAAACTTCAAATCACTTTTGTCCAATTAGTCTATGCTCTACTATCTATATGATTATTTCAAAGATTTTAACTGCTCGAATCTAGTCATTTCTTGGTAAAGTTATCCACCCCTTGCAGGGTGCGTTTATCCCTTAATAAAATGATTCAAGACAATATTTTAATAGCCCATGAAGTTTTTCACTCTTTTAAGATTAAAAGTGGTAAAGAGGGCTAGATTGCAATCAAGATGGATATGGAGAACGCTTATAATATATTAGAATGGGATTATATCATTACTACTCTGGAGAAACTTGGCTTCCATGAAAAGATGGTTAGGTGGATCAAAAGCTTGTACTACATCAATTTCCTTTTCTGTTTTGGTTCCGAGGAAGCGCTTTTTCCCCTCTCGAGGTATCCGTCAGGGTGACCCTCTATCTCTTCATATTTCTATTCTTTGTGCTCAATTGCTGGCTCGTCAAATGCATAATCATAGTTTCTATAATTCAAAATGTCTAGGTGTTAAATTGGGAAGATCTGGCATTAATGTTCCTTTCTTAACCTTTGCAGATGATACAATGTTGTTTGCCAATGCTACCCCCGAAAGCTATCGGTTGATTAAAAACATTTTAGATTAATATTGTAAGATGTCAGGTCAATTGGTTAATATTCATAAATATGCCTTTCAGTGTACTACGAATGTTTCTAGTGCCACTTGTGATAATTTCAAGAATATTTTTGATATGAATAATGAGCTTTCTTTGGGTAACTATTTGGATTGTCCTATTATTTATTCTAGAGTCTCTAAGAACACTTTTGGAGAGGTTGTGGATAAATCTTCTAAGCAACTAACTAAATGGAAAGCCAACTCCCTTTCTCAAGTTGTGTGTTAATTCAATCAAACTTGGCTACAAAGGCCAGTTTCCAAATGCATTATAAAAGAAGCTAATCAGACTAGCTTGGTCCAACGAACGGATAATCTTGCTTATGGGTAAAACAAACATAAAGTGAAATTATCAGTTGAGAAAACGAACTTAGCTCCGTTGCTTGCATCTTGTTCTATCTGAATTAGCATTTTGCTACTGTCTACGGTCCCAAGAAGCATCAAATTGGTTAAAAGATTAACATCACTCAATGTTATCTTCGTCTGATGTTGTTGTTCTATTATGGCATTTACCTCGTCTCCCTTTTCCAATTTTCGCCAAGTAAAATTTGTACTTGTATTATCATACACTACAATACAATTGGTTTCTAGTAGATCCTTTGCAACTTTAATAGACTCCATGTTTTGTGTGGATAGAGTGTCATCTGTAAATGTGCAACATAAATGGTACTTGATGTGCCTGAAAGACATGGTTCCAGCTCTAATTGTTCCATTTTGTTAGAAATGGATTTTGTGGGTGCTCTACCAGCTGCATTTCTATGTTATACTCTATCTAGCCTATGAAATTGAAGTAACTGATGAACCATATCTTAGAGGAGTTGCTTCTAATTCGAACAGAAAGGGTTTACTTTTAAGTTGTTTCCTACTAAGTGTATTGGGTATTTGGGTTTAAGTGTCTATATGTGGATCTAAGAGCAAGAGACTTACTTATTAAGTCTCTTTCACTCCACATACTTTTTTTTTATTTGACACTGCACGTTATGCCTATAGGCTATATGTAATCTAAGGGGACCTATGGCTAGTCTATTCATCATATTTATATGATATTATTCTCATAAAATATGAATGTGCTCCATTTTTTGGTAGTTTTAGCTTGCTTGAGGTAAATTTTTTTTACAGATGGGGAAAGAAAAACATACAAAACACAAAAACAAAAAGACAATCTGCAACAGGTGTGGAGGCGATCAACACACCCCCTACGGGTCTCGTAAACCATGTGAAGCGGAATCATAGCGACTGTTTCATTTGCGCAAGATGTAATACAGTGGACTTAACAAGGAACATAAACTTTCATGGGAGAAAAAAGTGCAAGAGCAAGAAAAATGAACAGGAAGAGGGGCAAGAGGTATCAAAAAAAGGTGGTTGAACCCCTTCCTAGTATAAAATAAATAAAACGAAAAACTCAAAAACTTCAAGTGACAGTTTTCGAGAAACCATTTAGGTCAGACTCTTCAGATAAAAGATGTATATTTTTAATATACTATTGTCATACATGTTCATCTTAATACTATTCATGTTGAAATGTTTGTCTTATTGCCATGCTAATGTAAACTTTCTAATTCACAGATGGCCATGGAAATATGTATGTAATTTTTATTTTCTTCTTTTTAGTACTAATTAGATCTGCATTTGTTTCTAGTAACGTGTTTCTAATCATATAATTAAGTTACAAAATTATACACTACGCATCATGAAAGAACTGTTGGTAACAACAAACAAGGAATGATAAAAAGAACAAGAAACAAGAAAGAGAGAGAGACTTAATTTATGAAGTAGATAGGACATGTGGCCCTTAGTATTTTTTTTACCTTCGTTGCTTTGGTCTAAGGTTTAAGCCACGTTTAGAAGAGTAATGGGAGTTAAGATTATGGGTTTTGGTTGATCAAATATTCAAATATCACCTAAGTGTTGACGGCTAGACATTTACAAGAAGGTAATTTAGGCCATAGAGAGTGATAACAATATGTTAGGTGGCTAGTGCAATCCTCCAGGGTTAGGCAATGCCCTGACCCCAGCACGACGCTTGCTTCAGGCGTATGCTAGGAAATGGCAGCATCCCTATTCCCTCAATCCTTCCATTTGGTACCAACCTAAGTAAGGTGTAGGCACCCAACACATTGCATTGGCTATTTCCATGTAGTTTTTGGTGCAAATTTAACCTGCAATCCTCCACGGTTAGGCAAATGAGGCCAAGATTATGGTGCAAATTTGTAAAACCATATTCATATACCAAGAGCAAAATTTTAACCTAGGTATTTCAAATTCAATTATGATAAACATCACATGATTTATGCCCGAATAAGTACATGGTCTAGAGTGTACATAGCAGTAATAAACATCTAAACTTTGTAGAGTTAAAGTGGCGGTGTTGGTGTTGGTGGTGGTGGTGGTGGTGGCAAGGTGGTGTTGGTAGAGACGGCTCTAGTGGTCGTGGTGGAAGGGAAAGGGGAAGGGAAGAAGAGAGAAAAGAAATGAAGGTATAAATATACTGTATAAAAATATTGTATTTAGGGCGTTAGTAGAAAATATTAGGGCGTCAAATAGCAAATCTCAAAATGAATGAAAACATAAAAAAACATGAAAGTATCAAACAAAGAACATCATACTGACTACAAAAGAACATGTACATATAAGACTTGAGAAACAAATACTATTAATAATCATAGATATGAACAAAAACATTAAAAGAACATCAAGATATCAAACATGGATCACCATACGTATTATAAAAGACCAAGTGCATATAAGACTTGAGAAATAAAAAAACTATAAAAAAATCACTTGAATAAAGAAAAGAACATGAAGATATAAAATAAAGAATATCATGCTTATTATGAAAGAACACCAACACATAACATATATTGTTAGTTTGTTACATACATACCATAAATATATTGCAGGTAACTAGTAATTTTTAGATTTTCATACTAAAATATATCTTTGGACGAAGTTTTGGGTTGGCAAAAAAAAATATTAATTACTTTTATGAGTTCTTATGGTGTACATATTGTATTTATTGGATACAAACATAAAATCACTTAAATTATTATATTATACTCCCTCCGTTTTTAATCTACACACTTTCCTTTTTGGGTTCTTTTTAATCTACACACTGTTGCTTTTTCTATTTTTGGTAACATGTCACATCTACTTCTTCCTCTTTTTCCACCCATGTCATCTACTTTTTAATATTTTAACCCACTTTTTAATTTATCTCTCTCACTTTTCAATTTCTCTCTCCACCTTTTCGGTTTCTATCTCATACTTTTACACTTTCTCCTTGGTTCTCCCCCAAAGTGAAGTGAGTAAATTAAAATGAAACGAAGGGAGTATATACTAATGAAGAAATATACTTAGATATTCTATTATTATATTATATAAATTAGGTGAACAAATACTTACTACTACCTCCGTTTCATATTAATAGTTACACTTTCACTTTTGACACTATTCATAAATTTCCCTTTGACTATCATTTGTGAATTATGGTTAAGAGAAAATATAGTCATGTGGGGTCTTGTTTGATTCGTCTCGATATGTAGTTTTAGAATATCGACTTTTTATATTTTTTACAAATACAAAATTAGAGATATAAAGGCTCAAAGTAGTGCATCGGCATGCGTGAAAAGTGTAAGTGTGTAGATTAATATGAAACGGAGGTAGTATTTCTTTGTCCATTTTTTCTTTATTTCCTTCATCTTCTTCTATTCTGTTTTTAAATTTTTTATACTTCTATCCATCTTATATTTTACGCATCTAATATCAACACACAAAAAGAAATCGAAAAAACAGTATTTTTGGGTAAAAACATTCAATTCGAATTACACCAGTTCTTTTCAGTTAGAGTATTGCTGATATATTTAATTCATTGGGATTTTAGACCATAAAGCATGATATCTAAAAAAAAAAATACGTTGATATTACCTTTTACCAATCTCATTTTTTTTTGCTTCATCCATGATCTCTTGAACAAGTTCTTCAATGGAGGAAAACAAAAGTTTCAGTGAGGAGAGATGGCAGATCGTGGAATGGGATCAATTATAAGAAGATAATAATTTAGGAAAATATTTCAAAATTTTCACAACAAGATATCCAACTAATCAAAATTTCAAATTTAACGGGTTCTAATTTTGTGGGTGAAGATGTTCTTTTCCTTTCTATGTTGATGGATGCGTTTAAGACCGGGTGCACTTACCTCACTGTGCACCCGGGTCCATAGTCTACGGATTGTTCATATCCAAGCAAAACAAACCAGCGGGTGATTATGCAACAACATTTTAAACAATAATGATTAAAAAAACTAACTTTCACCTTAAATCCGGATCAAAAGTCTCCTATTTGCTATTATGTTCCCCTACTTTTGTGTTCTCGTTCACAAAGGAAAATTAAACAAAGGAAAACATAGAACAAAAAAATTAAGCAAACCATATATTCAAAAAATCGAAAAAAAAGAGGTAACAATTGATAAATGACAAAATTTTAAAAAACTACCTTTTATAACCAACTTTTTTCAAAAAAACTATCTTTTATAATTTTTCTTTCAAAAAACTACATTATATAACAAATTCATTTCAATATACTACCATTTTGCGCTTATATTTAATAATAATCGATAAATGACAATCGCCGTAGTTGTTGCTGCCGGTGGGGTAGCGAGAAAAGAGAAAAGAAGCGAGAGGGGAAAAAAGAAAAAATAATTTATTGTGACTCAATTATTAGTCATTAAACCCCATTAATGGTAAAATGGTAGTATATTGAAAGGAAATTTGTTATATAAGGTAGTTTTTTGAAAGAAATTTTTTAAAAGGTAGTTTTTTGAAAAAAGTTGATTATAAAAGGTAGTTTTATGAAAATTTTCCTTAATAAATCAACCAGGCAGCCACACAACAAAAGATCGGAAGAAAAGAGGGGCAACAAAATAAATTAGGTGAAGCACATACAAAAAAAATTTCAGAAAAAAAAAATGTAGATCTGAAAAAATTGAGTCTTAAAATAAAAGATGAATCACACACAAAATATTTTTTCAGAAAAAAAATATGTAGATCTACAAAAATTGAGTCTATAATAAATGAAAATTAATGAAAGAATATAAATTTTAAAAAAACAAAATTTCGCCTTTAATAAGGATCAAAGTGCCCTATTTTCTTTTAGATCTGGCATATGGAGGAAAAAGAAAGAGAAACCAAAACAAAACTAGATCTTTTTCATCAAGTAACAACACATAAAATAAAGATACATAATAAAAGATAAAATAGATAGAGAATAGATATAATTTGACAGAGAAATTAGACGGTGTTGAAGCTTTGTGTTTTTTTTTTTTGTCGGGATCTAAACGGGGAGATAGAGATAAAAGACAATAGTTCGCCAGCAACACTTGCTTCATAGTTATAGATTGAGAGATTGAAGCTTTTTTTTTGTTTTTTTTTTGTACGACTCTTAAATTGTTCTCTCCAAAGAGAGAGACAGAGACAGAGAGATAAGAGAAACAGAAATACTAGAGAGAGATAGAACTAGGATATAATGTGGAGTCTGCGTTTGTGGATTGACTACTGCTTTTATATTAGAGCTACAAAAATAACCTAGTTAGGGTTTCTACTTTGGGCTTTTTTTTTAATCCAAGCCCAAAGGAAAGAAAAACAAACTAACGATTAGAACACAAACTAAAAACCGAAAACAAAAACACTAAGGGTTCGTTCGTTATCGTTTTTTGTTTTCAGTTTTCATTTTATTTTTAAAACCAAAGACAATAATATGAAAACCAAAAAAAGTAGTTTTTAGTTTTCCAGAGAACGGACCGGAATCTGCGATTCGGTCCGGTCCAAACTCCACTCTGATTCGGTCTGAGTTCCGGACGATCCTACTCTTTGCACAGTCCTAATTGGAGATGCAAATGTTAATTGGATAAAAAAACATAAATGAAAAAAACAAATATTAGAACTTTTCACCTATTGGCAGTGGATTAATTTGAAAAGTTAATACCTAAAGTTGGGATTATTCTCAGTTAATCAAATGCTAGAATTGTTTAGGAAGATTAGTCAAAGGTACCATTATCTTTGTTAATTTTTTTATAATTAATGTCACCTTGAGTAACAAAATAATAATTCAAGGCTACCATGTGTAATCAAACTTTATTTTGGCTACCATATGTAATTCTTAAAAATATGGGGTCACTATATATGATTTCCCTAATCTATACAAATCTTAAACCTGAACTTCTATTCGTCGCCCCTAAAGTACTTAAAATCGCCCCAACAACCTTGTGAATGTACCATTATACCCTTCACTCCTTTTTACCATTTTACTTTACTTGAGCATTGAAATTTATCCTTCATTTGAAATCTGAATTTTACCAATATACAATTCTCTCTAAAATCACCAACAACCAATCGCAACTCATCACCCAACACCATCATCCCCAGAACCCAATGCTATCATCGCCCAGCAAGGATGTCTTCTTCGGACGAAGAGGTAAAATTTTTTTTTTTACGCCCAGTAAACAACGCCAACGTTTGGCCGTAACGTTGGATCTTTGGAACCAACGCCTGGCCAGGACGATGGTTCCATGGATCCAACGTTTGGCCGTAACGTTGGATCCATGGAACCATCGCCCTGGCCGACGTTGGTTCCAAAGATCCAACGCTCGCCAAACGTTGGATCCATGGAACCATCGTCCCGGCCGACGTTGGTTCCAAAGATCCAACGTTCGGCCAAACGTTGGAACCCTCTATATGTATTTCGTTATTTTTACAAATCAAAATTGTTTTAAAAAATTAAAATAAGATTAAACTAGTATTTGTGAATATTGTGATATTTTCGTGTAATAAAAGATGATTTGTTTTTTCGAGAGCTGTTGGTGATCGGATTAATTATAACCCGTATTTCGATAATAGTCCAGAATTTGAAACGCGTGATGCTGCTGCGGAGTGGTGTAGAAACATTGCCGTTGAGCTTGGGTTTTTCTTGACGATCACTAGTCACAAAAAGAAGTATCAACTTTTGGATTGTGATCGTGGCAAGAAGAAGGAACCTCGTGATTTCAGTTCGGCAATTAGAAGAAAAACAAAGAGAAAAGCATGTGGCTGTGAGTTTCGGTTGTTCCTAGTCCCGAAAAACGACTACACGTGTTGGGTGGTCGAGACTAGGGTTGAACATGGGTTTCATAATCACCCAATGATGTTATACCCGAGGGTCATCGACAAATCTCTGGTCTCAGTCCCGCCGCCAAGAAGTTAGTTGGAGAACTAACTTCATCCCATGTGAAACCACGAAACATTATGAAAGCCATTGAAGGTGCATTTCCGTCTTTGAAGCCTAACATGAGACACATATACAATTGCAGAGATATATTGAGACGGGAGAGATCAGAAGGCAGAAATGCAGCCCAACAGTTTCTTCAACAGGCTGTTGAAAGCAAGTATCTTTTTTGGATTCAGTCGGACGAGATGGGTAGGGTGACACATACATTCATTGCACACCCTACGTCCGTGAATTTAGTGCGTACATACCCGCACGTGATTCACATTGATGCAACGTACAAGACAAATAGGTACTTGTATCCTTTGGTGGAGATTGTTGGGGTGACACCAACCAACAAGAATTTTCTTGTTGCATGGGCATTGTTGCAACATGAGGATGCTCAGAGTTATCGCTGGATGTTGGACAGACTAAAGAACCTCATTGGTAGTGTGGCTCCGAATGCCATTGTCACTGATCGAGATTTGGCTTTGTGCAAGTATATCTCGGAGATTTTTCCCACATCTGCACATCTACTTTGCACCTGGCATATCAATCATGATGTGGAGGCCTGGGTAACAAGGAAGTGTGGTGGGAAAAGAAAGATCGGAATTAGCTTCGGACGAGGAAGTTGGGCTAGGGTAATGAAATCCAAAACCGAGGCTGAATATGAAATAAATGTAGCCAACATGATGGAGGAGTGGGGTACAGTTGGGAATACCACATCCATTGATTTTCCTACCTACATCCACGGGACTTGGCTTGTGCACAAAGAGAAGTTTGTGCAATGTTGGACTAACCGAGTAAGACACTTCGGTAACACAACCAACAACGAGTCGAGAGCTCTCATTCGGCTTTGAAAGCGTGGATTGCTACTCCAACCGAGGCAATCGACACATTGTTTATGCAAGTTGATGCTTTTGTTTTAGGGCGGTTGAAAGAGATAAGAAACTCATTGGAAGCATCGCGGCGTACTCATGGGATCGAATTTGATCCGCCACCATATAGCGCATTGAACGGTGTTTGCTCTCAATATTGTTTGGAGCTAATTCGGAAGGAGCTTGGAAGAATAGCGAGCTTGACTGGGATTGGAGTAGATGCGGATGTGTTGTTGAGACTACGCATGGTATTCCATGTGCTTGCCATACTTTTTTCTCCTTGCAATCGATCAACTCTTATACACTCGGGAGGTTGATGCATTTTGGTGGAGACTAGCTATTGGTGATGGGACGGATTCGGCCGAGATACTATCGGAGTGCGATCGGGACCGCCGGTTCTTCGATACATTAGTGAACGAGGTACATGATAAAGATCCTGCGGTCATGAGATCTATTTCTCGGGTACTCCATTCGTAACTCCACCCCGAACGATATTCCTTTGAGGAGCCCGATGTTAACGTGACGAGTAAGGGTCGTTCTAAGTTGAACAAGGGCATGCGACGGGAAAAAGTGGGTGGGAGCACGTTATGGGCAAGTCTCCTAAGGGTAAAGGCAAAACTTCTGGGTCGGCTCCTGGTAATAATATATTTGTGTATATACTTTAATTGTTTGTTTCGTATAATTGTATTTGCGTATAATTGTAGACATTTAATTAAATTGTTGTATATTAACTTTGCAGGGTGGAGATTCGATATGGAAAATTTTCCATACTTTCATAAACTTCCACTAGCCATCCAACACCACATAGAAGGCTGGCATGATGTAGTTGCTGATGGTAATTGTGGTTTTCGATGCGTAGCGTATGCTTTTTGTTCCGGCCAAGAAAATTGGGACATTGTACGCCGATCGGTAGTGAGTGAGTTGCATGAAAATGGTCGTCAATTTCATTGGGTCTATGGTCGGGACCTCAAAGAGGCAATTAGGCGTGTTCGATGGGAAGGTAAAGGTTGTGGGGAGGAACATTACATGGAGGCCATTGCGGGACTTGTACCCCATTGCGAACCACTACGGATGTACGATCTTTTTTTCGCTCTCAATGGTCGTATTGATATGTCGACTACAGTTTTCCCACTTGATGTTGGGGGCATGAACGCTTTGCCACAAAGGGAGTTAGCCATAGCTCATCTAGGGAGTTACAAGCATTTTATTCGGCTTCAACTTCGCCGAGGTCATCCGGTCCCTGCTATTCCTCAACAGTGGTTTCGAGTTGCTTCTCAAGCTGTTCGTCCTTGGGCAAGTCACTATTCAAAACGGATAGCACAATGGGATGATTCATCTACCTCAACAACCCCAACAACTACTTCTTAGATTTACCTCTTGCTAGTTGTACTAATGAACCAATTGTGTTAATTTATGAACTAATTGTGTTGATTTATGAACTAATTGTGTTGTTGTATGAACTAATTGTGTTGTTGTATGAACTAATTGTGTTGTTGTATGAACTAAATGACAATATAACTAATTAAATATGCAATTACTCATAATTAACAAGCATTAAAGTGTTATGATTTAACAAGCATACATAAACATTGAGTTAAAAGTTGTTTAACATAACTAAAACCCGCTACTCGTTCTCTTCATTCGTATTGTGTAACACTTTGTTCCAATCCTCAATGAGTTGCTCAACATTCGCACGTGCATCATCCCATTCAGATTCGTCCCGATGTTGCATGAATGGACGAGTTGCATTTATCCACCTACTCATCCACTGTTGCATTAAAAAATACTAGATCATCAATATATTTAATTTTGGTACATTGATACAAATTATGAATCCATTAAAATACATTTACCTGCTCGGTTGCGGTACGATCTGGTATGGGTCGAGCACTACTACCTCCATCATTCAACAAATATGGATGTGAATGTCGCTGATACCAAGACAAGTAGTCAAGTGGCGCAAGTGGCCGGTGCGTAACCCTTCTCAAACATCTCAATGTTTACACAATTACCTCGTTTGTAAACAAAATAACAATTGTAATATACTAACAATAATAATAAACATAATATTAATATAATATTAATATAATTACCTGTCGGGAACGAGAACCAGCCCGATTCACAATGGACAGCAGAAGATTTCACAGAATACTTTCCCTTGCTAGGCCTAGATGCAGACTCTGGAGCAATAATAGGAACAGGTACAGTCTGCATACGGCCTAACTGCCGCACACATCGATCAGGCATATATGGCTCGATAACTCCCCGATAACGAATGGTGCCCCTATATAATGTTCTCCGAATAGTGTTCGGATCAAAATGATGACCATAAGGCAACCAATCCACCTGCAATTATTACAAAAAAAGCGATTTTATTTAATGAAATACAAGTAAAAAAAAACAAACCGTTAATAATAGTACATAAATAGTCACTTACATCCTCTCGCCGTCGGTGTGTCTAATCGTCTCCTGATAGAGCAAAGACGGTCATGAGACCTCGGCTCTGGGTACGCAGTCCAACTCTGCGCTCGTGGAGCCGCCCCCACCAATAATATGTTTGTGCGCGCGGCCTGAAGCATGGAAAATACTCATAAATCCATGCCTGGAGTAAAGTCAAACAGCCGCTAATCCCGACTGTGGAGGTACGACTAGCCTCACCCAACTGACGATACAAGTACGCAAGTGTAGCCGACCCCCAGGAGAACGTGTGAACGATATCTGGAGACCTGGCCTCAACAATGTCAAAGGGTCTCAACCTCGATCCACTCTTATCCGGGAACAAACAAAGATCCTAGAATCAACCATATAATACATGTCATTTGTTTCTCCAATGAAGCGGTGTCTCCCCATCTCGATAGAATATCAGCAACCCCTTGTGCAAAGCAATAGCACCATTCTCCCAAAGTGGACTCCCGAGCTCGCAAATTGTCCTACCGATCGAGTCCGCAACCAAACCCCTAAGAGCAACACTCGGAGTGGTGTCATTCACCGTGCACCCCTCAACCGGAATATGCAATATATGCCACACATCATGCATCATGATTGTCATCTCCCCAAACGGTAGGTGAAAAGAACTCGTATCGCCGCCACCGCTCGACAAATGCTTGAAATCAAGGGCGCATCAATGTGCGTGAACATAGTAAAGGGGATATGGTACAGGGACGTTCTACGAAGACGATCCTGTATCGGTGGAGGCAACGCCCTAGCCCACGTCCTCAAACGTGCACAAATCCTCTCTCGTGTCTGACACTTCAGGAGAATTCTATCCCCCCCTCCCAAATCTCCATAGCTACATGTCCACCAAAACTAGGGATAACAGACCCAACAATAGGTCCTCCTGCAACTGGACCTGTGACCTTCCAGCTAAGGTCATCGGCATCCTTCCCCTTCCCCTTTCGACTCTCAACAGTCGATGAACTCCCCTCACCGCGTATAAACCGCCCACCCCTACCCTTACGTACATTCCAACGATCACCGGCTGTAGGCTCTACAACTGGATCTCTCTCAAATTCCCGCATAATTGCATCCTGAACATCATCATCGTAAAGAACATCGAACCCGCCTCATATGCATCCCTCTCATCCTCATCCCCCTCATCCATCTCCCCGATGCTCCCTCGCATCGTACGATCCACCAACCCCCTCATCGTGTAAGCGAAGGCGACGTCGCGGACCGGCCGGCTTCATCCGCGTCCTCCTAACCGAAGCCGAAACACCACGTGAGGGGATGTCGCGGACCTGAATCCTCGTTGTGTATAGCGAAACCCCGGAAGTGTCTTCCTAAGCAAATTGTCGAAACCCAGATGGCTATTCAATACAACAATATTATTTAATAAAATAATTTTTAATAATTCATAATTCAATATATTAACCATACAACAATAATTAATAATAATCAAAACATATTATTTATAATTTTTTACTACCTATAATAATTATTATTTATAATCAAAACATATAACATTCTACAACCTACAATATTAATTATTTATAATCAAAACTTACTATTTCTAATTTTCTACAACCTACAATAATAATAATTAAATTAAAACATACTAAATAATATTATATGAATTATTTTTATAAAATATTCAAAAAAAATATCACTTACATTTCATGAATTAATAAAATAATAACATTTTAAATATGAAAATATAACATAAATAACAAAATTAATAATAACAGAAATTTAAAAGAAAAAAAAAATTTCGCTGCTTCCATAGAAGCAACGTTTGGCTGTAACGTTGCTTCTATGGAAGCAACGTTTGGCTGTAACGTTGCTTCTATGGAAGCAACGGGCAAGCCAGACGTTGGCTACTTTTTTTTTTAAAAAAAAATTACCTCGCGATGCTTCCGCCTCTTTGCCGCCATCTCCGCTGCCGCCGCCGCCTCTCCTCTACCGCTTCTTGCCGGCGTCTTGCCTCTATAGCCCTAGCAATTGCATCCTCCGTGTGACGCTTAAGTACAATTTTCTTTCGTGGCCTTGAATTATCTGACATTTTTTGAGTTTAAATGGTGGTGGTGGTGGTGGTGGTGGTGGTTGTGGTTGTGTGCAGAAAAATGTTTGTTGAAGAAAGATGAGAGGGATGGTGATGGTGATGAATCTGATGGGGTGAATATGAGAGAGAAAGATGGTAGGTGGTGTGTTAAAAGAGGAGTAAAAAACAAAAAGTAAATTAAGGGTATAATGGTCCAATAATATAATACTTGGGGCGATTTTAAGTACTTTAGGGGCGATGTTTAACAATCCCCATCTTAAACCTATAAAAGTAAGAAGTTGGCAAAAATTGTTAGCAATAGTGCCTTGAGTCTAAAAAGTTACTGTCCGTATGGCATTACTGTAATTATTGCAAGTTTGCATTCTCTTCTTTCTGGTTTCCCATTTTCTGTCGCGTAATAAAAAATTGATTTAATGGTACTGCTGAGTACTGTTTCCAATAAACAACTGAAGTGCTGAACTCCTTCTCTCTCCTTTCGTCACTATCTTTATCCCATTTTCTCAGCTAAAGTTGATGTGGGTTTTGCAGTCAATTTGTGTTTACTTCTTGATTTCATTTTGGGTTGCTCATATTTATGAGATTGATCGAACTGCAAATTACTTTAAGTTCTTCTTTTTAAGTTGTAATGATTCATTATTTGTTTTGCTTGTTTAATTTTCACTTCATTCAAGTCAATAATCTTTCATAGTACAAAGCAATAACATAGGTTTTATTTCATGTAATCTGGTGGTAGGTCTTAGCATATTGGCGCCGGTGGGCATGGCTGGAATCCGGGGTCTGCTGCTGCGTTGCCGGCGTTGTCATCCCCCTTTACGGCTTCTCAACAGCAACAACAACAACTCAATCAGGAAAACGAAATGCCACAATGTTGAAACAAAAAAGTGGAGCCAATGTGCGCCATACATGTCGATTAGATCGACATATAATAGGTAGCAACTCCAACCTCGCCTTAGTATACGGCTGCCAAGTCATCTATAAAGAAAGAAAGTTAAAATATTAGGCATGTGAGAGAAGTCTACTAATGTACATAAGTTATGAGATTATAGACCCTATGTACCTGCTCGTCCGTTTGATGGTCAAGTGCATCCCTGTAGTAAGAAAGTTCACCTGTTAAGTGGGACCTGGTGAGGTGTACCCGAAGCTAACTGAAAAGAACTACACATTAATATCCTTCTAAAAAATGAAAATCAACAACGTTAGCAAATGTGAGACAGTGCTTGTTACCTGACGGCTAAGGGGTATTTCCCCCGAACATGCTGGGAGCCTAAAATATGAACGCCATTGTAACCCTCAAACTATGGAGGTGGATCCCCCACCCTCGATGTCATAGGCCTGTCGACATGTATGTGCTCTTATTCCCAAAGCTGTAATAACACCACAGGTCCACCTAACTCCCTGCACCCCTATGTGATGCCCGACAGGTGTCGATACAAGTATGCAAGGGTTGCACTACCCCATCTACGTCCACATCAGCCAAAAGCGGGAGATAAATCACCTGAACTGTATTCCACTCTTGTCACCAAAAAGAATGGACCCCATAAAGACAAGAATGTACGCCCGTGCAAATCTCCGCACGGTCTCCTCATCAGCACCGATCGACAACAAGAAAAATTGTAACTGAAGCCATGTCAACCTTAAAGACGAATCTTGGAGAACTTTAGGCTCGTTCTACAAAGTAGTGGGTCAAATCCCTAACAACTCGTGCACTACTCCAACCTAATTACCCTCGCCTGAACCAGTAACAGGGGGACTCATACACTTTGAGTCCAAGGATACAACGACATCCTCTAAAGTAATTGCCGCCTCCCCAATAGTCAAATGAAAATTTTGTGTCTCCTGTCTCCATCGCTCCACTAACATCGTTAGAAGTGGTCGATCAATATGCAAACCTCCCAAACGATGGATGCCGAAAAAACCAGCGCGCTCGACATACCGAAGGACCCTATCGTCAACCTCCCAATCATGAGTGAGACTGTGATGATGCAACCGAAACTATAATACCTTGTCCGTTACTCCTCTCGAGCGAGGCATCCTCACTTTGATACTTGTCCTGAAGGGTGAGAACCTTGCGATCAGTGGGGCAGGAAAGATGGACTGCGCCATCGGACCAAAGAACAAAAAAATTAACATAAGTTAGTAACATCAGAAGAAAAAAAAAGCGACTATGATAATAACAATACATTATGTCTTAGTGACTATGATATTTATAATTTATGTTTGTAATGTCCCTTTGATGTTTGTTTAAGAACTTCAGGTTTCAAGTTTTTTGAAGCTTTCCTCACCCTAGGCATGTCCGGTGGTTTATGGATTTTGTGGAAGGATGACCATATTAAGCCTTTTTCTCTTTCTATTGTATTTAAATCAGCCCGGTTTGTGGGTTGTAATATTTATTATCTTGTGCCTGATTTACTCTTTACTGCCATCTTTGTTTATGCCCGTGCAAGAGCTCAAGATAACAATGACGTTTGGCTAGAAATTATCAATTATGTTAATAGTCTCTCCCTCCTTTTTATCATTTTAGGGGATTTCAATGAATTAAATTCCAATTCCGAAAAGCTAGGTGGTGCTAAGTTTAATTTTTCTTGATTAGTCCGTATAAACAATCTTTTAATTTCTCTTAGTTGTTTTGAACTGGTAACCAATTTGCTTAGAGGAAAAAATGTGTGGCGAAAATAATGTGTTTGACCGTTTAGATAAAACTCTTGTTAGCACTTCTTGGATTAATTTCTTTCCAAATGCTACCCTTTATAATCTTGTGTTTACTTCATCCGATCATGTGCAAGTCATGGTTAATGTTGATAATATAGTTGCCCAAAAGATTTCCCTTTAGATTTGAGAAAATATGGTGTGCTAGGAAGGACTTTGATAATCTTATTAAGGAGATTTGGTGCTCTAAGTTCAATGGTTCCTATATGTTCCAATTTGTTAAAAAATGTAAGTTACTCAAGGGTAGTATTAAATATTGGAATAGAGTTAGATTTGGTTACATTTTTCGCCAAATTAAAGAAGTTAATGTTAAACTTAGCAATATTCAAGAAAAATTGTTGGTAAATTTTAATGATCTTCACTAGTGGAAAGCAGCCCTTCGGCAAAAATGAAGGGTTGCGGTTTTTGACCGCAGCCCTTCACTACCAAGGGCTGCAGTTTAGGCTCAAAACTGCAGCCCTTCTATATTAGAAGGGCTGCTGTTTTGGGCCTAAACCGCAACCATTCTTTGTACAAAGGGTTGCGGTTTTGACCATAACCGCAACCCTTTTGACCGAAAAAAAATATTTTTTTTGCATTTTTTTACTCCTAAATATATCAAGAAATTTACAACATAAACCAGGAAAAGGCGAGAACATCACAAATTCTACAAACGAAATTTACAGTCGAAATTACTTACAGTCGAAAAAACGCAAATTAATTCCCTAGATTAACAACATAAAACAGGGAAAATCAAAAAACAAATCAACAACATAAAACAGTCGAAATTTACAGTCGAAAAAACATATATCTTAAAAAACGCTTACTTCTTAAACGAGCTAAGTTATTTTCCTATCAAACTGCGTTTTGGAAACAGAAGCGTAAAGACAATTTCTGGGCAAAGGGTGATGCTAATATCTCATGTTTTCACTCGTCTACAAATGTTAGGAAGAATCGTAACAAAATTAAAGAGTTTGTGTCAAGCTCGGGTGAGAAAGTTACTAACCCTATTCTTATAGAACAAGTCATTACTCAAGCCTTTACTAAGAGATTCATGGCCAATCCGGAGTGTTCTTTTTTGGATATTGATTTTGATTTGTTACACCCTATTATTTCTCATCAAGATAATGTGGAGCTTATTCGTGATGTTACCAGTGAGGAAATCAAATTAGCAGTTTTTTATCGTGCTCCGATAAAACTCGGAGCCTGGATGGTTTTCCTCCATTCTTTTTCCAAAAATACTGAACCCTTATTGGGGCTTCTGTTTATGAAGCCATTAAAGTATTTTTTCATTCCGGAAAAAAGCTAGATGATATTAATCATGCGTTTTTCACTCTTATTCCCAAGATTGATAATCCACAAACTTCAAATCACTTTCGTCGAATTAGTCTATGCTATACTATCTATAAGATTATTTCAAAGATTTTAACTGCTCGAATCTAGTAATTTCTTGGTAAAGTTATCCACCCCTTGCAGGGTGCGTTTATCCCTTATAGAATGATTCAAGAAAATATTTTAATAGCCCATGAAGTTTTTCACTCTTTCAAGAATAAAAGTGGTGAAGAGGCAATCAAGCTGGATATGGAGAACGCTTATGATAGATTAGAGTGGGAATATATCATTACTACTCTGGAGAAACTTGGCTTCCATGAAAAAATGGTTAGGTGGATTAAAGCTTGTACTACATCAGTCTCTCTTCTTGTTCTGGTTTCAGAGGAGCGCTTTTTCCCCTCTCGAGGTATCCGTCAGGGTGATCCTCTATCTCTTTATCTTTTTATTTTTTGTGCTGAATTGATGGCTGGCTCGTCAAATGCATAATCATAGTTTCTATAATTAAAAATTTCTAGGTGCTAAATTGGGAAGATCTGGCATTAAGGTTCCTTTCTTAACCTTTGCAGATGATACAATGTTGTTTGCCAAGGCTACCCCTGAAAGCTGTCGGTTGATTAAAATTTAAGATAAATATTGTAAGATGTCAGGTTAATTGGTTAATTTTCATTAATATATCTTTCAGTGTACTACGAATGTTTCTAGTGCCACTTGTGATAATTTCAAGAATATTTTAGATATGAATAATGAGCTTTCTTTAGGTAACTATTTGGGTTGTCCTATTATTTATTCCAGAGTCTCTAAGAACACTTTTGGAGAGGTTGCAGATAAAACTTCTAAGCAACTAACTAAATGAAAAGCCAACTCCCTTTCTCAAGTTGTGTGTTAATTCAATCAAATTTGGCTACAAAGGCCAGTTTCCAAATGCAAATTTTTTCTCTAGCTACCCTCTGCTAGTCTTCAAGAGTTGGATAAAATTAATCGAAATTTCTTCTGGAATAAAGACCCTTCTAGTGGAACGCCTAACCTTATTGGTTGCGATGTTATTTGTCAATCAAAATGTTTTGGTTGGTTGGGGCTTAAAAGGGCTAAGATTACTAATATGGCTTTTCAAATGAAACTCCAATGGAAAATACTTTCTAGTCCGATTAAAATCTGGGTAGATTTGGTGGAGTAAGCCACCTTTGGGCACTTATAAATTGAATTTTGATGGGTCTAAGATTCAAGATGGGAGCGTTGACTTTGGATTCATTATCCGAGATTCTGAGGGATAAAAATAAAACATGAGAAACACAAATTTAAAAAAACATGTGACATCTGCTCTAAAGACCGCTATACCCCAAAGGGCCTTATAGATCATATCAAGGCAGCTCATAGAGAATGTTTCATCTGTCAAACATGTAAAGTTGGCGACTTCAAAAGCAACAAGAAGAAGCATGGACAAAAAAATATGCAAAAAGAAAACAAACAGATCATGTCAAGGCAGCTCATAGAGAATGTTTCATCTGTCAAACATGTAAAGTTGGCGACTTTAAAAACAACAAGAAGAAGCATGGACAAAAAATATGCAAAAAGAAAACAAACAAGGAGGAGGAGGGTTCTACTTGTGGCCAAGCTTAAATTAAACATTGTTTAGAGTGAAAATTATGATTGTAGAGCTGTTAAAATGATCAAAAAAGTTTAATATGCATAAGGTGTTAAAACAATTTGGAGTTGTTTAGGGTTTATGAAGCAGTTTATTTTCTTCAATTTACTCTTGTATTTCAAAGTTAATAGGAGTACTAAATAAGTAGGAGGAGGGTTCTACTTGTGGCCAAGCTTGAATTTAAACATTGTTTACAGTGAAAATTATGACTATAGAGCTTTTAAAATGACCAAAATAGTTTACTATGCATGAGGTGTTAAAACAATTTGGAGTTGTTTAGGGTTTATGAAGCCGTTTATTTTCTGTTTTGGTTATTTTAACAGCTCTACAATCATAATTTTCACTGTAAACAATATTTAAATTCAAGCTTGGCCACAAGTAGAACCCTCCTTCAACAGCAACACAACAACATCAACATTTGAGACATGTTAGGGTTTAATGCTCGACTTTTTATGTCTCAATTTTGGATTTTGGGATTTTTTGGGTTGTTGATGATAACATTTTCACTCTTGTTTGATATGGGTTTAGCTCAATTTTTTTTTATTTGTGGTGTTAATTAGCTTTTTTTAAACTTTTTGATGTTGATATTGGATAGTTTCTTTGAATCGTTATTGGTGTATATTTTATGCAGTTTCGCTAACCATGATAATGTTAGTAGTGTTTCAAAATGGGTTTCAAATCGTTCTTTCCTACATTTTACAGTGGGGCAGATGCTGAAGTGCAAAATATAATACATATCCACCAAAGGGGAAAAGGTTATCATCACAAAATTAGTGAACTTGAAAGCATCTTTTGTAGTATTATGTCTTAAGTAATCCATGGCAGATTAGCCATCTAAAATAGTGTAAAGCGGACATTCATTAATATGTAATCACTAATATGTACTTTCATTTGGAAAGAAATATTCATGTTTACCTCTTTGGTATGTTCAGGAAATAGCTTAAGAAAGTGTTACTACTCCATTATATGGATGAAGAGAACATATGTATATACATTTAATTTCTACCGGAAATGGGAAAGAACATTAAAATTTCATGTTGAATAGTCATTCTACATGCTTTGCGGCTGAACATAAAAAAAATGATGTATATAGACTAAGAATGGGGGAAAATTACCAAAAAGTATTTGTACAAATACTAGCACCTGAATTCTATCTTTATTTCAAGATATTACATGAGTTCGTGGTCGACATTTTAGGGATTGTAGCACTGGAAAACCTGGAATTATTTAGAAACAAAGGAAAATAAATAATAATGTAGGAGTTCTAATGTTACAGACTTACAGTAGTTGGACAACCCACCACCCATCTAAGTTCCTTTTATGGGTAAAAACAATCATATGTCCAACATAATCAAATACTGAGATCTTTGTGTCTTGAAGTCCAATTGTTGCCTCGATCCTCTGCTTCCTTGTCATAAACCCTGTCAGGCTGCCAAAACACCTTGGGGCCAACCAAATTTGTGCAATGTGTTCAATGAGATTGATAGATAGAAATTATGCAGCAAATTAGTTTATATTCCTTGGTCTACTGGAGCAATTGTATCTACCAACTTCCCAGCATCAGCCTATTGTGGCAACAACTTCAGACTCTTCTCCTCCCTTATTCTCAGTAATTTTTGCATATGGTAATATATTTTGTCTTTCTTTATGACTTATATCTCTTGGTATAGAGCTTCCCTTACGACATTTAGAATGTTATTTAGTGCAGTTTTCCTAATGGGATACTACCATATGCAATGAGTTACCGAAATTTCTTGGAGGAACTTGCACTTGTGCAGAACAAGAAGAATGTGTGCTGCCTTATAAGGGACCTTGGAAAAATCCCAATTTTTTTTTTTTAACAACGAGAAAGCGTGCATTGATTAAAGGAGAAAGTACATTCTAAAGCTAAAGCAAGCAAAGCTAAAGGAGCTTCAATTGCTCTTACATACTCGATGGAACAAAAACCAACTATTACAAATCCAAGCCTACTTAAACTTATCACGAACGATTGAAGGGAGGGTTGAGTTGAATGTCTTGAAGAAGACCCGATATGAGAGGGAACCTGTTGAAAGACGAAACTAAGACGATCTTCAGTACCGAATTGCCGCATCCCATCTAACAAACACCAATGTCTGCTAGACAAAAAAATCCCAAGGTCCTGGAATGGATAAAGCTTCCTGGGATTCTACTGATTGAAGTAACAAAGAAGCCACATCATTTGGTGACTTCTGACCCTTTTGTAAGGGTTTTCAGAGTTTAGTCTCAAGAGACTGAAACTCAAAATGCGTGGAGGTCATAACATGCCCCAAATTAAATTGGAGAGCCCCAAAATTTTAAAGGTTTGCCTTATAGAACTTTTCTTGCATATGTATCTTAAGCGGAGAAAATAGCTCAAGAGTTAAGAAATGTAGTATGCATCGGATTACCTTGAGAAAATGTGTGTGTGTGTGTGTGCACATGAGTGTGCGTGTGTGGGTGTGTGTGTGCTTGTGCGCTCGTGGGTGTGCGTGTGTGGGTGTGTTGTCCAAATTCTGCTCCGGTCCGGTCCAAATTATGGTCCGACCCTACTCTTTGCACAACCCCAACTGGAGATGAAAATGTTAAATGGATAAAAAAAAAATGAAAAAAACAAATATTGGAACTTTTCACCTATTCAACAAGTAGTGGACTAATTTGAAAAGATAATACCTAAAGTTCAGATTATTCTCAATTAGCCAAATGGTAGAATTATTTAGGAAGATTAGTCAAAGGTGTCATTATTTTTTGTTAATTTTTTTTATAATTAATGTCACCTTGAGTAACAAAATAATAATTCAAGACCACCATATGTAATCAAACTTTATTTTGGCTACCATATGAAACTCTAAATAGAGAGGGTCACTATATATGATTTCCCTAATCTATACAATATATTAAAGGCGTTCCTATCTAAGGAACAGTGCCACGTGGCACTGTACTCAAAATTCTAATAGATATGTTTATGATCTCATAAAAAATATTAACAATGTAGTTGCTAGGAATTGAACACATGACCTTTAAAATGAAATGTGAAACTTTAACCACCAATCAACAACAATTTTAATGATTTAATGTTTCAAAGTAAAACATAATAAAATATTACTCCCTCCGTCCCTAAATAGAGTGCCCATTTTTCCATTTATGTTTGTCCTAAATAAATTCTCATTTCCTTATTTGATATGGGTCTACCAATTAAAATATTATTTTGCTTTCAGCTTTTCTAATATCACCCACTTTCCCATATAACCCCACATTCTCTCTCCATAATAAACAATTCATAAAAAGTGTACCAACTTCTATATTTAATTTAATACAACTAATGTCCTACACATGATTTCTTCTTAATACTTGTGCCCAAAAGAAATGGCCACTCTATTTAGGGACGGAGCACTAGTGGAAAAAAATGCAAGGGCTGCGGTTTATTGCAAAACGCAGCCCTTAATAGTGAGGGGCTACGGTTACCCCAAAAACCGCAGTCTTTTATAAATTAAAGGATGCGGTTTTTGGACTGACCGCATCCCTTAAATAAAGGGCTGCGGTTTTTGGGCTAACCGCAGCCTAATGGACCCAGTTATTCACTTGGGCGAAACTCTCCGCATACACGCATACCCATCCCAAAACAAAACCCTAAGTTTTCTCTCTCCCTCCCCAGTCCCCGATTTTCCCCCTCACCTCATCAAACCCCCATCCCTCTCTCTCTCTTCGCATCTCTCTTCTCCCTCTGTCGCCGTTCGCTCGCCGGAGTTGAGAAGAGGAGAGAGAAAAAGAGTGCAGCGAATTTCTTAAAGATGAAAGACGATGGAGAAAAACATCAACAGATGATGGAAAATCTTTTCGGAGTTAATTCCGAAGATGAAGAAGAAGAAGAAGTTGATTCTGAGCATGAATCCAATCATCACCGCCCTAATTATCTCTCAGTAAGTTTTTCAATTTTTTCAAATTTTAATTGTTGCACAAAATTTCAATGTTGATTTTCTAATCAATTCTAATATTCGTTCTTCAATTTAGATTCCGAGTTGTTTTGTTTGGTGTTTTTACTTTGTGTATATGTCGTTGGTTGTTCACATAATATCGTTGATTTGCTAATTGTTAATATTTTTTTGGATGATTAGGGTTTGGTTATATATGTTTGTGAGATTGATTTGATTGGGGCAAAAATTAGGAGTCCTCGTATTGAAATTGTATCAATTCGCACAATTTTGGGTAAAACATTGTAAGAAATTTGATCTTCCTATATTCGAGGAATTTTGATTG
This sequence comes from Beta lomatogona, assembly GCA_947646795.1. Lineage (NCBI taxonomy): Eukaryota > Viridiplantae > Streptophyta > Magnoliopsida > Caryophyllales > Amaranthaceae > Beta > Beta lomatogona. The sequence continues at coordinate 2,636,398 of CANSNZ010001486.1, forward strand.
CAAATTAGGGCAGCAATTGTGAACTGAATTAGTAAGAAAATGGGAAATTTTGAGGAGAATACATCATACACTGACAGAGATAGACATATGGGAAATTGTAAATGGGGCACAATTATTGGATGAGGAAGATACTAATTTAACTAATTATGGGGAGTAAATAATTAGTTAGTTCAATCTGTCATTAGAATGTAAATAGTTTTTGTTTCAATTTACCTGTATGACAACATTTACGAAGAAAAAAACCTTTGTTGATGGTACTTGGTAGCATTGAGACCACTTGCAATGATGAAAATTAGATTGTTATATAGATGATTTAGAAGCTCATGGTTGAATTTGCCTTACTATTGATAATTGGAGATGTGACCACAATCACACCCGTGATGAACATATGTGCAAAAAACTCATTGGCTCGATGTTAATGGGAAATTATGAAAGAGAAAAATGAAATGTGGTTTGATGGAGGTTTTCTTATTCTGGAGATTGCATTGTGGTTTGTTAAATAGGAAATTGTTTATTAGATAGTAATTAGCTTCACTTCATCTTATAAGAAATGTGTGATTGCTTATATTAATGATCATCTTCACCTGCTACACCCCCCTCGCGCCCCCACCCCAAACCGCCCAAGAAGACCCCTCGCCAAGACCTCCACCGCAGCCCCAAAGACCCGCCGCCGTCCCCCGCTACACCCCCACCCCAACACCCCCGCCGCCCCCTTGCTACACCCCCCACCCCAAGCACCCCTACCCCCTCGCTACACCCCCATCCCTACAGCCCCCCACCCCACCCCAAAGACCCCCTGCCCCCCGCTACACTCCCTAGGTTCACCTTCAAATTATAGCGATTTTGGTTTTATTTAACTAGGTTCTATTGTCTCTAGAGAAGTTGCTTTTGAGGGATCCGGATGCAAGTCTTGGTGGACTTGTTGTAATGTCTTCATGGCTGTTCTTTGGTTGGTTTATTTTTTGATGATTGTGATCCTGCTCATATATTGCAATTCGAACAAGGAGGGCAGCCTCGAACTAATGTAATTCAGTTAATATTTTCTCCATATTTGTGTAAAAAAACATAATTTGTAATGGAAAATGATATATATATATATATATATATATAACTGTTTGGGAACATTTAGAACAAAAAAAAAATTATTTTTATTTTTTTTTGGGTCACAAGGGTTGCGGTTCGGGCAAAAACCGCAGCCCTTGGTGGGTTAAGGGCTGCGGTTTTGGTCCTTTATGCGGTTTTTATATATTTCACGAGTCCATATTTGCTCATAACTCAAATTCATAATTTTCAAAGTTCATGATCATATATATACCCAAAATCTCAAACCATAATAAAGAGTCTTTCATACTTTCAGACTTTCATATAAAACTTTTATCGCAAATATTTTGACAATTGTCTTATACCTGAAATTATAACTCAACATCTTTGCTCAAAATTTCTTTGTTTTCCTCTAAAACTTTCAAATATAACTATAGTCTAGATCGAAAGCGGGTTCATAAAGATATCGAATCGATGTTCCGGCTTAGTTCGTAAATCGGAGTACTTGTTGTAAAACCAACTTATATAGTTAGATATACTAAAGATCCATGCTTTAATTCTCATACCTACACTTTCATATAAAAGATCAACTTACTAGGCATAAGAAAATCTATTATAAATTTGATGTGGAAAACATATAGATTTAATAATAACACACATTTATATTCTTGAAGGATTCAACTACCTCCAATCAGTTCTCCATAATCAAGGTTTCACTCAATAAAACTCATTACATATTTAGCTTTCGCTCATAGCATAAAACTAGATATGTAGTCAACAACTCTTGTAAACACACAAATAACACTTTGAATAATTTCGTGTTTATATAAAAGGCTTATTAAGCTTAGCACATGAAATCACATGAAACACGGATGTAGGTTCAAAGGAGAAAGGACATGTGTGTACCTTAAAACGATTCTCAATAATTCGACATTCTGGATCACCAACTATAGCTCGAACTTCAGACGTTATCTCCATATACACACTCCAACAATGACCTCAAAACAATAACAATAATCATTAACCATCCTCACAACAATTTAGATAAACAAATTGATTCACTCATACTTTCTAAACTCTTCCATGAACTAACCACAACCCTTATATGCAACCCATTCTACTAATCCAACTCACAACATCAATATCTAACTCTATTTAATCTCTTTCTTATTTCAGAGAGTATTATCAAACAACATAATTTATAAAAAATCAGTTTTTATAAACTTAAGAGGATTAATTCATATTAGAAGCTTCAATCCATTAAGAAATATAAAATATTCAATCTTTAAGTTTAACAACTCTTATCATAACTATATTTGCTAATCAATAACAAAATTGAGAACCAAATTTATTTCTAAAATTAGAATATAAAATCCAATTGCATCAGACTTGAATTGGAATCAAAGAAGATGAGGAATTAAGAAAATTTAGCTTATACCTTCATATGAAAAGGAATACCAAAACAATGGCAGCAACAAAGCAAACAAGTTAGCAATGACAACATTGGCAAACAAAGCCAACCACGACAGCTGTAACAGCCCACCGACTTAACCTTCCTTAAATCAACTAAAGTTATACTTAATAGCATTAGCGGAGGCAAATCATAGTAATATGGTACGGAGGTTGTCACCTGCTTGAGTCAATCCCATTAATATGGCTGAGTTGACTCTACGAGCGGAGTTAGGAAAACATACATCATACCAAATATAGTTTATTTATTACAGGCCCATAGTAATATCACAATGTACATTCAAGCATTCTTCACAAAAGAAAAGTTAAGTTTCAAAAGATGGTCATGTTCAAGCTTTGGTTCGCTATAATTGCTGGCATATCATTTCTCTAGAGCTTTCCATCTGCCTACCTTAGCTTGCTAATTCCTGCACACGAGTCTACCCCCACCAGGACAGGTTCATAGAACAAAATCAGCTTATGCTGGTACACAAATCAATCCAAAACTAATTATGGTGGCTGAAAATAAGGAGTGGACACACTCCAACAATCCTTATGCAAATCATTATTTTGGCAAAGTGCCTCTGACACAAGATTACAAATATCAAGTGTTCAACATATTCATTTGCAAACATTTTAAATATGGACACAAGTTTAACCGATTACATTAGTGCGCAGGAAGAAGAGATCACACATTGAGGTACACCAAGGTGCAGGCCTCCACACAATTCGGAGCTAGGCTCCTACTATTTACTCGCTTGCAAGCTTTTATAAGACATGTCCTCACACATAATGCACACACTCCTCTTCGCTGCGTAAAACCAGATTCAGAATCACTAATAACAAACACAATTTACTAAAACAGTTCGTAAATGTTCCGTTTCCGATATAAAGTTGTAAAACCTTTCCAAGAAGTTTGGTAAGGATGGATTGGTGGACTTAGGACAGTAGCTATATGATAAATGAGATGCAAAATAAACTTAGGAAATCACACAAACAATGCCACTCAACTATTATAGTGAAATCTGAATTAAGGCGAGTAAAAAGGAGGTTTTGAGTATGTAAAGGAAGATTTCTTTTAAACAAATCCTTATATTGAAATTAACTTTGGTTAATGTAAGTAAATTCATCTTCAACCTACTGCAAATCTCGAATTATGGCAAAAGATTATTCCCTGGAAAACATTCTAAGAAACCGAGCGTAATTCATTCTTAAAAACATGTTTTAAGTAGTTTTCTCCGCATCTAATGTAATATGAATTGAGGTAACAACTTTTATCAATATACACTATTGAAATACAGTATTTCATTATCAAAATTTCATTGCAAAAATTTTAATACATCCTTCCTACAATTCAAAGAGCATTCCTTGTAGAAATCACATAGTAAAAAGGCTTCTAACACCTTCTTTAGTGTAAGAATTCCACCACTAACACAAGAGATTCTTCTTAACCATTAACATAAATACATATAACATCTTAATCATCATGTAACCTACTGCCCAATCACACCAATACCATCCAAAATTCAAGTAAACACAAATCCTTACGAAAAACAGATTCCACACACACTTAACCGTTTCTAGTGTAAGAGAGGAACCCCAAATTCATTTGCTTTTCAACATGCAAAGGTTTATATTTAATTAACATCAATCTGCAGTAGCTAATAGTCATCCAAACCAAAAATTCATCCTCAAATTCGTTCTCAAAAGTACTTCTAATAATTCTCACAATACTTGTTCTCCAAAAGTGATTGAATTTGCATACCTTAACTTGCAATTAGTGCAATTCGACTTCACCTTCTCCTTAGGATGAGGTTCTGACTTCTTTGGAATTCTTAAATACATGTTTACACCCACAAGAAAAATCATAAGAAAATACCCAAAGGAAGTATCTCAATTTACCCAAAACATTCAACATACTTACTGTTTTCTTAGTTGAAGAAGATGGCTCTAGTTCTTGAACTTCTTGGCCTCGAAATGGTGATTTCTTTGCTGCCCAATATGCTCCTATATATAGAGAGTGAGAATCAGGCCTTCCATGCAGAAGTTATGAAGGAAAAATTCGAAAAAAACAAGCGAGGAAGAAGTCTGGCAGAACCGCCAGAAATGGCGAGCAGAGGAGGGAAGAGGAAAAAGGTTTTGGGCAGAACAATTTTGTCTGATTTTGGTGATGAAAATTATGTGGAATGGGGAGGTTTATATGAGGAAGGTGTGGGTGTATCCCTTCAGACTTGGTCGTCTACCTTAGGGCCATTAAGGAGGTCGTTCCTCCACTTGGTGCATTCCTGAAATTTTCATTTCTTCTTTTTCTCTTAATATGACTCCAAATTTAGTAATATACCTTAGGTTAGTGGTCTAAAGCCCCACAAGATGATTATTCTAATCCAAATACCCATAACATTGATCTCCTTGATTTACCTAAACCCCATTCATTAAAAGAAACTCCAAAATCCATTCTATTAAGCGTACCCATTAACGTGCTTAATGGTCGATTCTTAATTTCCTATCTTGCAACCTTTCCCAACTCCCATAATTGCGAATCCTTATATAATAAGAGGTCGATCCTAGTACCCACGTAATATTATTCATATTCTTATTTATCTAATGATATATTTATCATTTCTTTTCTCTTCTAAGCAACAATTACACGTAAGCACATTTTATCCACATCTCATTTTCGCATACACTTATCATACGTATTATCTACGTACGATCACAATTAAATTTCCATGACTTAGGTTACTTAGCCACAGGTTAAATCCTCATTAGTTACCGGCTGTTACAGCAGCAGCGCAACACAAGGTACAACAGCAGTGCTGAACTTGTGTAGGACATAACTCATAGATCCGAACTCCGAATTAGGCGATTTTTGAGCCTAAATTTAATAACTCGAAGAGATCTACGACTTTCATGCAGCACATATTCCCAAAAACCAACTGCATGCTGAAGATTTTGAGCAAAGAACTCGGTAGCAACTCTAGGACAAAGGAAATCAGAGGAGAGAGAAAAGAGGGTTTGGGGTTTTGTTTTGGGTTTGGGGTTTCTCCAATTCTCAACCACTTGGGTAATTAAATTGAAACGTTGAAGTTTTTGATCTATGTGAGATATGACTTGGCTTTTGGTTATGAAGACACAAAGAGCAAGATGATGTTTTGTATCCCTTGAAACGTTACACGAAGAGAGAGAATTAGAATGAGAGCTTAAAACTCTTATAACATTTGACACCTCAACTACATTGAGAGATAGAATTGTTTTTTTTTTTTTTTAATTCTAGTCCTAAAACCATATAAGAAAATGTCATTTTAGACTATAAAATACAGTTCCTTTTTGTCATGAAACCATAAACTTTATTAACAAAATCCAGCAAACTATGCTCAAATATTATTTTTAAGTCAAGATAGATAATGGAAAGACATTTATCTCTGAGAAAAACACATAAAATTTTTTCGCTAGAGCTCATCACTGAAGAATGGTGGCTTGACTGGAATTAGAGAAGAACTTAAACCCAATAGAACTTTTTACTTTGCAAATTTTCAATCTCAACACTAAATTCTATACTCAACATTCAATTCTCAATACTGATCCTTAAATTTCTCGATCTATTTCTCAATTCTTGACTACTCATAACCCAAATCAATTTCAGACATTCCCATGTATCTTTTACCCCCGCTATGTGGCTAACTCGTCACACTGTCGCACGGTTGCTCTGATACCACCTGTAACATCCCGCTCTTCCAAGCTGCTAACTAATCACACTTAAGATACACAAAACACAATCAACACTTAACAAGCCTCGAATTTACATTTATTCGCAGCGGAAACAAAACCTATAAAAATGATCCTAGATATGTGGGTCAGGGGCCACAGCAGAACAACTTGAAAACCAAATACCAAATTACAGAATACTTCCAAACAAGGCATCTAACTATAACCTCAGCCCACCATTTCATAACATAAAAAAAAAAAAAAATCTTCTTCTTGCTCAATAAGCATACCAAGTCCTCGACATCAACCCTGCAAAATCACTAACAATGAACTCTGCCCCCACCAGGGTAGGTTCCAAGAACAAAATCAGAAAAACTGAGTACACACACTGTCCAACCAGAAATTCATTTTAGTGGCTTAAAATATAGTTGTGCAGTTTATTACTCATCAAGTGGAACAACCCCAAAGTTCAAAGTACTTCAAATCAAATAGTTAGAAATGTTTTTATTACAACACCAGCAACCCCTAACTAGAAAGTCCGATAAAGAGTACACATACATCTACTACAGATAATAAGTTTCTTGCCATAAGGACAAAGTTCAACAACAGTTGAATACATAAGTTCATCCCAAAACTTCATTTTTGGTGGCTTAAGACCATTCATATACAATTCATGCTAGAATTTAGTATGCTTCACAAGTAAGGTGCTTGCTTAAAATTTCAGGATCATTATCCTTGCACAGTCGCATTAAAGTAAGAATTTATATCATGCGGTCACCACTTAGATCATTGAAAAACCCTTTAGGTCTATAGCTTTTAATTACTTGGGTAAAGTGAACACGAATAGAGAGGGGCTCCTTACACAAGGAGCCAAATGTCTCTAAGCTAATGGAGGTCGTCACCCCACCGTTTTAAATATTTATGCTTGCAAGCCTTAACTAGAACATGTCCCATTTTTAGTATCTGCTGGACTTCACCCACCTAGCTAGGGTTCGGAAGGAGATCACCCATCCTCCAAGGGTTGTTGTTCATACCGTACCCTATTTGGTATCGGCCTTTACCCACTTGTATCCATAATTTACTTACATAAATAGTTTAAATGTACAGTTTATCAATACCACACATATAACAAAGAAAACATATTCATCCATGGAGAGGAAAAATAATCACAACTACTATAGTATCGCTAATCATTGCAAGACTTGAATCTTCTTTTGAAATCTTTTGTTTTACATTAACAATTTCACATATTAGTTAGGTATAAAGATATAAGGAAATAATCAATATTTGACCTTTGAAATTCACATCCGAATTTACAATTCCCTAACTATCTAATCTACGTCCACCACATAACATCTTCATTCTTAGTTAGAACCTCCCAACAATTACTTCGTCCTTCAATTATGACATCACAAATCTTCATTCTTATATAACCAAGCTCCATAGTATTTCCGAAAATATCTTCGGGTGATATCATTCAGCCTTGTTTATACGTCATAAGTAAATCTTGGGATAGTTGTCTACTTCTAATAATACCCTCAAAGCGACATTTGTATTTCTTAAATAGAACTTCACAAGTACCCATCTCACACCAAACTCATTCTAACTTTGATTCCAAACTCCATAAAACATAATTCATCTATGATATTCCATAAAGATATAACTTGTTTACAAGACTCACTACTTACGTGTTTTTGAACTTAAATCCGAAAATAATGTTCATTAAATTGACCCAAATTTGAGAGACTTTTTCTATGAGAACTTCTTCATAAAAGTTTAAGTAGGAGTAAAGATTCTCCCCGTCATTAATAGAACTAGAAAAACCTGATTTATAATTTCACGAGTCCATATTTGCTCATAACTCAAATTCATAATTTTCAAAGTTCATGATCATATATATACTCAAAATCTCAAACCATAATAAAGAGTCTTTCAAAATTTCAGACTTTCATATAAAACTTTTATCGCAAATATTTTTACAATTGTCTTACACCTGAAATTATAACTCAACATCTTTGCTCAAAATTTCTTTGTTTTCCTCTGAAACTTTCAAATATAACTATAGTTTAGATCGAAAGCGGGTTCATAAAGATATCGAATCGACGTTTCGGCTTAGTTCGTAAATCGGAGTACTTGTTGTAAAACCAACTTATATAGTTAGATATACTAAAGATCCTTGCTTTAATTCTCATACCTACACTTTCATATAAAAGATCAACTTACTAGGCATAAGAAAATCTATTATAAATTCGATGTGGAAAACATGTAGATTTAATAATAACACACATTTATATTCTTGAAGGATTCAACTACCTCCAATCAGTTCTCCATAATCAAGGTTTCACTCAATAAAACTCATTACATATTTAGCTTTCGCTCATAGCATAAAACCAGATATGTAGTCAACAACTCTTGTAAACACACAAATAACACTTTGAATAATTTCGTGTTTATATAAAAGGCTTATTAAGCTTAGCACATGAAATCACATGAAACACGGATGTAGGTTTAAAGGTGGAAGGACATGTGTGTACCTTGAAACGATTCCCAATAATTCGACATTATGGATCACCAACTATAGCTCGAACTTCAGAAATTATCTCCATATACACACTCCAACAAAGACCTCAAAACAATAACAATAATCATTAACCATCCTCACAACAATTTAGAAAAACAAATTGATTCTCTCATACTTTCTAAGCTTTTCCATGAACTAACCACAACCCTTATATGCAACCCATTCTACTAATCCAACTCACAACATCAATATCTAACTCTATTTAACCTCTTTCTTATTTCAGAGAGTATTATCAAACAACATAATTTATAAAAATCAGTTTTTATAAACTTAAGAGGATTAATTCATATTCGAAGCTTCAATCCATTAAGAAATATAAAATGTTCAATCTTTAAGTTTAACAACTCTTATCATAACTATATTTGCTAATCAATAACAAAATTGAGAACCAAATTTATTTCTAAAATCAGAATATAAAATCCAATTGCATCAGACTTGAATTGGAATCAAAGAAGAGGAGGAATTAAGAAAATTTAGCTTATACCTTCATATGAAAAGGACGGAATACCAAAACAATGGCAGCAACAAAGCAAACAAGTTAGCAATGAAAACATTGGCAAACAAAGCCAACCACGGCAGCAGCGCAACACAAGGTACAACAGCAGTGCTGAACTTGTGTAGGACATAACTCATAGATCCGAACTCCGAATTAGGCGATTTTTGAGCCTAAATTTAATAACTCGAAGAGATCTACGACTTTCATGCAGCACATATTCCCAAAAACCAACTGCATGCTGAAGATTTTGAGCAAAGAACTCGGTAGCAACTCTAGGACAAAGGAAATCAGAGGAGAGAGAAAAGAGGGTTTGGGGTTTTGTTTTGGGTTTGGGGTTTCTCCAATTCTCAACCACTTGGGTAATTAAATTGAAATGTTGAAGTTGTTGATCTATGTGAGATATGACTTAGCTTTTGGTTATGAAGACACAAAGAGCAAGATGATGTTTTGTATCCCTTGAAACGTAACACAAAGAGAGAGAATTAGAATGAGAGCTTAAAACTCTTATAACATTTGACACCTCAACTACATTGAGAGATACAATTGTTTTTTTTAAAAAAAAAAATCTAGGCCTAAAACCATATAAGAAAGTGTCATTTTGGAATATAAAATACAGTTCCTTTTTGTCATGAAACCATAAACTTTATTAACAAAATCCATCAAACTATGCTCAAATATTATTTTTAAGTCAAGATAGATAATTAACATCTAATTAAACCTGCTTAAAAATATGGGCTATTACACATGTTCCAAAAGCATCGAGAATGAGGAGATTACAGAAGCGTCGAGCCACGAAAATCAAAGAAAAAAATCACCGAATTCCGGCGAAATCGTAGCAAAACAAGTCACCAATGATTAAGGGAGCCACGACAACACAAATTGCGGGCAGAATAGAATTAAGGCGAAATCACGAATTTTTAGTGATAATTATGTCAAAATCTAAAGTGATGGGAGAGATGAAGATCCAGGATTTGAATCATCGGTAATCGGAGTAAGGAGGAGAGAGAATTGCGACGAGCAATAGATTCAATGAATATCAAACGAAAATCGAGAACGATTGAAAACTATAAATCAAACTAAAAAAAATCGAAGATAAGATATTGAAATAACTTAAAATCATGAAATTTGGAAAAATTGATGAAGAACAATTATATTCTGTAGTATAGCATGAATTTCGAACAAAATTCATGAAGAATTTTCCGAGGAACATGTGAAAATGAAGAGAGATGAGAAAGAGAGAAGAAAGATAGTGGTGCTGTGCAAAGAATTGGAGTGAGAAAAAGTAGCGTGAAAGAGAAGGATGGAAGGGGGTAATGTTTAGCTGAAATTACAAAAAAGCCATTACTTGTAGATTGATTTAGGACGGTTAGATTAGATTTAAAGATCCAGATTTATTCTCACATAAAAAAGTGTTCTCTTATAAAGAATGTGTTATCACAAGAGCCTTCCCCAATATATATATATATATATATATATATATATATATATATATATATATATATATATATATATATATATATATACGAGCTTTTTTATCTCTAACATTTTTATTAAAGTAATAACATTTTCTTACCCATTTCCATTGACATTGTTAATTTTTATCTCAATTTCTTATGAAGTTGTTTTTCAAACACCTGATCATGTCATAACGTTCATTTTTCAATTTCGCACTAAAAAGAAAATTATGAAAAGTTAATAAAATATAACTATATTACAGTTAAGTATTATTATAACTTTTGTCCCCTCAAAAAAAAAGTATTATAACTTTTGTTACATACTACAAAAAAAAAATACACAATCTCGTTTGAAATTTGCATAATACTAATAATCATTAATTAAAAATATGACTGTATTACTAATATCAATCATGATTTAATGATTTTGTGAATTTCCTTTAGCAAACATCAATTCTTCCCCTACTAGACTAGTAATATGGAGTATTTTACAAGGCTCCCGTAAAAAAAAAAAGAGGAAGAAAATTCTTATAACGCTAGTTTCTATGAAACCCGCCAATGTTGCTGGCCGCCTGGCCCCGCTTAGCTCCTTGCACAAAACTTCAACATTCCTCCAACTCCAACCATTTCCCAACTTTCCAAGATTCTTTATTTCCAGTTCTTTTCTTCTCTTTACTCCCTCTTTTTTTTTTTTTTTTTTTTTGACTTTAATTTCTCCTTCTCCGACCACATTAAAGTTTCCCTTCCCCTCTCTCTCTCTCTCTCTCTCTCTCTCTCTCATCCCAATTTCTTCTGCAATCTTACGTTTGAAGCAACGACGACTTCTCTATTTCTGCCCTCCTGTGATCTCGTCTACATCACTGCGCTTAATTCCTCATTGACACCGATAAAGTTTCTGACTTTCTGGGTTTCCGCCATTAAGGTAAAACCCCTTCACGAATTTCATCTCTTTTTTTTTTTCTCAACATATATGTTGGGCAAATCAATCACTATTTCTGTGTTTTCACCTTCCTTTTTCATCCTTCATTGCTTCTATTATTGCTACTCTTTGATCTGATTCTTTCTCCTCTATCTTTCAATCTACACAATATTAGGCAAATTTTTGACCTGATTTCGGGTATTTTGATGTTCAATTGAAAAGGGTATCCTCCAAATTTGAGGATTAAGTTGTGGGCAATAGGTAGGGAGGGGTGCCCAGATCTATTTTGGATCGTCCCTTCCTATGGCATATAAATTGGTGTTTTTAGGGTTTCTAAAATCCCTTTTAATGTTCTTTATAGTTTTGAATTTCTGCTGTATTTCTGATTCTTCTGATTCAAAATGTTCGAATGACACCTCTTTGGCTGGTTTAAAGTCTGAATTTGTAATGCTGCAACATCAATTGAGAGGTGTTTTTACAGTAGTTGACAATTGTTCTTTTAGGGTTAGTGAATTTGATATGCTACCTGGGTCTGATCATGTGCAATGGTGGGGTGCTGTAGGTGATAATTTTGTTAATTTAACAAATGGGTTTATCATTTCTGATGAAAATTTGAGTAGGGCTTATAAAAATGACAGCTTTGTTGTTCATTTGAGGAGTAATGTTAGTTGGGATCAGATACAAGTAGTTGCTGTTTGGGATTCTCCCACAGCATCTGATTTTGGGCATGTTGTGCTCACTAACTTGGTTAATGGGTCGGAGATTTCGGCCCCGGCACCTGCACCAGAGAGTGATAGTAGTAGTAATGCAACAAATGTTAAGAGGTTGCATCATGAACAGCCTACAATGTTTGAGAACTGTAAGGTTTTGTCGTCTAAGTATAAGGTTCGGTGGACTTTGAGAGAGGAGGAGAATATAATTGATATAGGGCTGGAGGCAGTTACTGGGGTTCAGAATTATATGGCCTTTGGGTGGGCAAATCCTAATACTTCTTCAGGGTACATGCTTCATGCTGATGTTGCTGTTACAGGATTTACTGAGGAGGGTATGCCCTTTGTGGATGATTACTATATTACTGACTATAGTGAATGTTCGGTAGATGAGAATCATGTTGCTCGTGGTGTGTGTCCTGACTCATTGTATAATGGGTCCGATTCAGTTAATAATACAAGTTTAGTTTATGGACACCGAAAAGATGGTGTGTCTTTCATCCGCTACCAGCGACCACTAAAAGCAAATGACCCGAAGAATGATGTCCCAGTGAAGTCCACGGAGAATGCCACCGTAATATGGGCATTGGGTAGAATAAAGCCACCAGATTACCTCCGACCTTATTCTCTTCCCCAGAATCATGGTGGACCTCGGTTTGAGAGCTATGGATTTTTGGTCCTGAATGTCTCAGAGCATATAAATGATTGTATGGGGCCTCTTGATGCAGAGGACAAGGAAGACCAAGATCTTGTTATTGCAGATGCTAATACACCACTTGTTGTTACTTCTGGTACTGCTTTGCGTTACCCAAATCCCCCAAATCCCTCAAAGGTTCTCTTCATCAACAAGAAAGAAGCGCCAGTGTTGAGATTGGAGAGAGGTGTTCCTGTGAAGTTCTCGGTGCAAGCTGGGCATGATGTTCCGTTTTACATAACTTCTGACCCTTTAGGTGGAAATGCAACTGAGAGGAACATTTCGGAGACTATATATGCTGGTGGAGCTGAACTTGAAGGAGTTCCAGCAAGTCCAAAGGAATTAGTTTGGACACCACACAGGAATACTCCAGATCTAGTTTACTATCAATCAGCATATGAGCAAAAAATGGGTTGGAAGGTTCAAGTGGTTGATGGGGGTTTATCAGACATGTATAACAACAGTGTCGTTTTGGATGACCAGCAAGTTAATTTCTTTTGGACATTGTCTGAAAATTCGATTTCTATTGCAGCTCGGGGTGAGAGAAAAAGTGGATATCTTGCGATAGGCTTTGGTAGCGAAATGGTGCATAGTTTTGCTTATGTGGGTTGGTTTGACGATGATGGGAAGGGCCATGTTGATACATACTGGATTGATGGCACAGGAGCCTCTGATGTCCACCCAACAAAGGAGAATCTCACATATGTTAGATGCAAGTCTGAGAATGGTGTCATTACTTTGGAGTTTACTCGTCCCCTTAATCCTTCATGCCCTAAGAAGGATGAAAGGCCTGAATGCAACAACATAATAGATGCTACTTCTCCTCTGAAAGTCATATGGGCAATGGGTGCTACATGGTCCAATGACCATTTGACCGAGAAAAATATGCATTCTGCTCATAGCAGTCGCCCTCTCAGGGTGATGCTCAACCGCGGTTCAGCAGAAGTTGAGCAGGACTTGAGACCCGTGTTAGCTGTCCATGGATTTATGATGTTTCTTGCGTGGGGCATTTTACTTCCTGCTGGGGTACTAACTGCAAGATATCTTAAACATGTGAAAGGCGATGGTTGGTATCATATCCATGTCTATTTGCAATATTCAGGGTTGGTGATTGTACTGCTTGGATTTCTCTTTGCTGTTGCCGAGCTCAAAGGCTTGTTTATGACCTCCATTCATGTGAAGCTTGGAATGGCTGCTATAGTTTTGGCCTGCTCTCAGCCCATTAATGCATCACTAAGGCCAAAGAAAACATCCAATGGCGAGGTTCCTCCTTTAAAAAGGGTAATATGGGAATACTCTCATGTAATTATCGGCAGATCAGCCATTATCATAGGTATGGCTGCTCTTTTGACAGGAATGAAACATTTAGGAGAGAGGTATGAAGAGGATGTCAGAAGGCTTACGTGGGCTCTGATATGCTGGTTTTGTTTGGTGGAGTGACCATCCTATATTTGGAGTATCGGGAAAAGCAACATGGTGATAGAAGCTCGGGAAGAGGCAAGTGGGTTCTGGGTAATGAAGAAGATGATACTGCTGATCTCTTGAGCCCTACTGGCACATATGCTGAGAAAGAGGCTCATCTGTCAGACAGAATGGAAGTGCAATTGGAGCCCTTGAACAGATAGCTATTAAGAAACCTGGTTTTTTCATGTTTATACAAACTTGTAAACAATTTTGCCAGCTATGTCAAACAAAAAGAAAAAAAAGGAAAGCTACTTTGTGATATAGGACCATAGATGGAGATAGCAAGTAGCAACTCCATTTGGAGTGGAAAAAGGAGTTCTACTTATACTTGTTTTGATTTCTGTTCTGTATACTTAGCTAATGTTCAATGCATAGAAAAATTCACTTGCTCTACTTTTCTGCTGGAGTTTGCACTTCTGCGCATCTGTTATCTCAGAAGGATAGACATTTTTGCATATCTAGGCTTAAATCATTTCAGCTGGTAGTCTGGTACATATTTGGCAGAGCATTTAGTCCTGTTTCTGAAACCAAACAGTTGCAATGGTCTTGAATCTTGATCAGGTCTGTGTATCTCCATTTACGTGTTCTAATTCGCCACTTGTGCTCTGATTGAATATAGAGGGACTCATATATTCTTGGAACCTTTCAGTATTTGATTTCATTTTGCACATTTTTTAGTATTCATGTCGAGCTCAGTAGAATTTGGTAGATATAGATTACACTCAATGTAATATCTAGTTTGGAAGGGTTTGAGTTTGTGATTGGGCATTGACAATTGATCATCGTTAGACTATAGGAATAAACCTTTGTATACTAAGGCGAATAGAAGAGTAATATTAGCAAATTTGCTGAGATGTTGGAGGTGGAAAGAATCAGAATCTGTCCCCAAGCTGGGATTGATAGTTTGCTCATTTGCTGTTACATTTATGAATAGTACAAGTATCACATTAGCTTAGAAGGGTTCTCAGTGTATTTGTTCCAACATCTGTTTGCATATGTTACCCGGACTATTGTAGTTGTGTTAAACACGGATATGTGTCCTAGTGTCTTAACACAAATATTTTATGAAATTTTTTGTGATTTGGTTCATGATGAAATGCCAACAGTTCATATCCATGACGGAGTCTCGAAAACTATCTAGATCTTAGTTATACCCCTAAATGCATATCTTTTTCCTCTAGGTAGGGGAATATCTGTAGCTAAAGATATTCAAGCTGGACCAATGCAGAATGCAGGAGTGTTTGTATATACATCAAAGTTCTAGGATGTCTGGATTATTACCAACTTATAAATATGCATACAAAATTATTCTGGGAAAACTAGTTGATGATTGTATTGGAATGTTATCTTTTCTTACTGAAGTTGTGTATATTGGTTCGCTGTTTGTTTTTGTTTTTCTTAATTTGGCAACAGAAAGTAAAATTTTAGTAAGGCATCCCATTCCTTCTCAGCCAGCAGCCCTGCACTACGTTGACTCTTCTGGTCATTCCTCGAACACAATTTTGGTTCCGAGTAGAAAGTTCTCATTCTTGCAAACAAAATTCAATCTTAGTTACAAAAACTTGATCAAATCTTGGATATAGAGGTAACTGTCATTGACTCATTGCATCCACCCATAATAAGCAAGCAGTCAAAGCTCCTTTTTTGATTGCTCAGTTCAAAGCATGAAGGGGTAGGCACATCATTCTTGTGTCTCTTTCAAGCTTCATCCACTTTATTTATCAAATGCAAGTATTTATCACTTCAATTTATCAAAATAAATAAAAAGTACGACATGAATGGCGATCTCAATGCTATAAACCAACTCTTGAGCGGTTGAGCAGTCTGATGTCCATGTAAAAATATTAAAATGCCCTCACTTACATAATAATTAAATCGATTTAAAAATAAGAAAACATTATTTAATCAACGGATTTCGCTACACATAATCATAATTATTTAATATTTGCTAAATAGTAGAAATTAAGCCAATTGTTTTCTAGAGGAACTTCCAGAACAAATATATTTTACCTATTATATGAGGTTCTTAGATATAATGATACAGTTTTACCTCATGATTTACTTTCGTACGCATTGCGTGCAGATACAACTAGTTATTAATCATTACAACTTTATTATCATACATTTTGGGGAACGGCTTACCACTTCTTGCTAATGGCAAACATACATTACCATTGTCCTACTAATTTCATTTGTAATTTTTGCACATCAATAATCTATGTTAGAGCCAATCAGCCAACTATGTACATAATTATACTATTTTTAATTTCCATGATAAATTTGACCACCACCGCTATATTTTGAACTTTCAGAGTCAAGCATGAATTTTCATGGCCTTAAGTAGCTTGTTCGAAAGAATAGAAGTTCCTTGTGGTTAGAGGTGGCATTAGGGTTGTTCAGAGTGCGGTCTGGATCGCACCAAACCGCAACCCAAATCGTTTTTTCGCAGTTTGGGTTGGTTTGCGGTTTCAAAATTGCGGTTTGGATTATGATTTCAAGCAAACCAAGGTTTGCGATTTGGGTTGGGTTTTAATTTTTGTAATCCGAAACCGCACCGTAAACGGCAATTTTATATGATTTTTTTTTAATTTTTTTTATCTATTTTGATTCTTTTTAAATACACTTGACAAGGTGGCATACAAGTATACAACTGAAAAAAAAGGTTTGAGGTAAAGAACTTGGACACTTTTGATAAATTATTATTTATGTTTAACTATCAAGTCAACTTCATATTTATTTGGACTCTTTATATTTATTAACAATTTTTTTAACTCCTAGTTTACAAAATTAATGTCGCGGAGGAAAAAATGGTTAAACCGCAAACCAAACCGCACCAAACCGTTTTGTGTGGTTCGGTTTGGGCAAAAGTGCGGTGTGGTTTGAGTTGGTAAAATGTCAAATCGTATATTTGCGGTTTGGATTAGGTTACATCCCAAACCGCACCAACCCAAACCACGAACACCCCTAGGTGGCATTAATAGTGCTATAGGTAACGATTTTTAATTGCTGAAAATTTAGGTAGGAAGATGAAGGGAAAAGGAATACAATTTATTATGAAAACTAGCTTTTAACCCGTGCAAAAATGCACGGGAGGTTTAATGTAGATATGATTTGAACTCGTGCATATAAGACATAAAAATTGCTTTGTTTATATATTAATTGATTATTTATCCGACCCGTTTATTAACCCATTTATCAAGCTTGAACATATATGTATAACCCAAACAAATCAATCTTATGAATTTTTTTAGCCCACTTCTTATTTACTAATATTTTACCGAAATATAAAAATTAAACAACCAGCTAATTTCTTGTCGAATTCAGGTTGAGTTAGTGGGTCGTATGCCTTTTTGCCACCTCAACAAAAATGTCACATATACACAATTAAAATATATTCAACCAAATAAGATTTTAAATATACAATATAGAAAAATAAGAATGTAAAAGAAATTATATGATGCATGTACTTAACTAAAACTACCAACAATATCGTCTTCATCACACACTACTTTCCCCACCGAGTTAGTCATGTGTGGACCTGATCCACAATAATATTATTGTGGACCAAAGCCAATTATTTAACATAGTGACCTTTTTTCTTATAGTAACCTTTTAAAATTTTAAGTTACACTATACAGTTACTATCTACCATATTGACCATTTTTTTTTAATATAGTCACTCTTTCTCACATTAGTATTTCATAATGATATTTTCATTTTGTTACATAGTAACTTTTATTCACAAAGTCAAACTTTACAATCTATATGTATTCATCTGTTGTATCTATAATTTTTTGTCGGCCATGGCATTGTTCAAAGCACATAGTGGTCAGTAGAAGCAAATTATGTTGTTTAATTCTTCCGACCGGTACGGTTACATATTCAAGATTTATTTTGGTTCGGTTGTTTCCTTTCTCTCGATCTTCGTGCCGCCCGTTCTTGTAATCTTGTCGATTGTTCTTCCGGATCCCTCACCTGAGTACACGTTATTGGTGCTCGCTATGGTGGTTTTCATGGTCAATTGCCAAAAACCCCCGTATCTCGGTCAAATTGACCCATTTAGGGCATAAAGTTACCCATTATGACTTAAAAAGTTACCCATATTATATATCAATTTTGTGATAATAATGTAGGAGTGGAATATGGGCAAGTATTTATACTTGCAGGACTGCAATAGTCTTCCAAAGTAGAACGGTGATTCAAATTTTGTATTTTTTGAATGCAAAGATTAAAATCCGTTTAATAATTGTAAGGAGGTTGACCGCTGGCGTGCTTGAAGGTAAAGGATAAAAACTTACCGAATTGAGGAGATTGTAATTGATTCCTCTTATTCCATATATATATGGAGATGAATGTATGGTACGAGCTTATACATTGAATGGAGGAACGACACATTAGTGTGCTCAAGCATCACACGATACATGACAATTGAATTATTGGGAGAGTTGATTAAAGATGACAAATGGCGTTGATGTCATAAATAGATGACTACTCAACTAATTTTTCTAGGTTTATATATATAGATAGATGATATAGATATAGATCATATCATTCAAAGTTAGCGTGTTATGGATTATTCTCCATGATTTTTGCTACTAATCATCCTCCATCAGATTTCTCGTGATTAAGTGTGAAAAAAAAAGTCACACTAATTCAATGTGATTTATAGTAATGCATTATAGAGAAACAAAGGAAATGATATTGTCTCTTTTGTCAATTTTGTCACACAAAATATAAAAATATATGAAGACGCAATCACATAAAAATTAGACATATAGATCATTGACATAGTTTATTGATATAATTGACAAAATTTCATTTAAGAAAGGCAGTTGATATAGAAAAGGAATTATACTAATTAAGACTTACTATGGAGAAAATGTAGATCATACTTAATTGGACATAAATTACATTCTTCCTCTTGCCAGTCTCGATTAACCTCTTTAATAGCATTTGTAAAAATAAAATCTATTATTATTGCTAATATTATTGCAAGCCCTCAATCAACTATATTGAAGATGGAATGATTCCATGTAATTCTCATCAGATAACCTCAATAACCTAGCTTTTACTTTCCAACTGTGGCCAATATAGATGTAACCACACAAAAGGTGCATAACCATTTTCAGCCATTTGCGTTTATAGAAGAAAGGTGTATGTAAGCAATAAATTGGTGAAAGCAATATATATATAATCCTTTATATATGATCACATAATTACTGCTATACAAAACAATTTAAGGAAGAAAGGTGTAAGCATTAAGCAATGATATGGTGAAAGCAGGATGGTTGAAAAATGGGGCACTTTTTTTTTTTCCTTTTACTGATTTTTGAAGACCGAATGGCGAATATCTTTTCATGTATATTTATAGAGCTAAATGAAGGGCATTATAATTATAATAAATTCCATATAAAAAAATAACTCCCATAAAAAGAATCCGCAATTGGTGCATTGATTGATTATGATTATTGTCAATCAGTTATACTAATCGTATATGGAAACTTGTAATTGATAGTATTAAATAAGGATGATGCTCACTTGCACTCCTTCATGCAGACACGTGGCATGTAGCAGCAAGAATCATAACACGTGGCAAAATGAATTGGTTAACTGCCATGTGGCAAGAATGAACCTTGTTATATATATCGAAAATTATCTTTCAGTTTTTTTGGGGAATCATCTTATAGAAAAAACTTGTCACTAGACCTTCTTTTATAAATTGTTTTTGCGAGGCAATCCTGACGTCGATCATTTACTTCCATTTTCAGACTTTGACTCATACACATAATAGTGCTAATCGAGCGAGTCAATCACGAGTAGAGGGTTGCTCGACTCGTGCTTGCTAAGTTTTGAGTTGAGTCGAGTTGCTGAGCCGCTCGTTTAAAGTTTCAGTTCACCTTGAATTCTGGGCATTTGCTTAGTATATCTTCTTTTCTTTATAATTTTTTTCCTTTTATACTAGATCAATTTATTTTTATTGAGTCTTAATGTATTTCTTTATTTCAAAGAGAAATTAATTGAAAACAATTGAGTTGCGTGCAAGGTTATCGGGTTTCGGGCTCAATAAGCGAGATCGGGATAACTGGAGTCGAGTTCGAACTGCTCGTGAGTTGCTCAACTCGATTAACACTCCTATTGACACACATACCTCATGATTTCTTTCCTATTTCACCTTTGGATTTCTTTCCTAATTTTAGCCTCAATTTTCCAATATTCTCATATTATTCATCTCCTTTACATCTTTGGATCTCTTCCTTTAGAGGGGGAATGCTTTGGAAAAGAAAAGAAATTTGGGGGGTTAGGGAAGTTCGCATGCAAGTCAACACCGAAAAATGGAAGTCAATGATCGAAATCGACGACAAATTTCATTTCTATATAAAAGATTTACAAAATGTGGTTTCATACCAAAATTTTCTTATAACGTGCTTTCTCACAAAACTGACATTAAAAAGGTGGTTTCATATATATATTCCAATATATTAAGATACAATTCTGGCAAGAGAAGATTAGTTGGATTATCAGATGTGTTGGGATGAGTGGTTGTGTGGGGTCGAGGTTGGGGGTACGGGTAGGGGTGAATAGTATTGTACTACTGTTGGTGTTGTCTTGAAGGACTAAAGTATATAGGGGCTATTGGTGGTTCCCTAGTACGTAGGAGTTGAATTGATATCGAGGAGTTTTTGTTTTAAGTTTCTTTTGAATATCGTTTTTTTAAAAAAAAAGGCTTATATTTTGGTTTTTTACAACCTTTTCTGATTGGCTATTACCTATATTAATTATAAAAATTATATACTATATATAAGTTATATCTCTTACAAATGTTAAGCTCTTAAAATAGGCTTTGCCTCATCACTTTTTTATTGAATAAGAATACCAATCTAATCTTCCAATGTGCTCTTCCTCCTATATCCTACGCTCTTAATTAATTTATGAAAAGTATAGAAGACAAATATAAATCTTCTTATGGAGTGCCCCCACAGTTTATGGGGGAAGGTGTCAAAACTAGGGTCAGAGCTTGCATTCCAACCGCTGTAGCGGGGAAATTGATGACTCAGGACAATGGCTTGCCACAACACCTTAAGTTCTTTTTTTGGAGGTGCATAGATAAGTTAATCGCTCATGCATATATTTATTATATTTCCAACACTATTTACTGGTAATAACAAAATCCACAACGCACATGACTTACATAACTAAGGTTTTTGGACAAGGAGATCCACTCTCTCTTTGCCACTTTGTAAGTTGCATAGAAGTACTATCTCGTAAATTGCAATTGGTATAGAAGAAAATATGGAATGCATAGACTTAAAGGTTGCTTCACCGATCCTTCCAATCTCATGTCTTTTTTTTTTTTCTTTTTGCCAAGGATAGCTCTTTATTTTGTATAACAACTTAATACGCATATAAAGTTGCACTACACACTACAATTAATTTCACCACTATTAGGGCAAATGATCAATTTGTTAGGTTTTGAATTTATAAATGCAAAATTTGGGAAATATATTTTCATTTAAAGACCTCCCATTAAGGTATGCATATTAATGATGAACCATAAAGGGAAAATTGATTTATAACTTTCATTGTATTAGCTTTCCGTAGATCTCAAGTGAGAATGCTCTTTAGTAAGCCCACATTCAAATCCTGTCACTTGTTTGTTAGAATAAATTTTCAAGTATAGTTCTTTGAATGAAGGGAAGGAAGGGCAAAATTTTGTACTAGGTATTTTTAGCTATTAGGCTTAGGGTTTGATGAGAAAAATTTCTCAGGTAGCAAGCAATCTAAAGGGCCAAAACTTATTACGTCACCTTTCCATATGGCCTTTGCTTCCCTTTAGATAGTTTTCATCAAATCTATTTTCCTAACCATAGTCCAACTAGGATTGCCAAACTTATCTTCCGTACACTTTGATTCAACTACTTAGTGCGTGAGCGTGACTATGGGTTCAATACTTCAATTAGTATTAGCAACAAGCCCAATGAATAGATTGACTTACAAAATAGTAATAGATTCATAGTATAATATTATAGTTGCTTAAAATGTAATTGAGTTTACATGATATAAAAAAACATTATCGTGTTATATATTGTTAGAATTGTCTCAATGTAAAATTTAATAGATGTAGCAAGTAGCACAATAGCGTGGAAGAGTTTTTTAGTACTTGGTGCATCTATCAGACATCTGTTTGCACATTTTATTCGAACTACGATACTTTGTGTCAAACATGGTTAGGAGTCACACTACAATATGCACAAACATCGTATGAAGACATTTGTGACTTGGTTCATAATGATTAATGAAGTGCCAAGTCTTTATATTTGTGTTGGAGTTTTGAATAATTATCTTCGTGTATGTCGTATGTGTCTTTATGAGTTATTTGAAACTTTACCTGAATATGCAATGACGACAATATATAGAATTTCCTGATAGTTTATTTATGACTCATATGTTCTACGTAATTTAATTACAGTGTTTAAAAAAACATGGAGGCTTTGTAGAAAGAACATGTAAATGTAAAAAAGAATCGTTATAACATTTTACTTATTTACTCTTAATTAATTAATCGTCCGTTCATAAGAACATGAGAATATCAGCGAAAGAACATGCAGAAAAAAACCTATGTTAATTTTTTGAATATATTTTATAATGCTCATTACAATCTCACATTATGATTACAAAAAAATAGGGTAAGTTCAAATTAGGTCCCAATTACTTTTCTTTCTTTTGGTTTAGACATAGCCACAAAAGCAAATGATATAATCTCAAGTCTTAAATACCACATTCCAAAACTTTAATCAACTAAACTAATTTTAAACCACGATAAGTCTTAATAATTGCATACACCACAAACCACTTTACCAAATAAGATAACTAAACATAGCCTAACCCTTATTTACAAATTACAACTTTGTTTCTCAATACATTTCACCCATTTCACCTTTCCATCTCAAAAGTTGACAAACTATAACCCACAATCTCGGATTTCCTCATTTTCCACCTTCAATTTACCTTTCCCTAATTCGAGGAACAGGTAGACAACAGTGATACTAAAGGATTGCGCGCAAATTAAACTTCTTCGACGAGATCGGAAGCCTGGGTCTTCCAAATTTTCGAAGGTTTGTTTTTGGAGTAATTTTTACTATCAAGTTTAAATTTTGATTCTCACCCAATTTTTTTTAGCAAGAATTCAACTTCTTTCTTTAAATTTTTAATTTTTACAGTGGTATGCGAATTGTTTCTTGCAGATTTTTGGGGTTTAGTTGAACCCACTGAAACCCTCTTGGATACGCCACTGAATGTACTAACTAAGAACTGGGTTTTTGTGAATTTAATGGAAAAATGTGATAATGGAGTTTTTTTTTGTTTTTTCAGAGAATGAGTAGCTTGGTTGAGAGGCTTCGTGTAAGGTCAGAGAGAAGACCTGTGTACAATTTAGATGCATCAGATGATGAAGCAGATATTAAAAATGCAAAATCTGGTCTTTCTTCAGAAAAACCTGAGAGGATTGTCAGAGAAGATACGGTCTGTCACACTTGATAATGTGTTTCGGCTTTATTTCTTCGTCTCGAATTTTAAATTTTGTTGATTTTGAGTTTAAGATTGTATTGTTTTATGTAGAATAGGTTGAAATTGGTGATTGATAATAGGTGGTTATACTATATTGCTTTTATAAGTGTTTTGTTTATACAGTAGGGTTTAGGTGAGGCGGACTTAGGATAACTTATAAGGCTTAAGAAATACCCTTAAAGTTGTGAGGAGGGTGACCCCCTAAAGTAGATCAATCTCGGTGATGGATATAAGATTTTGTGGTGTTTATAATATATTAGTGCTTTAACGGCTTGCAGAAAGATGATTCATGCCAATCATGCGGAGGAAGTGGAGATCTGCTCGAGTGTGAAACTTGTACTTATCGTTATCATCCAAAGTGCTTAGTGCCGCCAGTGAAAGAACCCTCCCCTGCTGGTTGGAACTGTCCTGAATGTGTATGTTTCTGGGTACAATTGAGTTGCTTGTTTTAACTTTTAAATGTCTCTTTTGTTGAATGAATAATTTGAAATATTATTGACCTTGTAGGTTAGCCCTCTTAATGAGATTGAGAAAATACTAGATTATGAATCACGGCCTACTGCAGTTGAGGATGGTGATGCCTCCTCGCTGGGTTCGAAGCAAATGTTTGTGAAGCAATATCTTGTAAAGTGGAAGGGTCTTTCCTACCTGCATTGCACATGGTATTCATATATATATATATATATATATATATATATATATATATATATATATATATATATAATTCCTTTTTCCTCTGCTGCCTCATTGCTATGTTTCACTTCTGGAACTGATCTCACGTAAGGTCTTGTCACTCTACATTGCAGGGTGCCTGAGAAAGAGTTTATAAAAGCCTATAGAACCCTTCCTCGTCTCAAGACCAAAGTCAATAATTTCCATCGGCAACAGTCATCAGTTAACAACTCCGAAGATGATTATGTTGCTATTCGATCGGAATGGACAACTATTGATCGGATCCTTGCTTGCAGGTTTATTTTTCGAAAGAGTTGTATTTCTAGTTAATAGTGATGAAGATAACTTTATGCTCTTCAATTTCCTCAAATATTTCAAAGCCATTTGCTCTATTGTTATTGTTTTATAGGCTTGGGAAGTGCTGTTGTCATGTGGTCATCTGCCCTATAGGGTTTATGAGAGTGTACTTCTTTTGGTGCCTCATCTCTCTCTCTCTCTCTCTGTCGTTTTTTTAGTCTATGAAGTTATAGACATGAACCTAAATCTCAGGGCTTTTGCTCGATCTAGTAATGACCTTTTTATGCGCTTTTGAGTCAGGTTTCCGCAATTAGATAATGATAATATCCGGCGTTTGAAAGTGAAATATGTTGCCTGAAAATCCTTCCAAGAATTCCGATTCCTCATTGTCCAATATCTTAATAACTGTTTAATTACAAAAGATGTTATAATATCCCGCGTTTGAAAGTGAAGTATGTTAGCCTTTTTAATTACAAAAGATTTTGCCGCCACAATTTGGAGTTGTTCATTGTAATTGATCTGATATCTAAAGCAATTATGGTTTATGGTTTCTTTCCAGTTTGTGCTGACATGATTGATTTGATATTCCAATTTTGTTGTGTTAGTTGCCATTTCTGGTCAATTGTCATACTATATTATGGGGAAAATATGTTTTATAGTTTTGTGCGGACTTCTTGTGCTCCTATTACTTGTATTTTTTACTTTTTTTTTTTTACTGTTTTATAGTTTACTTTTACCTTTAAAACATGATTTTATCTTGATTTATCATTCTGAGGTTGTCTTCTGATTTCTGCAGAGGAGACGATGAAAAGGAGTATCTTGTAAAGTGGAAAGAACTACAATATGATGAGTGTTATTGGGAATTTGAGTCGGATATATCTACTTTTCAGCCTGAAATTGAAAGATTTAAGAGAATACAATCTAGGCGTCGTAGACATTCTAATAAGCTGAAAAATATCCAACGTGATGCAACAGAATCCCATAAGAAATTGAAAGAATTTCAGCAATATGAACAGAGTCCTGAATTTCTATCTGGAGGTATATCACAGTTCTTTTTTTTGAATTTTTTTTTCACCCATTTTTATGTGTCAAATGTCAATTTCATTGCAAATTTCCGTTTATTAACGCCTTTTACGCCTTTCATTGAGTTGAATTCTAAAGCTTGATTTTG
The DNA here is from genome assembly GCA_947646795.1 of Beta lomatogona. NCBI lineage: Eukaryota > Viridiplantae > Streptophyta > Magnoliopsida > Caryophyllales > Amaranthaceae > Beta > Beta lomatogona. The sequence goes on from CANSNZ010001486.1 coordinate 2,662,615, forward strand.
CATAAATTGAAGGCTCACTGCATCCTTATCAGCTCGAAGGGCTGAACTTTTTGCGCTTTTCGTGGTCCAAACAGACGCATGTGATACTTGCTGATGAAATGGGTCTTGGTAAGTTATCGTGATTCTGTACTGTTTGTGTGTGTGTGTTCTCCCCCCCTAAATATATGAAATTTTTTCGAGGGTTGCAGGCAAGACTATTCAGAGCATTGCTTTCTTGGCATCTCTTTTCGAAGAAAGAGTTTATCCCCATTTAGTTGTTGCACCATTGTCAACGCTGCGCAATTGGGAACGTGAATTTGCACTTTGGGCACCACAAATGAATGTTGTATGTATTCTCAACTTTAGGGAATGAGCGTTGGATCAAATGTTAATTTGATATTGATCTGATCCCCTGGGCAATATCCTAGAGTTTGAACGTGTGGCCCGGGTCTGGGTAGTACAAGACTTCTGTCCCATGTATGTCTCATCATTCGTCATATGTGCCAAACACACTCGTATTGCCACATGATCATGTTAGATAAATCACTATTAGTTTAAGATTGATGAGGTGGCAATATGCTATAGGGGCACAAGAATTGACACGCTCCTCCTTATTAATCGATACACCTCCTAATTTCATCCGCTCCACATTTGTTGATACACTTCCTAAAATGGTATGGTCCCACCAATTTTTATATTATTTCTCTCTCTTAATGGAAACCCAACAACAATAAAGAAACATCACCCCCACACTCCTACTCCAAAGAGTTAGGCCCCACATTCCACTAATTACAAGAAAAATACCCACTACTAACTACCAACAATAAAATAAAGAAGTCAAATAAAGCTTCTAAAATTTTGTGCCGATCATACTGCATCGGTTGATGTGGGATGGAGGGAGTATAATAAGGAATTGTTTGGGGGATTGGACAATGTGGCTTTCTTCTTTTTCAGGCCTTATTTAGAGAATAGAGAAATAATCTTGAATTTTTCCCCCTTTGGTAGAATAGACTAATAGAGTTCATTGTGCTTATTGAATGTTAATAAATGCAGATTATGTATGTTGGTTCTTCACAAGCTCGCAGTGTTATACGTGAATATGAATTTTACTATCCTAAAAGTCTGTCTCTTCAAAGCTCAAGAAAAAGAAATCAGGTCAGATCTTCAGTGAAAGCAAACAGGACAGGATTAAATTTGATGTCCTCCTCACCTCATATGAAATGATCAACCTAGATTCTGCATCTTTGAAGCCAATTAAATGGGAGTGTATGGTAATAGCCACTTTTCCTGCCGCTGCAGTTCAGTTTTAGATCCTATGTGATTTCTTTATGTAGAGGCAGATTATAGGTAAAGGCTACTGCTTTCTTTTCTTTAAATTTGTCTTCAATTTCTCTGCAGATTGTGGATGAGGGTCACCGCCTCAAAAACAAGGATTCAAAACTATTTCTTATGTTGAAGCAGTATCATAGTAAACATCGTGTGCTTTTAACTGGAACACCTCTTCAGGTTTTATTATCTTATCCTAGCACCGGTGCTGTGGGTGTACATTCGATTGGCCATTTTAGTATTTATTTCAAAGACGCAAGCACGTTTCCATTTTCACATGGGTTCTTGTGATTTTGATTGCTTTCTGTAGTTTGACTGTTGATATGCTTGATTTAATTCCTATTAGGTGATGTAAGAAGTCTAATATAGTGTTAACATATATTGGTATTGATCATTCTTTTATTTGTGAGATAGTGGTTAGTTCTTATCTCTTTTTTAATCATCTCTAGTTGTTCATAACTTGCATTTGTAAAGAAATGTTAGATAGCAAATTAGTTTACTTATTAAATACTCAGCAGTAAGCGATGCTGTGCCTGGAGATCTTGTTTTAGTTTGAGTTTGTCTGGCCGCATCCATTTGGCATAATTGCTGTGTTTATATATTTATTTCTCTTATGTGGGATATATAGTCTTGGCATTAATCATATAGGAAGACAATACAAATAGAGCCAATTTGAATCTCCTCTATGACCATTTTAGTTCTATGCAAAGTTTCAAGGTTTTGGTGTTTTAAAGAGTAATGGTAGTTGTGGAGAGGCTTTGCTATCTCTTCTTTCTCAATCAATATAGTTTTATGTACAAAGGTTTGGTATTGCCTGCATAGTTTCTACGGTTTATTTTTCTTTTGACTGCTATATGGTGCTGTCAAAATATCATAATGCTAAGTTGTTCCCAACGGTTAATTTCAATTTGTATTACTATTAGATGTGTATATGCTTAATATTTCATTGCTGGTGTTATGGTTTTACTGCGTGCGGACTCTATAACCCCCCCCGCGAAGTGCAATCTAAAAGTGGTGATTTTGTATATGCAAGTGATATACTTTTGGGTTAATTTAACAACACTAGGTAGCTAATTCCATGCTTGCACTCATTCTTCTACGGCAAATTAGGTGACGATATTCCAGATGTATTTTTTTCGTTGAGAGGATTGTATGCCTATATTAGCTGTATGTCTGTTTCTGGCTGGTCATTTTCCATGTTGTCTGCTCTGATTGGACTGGCTTGTTTAATTTTCTCTCTATTTGCAACCATCCTTCTTATGATCTTTTGGTGACTTTTCAGAACAACCTTGATGAGCTTTTCATGCTGATGCACTTTCTTGATGCTGGCAAGGTCAGTCTTTCTATATGGAGCTTTGGTAGTGTCCTTTTGCTGTACTTTTCGGGTATATTACAAATGTATCCTTGGGTGACCAGTAATTTATCTGTCCTTATATTGGATGATCTGCAGTTTGGAAGCTTGGAGGAGTTCCAGGAAGAGTTTAGAGATATCAACCAGGAGGAGCAGATTTCACGGCTTCACAAGATGTTGGCTCCTCACCTTCTTAGAAGTACGAGTCTTGAACCTTTTCCTCGTGGTGCTTTGAGATATTTGGATCACCAATTTGTAGCTCATATCTGATCAGACCATCTGAAAATGCACTTGTGTTATTCTTTTAGTTTCATTGATTGCGTCCCTTTCTCTTCTTTTGTTCGATTAGCTAGTCTTCATTGTCCTGAAGATATTCCCCCATATGTCTGTATGTGTTCATGTCTCACATCTTACATCTTATTTACAAATTTATGTTTTATATTTGTCGCCTTCCTCTATTCGTATATGTTTCCCTGTGGGGTTTATATCCACCGTGTTATTTCTCATGAGTTTACATCAGTGTTAGAAGATATAAATTGTTACACTAAATCAAAGTGTGTTTAAATCATCTGAAAATATAATAGAATGGAAAATACGATTCTTTGTAAAACGAATTTTATTTATAATTTAGTTTTGCTTACTGATGTTTAGTTTTGGCCTTTGGCTTTGGTTCTTACTATTGGTTTTTTATCTTGTGCCTCTCCATTGTTATTCATTTATTTTCATTGATTCCGTTTTGTTTTTACAGCCTTTTCATACAAAATTGTTTTGTTTCTGATACTCCAAGCTCTTTCCTTCAAGAAAAAAAGGGGAAAAACCATAAGAAAGCTATATATTTGGGGTCTTTGACTCCCTTCCTACTTTTTAATAGATGGATGGAGGGGTTGCATACTCTGATGGACACAATTTCATCCATCCATATTTGATAGGTCTTGCCTGCAAATTTAACTTTGGCTGTCAATTTGATGTGATTCCAGGGGTGAAGAAAGATGTGTTGAAGGAGATGCCACCTAAGAAAGAACTCATTTTACGTGTTGAACTAAGTAGTAAGCAAAAGGAATACTATAAGGCAATTTTGACTCGTAACTATGAGCTTCTAACTCGTAAGGGTGGTGGGCAGGTGAGAGTACTTCTTTTTCATATATTCACTTTTACAGACATCAAAGAGGATCTAATATGTGAGTGCTCCTCATTTGCTAGATTTCTCTTATCAATGTTGTTATGGAGTTGCGGAAGTTATGTTGTCATCCTTACATGTTGGAGGGTGTTGAGCCAGTTATACCAGATTCAAATGAGGCGTTCAAGTAATTTCTCATATTATAATTCTTAGTGCACCCTCTATCATGCTTTTGGCATCAGTTTGATTCCTTTTGCATCATTTTTGTTAAGAGGCTTACTTTTAATGAGGATAAATTGCTGATTGGCTTTCTGCTTCTATATGACAGACAGCTTCTTGAATCTTCTGGAAAGCTGCAGTTATTGAACAAAATGATGGTGAAGCTCAAGGAGCAAGGGCACAGAGTTCTCATATATTCTCAATTTCAGAACATGCTGGACATACTTGAAGATTACTTGACTTACAAGGTGTTAGAATTATTGTGTTCTGTAATTTTCTCTATTTATTACTCTTTATCTTGATTGGCGGAGCATAAAGTTTGTTGTATGTTCCGCATAGTTGGTAAGTCATCTTTTCAGTAGGTCGAGACGTTTTTTGCATGATCTTATACTGTATAACCATGTTTCATGATTGTGTTTCCATGACTTCTCGTCCCTTGCAGTCTCGTTATCCTGTCTCTTCGTTTCCGCTCAATAAATGTGCTGATGTGGAAGTTCATAACTCTATGTGTCTCTTATACTGAGTATTTACTTGATGTTCTGGTTCATACTCAACAGCTTTTCGATCCAAGTCCCATAAATTCCATGCAATTAGTTAATGGCAATATTTGATGTATTTCAGACTTCATTCCGTTTATCTAACCTGGCAATGAAACTGAACTTATGTTCCTTGTCTAGAAATGGCAATATGAACGTATTGATGGCAAGGTCAGCGGAGCTGAGAGACAAATTCGCATAGATAGATTCAATGCCAAGAACTCTTCCAGATTTTGCTTTTTGCTATCCACAAGAGCTGGAGGTTTAGGGATAAACCTTGCAACGGCTGACACAGTTATCATCTATGACAGGTGACTGTTTAAATGTTTATCGCCTATGTTATTCAGACTTTTTATATTACCTCAGGTACCCATGTCGAATGTCAAATGCTCGAATCCTTTAACATGGATAGGATATGCACACTTTGACACTTTATTTTGGGCCAATTTTTCACTAAATAGCCTAGTTGACACATGGACACATTCCGTGTCCGACCTGAGTCCAAGTAACAACTTTCTCTTTTTAGCTGATTTCTCCATTCCTGTTATGGTTTAAATTGCATAAATAATTTTGCAAGAATGCTTGGGTTAGAATAATTCGTTCTGGCTTCTGTTTAAGTCAGGTTTTGCTCTACTATAGCATTTCTTTGTGCTTATATCTGTTGCTTGCTATTATAGGTTCTTGAATCAGGTTTTGCTTTTCTGCATGGCTAGCATTTTTTCTTTTCAACAGCCTGCCTGCTACAGTGTCACCTTTACGTCCATGCTTGTTTAGTAAATTGTTCTTTTAATATGTTCTTCTTTGATGCAGTGATTGGAATCCACATGCTGATTTGCAGGCAATGGCCAGAGCTCACCGTCTGGGGCAAACTAATAAGGTTAAGTTTCATTGTTCATCCACTGACTTATTGATTACAGCTTTCATTAGAGATTATACAGGCTGTTCAGTGTCCAAGGCACATACAATCATACATACATTTGGGCCACTATCACCAACAAAACCTTATGACTTTTTTTCTTTGACACTTTAACAGCAATTGGAATTTTTCTCTTGGAATTATCTTATTTTTTCGTTACTGCAGGTCATGATTTACAGACTTGTAACAAGAGGATCAATTGAAGAAAGAATGATGCAGATGACTAAGAAGAAGATGGTATTGGAGCATCTAGTTGTTGGGAAGTTGAAGACTCAAAATATCAATCAGGTCCCCCCCCAATCTCACTTGCTTTAATCTGAAATATATAGTAGATTTGAATTATTGATAATTTATGTAGAATATTGTGGAAAGACACCAAATATAATAGATCTCAGCGGCTTAGCCTCTCAGGTGTAGATCTCCTAACCTGTATATATAGTGAGATTTTACTGGAATTCACTGTGTATATATATGTATGTTCAATGTGTTAGAATCTTGACTGAGTTCTGAGGTTATAATAATTATATGGAGGAAATATCTTGATGGATTAAGGGAGTATGTTGATCAAGTGCATGCGATAGGATGGGCCTAGCCTAGTAATCTCATGCTAGTTTATTGGCTAGATTACTGTTGCTTAGTGTAAATTACTTTCAATCAAGATTGAACCTCACTTTGATCACCTTACGCTGTTCAACTGAACTGTTGGCTTTGTGCTCTTATCTGGTTGGAATCCAATTCGAGATTTCTTTCACGCATCCTAAAAGTTTTCACCCTTCTATATTCTGTATGATGAGCTCAATGGATCATGGATGCTGCCATATCATTTTCAGAACTGGAGAATTGAGTGCCTTTCACCTGTACACGAGAATAATTTATTAAATTGTGGTTTGAGAAAAGTTGCATAATGTCTTGCAGAGTGTGTGCGCAAAAGATTTTGTCTGCTTCTTGGTCTGTAGCTATTAATGGAACCAATAGGAGGTATAGTGGTAAATCATCTTGGTCCCGTTTCAAATGATCTTGAGGGGATCAGAGACAGCGTATGTGACATTGTACTATATAGGAGTAGGATGAGATTGATAAATTGGGACAAAACCGTCTTTTTCAAAACCCTAAAAGGATAGTTTAGGCCACTTTATTACACTGGCCGGCCTTCAGCAATAGAACCTTCAATTCCTATGCACAATGCACCTCTAGAATAGCTGAATAGTCAGAGCAAGTACCTCGTGTACAAATGCACCACGGAAAGGGTAGAGAGAGCGACACAACTTACGAAACAGTCAATGTGTTTATAAAGCCTCTTAAATTAAAAGGTTAGACACTACTTTACTTGGCCCATAGTTAGTGCCTTAGGCTTATTCATACTACTATTGCAACAAAGTTTTTGATATTGCTGATCATCAGCGTCGCATTTCATGATCTTCTTGACCTCCCAAGTCCCAAGTCAAGTCCTCCCAAAAGAATCTTAATATATCATATATGCCCTATCAAAGTCTTCACCTGTCAAAATAATGAGAAGTTATCCTGTGCAGTGTCACATAATTCGCAGATTTTGGAATTGCAGAATGAATGTAGGAACGAGATTCGCTGCATAGAGTTTTGATTTTAGGGAAGAGCCTCCTCTAGAGGCAAACTGTGAATTGCCAATTGGTGAAGTACCAATTCACAATTTGCATCCACCCCCAGTGGATCATGTGACACTTTTGAGTTGAAGAGGTGTCTGGAGGCTGTTTTGTATCTCTCTCTATCTATGGAGGATTTTTAGGGAGTATGCTGACCTCTACTGGGATTGTCATGCTAGCTGATGCGCTTTAGAACCCCTGTAGGTCAGAGGCGAATTACGTTTAGGAGGACAAAAGTCATGACTTATGATATAGTAACTTGTCTAGAGAAGTATGGTGAATCTGTAGACAAAAACTTCCTGTTGAGAACTGCTTTATGAACTTGAGCAGATGTATGGAAGGTATTGTTTTAGTAGTTATAATCTTCTACTGACTGCTAATTATCACATATTAATATTTGTAGTACTTGAATAGCCAGCATCATATTTATCTCTCCATACACTTGTTTTTCCCCTTTTTCATGAACTATCCAATTGCTGCTGATAGAGCTTATGTTCTTTCTCCACACATTTCTTGATATATTTTAATTGATGTAAGATTTCTTTTAAATTAATGATGTGTTGTCTGAATCTTGCTAGCTGCCATCAGCTTAGTAAACTGCTTTTCGTTTATGAGGTTTCTTCGGTGGTGTTGATAATTAGTTGTTTTCAGGAAGAGCTAGATGACATCATACGATATGGTTCAAAGGAGCTTTTTGTTGATGAAACTGAAGAGGCAAAAGCCCGCCAGATTCACTATGATGATGCTGCAATAGATAGGTTAGTGCATTTAGTTGTCAATCTTTAGTTTCCATAAATCTTAAATATTTCTTATTTGTTCTTTTTTTTTTTTTATAGATTACTTGATCGTGAGCGTGCTGGAGATGAGGAGACTACCTTAGATGAAGTGGATGACAATGGGTTCCTAAAAGCATTTAAGGTTTGTATCTAGATCTAGTTTCTGACTCAAGTCTCAAACAGACATATCATGACTTGACTACTGATGTAGCTTGTAATTACCTTGCTAATGGTAAGAAAAAGCTATTTTTTGTTTTGGGTTTTCCAATCGGCAGCTTGGGGATGCTGCACTATTCTGTTGGTGTGCTTTTTTATTGGTTTACTTCTAATGTTACTATGTTCTTTTTTGCTATCAGACTTCAAAAGATCACACAACAATACTTTTTGGGGTAAAGTTGGTATGATGAATGCTGTATAAACTTAATGGATTTGGTTGTAATTTTCCTGGAAAGGGATGAACCCAATGTTTATGTTGGTACACCTTATTGTTATATGAAAAAGCAGAATGATCCCTTATCAAAGTCTCTTTCAAAATGGAAAATCAACTTATTTATTGTAACAGAGACAATGATCCTGCATTTGACTTGTAGATTACAACAGCCTAAATTAGACCCATTAATTCTCCTTCGCCTCCTATTTACTGTAAAGGAGCAAGTAGTTGTTGCCTATTAGATTAAGGGTTAGTTGGAAATAGCCTCTTCGTCAAAGCAGGGGTAAGGCTGCATACCTTTACCCTTTCTATTATATTGCTTAGAGCAGAGCATCTTTTGAAGCCATTGAGGTGACTTTGGTCTTGGTGATGTATCTTATAACCAACGCACCATATGGTTTCTGATTATAGAGATTTATGTATCTGTTGCTCAAATACCTTGGGTCATGTTTATAGTTTGGCTTGTTATCATCACATCTTTAATCGGAAGATATCTACTATTTCATGCAGGTGGCAAATTTTAAGTACATAGATGAAGCTGAAGCTGCAGCAAAGGAAGCGGCACAGAAGGCTGCTGCTGAGAATAAAAACACTGTGAATAATTTGGAGAGGAGCACTTATTGGGAGGATTTACTAAAAGATAAATATGAGGTGCACAAAGTAGAGGAGTTTAACTCTCTGGGAAAAGGAAAAAGAAGTCGTAAGCAGGTATTACTTGTGTCTTTATTGCTAGAAGTCTATTTTACTGGGTTTATATGAGTTTATTTCGTTATTATTATGTTGCATTACAGTGGTAATTACCGGGATCTATGTCTAAAATAGGTTTCCAGAACGTTACTAATTTGTTAATGAAGCTTGATTTGAGTAGATAAATGAGTGCTTTTAATCCTTGGTCTTAGCACGGCGATTAGTTCATGATGATGATAGTAATAAGCCAATCAATCATTTATATAGTGAGTGCAAGGTTCTTCTCACATTGTTGTGTGAAGGTCTGTAAAGGATCTTCCAACTAAACACCTATGATGTATGGCTCTAGTTATATTACGTTTAGCATGACTTTTTTGTTTGTTTGTTAATATTTATAAATTCTAGAACTAGGCAAAGCATACTCTTATGAGTTATGACTGGAGTCTTATTGAAAATCCGTATTTTATCTTTTTCCTCTCAAATTATCTTTGTGATCAATATAAAAAATTTAATCTATTTTTAACAAAGTATTAGCTTTGTCATTTGTAAGTGAATCAATTTTCTATTTCAAAATTGTAGCCAAATTAAAATTCTGCTGTAAAAGTTTGCTAGATTTATCCATTTGTTTGCCAAAATAGCTATTGATTTTAAATTTAAAAACTTATAATGCTACATTATCGACAAATTACTTTTCTTTTAAAAAGTATATCCCCTTTGTTCCACCATAAATGCATCGTTTCTCATTTTCGGAAGTTTCATATTGATAGCATTGTTACCTTAGTTGGTAATGGTCTTTTTCTATCTCTCTCCTATACTTGGGTCCCTCTTCATTATCTCTCTCCTCATCACATGGTCTCCTTAATTTGCGTATCACTCCCGTATGACGAGGCAATATTGGAACACAGGAAGCCTTTTATAGGCTGAAGTACTTGTAAGATTCCACATAGGAAAATTTATCACAAAGTCACAACTACCTATGGAAATCAACAATTTGTGAAAAACTACCTTATATTAACCTCCGTTTCTAAATAAGTGCAACAATTTGACTCTCACTCTTGCGAATGCATAACTTTGACTATTAATATCTCTAATTATGTATTTCTAAAAGTTATAAATAGTTGATACTATGAAAATATTTATTGAAAAAAAATCAAACAACATTTTATATGATCATTTTTGTTTTTATATATTAGTAAAATATACGGTCAAAGTAAGGTTTGTGAATAGTGCAAAAGTCGAGGTGTTTCACTTAAAAAGAAATCGAGGAAGTATGAAACAAGCTGTCAAAAACTAGCTTGTAAAAAGTTTTTTTGTTGCAAACCACTACTCTATGGCGGATTCTGGTGAATTGACGTATTTTCCGGCGTTGACCCCCCGTGTGACTTGCAAATGAGCATAAAAAACCCTTTTGTTCCCTATTCCCTCCATTTGTGTGCAGCCCTTCTTCTTCCCTTCCACTTTCTTTAAGCAACTCTAGAGAGTTGGGTTGGTCTTCTTCTTGGGAGGGTAGTGGTGCAGCAAAGTGATGTTTAAAGCATTTTGGAAATGGTAGTAGGCGTTAGTGGAAAGCATCTTGGGACATGAATTGTGGGTCGATATTTGTCGAATCTCCTTGGTTAAGGCATACTTCTGTCTTGCTCATTGACTAGGAAAGAAGTAGAAGAATGATGGAGGAGCTTTCCTGTTTTCTGATTTAAACCAAGAACCTGTGGCTTCTAATCCGATATCTTGCAGCTATTAACCTTTTGTGAAGTGAATACACTTCTAAATCATAAGTCAAGTAATTGGATTATTGTTTAAAACTACCTACATCCTTGTCGAAGTTCCTTTGTGAAGTGACCATTGTTTCTTATCAATGTGAGGGAAAGAATGAAGCTGATCTTTCAGATGCCAAACCTGAGTATTAGAATTTAGACATGCTGTTGGTTATTATTCTTCTCAATTATTAGTCAATCTGTGGGTGTACAATATTGTTGGAAGCAAGGTGTGTTATCAGGAGAGAGAGAGAGAGCAAGGAGTTTTTGTTCGTGGCATCTGCACCAGCATGATCTTCAAGGGCTCCGTTTACAGCTATGTGCTAATTATGATCTCGTTTCATCCTGTTATCATCATCAATATCGGAAGCAAGTAGAAGGGCTGCGGCAAATGGAGGGAAAAGGGGGAGAATGGTTTTTTAATGGTCATGTGCAAGTAACAGGGGGAAGGTCAATGCCGAAAAATAGGTCAACTCACTAGAATCCGGCGTAAGGTAGTGGTTTGCAACAAAATACATTTTATAAGGTAGTTTTGACAACTTTTCTTTTATAAGGGAGTTTTTTTTAACAAAAAGTTGATTTTAGTAGGCAGTTTTAATTTGGCTTGAAAATATCATATTTCAATACTATGTATTGCCTCCGTTTCTTAATACTTGCAATATATTTCCTCCATTTCTTAATACTTACAATATCCTTTCTCCATTCTTTTAGCTCTACCATTTGCTTTGCACGAATTCCTTTGCACAACTAAGAGCATTAATATCTTTAATTAGGTATAAGTAAAAATAATAAGAAGTTAATATTTTGAACATATATATTGAGACGAATCAACAAGATCCTACATGACTATATTTCCCTTACATATAATTAATATAAGATGGTGAAATTGAAGTTTGTATGTATTTGATGCCCTTTTATCCAAATCTAGCTAATGACTATGGTACCCAACTTTCTTTGTTTACACATCACATGTGGAAGGGCGGAATGAGCATTCAACCTTAGGATGGGAAACAAACCTGCAAATTGGCTCATGCTTTGGACAGACTCAGATTAGATTAAAAAATTCTCTCAGTTAGCTGTGAACTTTGCGTTTGTGGATGAAATCCCTCAAGAATGGTTAGACGGGGAAGGTTAAGGATTTACCCGATGTGAGATGTCACATTGTCGGAGGAACCCTAGATGTTGTTGTAGTAAAGGTTGTCAACAAGAGTGTTCTAGTGCGTTGTAGATTCTTATCCAAGACTTGTATCATTTCATGATGCCAGGCTCGTGGGATTGACGTGAGGGGATAGGGAGTGAATTGTGTCAATTGTCAAAGTGGTAGAACTAAAAAACACAGAGGAAGTGTTCCTTTTTGGGATGTTACATGTACTTGCAACATATTATTTTTAGTTAAGTATTTCGCAAAGAAAGCCTTACTTTATTATTAATTATAAGCGCCATGTTTTTCTCTCTCTCCTCCTTGGTTCATGTGTCATTTTCATATATTGCAACTTGCAAGTATTAAGAAACGGAGGTAGCATTAGATTTTTCAAATTTTTTTGCTAGTGAAGCCACCTCATAGTAATTTTGGTGAGAATAAGAACACGTGAGAAGTTTGTGGTGCTAATTCTCTTGTTAGATTGTTTTTCTTCAAGTTGACCAAAGATTGGTTTGCATGGCTAAGATCACTTCTAATACAATTTTTATTTCGTGATATTCTTTTGATAGGTCATTCTATCATATACACATATGAGCTGAGGGCAATATCGTCAAATTAGGTTTTAATTGGCAAAGGTGGTTCACCGTGGAAACTACTATTTTAGGTCACCTAGGTGATTGTTTAAAATAAATAGATGAATAATTAAGTTGGTGGTTAATTTTACCACCCTAATTTTGAAAATACTCCTATTTTTTTTTTTTGTTTTGTTTTCTGTGGAATAGCAATATATTGTAAGGTCAAGTTTGAATGTGACAAGCCAAGCAGGGTAGTAACATTTAGCTCAACTAGAATAATTAAGTATACCCAATGTTCCTCTCCTCCAGCCTCTATCTTGTCCTGAGCTATTTTGTTTAGCCTATCACTAGCACCTTCCTGCACCCTCATCTTCAATCATAGTATAATTCTCATTCTAGACATCCAATCAGGCTCTCCCTTATCTTCTTCACCCTTCAATCTTTGCCGTTCTGGGACCAACCTTTTTGGTGCGTTTATCTCCTAAGATTATTCTATATCATGTTCCATTCACAATGTTTAAAATGGGCAGAGGCTTTGCTAAACCATGTGCTTGACGTGGCCAAGAATTTTCTCTCCATAGTTTCGTCTAATTTTCTTCTTACACGGGTATGGTAGAGAGACTAAAAGTAGTAATAAAAATTTGATAAGAAAAGTAGCGGTGGACAGAAGAAGGAAAGAGTAAGAGGAAGTATCAAGTTGGGGGACAGAAAAAGGGTTGATGTGATGGAGAGTGAAAAACATTATCGAAATTGTTGTTTTGAATTTCGAAAGGAAAGTGTGAATTGATATAATAGGAGGAAGTATTTGCTTATATCCCTTGCCCTGTGCTCCATTGCTGGAGTTATTATGGCTACTTTGCAGTTGTTATCCAACTGTGGTTTTCCATGGAAAATAATCTGTCAAATACATTTTTATTTTCTCGAGGTTATTTTAATATGTCATTAACATATGAGTTCAGAGGTGCATTGTCAAATATGGTTCATTTTTGTCCTGGATCTGGCAGAAGTGGGAAAAGCTATTGAATTCGGCAATTTCTTACAAAATGATTTTTGTAAACCTCGTTTTAATGCTGTTTCCTGACAAATTATTCTAGTATTTGACTTTTTTCTATGAAATAGGGATAAGATTTGATTACTAAAGTCAAAGATGACCTTTATATTGAAGTGGAGGTCGGAACACATATAACTAAACTCAAATTTATATGTATCCACCACTTCTGTTGGCACTTACAGCTTCTAATCTTAGCACAGACCACTTGCACTGTTGCACAGACTTGGAATTACATATTGTGATTTTTGAAGATTGTAGAGGTTTCACTTAACCACATGCTTCCCTGTAGAGTTCCACAGTATCGGGATGCCTTTTGTGGGGTATTGGTGGTGGTTGTGATGTGCGTTTGTTGTTGGAGGACAGATGGTGAGCAAGCGGGGCAAGGGGTGGCGAATATTGTATTGCCAGAGAAAGTTATCAAGCCTAGTGGTTTCAAGATGAATGCTTGATTTAAACTGAAGTGGTTAGAAAACTAGATATAATTAAAGCTAAGCTAAAACTGAAAATGACTAAAGAGCACCACTTAGGAGCTGTGTGGTACAGAAATGATCAACGAGCTTACTGGGGCCAAATTAGCTGATAGATTTTTCAATCTACTCGGATATGGGTGTCCAAGTGCCCGACTCGGCTATTTTGTAGAAAAAAGTCAAGCTTTTAGTTTGAAGTATCCAAGTATCATGTCGCGTTTGACACGACATGACACGACACGTCACATGATTTTTTGAGGTAAATGAAGCTGTCGAATTAACGTAGCCCTCTTGTTTGGTAGAGAGAGAAAGAAAAGTGTGGATGAGGACATATTCGTTTGTTTTGGAAATGTTGCTTCACCCAGCGTTTTGAATCTGTTGATGATGGCAGTTTGATATTCTAATGCAGAATGGCAACCATGCCAACAATTTCAATTTCAGTTGATCAATCAACTGTTTCTAGTGAGAGTGACAAAATAAATTATAGAGAAAATAGTTAAATGAATTCTACCAAATTAAAAATAAACTTTCGACCATATTAAAAAGTAATGAGCAACAAGACAATAAATAGATGAAGGTGGATACAAGAGAGCTTAAAATGAAATAAAACCTACTGTGAAATAAAATGAACTGAGGGAGTCTTAGATATCTGTTAATTTTACCGAAGACTTCTACAACTAGTCAAATTAGTTTACAATCCGCTATTGCCCAAAAGGTAAAAAAAGCTATTCGCTATCTCGAATCTCGAAACTCTGTAACAGGGAGTTATTGCTTTGGACAATATTGATGTACGTAATGTTAGAAGAAAAAAACTGTGGACTGTTTTGACGAAATTTTTTCAAACTTTTATCTGCTTGATCAATGTTTATTTCTTCTTGGCTTTTGCACCATTCTCTCGATGCCAGCTGAATTTACGTATCGATCTACTGTTGAAGTCTCTATGCTCTCAACCAATCCCTTTTTTCTAGACAAGAAGAGCACGCGTGCGCGCACACACACGTCCCCTGTTTGTGTTTTTTTTCCCCTTTGGGTTGCATCTGTTTTACACTATGTTGCGCGGACTCAGGTACCCATATCCGACACGGGTACGTGTCCGAGTGTCCGACTCGGCTATTTTTTTGGAACTTTTGCAATTTTTTAGCCCAAAACGAAGTGTCCAAGTATCTCACTTATGTCCAAGTATCGAGGATCCGACACGGGTACTTGAGGCGAAATGAAGAGTCCAAGCAACATAGGTTGTAGACTGTGTTTGATTGTTGAGTATATGCATGAGACTAGGGCGACAACTTGTTTTCTGATAGACATTATGCTATGATGTTGGCGGCGTACAGATGGTTTCTGTTGAAGATGATGACTTGGCTGGTTTAGAAGATGTCAGTTCTGATGGTGAAGATGACAATTATGAGGCTGAGTTGACTGATAGTGAGACCACATCATCTGGAGTGCCTTCTGGCCGAAGGTCTTATAAGAAGAGAGCTCGAGGTATGTGATCCCTAGCTCTAGTTTACAAATTTAAAAGAATGTGAATGGTTTGATTAAGTGGCTCATGTTTGATAATATTCACTGCAGTTGATGGTGTGGATCCTTTTCCTCTGATGGAAGGTGAAGGGAAATCGTTTAGAGTGCTGGGTTTTAATCAAAGCCAGAGAGCCGTCTTTGTGCAAGTTTTGATGAGGTTTGCAATTGATTCATACTTATCCTTGCAGTAAAATGAAAAATTTATCCTGCCGCCTGATTGAATACAACTTTTTTCTTTTGCTTTAGATTTGGGGTTGGTGAGTTCGACTGGGCAGAGTTTGTGCCACGGTTAAAGCAGAAGACTTACGAAGAAATCAAAGAGTATGTTGTGATGCCTTTTTATGTCTGAAACGGGAATTCGCCTGTCTCAGATAGGGGTGAGACCCGTATGAGGTCCACTTCTTCTGAATGATTTTACTTGCTAACTGAAATTTTAACCTTGTATGTGTACATCAACTTTTATCATTGAGATGAACGGAGATACCGCTTGTTTGCCTATGATTTGACTCAGACAATTCTTCCTTTTCCCTCTTTTTTAATTGGTATGTGCACATTGATGTGTATGAATATAGAGGTGAGTTCCCATGAGAAGAAGCCTTAAATTAGATTCTAAAGCAGTCGGCTTGGATTAGCTGTAAAACGTCCCACCATTAATGGCATATATGTAATTTACAAACACTAGGGATCAAATTGCCTAAAATTGAAAATATAAGGACCATGGCATCCACCCATTCGGTTCTATTGAAGAGTAGGCAGTGAGTAGCTCTTAAAGCCATGAATAGGATGATAGGATAACATATAATAAATAATAGAAGGTATCTATTACTTCTATTAATGATCGGCTAAAGTATAGTAAAACTTTAGTATTATCTCGAAATATTAGTAATATGAGAAAAAGTCTTAATTGCAATTGTATTCTAAGATTTAATATATTCTAACCATATAATCTCTTTCTTGCATAAGTTGATGAAAATATATTTTGTTAGTTTAAATATTTTTGTGAACATGAACAGGAACTAAATTTTTTTAACTAATACTTTCTCTATTTCTTAATACTTGCAAACATATTCCTTTTTGAGATGTTTCATAATACTTGCAATATTTCTCTTTTTGGTAAATTTTTACACAAAGAAAGCCTAATTTTATTAAGCACACAGGGTTCGTTTCATATTCTCTCCCCCTCCTTACTTCATTTGCCATTTACAAATGTTGCAAGTTTAAGAAGACGGAGGAAGTATCTAAAAACAAATACTATAAAGTAAAATACATGTTGGGTTTGTCTTAATGTTTGTGTAGGCAAATGTGAACGTCAAAGTGGAACGCCTATAAAACGGAACAAAGTATCATATAAGTTGTTCTCGTTTTAAAATATTTTTCAATTTTAATTGTAATGACAAAATTGTGGAGTATATTATAGTTTTCATCAATTTACTCGACTTAAGTATCTCCAATACTTAGATGTAAATTAAATTTGATCTTTTTCCCTTATGCTGAACTCTATTTTTGCATTGTAATATCTCTAAAACTCTATTTTTATTTTAATATTAAAATTTCAAATTATGATATGGCATACTTAGTTAGCATGCTCTATGCTGCCTAAAAGCTCCTCTACATGGATTTGATCCGAATGTTCTTTTGTGCCTCTAATTTGTCTAGTGGATTTCAAGTACCCAACATTTAAACTTTTGTTGTCTCTCTCCTAGTTTGCCTCTTTGACACTTTTCTCTGTCTTCTATTTCTTCCCAAGGCCATGTTATGCATTTGATGACAATGATTTACAGCCTTTTATAGGGGCATCAAAGCCGTCAATGGCAGTGGCAGCATAAAACAGTCTTTTGCGTCTATAATTTGGACATCGGTCACTAAAGGGCGAATGGCAAAAGCTAGATTTTTTTGATTCCTTCTAAGTGAATATATCGAGTTTTGGTAGTAGTACTAGATCAGAAATTTCTTATAAGGTAATTGTTTCAGAGGTCCCGGAGTTTTTCGACATTGTTGAGCTTTTGGTAGTATTACCAAATCGGAAAGTTCTTATAAGGTAGTTGTTTTAATTAAAAATTTATAGGTAGTTGTTTTATGAAAGTGATGCTCCATTATATTTGGTAGTTGGTCACAAATTTTCCTTATTTTACTATATACAGGCTTTTAGTTGCTTTTATTTTTTCTGTTAAAATATGTTACATGCCTTCAGTTTGTACTTTGATAGCTAACATGAGTGCGTAAGATGTGGGTGGCTTTGGTCTTTACATTTTGTCTATCTGTATTGTTTTATATGATTCTCTGGTTTTCCATTGAAAAGGACTGATTCCTGGTGTATTCTTTTTCTCTATGTTCACTTTGTATACAGATATGGGACACTTTTTTTGTCTCATCTTGCTGAGGAAATCACTGATTCACCTAACTTTTCAGGTAACTTGCCTCTGCTTTTCTCCATGTATGGCTGAATATTATTGAGATAAAGACATCATTTCCTTTCTCTAGAACCTACATGTATATGATGCGACCTTTTTCAACAAGATGATTTGTTCGTTTGTGTTGATCTGATTCAATGTGCTCATCTCTAGTTTCTTCTTCATGTTGATTACAGATGGTGTGCCAAAGGAAGGACTTAGAGTTCAAGATGTTCTTGTCAGAATTGCGGTCTTGCTCTTGATTAGGGACAAGGTAAATCTGTTGTGTTAAAGACTTGCTGCGTGCTTCTTACTTTACATGATAAATGGGTCTACTGCTGGTCTCTTCTCTCACAAACATGCTTGTAATCTTATTTCTAAAGATTGACATCATTCTGTCATCGAAATGAATCAAATTAATCTTATTTTTAGAAATGAATGATCACCTAAGCTAGGTTAATCTTGTGTAAAACTTGATGAGGTAATCAGTATTAGGGAAGTGAAGTCCAAAGGATAAATACATCATGGGATTCTTTTAATCTTTTCTTCATGAAACCGAAAGGAAGTGGAATTAGTTGGTATAGTGTGTTTTAGAAGTAGCTACTCACATTGAGACTTCAAAATGAAATAGTGGACATCTCATTTGTATCAGAGGCAGTTACAGATGCTGCAAGTGGATATTGTTAGTAATATAATTCTGTCAATATTGTAAGTTGATCTTGCTGAGTATTAATGTTGTTTCTCCTGCAAGTTTCAAGGATTTTAATCATGATCAATTTTCTGATCATTGGGCAGACTGATCCTGATTAATCACCACTCAAATTACTCTTTGCAGCTACATTTTTGTGCGCATTTGTCAGTTATATTAACTTTCATTAATCAAATTTATCTATTAAACAGGTGAAATCTGCAACAGGAAGCCGAGATGATGCGCTGTTTGCAGATGATATACTCATGCGTTATCCAACTTTAAAGGGTGCAAGGGTCTGGAAGAGAGAGCATGACCTAATACTATTGCGAGCAGTGTTGAAGTATGCTCTATTTTTTTTCTTTATACTTGTGAGAATTATAGTTTTAGCTTTTGGCTTAATACTCTGCATAAAATTTTCTAAAATTAATCCTTGTGTAAAGTAATCAATAGCATGTATTCAACAAGAGAAGGAAGTAAGATCGCTGTAGAATGGTGCGTCACTGTACCCAAAACTGTTTGTCTTGAAAAACAGATCAGAGAACCTGCCCAATTATAGTTGACTGGGGGTTGGAACAAAAATGTTAATGTCTATTTGTGGAGGTCATCTTATTCTCTCTTCCTGAATGGATCACTTTCTAAACTTATGAAGTCATGCTCTCTGTCATGTTGGGCAACATTTCAAGCCTTGTGAAGCTGGTCAGCCCTGAGAAAACGACTTTGAACTTGACTTGGTCAAATGATCAACCAGAACAAAACGCACCTGACTTGATATGACCTGAAAATCTGATATTTGAACCACTCCAAACTGAACAAAATGTGAAACACATTTTGACCCTACTTGACATGCTATTGACATGATGTGTTTTTGATCTGTCCTGAGAAAATTACAAATATTTGGAAAATCAACTCAACAGATATGGTAAGTGATGGAAGTTCTTCAAATGCCGAAAGTGACTTGAGCAGGGTTACTCATAAGTCATATGTACCAAAATATGACCTACTTGGAACACGAGTTGGCCAGACTCAAATTAATCAAACCCATGCAAAATCTGCAGTTCGGTATACCTTCACTCAAATGCTAAACAACCCGACGACATAAGTAAGACCCTGCCATAACCTAGTTCAAAAGTGAACCAACATAAGGGAGAAAGAGGAGTCAACCCAGTTTGATCATAATCCAAACCCATAATACCGAACTGACCAGGGAGTAAAACCTGAGATGAACCTGATCAAATTTAAATCTGAGTGCACCAGATTCAAAGCCAACTCGATCCAAATTGATTAATTTACCTGGCCCAAACACCTGATTGACAGCGTTATCACGATGACTCATCAAGTCAGCAATTAGGAATTTGATTAAGAGTGTTGAGCTACTTGAAGATTGAGGAAGCTAATATACATTTGGGCATTATGGAACTGTATACTGTTGCGAGTGTTGCCCTTGGTTGAGGGAATTTTTAATAGAGCCTTTTTGGAAACATTCTGATTCTCACCTTATTTCATTGTGATATTGTGCTATTTGCTTGTAAATGTAATATTAAGTTCTGATAAGTTGGTCACGTTCAAGAATTTTTATTTTATTTTTATTATTCTGTAGGCATGGGTATGGTAGATGGCAAGCTATTCTTGATGACAAAGAGTTGAGAATTCAGGAAGTTATCTGTCAAGAGTTGAATCTTCAAGTGATAAATCTTGCAAGCCTTGGAGTTGGAGGTAGTCAGGCTCAAACACAAATGGCTAATGTAGAACCGTCTGGTGACTCGACGAAGGGCACTGTAAGTCAGAATGGTTCAGCTGCTGAGCCAACAGCAGGGGGCACAGATGCCACCACTTTATTGTATCAGTTCAGAGAAATGCAGAGAAGACAAGTTGAATTCATTAAGAAAAGGGTTCTGTTATTGGAGAAGGGCCTAAATGCGGAATACCAGAAAGAGTATTTTGTAAGTTCGTTTGTGTATTGCATTAAGCTTACGTTATCTTTTATCAGAGACATGTATTTGGACAATTGCCTGCTCTATACAGTTTTATGGGTCGATGGACATACCTGCAAGTTTGCTGCTCCTATATACTGTGAAAGTTTAGTACAAAGAATTAATGATAATAATAATAATAATAATAATAGTAAATAATAATAATAATAATAATAATAACAACAACAACAACAACAATAATAATAATAATAATAATCATAGTAATAGTCATAACAACAACAACAACAATAATAATAATAATAATATGTCCTCTACCAGAATTATTCAAGTGTTGGAGCTCTGTTTTATGTAACATTGTGTCTTAGTTTTTTGATAAGTACCAGTGTTACCTAATTTGCTATCTAATTCGCCTTTTGAATTAGCCAATTCGCCCAAAATGGGCCAAAAATGAACCAAAATGACCATAATTCGCTTTTCTCAATTCGCAATTCGCGGGGGAATTAGGGAATTAGGTAACACTGATAAGTACATTCCCTCCCCCCCTTAACGCCACACAAAATATACTTCATAGAGGGTCTGAGGGATAGTCTTTCTGCATGTCAATGATTGCTACTTTTTGTAATCATTTAAAATGAGAAAGGCTGTGGTTGATACTTGTCATTTGTGTGAGGCTTGTTACACCATGACCTCAGACCTTACTACTAGCATAAGCAGGGTCCTTGGTGGTGGTTTTGAATTCTGACTCATTGATGGAGTTGAAGATAAAGAGACTCTTAGAAATTGGTACGTAGTTCATGTTTTATACGACGGTGTTTGTCGAGGTCCGAGGCCTTTGTCAGGAATATTTTTTAATATGCTTTTTGAAGCGTCACTCTGCCGTCCTCTTGGTCTCTCTATTTAAACTCTTAACTTAATTTTGCTACTCCACTAATTGTTATACAGGGTGATGGGAAGTCTAATGGTGTTTGTGCTGGAGAATCTGACATTGCAAACAAAGTGGCGGACACAACTGCAACTGCTGACCTTGTTAGTGGACTTGCGGACAAGCTTCCTCGTATAGAAGTGCTCGGTATGCGACTTCCATTATTTATTACTGTTTCCTGAATTTAGAAGAAAAACATGGGTTATCAATTGTTGCTTTACAATTTTTCTCCTAATTATATCTTGGTTTGCTTGCTTACGGCATCTGCAGAATAAGTTTTAGCTGGAATATCCGGATGATGGAACCATTTTATTTTATTTTTTCATTTTCTTTAGCTGTAATGTTGAAGTGAAAGTGGTTCTGAGATGATCAGCGAATTTTTTTTTTCTGATTTAATGTCACGTAGAGTTAGTTCCTTTTTTTTCTTCCAATCCTGTAGCTCCTACTGCTTCCAGGATTTCTACGCATCTGACAGTTACAGGCTTACAGTTGCTTTGGTGTTTCGAGCTTTACGTCTGGAGAACCATATTTATCCCCAGATCTTTGGATCACTTCTACATTGACCGACGCCTTTTCATTTAATACTTCTGTGTGCATGAAAGTGAAATTCATGCTGTCTTTGCATTTTATGATGCTGTTTGTTCTTAAAATGAAATGTCGTTGTGCATAGTGCAGTTGATGTGTACATGTCATTAGAGATTATGGAGTGATATAGTGTTAAAAATTTGATGCTTCCAATCCTCAATGGCTATAAAAGTCTAGTAGTTACTGTTTTTACAGTTTGTAAACCTTGGTTGTTACCTTTGGATTTTATCTGTATGTATTATTTTTCTCTTGTTTGATTTTGGATAGAGTCCTAGTTATCCTTCCTGTTGCCTGCCAAGTTATTCAAAAGAATCTTAAAACAGCTAAATGACTAGGTGCTGTCTGTACGCCTATACTTCATGATGCAACTCTTGTAGTTGGTGCACTTTTCGCTGGATGTGCTATTTGTACTGCAATAAAATTACTGTGTAGTGCTCTTATTAAGCAACTTGTTAGCCATTCATTTTTACGCTGAAGAAAAAAGTGTTCCTCAAGGCTGTGGCACATGTTTATCATCAGTTGTTTTCTCATGTTAGAATAACTATCTAAATTGTTTTTCCTGCAGCTGTAGAAGAAGCATCTTCTGCTAGTTACGATACTGATCCTAGACGTCAGCAGATGGCTCAACATTATAATCAGGTAAGCTTCTGTTACAAATTGGCATATTGGCAAGATATTATGCGAGTTTAATTTGTGTATAGATAGCCTATCAAAAAAGTATTTTCTGTGGTGCAGAAAGGTTATACTTCCTTTTTTGGCATATGAAGAAGGCTATTTTTTCATTCCATGAATTTACAGATTAGTAAGTTTGTCTATTTTGTGCACAGATGTGCAAGGTATTGGCTGAAAACGAAAAAGAGTCCATTAAAGCTTGTATTACGAATGAGGCTGGTCCAAATATGAGCAAGACACTTCACCATCTAGAAGCTCTTCATGGAAAAGTGAACCAGATTTTTGCCGCACCTGAAAGTGATACTCTCCATGAACCTGCATCAAAAGATCAACAACAGCAAAATGAACCTCAGAGCAGTGCTCAAAGATCAGGTCAGCCATCTGATTCTGGCCCATATTTCACGGTGGATAAAATAGAGGTTCAAACAACACAAGAGAATCTCCAAACGGAAAGTAAACCCAGTACCTTATCTGGCCGAGCTGCCGAAGATGTGGAGATGGTCGAAGCAGTAGTTGGTGCAAATACAAAGACAGGTTGACAGATTGAAACTAATGGATTATGGATCCATGCCAAAAGGGGAAGGGAAATAGGTTTTATTTTTAGGCTAAGAAATTAAGCTGATTGTGCATCTCATATTCTCATTCCTTCTCAATTGCAGTGTACTGAATAAACGCAGCATGTCTCTAAACCACAGGCTTAGTTTATTAATCAAATGTTATTTTAACAATGTAAATGGAACCGAGAAACTGTTATGTGATTCTGCCTTTTGGGTTACCAAGCCAAGCTGTCTTTTCCATCTACATGTAGAATGCAGGATCTTTCTGACCTAAATGGTGAATAGCCTTTAATAACCTGAACTTTGAAGTTCACAATTTTTGACATCAACTTAACTAATGTCCATAAGTTGATCCAAGATAATTAGATATATATATTTTTGAATGAAGTCTTGACTTCCGAGGGACCCAAGAACATAAATTTGATAATTCGGCATATTTTATATTTAGTGTCTTCATATGCCTTTTCATGAGTGGATCAATCCCTGCATAAATATGAGAAGAAAATTCATGTACAAGCTTAGTGAATTGTAGATAAAATGATTGATAACAGTTTTATTATAAATACCTTTATTTTGCATCAGTTGTAAGCAGAGTGAATTTTTGTATCCACCCAAAAAACACCCAAAAGAGCAATAAACACAATGTTTTCTTGCTAAATACTTCCTTCTTATAGCTTAGAGTAACCAAGTAATTTTTTTGTTCTTAATCTTCAAATACTCTACCAATTCCGCAGAGATCCTAAAGAGGCATACTCTTCTTTAATTTGGTATCAGAGCAAGTAGCGATTCTAGCTGAAAGACTGTTTGAGGCCACAGGACGGAAACTAGGGTGTAGTACGTCGCCTGCAAATAGTAGGCAGTCTCAAGGTAGTATTGTTATTTAATTTTATACCTTTGTCATAAAAATATTTATGAGTATTTATTGATAGAAAGAACTTAAATGAATGGCGAAAAAGCTATAAGATGTTTTAATCATTGAAGAAAATTTAAAGACAATTGCATACTTAGATCTTGCTTATAACTCCAAAGATAGACATGTTGTTTCCTTAAACAAAAATAAGTTTCTTTGTAGATTTGATAGTAAGTTTAATCATAAATTATATAGTGACGATTTACCACCTTAATAGCATAACGGACTTGTTAATTAGTCTAGCAGATAACCTAGAAAGACGTAATTATCACGAATCTTCGGATAAAATAATCGAGCCTTTATAGACAATAGAAAACTCATAAAAGAAGTCCAGAATAATAACGATTTCCTAAGATCACAGATTAGTTCATTAAGCAAAGAAGTTAAGACCTTAAAAGATAAAACTCCTACTAAGGAAGAGGTTAAACAGCTTAGTTTTGACATACAACAAAACAAGCCTAAACTCATAGAATTAGAGACTAAAAAGATCTTAAACCAAACAACAGAAAAATTAAGTAAGGTTGAAGCTTTGCTTCAAGAAGTAAAAGAATTAGTAATAGGTTAATGTCCTGAAAAAATAGAGAAGACTATTTAACAGCTGAAAAGAAATCAAAGGAATATTTAGATTTTATAGATAACGAATTTGCAACTTATAATCCACCAACAAAAGGGGATAAGTACAATACCATTAGATTTAATATTATAACAGAATTAATTTTAGATCTAAAACAACAAATAAGAGAATTAAAAGACGAACTTAGAAGTGTCAAAGGACAGACTTCAGCTACAAACGAAGAAAGTTTAATTAAAGCTTTTAAGAATCTTAGTGTTTCTCCAGAAGGAATAATTAAAAAGGTTAAACCAGTAACAGAGTTTAAATATTTTATACCAAAACCAGCAAAATGACTAGTTTTCCAGGAACAAGTAGAACTTTAAATAGATCTTTAAGCACAATAACAGCAGAAGAAGTAGACACTAATAAAAGATTTAGTCCCTTCAAGTGGTTAACTAAGAAAGAGCCTATATCCCGAGTTAGAAGAAGTAATAGATAAAAAAATCTTAGCGGGAGAAGAATGGAAACTCTCGTAATTATTTCAAAACAACAAAAACAGTCCTTTAGTCCCACAAAGTAGTTATATGTATAAAGATAGCAAAGGAAGACTTCCAGTTAGATTCGGAGAATATGAAAAACTAGATCTAGATCTAGAAACTGAAGAAAATGATACAGAATATAGCTTAGCAAACCACGAACTCAGTGAAATAGCTAAAGATTTAGAAGAATTGAGAAGAAAAATAGAAATAGCAAAAGCGGATAAAGATTATATTAGTAAAAGACTTAACTATATCCTATTTACAGATTGTCATAGATACACTAGTGCTAAGTTATATACAGAAGAAGGTCGGAAGATAAGAGAAATTGATCAACTAGAAAAACAATTAGAAGAAAAAAGAAAAGAAATATCACTTTTTAATGAAGAAGAACCACCTACTTATGATGAAAGTGATACAGAGGATAACTTCACAGACTTAGGAAGTTACACAAGAATAAATGAAGATCAGCTAGAAGAAGAACAAGAAGTTCTTATTAGTCAAATACAGAAAAAAACTAAAGAAGAAATCTTTATAAAGGATTTTCAGATATATAATATCAGAGAAGTATTAGACGATATTACTATAGAACTAATGAATGATTTAGGAATGACATATTCCGAAGCTGAAGAAGAAATAAAAAAGAAATATCATATAGAAAAAATAGATCTAATCCAAGAAGGCAAAGTAGGACCAGATAGTATCCACAAAACAGAAGCAGCCTTTATGGCTAATGGAGAAAGTTCATATGGTGATGTCTATAACCCATCAGATGAATACATGACTGGACCTACATACAGACCATTATGAAAACAGTCAAAGGAGTACAATCCGGCTAACGAAGGATTAAAATCCTTTGGAAAACCTTATAAGAACATCCTTTATAACCATAGATTGCTAAACCTATATTATGTAACCCCCAGCAGTATAACTCCCTTATACAAAATTGGGAACAGCTAATTATCCAGGAATGGGCAAAACTAGCTAATAAAGAAGAAACAGATATGTTTGCCTATTTAGAAACGTTCTTAGGAGAAACAGCTCATGGCCTGTATATGGCATATAAGACTAAACATCCAGACAAACTAAACAACATAAAAGCAATGGAAAACAACCCCAATAACTTTACAAACTTAATTAGAATTATAGTCATGGGTACAATACCACAAGCAGACACTGTAATTCAACAAGACCAAGCAATTAGGAACCTAGAACAGCTGTCAATTTCAAAATTTGACTATATTAATGAATTCTCTAGAGATTTTATGCGTAATATAGCATTAACAAATAGAGCATTAGACGATTCCTTAGCAGATAAATATTTCCAAATATTACCAGGAACTTTAGGAAAACAAATTCATGACGATTGGATAAAACGCTATGGAACAATAGAAAACCTAGGAATAGGACCTAGAATTGCTTACACATATCAATACCTTAGAGATAAATGCACTGAAGAAATGGCAAATCAAGAAGTAAAGAGACAATCTTATGCATTCTGTAGAAGAGCCATTTACGCACCACATAACTATGGGTACAGACCCAAATACAAGAAGAAATTTAGGAAATCTAAATATTTTGAGAAAGGTAGAGGCAAACCTCAAAAAGGACACCATTTCAGTAAACCAAAAAACAGAAGTTGCCAATGTTTTATTTGTGGAGAAGAAGGACATTTTGCTAGAACATGTACAAAAAAGTATAAAAACCAAGAACGATCTTACTTAGTAAAAGAAGCAGAAAAGGTAGGATTTGATAATATTAAAGATGCTGACTCAGATGATGACTCAGTATATAGTTTTATAGAAGAAGATGAAACATAAATAGAATATATTATGACTAATACAGAATGTGAACACCATTGGGTTCATAGAAGATGAACAGAAGATAAACCATGTCATTTATGTCAATGGTTTCCAGCAATAGAAATAAGACACCAATGTAATATTTGCTTTCTAGAAGCCTGTAGACATTGCCTAGAAAAACCAGTAGAACAACTAGTCCCTAGAACGTTTGAAACAAAAGAAAGTAGTTCCAATATTCTTAATAGAATAGAAATTATAGAAGAACAAGTAGCAGAAACTATTAGAAGGGTTAAAAGAATAGAAGAAAAGCAACCCTTAGCACCAGCACCAGAAATAGAGCAGTCCCTTCAAAATGAAGAAGAAACTATGAGTTACATTCAAACCCCACTATATACTAGCCAGGGTTTACAAGTAGCCTGCAAACTATGGTTTGACCAACAAACCACAGTTGAAACTTATGCTATAGTAGATACACGGTGCACTAAGAGCCAGATCACTACGAACCTAGTACCAGCTCAATTCAAAATAAAACGTAAATATATTATCACCAAAATTTTAGCAGATGGGAAAACATGTTTAATAAACCCACAGCCATACAATTTAAAGATTTTGCAGGAGGATATAGCCAAAAATATGACATACCCCAAATTAACATTTCACCAGCCTATAATTCCAGAACCCAGTTCTTGTTAGGCCTAAATTTTATAATTTCTCAACAAGGTAGTATCTCTATTACTCAGAATGGCATTACAATTAGTAAAAATATTACCATATACCAACACGTTATTATCAGCAGAAATCAGAATTGCTGCGAAAGCGTGGTGGACAGAACAAGGAATTAGATTTTTTAGGGAGAAGAAAATCAATTACAGCCTGAATCAGAAACAGTAAGTTTCCTTCAATATGAGGAGTTTAGAGAACTAGAAAAGGGTGTAATATACACCAAACTTCCAATGTATCCTAGAATTCAAAAACTTAGAACTAAAGGCTTAATTGCCAATAACATTAGCAAATGTAGAGTTAAAACAGTTACTAATCAACAGGTGAAAAATCCAGATATAACTATCACTACAGCTAACATAGACTATTCCCCTAAAGAAAAAGAAGAATTTAAAAACAAATAAATGAAATGCTCAAAGCAGGATTAATTGAAAAATCAAATAGTCCTCATAGGAGTGCAGCCTTCATAGTCCAAAACCACAGTGAACTTAAGCGAGGGAAAGCTCGTATAGTTTATAATTACAAAAGGCTAAATGATAATTTAGTAGATGATGGTTACTGTATACCTAATAAGGATACATTAATCAATTTAATCCAAGATAGAAATATATTTAGTAAATTTGACCTAAAATCAGGATATAACCAGTTTACATTAACAGACTGTTTTAAACCATGGACAACATTCATTTGTAGTGAAGGACATTTTCAATGGAAAGTTCTTTCATTTGGTTTAAAAAATGCTCCAGCTATATTCCAGAGATTTATGGATAACATCTTTGGAAAATTAAATTTTTGCTTTGTTTATATTGACGATATTTTAGTTGCTTCAAAATCTATACAGGAACATACAAAATACTTAGAAGAAGTTTTCAACATTATAGATAGAGAAGGAATTGTAATAGCTGATTCCAAAATGAATTTGTTTAAGAAAAAAATACAGTTCTTAGGATTAGAAATTGGCAATGGAAAAATCCAATTACAAGATCACATTGCTAAAAAGATATTAGAATTCCCAGATAAAATGGAAGACAGAAAACAGCTTCAAGCCTTCTTAGGACTTTTAAATTATGCTAGAAAATTTATCCCAAACCTATCAAAATTAGTAGGACCATTATATGGCAAAACTTCAAAGAACAGACAAAAATACTTTAACCAAGAAGATGTCCAGCTAGTTTTAAAAATTAAAGAAAAGGTAAAAACACTTAAACCATTAGAATTACCCTTAAGCACAGACTATCTCATTATCGAAACAGATGGTAGCAAAGAAGGATGGGGAGCAGTTTTGCTAACCAAACCTAATAAATATAGTCCTAAAATAGAAGAAAAACTAGCAGGGTATGCAAGTGGAAACTTCAAACCCAGTACTAATTGGTCTTCAATAGATTATTAAATACAAGCCGTCATAAACGCCCTAGAAAAGTTTAAAATACATCTAGATAGAGAAATCACAGTTAGAACAGATTGTGAAGCCATAGTTAAATTTATTAAAAACAGCAATAGTAAGAAAGTTAATAATAAACGTTGGATTAACTTTCAAGATCTAATTGCAGGAAAAGGCTATCAGATAGTGTTTGAACGCATCAAAGGTATAAATAATAATCTAGTTGATGTGTTGTCTCGAATAATTGACAGATACATACAGAAGAATGGATAAAGCTAATAAGCTTAAATCCAGCAGTTACACACACGGCGCTAGCTCGTCTAGCAACCAGGTAAAAATTGAAGAATTTTCCTTCGGGAAAAATAAATTATACGGCGTTGAACCAAGTAAGGGATTCAAACCCTTGAAAGGTGAAACATTAGATAAAACACAGCAAGTTATCTGTGATAACTTATGGATCATGCAGTCTACACAGCAGTAGGTATTGACATATGACTTACTAGCTTTTACGCCGATGCTAATCGCACAGGTAATCTTTGCTTAACGATATATTTAAATCCTAACTTTTTTTAATGCATACTTATAATTAGTGGTTGCATTAAAACTTGATAAATAATAAGGAAAAAAAATTCATAAATCCTATTTAATCTAAAATCATTGTGTAATTAGAATTAACTAGAAAAACTTGCATTAAGTTTCCACGGCAACCATGAGAGAAAGTTCATTCTACGTCTCTCCTAATTCCAAATGCTCGGTTATGACTTTCCAAGTGTAGTATTTTCTCGATTTTGTAATGCCCTTTTGAATCTTCATAGATGGGATACAAACACGTAAAATAATGTAACAATTGAAGGTGAAGAGTTAACTATCAATTACTCTCCTTTAATCACCCATTATAGCACAAACCTTATGAGTATACCTTACTACATATACACTGGCGGCCATAACTGCAATATAATAAAATCACTTAAGGAAAAAAGAAATAAATAAATAAAGAAAAATATAAAGTTAGATAATTTAACTAGAGCTTTCTTCCAACAAAGTTAGCTAGGGCTTTTTTACGCAAACAAATAAAGGAAAAAAATAAAAAGAAATGCAAATTAATTGTTTTTGCCAACTGCGAGTGTCTGCGACAACCTAATTTTACTAGAATCAAGATATTTTTTGTAAATTACAAGTTTTCGTTACTCAATTATCATTATTCCACTAGATCTCGAACTTAGATGAAACCCTAATATGTCGCCACAACTCAACTTTTAATATTCTCAATAATTTCTTTCTGACTATTCATGGCTTATTTCTTAACTAATTGATTAAGTTTATGGTTATTCTTCGCAAATCGTAAATCAATTATTTATAGTATAACATCATGTAGCAGCATGTTTTTTTAAATATGATATGTAAATCATGATATTAAGTAATGTATAATGAAATTTCTTCGTTCTAATTCTTCCACACTGACCCTAATCATTTCAATTCACTTGATTTACTTTACGTGTGAAATTATAAACTGATAATTGATTTAAACAATTAATATAACTTCATGTTTTTTGTTTTTTTAATGGGATATTATCTCAGATAACCCTGACATATAGGCCTTTTTCCCAAATAACCCCAACATTTTCACCCCTATCTCAGATAAACCTAAACTTGTATTTTGTCATTAAAGTTGACGGAACGGTTGACGATGTTAACTCTTTGGTATTTATAGTTATAAACCTTTTTATATTAAAAGAAAAAAAAACATATGTTCTTCATCCCCCTCTCTCCCTTGTTCTTCATCCCTCTCTCTCGTTCTTCACCCCTGTCATGTCTTCACCTCCACCATCCACCTGCTTGGCCACCATCTCTCTTCTTTACCAATCTTCAATTAAACCTCACATTTTCTTCAAACTTTTGGGAATGTTCTAGATCTGATCTGTGAGATTTTTTTTACTCGCTTTGTGGACTATACTTTGCCCGAGTTTCCTGGCGGTTGTTTGACCAATTTTGTGCTCGGTTTAGCGGCTATTTTTGTCCAGTCCTCATAGTTCTTTGTCTTCCTCAAATTTTCGCTAGTGTCTAGATTTTTCTTCAGCCATATTTTGGGTTGTTTTTGATCAGTTTTTCTGATAGCCTTGCTCGATTTCTAGCGACTTTGGGCTTAACTTTTTGCCTCAAATCTCAAAAGTGCTGGTTCTATGCTTGGCGATTTGTTCATGGTGGTTGTCCTGGCTGATGATAATAATGGTGTTGGGGACACAGGAAGAAGTTCAAGGTGAGCATCCGTCTTGGAGGAGACGCAAACGGCGCTGCTGCAGCTGTGAATTCTTTGGAAATGACGAATTTTCTACGGGAGGAGATTGAGGGGGAGGGTGACGCCGGATCTGGGTGGTGGTATAGTCCCTTGGATTCCCGTGCTGGGTCGCTGGTTTAGGATTGCTGATGGTGTGTTGGAAGGAGAAGACTTGAAGAACATTTCTAAAAGTTCACGATTTTTTATGTTGGTCTCTTTGGTTTTGATTGGTTTATTTTGATGTATTATGAAATTCTTCTGTTTTGCTAATGGATGACAACATGTTTTAGGATGAAATTTTAATGTGAATGTGAATTGATGGGATGGGTATGATGTGGGTTTTATAGGGGTTTCCTTCTTTTTTTCTTGAAGATTTCCATTAAAGGAGAGCAATAACTCTAATTTTAGAGGTTGATGAGGAGAGAGAAAATCAGGGGGTGATTGAAGAGGTGGAGGAGATAGAGAATTTAGGAGGTGGTGGAGGAGAGAGAATGGCGAAACAGGTGGATGGAGGAGGAGAGAGAAAATCATGGTGGTAGAGAAGGTGAAGGAGAGAAGATGAAGACATGGGTGAAGAACAAGAGAGAGGAAGATGAACAACTAACACAATTTTTTTTTCTTACAAAAAATTAGGTTTAGAGTTAACGTCGTCAACCGTTCCGTCAACTTTAATAACAAAATACAAGTTTAGGGTTATCTGAGATAGGGGTGAAAATGTCGGGGTTATTTGGGGAAAAGGCCTATATGACAGGATTGTCTGAGATAATATCCCATTTTTAATTTATCTAATTAAGTGTAGCCTTCTTAGGTCTGCCCTAGGTGTATATTGGTGGCACAATGTCATGGATATGGTATAATATACTTGCTGTGTATTATATATAGTACTTGTGACCTAGCTTAAGGTAGGTACTTGCTTTCTAATTTGTATCTTCAACCAAACTTGCTAGACCTTTAGAAAATTTGCAACTCTAGCAAGGAGTTCTTTTACAAATTTCCTTCACATAGCTCATTTACTATCTACATGGTCCATTATCTGTCTTACTCTTACTGTGAAAGATTTTAATTAACGCAACAAAATTTTGCAGTAGGTAGGTTTTGTTGAATCCAAGATGTACATAATCTTATCCTAGCTAGTTTGAAAATATACAAGAGAGGATATTCTAATTTCTAAAAATTTAGGGGGTTGTTTGCCAATTAGTTGCATTATTGGATGTTTTGCTTAATTGGTTTGATCACTAGTTTGTATCGAGTATTTATATTGGTTGTTTGATTAAATTTGTTGATTGTTACATTGGACGTTTTACGCACAGTGAATAATAGACAACAAAGAAAATGTAATAAAGTATAAAATGATTGCAATAATAACAAAATTTGGCCAAAAGACTAAAAAATGAGATGTAATTAAGTTCAAAATGATTACAATCATAACGAAACCCTAGCCCAATGGATCATGTAAATACAAAATGATGTGTTGATCGATGGTTTTAATAAAATTGAGAGAAATAAAGGGTGCCTTAAAATCTTAGAGACCTTAGGCGTACTACTCTCGACTACGAAGTTCCAAGTGCAATTTGTTGATCCATAGCCACAGGAAACTCATAGCGGCAAAGAGGGCAAACATTACTTTTATGAAGCCATTTAACAATACAACCCTCATGAAACACATGCTTACAAGGCAACCTTACACTCATCATCATACTTCAATTCCCTCTTCAAGACAAATAGCACAAGTAGTAGAATTAACCTCTTCTCCTCCAGTAGCCAACCTCTCCAACGCCTAGCCGGAGTAGGCTTCACCGCCACCGAATCCTCCTCGAACGACTCGCTCTCGACCCATTCCCTAACAGCCTCATCATCATAATAACACCCACGACTAACTAAAGAGTCAAGTTTGAAAAGGTAATTAGGAGTCTCATTAGGATGAAGAACATGTTGAAATAGTTTCAACCAATTTTCGACACGGGCTCGTAGAGACTGCACAACAAGATTGCTATGCACTTCACAATTTCAAAGTGACACAATGTAGTCTACGAGTTTGGAGTAGCAACATTGGCAAAAGGGGTTAAAGTGGAAGGACACGCTAAGGGAGGGACAGGGACGATATGGTGTGGTGGCTAATTCTTGGCCGTTAAGATCATAAATGATCAATCTTTCGGAAACTTGATGGATGAAATTAAGTTCAAGTTTATGGTAAGGAGAAGAAATCAAGGGTGAAGGTTGTACGTTGTTTTTGTTGTCGTGACTCGTGAGAGCAGGTAATCAGTACAGACGCCATGAGAATAATAGTTTATAGTTTGATGAACTTGGTGTTGTAATTTGTAAGAAATTAATAAAGCGACATGATTTTGAGTTTTGAGGGTGGAAAGGGATTTTTATAGGGCATATATATGAGGTAATAAACCAAGGACCTTGCGTAAATTCCAAGTTTAATTTGTTTCCAAATTTTTTTAGTAGGTGTCAGGGTGTTGCCATATCGGAGAAGGAAAAAAAATTAAAGAAAGAGAGAAAAAAGAGAAATAAAATTTGCTCTTGATTACTTTAATTTAGATCAAGAATATTATATCCAAAATACATAATTGCTACTTTAAACTCTTTCAACTATGGCGCATGATTCCATGATGTTTATACATATTTCCTCCGTTTTTCTTTGTAAATTGTATGAAACAATGCCACGTTCATAAGATGAACGTGGCGGAGATGCGTATGTTGCGGTGGATGTGTGGCCACACAAGGAAGGACCGATTAAGAAATGAAGTGATCCGGGAAAAAGTTGGAGTTGCATCCATTGAAGAAAAGATGAGGGAGAATCGGTTAAGATGGTTTGGTCATGTGAAAAGGAGATCAGGTGATGCACCGGTGAGAAGAATTGAAGAGTGGAGGAGTAACCAAATTGTAAGGGGTAGGGGAAGACCTAAGATGACTTGGATGAAGGTAATTGAAAGTGATATGAGGTTACTTGGGATTGAGGAGAGCATGACGTTGGATAGAAGTGAGTGGAGGGACAGTATCCATGTGGAGGAAGGGGTGTGATTACTGCATTTATTTGTTTAAAACCTTTTGTTGAAAACCTCTTTTAAAACTTGTTGGTGCAAACCTTGTTTTCAAAAAAAAAAAAAAAACTTCTTTAAAAATTCTTAAAAAAAAAAAAAAAAAAAAACCTTTTTACCACTCTTGTCGATGCCATCTCCTCTGGTAACGGTTTCAGTTGACGATTCATGTTAGCCGACCCCAAATCACTTTGGGAATGAGGCTTAGTTGTTGTTGTTGTTTCTTTGTAAATTGTAGTACCTTAATTAATCTTTGTAAATGGGCTAAGTGAAGGAAAAATAATCATCTATAGCTCTTTAATTAATCATATTTCCTTATCTATACATATTTCATATTGATCCTTTTTTTTTAAATACACTTATGTTATATGTAGAATATTATTGGATTTTTCTCACATATATTTCCGAAAAAACATAAATCTACTTTATATGTCTCATTTTTATTGCAACAGTTTAACATTTATGCTTGTCGAATGTGAATTTACAACTTCGATTGGCAATATCTAACAATATTAACTAATAGTATATGGTTATTCAAAACTATACCTTGAGTCAAAGCCACATTGACTTTTGTTCTTGTATAGTAGAAAGAAAATTGTTGATCCAAGTTAGCCATTTGTGTATGTAAAACAGTATGTAAAAAGGTGAAATAGCAACTATTAAAAAGGCAACGAAAGAGAACAATTTTCGCTACCCATATAAAAAAACTATTGATTAAAGTTATGTATTGATTCACAATTTTTATAAAGAAAAAAAAGCTACTGAAGGTTATAAAATTGCCTCACTGGGCCCCTTCCAAGTCAACCCTTTAATCAAAATAAAATTTGTCAACTTCGAAGAGTGATGCGCATTTAGCAGAAGTAATTGCAGCAAGGAATAAGAGCTAAATAACATCTAATAAAAACCCATATAGCATGTGTGCGTAACATATAGTGTTAATGTACAAATAGATAGTATTTGTTGTATTACTTTCTCCGTCTTTTTTTAATTGCATTGCTTTCCATTTTTGACAATTTTCTATCACTTGCATCGTTTTTAAATTTGGCAACATATTCTCTCTTTTTCTCTCCTAACACATGGGTTCATTATTTATCTCTCTATCTCTCTCCTCTCCTTGATCCTTGTACAAACACAAATGATACAAATAAAAAAAAATACAGGAAATATATAGTGTTTGAGTCCTTAAAGTAGCATAGGAAACAAACACACACACTATTTATATAGTACACCAACACCAGCATTATATGTTACAATACACAAATATTACATTAGTTCTGTTACACGCATAGAAACGTTAGATCTTCGGAGCACGCTGCAAACTGCATAATCCTCTTCGATTTTATGGTTATGACATTACATGTGAAAATAATTATATTTGGCCTGTAAAAAATATGTTATTTTCTTTTGTAAAATTTTTTTGTTACATTTGATGGGTATCACATTTTGTTGCAGAGTTTATTGCTCAATTTGGGAACTTTCAGCTGCAGCTATTGCAGGGGAGGAAGGAAAAAAAAAACAAAAAATTCCTAGCTAGATCACTCTATTGCCATCTCCCTCCTGTTGAAATAACTCCAACTGATAAAAACAAAAGGCTTTCTTCGTTGCTCTTCTAGCAATCTAGGGTCCTAAATAAAAAAGAAAAGAACATAATTCAACAACAATAAGAACAAAATGAAATAGCCATAATTTTTCGTTTAATAATGTTGGAAGTTTCAACAATAGTCAAAGAAAGAAATTCCTCCCACATGGAAGAATTATCTAGTATCTCCTTTGTTTATATAGGGAAGTACCTTAGAACTTCTTGTTGGATAATGGGCTAAATGGATTGGTAACCACACATGCGCGTGCGCCGGCCGGGCTGGGCTCGGGCTTGCGGAGTGGGCTATGGGTCTGTGGTCCTTTTTAAACTCCAGTCAGTTTTGAGTTGACGCTAATTGCAAGAATCGTGTCTTGCCGTTATTAGCGAGATACTTAGCCGTTTCTTCGGAGATTTCTGCCTTGATTTACTTCCCTTATTTTTAGCCTTTCCGTTTCACTTTGATTCTGAATAATCAAACACATTCACAATTTCTCTCTCTCTAATATTGGACAAAGTTTCTGATCTCCAACCGTAGGTTATGAGTGCACACATTCTACGGTGCTGTGCTAATCTTAGAGGGCGATCGCGGTGGTTCTACTTGCACCGGGGTAGCGTGGAATCGTCTTTTAGGACAGTGGTTCTTCCACTTCGCAGCACTCTTATTTCCATCCTCTTTCCTGTAAGTTTATTTATTATTTTGCAACAATCTAAAAGACGATTATGGCTTCCAAATTCACCATTCCTGACATGTCTAAACTAGAACCTTTATATGGTAAAAACTATAAACGTCGGGCTGTTAGCATGCAATTTTATTTGGAACAAATTGATGTTGCGTATGTTCTTGAGGATGTAACTTTACCTTCGGATGAAACTGAAAAATCTGAATTAGAAGCGAAATTTGCTAAGGACAATAGATATTGTAAGGGCATGTTGTTGCACCATATAGCACCGTATTAAGGATAAAGAAACCAATGTCTTTGGTGGTTCTTCTAAGGCATATCTAGTGGAACCTAAGACCTCAAACTTTTCTAGTAAGACCTTTAAGAATGACTTTAAACCGCAAGGAGGAGTACAAAAATACAAGTTTATGGGAAATTGTCACAATTGTGGTAAGTCAGGTCATAAAGCCAAAGACTGCAGAAGTAAGAAGAAATCTAGTCAGAACCAAGCTAATGTTGCAGAAGCTGTTGATAATTTTGTTGCTGTTGTGTCAGAGGTAAATCTGGCAGGTAATGTCGCTGAATGGATAGTTGATACTGGAGCAACGAGACACATTTGCACCAACCAGAACATGGTTTCAACCTATGACAAATCTGATGGTGAGTATGTGTTCATGGGCAACTCGACTTCTACAAGTGTTCAAGGGAAAGGGAAGATAATTCTCAAACTTAGTTCTGGAAAGCTTCTCACTCTTACTAATGTTTTACATGTTCCTAAAATGCGTAGGAATTTGATGTCTCGTAGTTTACTTATGAAAGCTGGTCTTAGACTTTCTTTTGAATCTGATAGGCTTGTTCTTACTCATAATGGGGAATTTGTAGGGAAAGTGTTTTGTAATGGGGGGCTCTTTATTCTTGATGCTTCTGTTGAAACTATGAATAAAATGGCTAGTATTTCTTATGCTTATATTGCTGAGTCTATTGATTTGTGACATGCAAGGTTGGGTCATGTTAATGTTGCTTCTATTAAAAGGCTTAAACATTTGAATTTAATTCCAAACTTCTCTAAAACTGGATTTTCAAAATGCGAAGTATGTGTTGAAGCCAAATTTGCAAAGAAGCCATTCAAAACAATAGATAGACAAACTAATGTACTAGAGCTTGTTCATAGTGATTTGGGGGATTTTAAAAATCATGAGAGCAGGGGTGGTAAAAGGTATTACATTACTTTTGTTGATGACTGTTCTCGTTTTACTATGATTTATCTTCTCAGGTCAAAGGATGAAGCAGAGGAAATGTTCCTCAAATACAAGGCCGAGGTAGAAAATCAGCTAGATCGAAAGATCAAGAGACTTAGAAGTGATAGGGGTGGAGAATATGACCCTAACTCTCTTAAGACTTTTTGTGAACATAATGGTATAGTTCATGAAATGACTGCCCCTTATACCCCTGAGCAAAATGGGATTGCTAAAAGAAAGAATAGGACTCTTAAGAACATGATGAATGTCATGCTTATTAGTTTTGGACTTCCTGATAATATGTGGGGGGAGGCTATTCTTTCCGCTTGTCATGTTTTGAATCGAGTACCTCACAAGAAACTAGACAAAACTCCTTATGAATTATGGAAGGGTATAGCACCCAACCTGAAATACCTAAAAGTGTGGGGGTATCTAGCGAAAGTTGGGGTTCCTAACTTCAAGAGAGACAAAATAGGTCCAAAGACAGTTGATTCAATTTTTATTGGATATGCTTATCAAAGTGCAGCTTTTTGTTTCCTTGTTAAAGATGCTAACAGTTCTTATGCAGGGGGTAACATTATTGAATCAAGAGATGCAGAGTTCTTTGAACACATTTTTCCTATGAAATCCTCTTGCATTAGTAATGATTTGCCATCTTCTAGCTCTGTACCTAACTTATGTGTTGCTCCTTCTTTAGATAATCATGTTTCAGATTCGGAACCAAGGAGAAGCAAAAGGGCTCGAAAAGAAAACAGTTTTGGATCTGATTTTATTACTGCTTTCTTAACTAAACCTTGTTTGATTGACTGTGAGTTTGTCTCTATTTTCATTTTGGAAGACGATCCTAAAACTTATGGTGAGGCAATGAGGTCCATTGATGCAGTCTTTTGGAAAGAAGCTATTAATAATGAACTTGATTCAATCCTAAGTAATAATACTTGGGAATTGACTGATTTGCCTAGAGGTTGCAAGCCCATTACTTGTAAATGGATCTTCAAGAAAAAGTTGAAACCTGATGGATCCATTGACAAGTATAAGGCTAGAATTGTTGTCAGGGGATTTACTCAAAAACATGAAATAGATTATTTTGATACTTATTCCCCTGTCACCAAAATTGCAACAATTAGAACTTTGATAGCTCTTGTTTGCATTCATAATCTTGTTGTGCATCAAATGGATGTGAAAACTGCATTTTTAAATGGAGATTTGGAGGAAGAAATTTACATGACTCAACCCGAGGGGTTTGTGGTTCCCGGTCAATAAAATAAGGTTTGTAAGTTGGTCAAATCATTGTATGGACTTAAACAAGCTCCAAAACAATGGCATGACAAATTTGACAAAACTATGGTAAGTAATGGTTTTCATGTAAATGAAGGTGACTCTTGTGTTTATTCTAAGCATGATGCTTCTGGATGTATAATCATTTGTCTTTATGTGGATGATATGCTAATATTTGGTACTAACTTGGATCGTGTCAAAGAGACAAAGAATTTCTTAAGTTCAAAATTTGAAATGAAAGACATAGGTGAGGCTGATGTTATTTTGGGAGTTAAAATTAAAAGAACTCCAAGTGGTATTTGTTTAAAATAGTCTCATTATGTAGAAAAACTTCTTAAAAAGTTTAACTCTTTTGATGTCGATCCAGTCAGAACCCCCTATGACCCAAGTTTTCAATTAATGAAAAATAAGGGTGATCCAATATGTCAATCCGAGTATGCTAAAGTTATTGGAAGTGTTATGTTTCTTATGAATTACACAAGACCTGATATTGCTTATGCGGTAAGTAGACTAAGCAGGTACACTCATAACCCCAACAAGGATCATTGGGATGCTCTTCGATGCTTGCTTAGGTACCTTAAAGGTACCATGGATTGGGGTCTGCACTTCTCTAACTTTCCAGCTGTTTTGGAAGGTTTTTGTGATGCCAACTGGGTATAAGGTAATGATGAAATTAACTCCACTAGTGGCTATGTTTTCACACTAGGTGGTAAAGCTGTATCTTGGAAATCATCTAAGCAATCTTGTACTGCTATGTCAACTATGGAATCTGAATTTATTGCTCTTGAATTGGCGGGACATGAGGCAGATTGGTTGAGAAACCCGCTTGCGAGATATTCCATTGTGGGGAAGCCGGCTCCTTCGGTTCTTATGCATTGTGAATCGCAAGTCGCTATTCTTTGTCGCAAACAACAATGCCTACAATGGAAAGAAAAGACACATTCGTCTGAGACACAAGGCAGTTAAGGACCTTCTGTCAAATGGAGTGATATCACTAGACTATGTAAAGTCTGAAAAGAACACCGCGGATCCGCTCACGAAAGGCCTATGTAGAAAACTAGTTTTGGAAACATCGAAAGGGATGGGCGTGAGACCCATTGATTGAATTGTAAGTAATGAACTCCTACTCACTATGAGTTCAAGGGAGAACATTATGTAATAATTCGGAAGCACCGAAATTTTATTTCCCATCCCTAGATGTTTGATTGTAAAAGTGCTTGCTACATTGTGAATGAGAATGAGCAAAAGGCTCTTAATGAACCCATATCCATATGTTTAGTGGTGTGATGTAGCTCACACCGATGGGATTCACCTAAGTAGGTGTGGAAGTGTGGTCGCTTCCTATGAGAATTGCTTGGGTCGATTCTCTAGAACACCTATGAGTATCCAGGTATTTGACGTATGGCCAGTATAAGGCAACACTGTTATTCGCGGGGTATTAGAACTGTTTACATGTATAATTGCGTGTTTTGAGTGATAGGTCTCTTACTCCCCCACTTTCAAGACTAAGGTCACTTAATGGGAAGGAGACTTTAGCTTAATATCACTAAGTGTTAATTCAAGTCGCAAGACATTAACACTGATGCGATTATTTTGTTATTGCCCAAATCTTTCTTCTTTTCTTTTTATCATATGTTGAACTCCGTGGGGGGATTGTTGGAAGTTTCAACAATATTCAAAGAAAAGAAATACCTCTTGTCCCACATGGAAGAATTATCTAGTATCTCCTTTGTTTATATAGGGAAGTACCTTAGAACACCATGTTGGATAATGGGCTAAATGGATTGGTAACCACACGCGCGCCGGCCGGGCCGGGCTCGTGGCGAGCGCGGCGCGGGTGGGTATGTGGTCCTTTTTAAACTCCAGTCAGTTTTGAGTTGACGCTAATTGCAAGAATCGTGTTCTTGCCGTTATTCGCGATATACTTAGCAGTTTCTTCCGAGATTTCTGCCTTGATTTACTTCCCTTATTTTTAGCCTTTCCGTTTCTCTTTTATTCTGTTCTTCTTATAAAACCCGCTTCTTCCCATCAGTTTAATATACACAGAATAATCAAACACATTCACAATTTCTCTCTCTCTGATATTGGGCAAAGTTTCTGATCTCCAACCGTAGCTTGTGAGTGCACACATTCTACGGTGCTGTGCTAATCCTGGAGGGCGATTGCGGCGGTTCTACTTGCACCGGGGTAGCGCGGAATAGTCTTTTAGGACAGTGGTTCTTCCAC
Organism: Beta lomatogona; assembly: GCA_947646795.1. Classification (NCBI taxonomy): domain Eukaryota; kingdom Viridiplantae; phylum Streptophyta; class Magnoliopsida; order Caryophyllales; family Amaranthaceae; genus Beta; species Beta lomatogona. The sequence continues at coordinate 2,704,029 of CANSNZ010001486.1, forward strand.
GTCGTAGCAATCTTATTTCCATCCTCTTTCCTATAAGTTTATTTATTATTTTAAATATCAAATACATAGGAATAGGATATGTGCCCAAGACTAGCCAAGATGACCATATCAGTCAAGCACCAGGTAATGGTCATAAGATGAAGAAACCAGTTCTTAATTTGGTTTGAGGAAGCCAAATACTAATATACTATTTACATCTCAGAGAGACATTTTCACTATGCTGCTCATGAGAAGATATATCATCTAATTACAAAAAATGAAGATAAAAAAGAAGAAAGCTGAAAGAAGTTCACAACGAATAAGCAACAACATGGAAGCATTTCACTTTCCTAGGTGATAATTAATTCTTTTTAATGCACTTTAAAAAAAATCCTATCTTCACTGAGTAACAAGATGACCATGCTCAGAAGCCTGATAAGTCTCACAAGTCACATGTCAAGGTTACTATAGTATGATTATATCTATTTTGTTTATCGGATGCCTCACATTAATTCACAGGTAAGACCACCCTCACTTGGTTGATGCTTTTAATATATAGATAGACAGCAATAGGGGATTGAAGGATTTGGGGGATTGGCACAGGATGAGATACTTAAACGAGTTCAGAAGGTGAAATACTAATAAAAATCTGCAATGCGGGTTCAGGTAGGTGGTGCCCTTAACTATATCCACTAACTACTATACAGAGGTCGAGGCATCAAGACAAGAGCATTAGACAGATGTAATAGCAGCACTAGGACAACAACCTAGTAATGCTGACTGCTCTTGAGGTAGTTCTACGGAAGTTCAAATTGATGAAACTTTGTGCTAAGCTACTCATTCTCCTCCTATCATATACACATATTCTAGAAGGTTGAAGAAAAAGGGTAAAAAGGTCAGCAATGATGAGGTCACAACTGGCAAAGACTCGAGCAATTGAAGGAAAAATTCCCAATAGATTATTCCCCCGTCATGGCAGAAGTTTGTTAAGAGGTAGTTATAAAGAGAGGAAGTTAGTGAGAGAAATAGAGAATTTGTGTATAAATAGGTGGTCTCTTTCTATGTAAAGGCATCCATAAATTAAGCGAGTGAAGCTTTGGTTTATGGAGAGTCCTTACCTCTCGAATAGTAAGCAATTGTAATAGCGAGGTTGCTATGTACTTGCTATATACAATTATTACCCCTGGTTGCCTAATCTTGCTTTCTTGAAAGAACAACACAGGTCTTGGAATGAATTTCGAATCCTTTATGCCGAGCTTCTTCAAAAAGCAAGTATGCATCCAAAGCCCTATTTGCAATGCTTAGCCCCTCTATGTAGCGTTATAACAAGCTGAATCAAATCTACCTCCTTTTTCTTTCAACTTCTTGAAAAGTGCATAAGCTTCAGCTACATTGCCAGCTTTTGCAAGCCCACATATCATGGTACTACAGGTTACTGCATTTGGCTCTAGTCCTTGTTTCTTCATATCTTGAAGAAATACAAAGGCCTTGTTAAATTTACGAAAACGACAAAGACCATCAATGAGAATACTATAAGTGAAAGTGTTCTGGTTGTAGAACGATTGGCGGTCATGTGAAGAGTCCGCCAAAGATTAGAGTTAGCATCCGCTAGTGAATAGCTGCACAAGAAGCAAAAGTGAACTACCCTCGGGGGGGATGCGAGGAAACCCCCTCCTACGCTCAAGTCAGCACGTGCTCAAATAGGATTTAGAGAGAGAGAGAGAGTAGAGAGAGTAGAGAGAGAGAGAGAGATAAGAGTTCTAATTGTGAGAGAATGTACCTGTAGAATAGTACCATTTGGCTATTTATACTATTCATCTAACGGGGTGCATAATCCTTTTACACGTGTACGGTCGTAGTGCGTTTGATAATTGGGAAGATTCCCTTATTTTGTCTTGTTGGGCGACCGCCAACGTTGCCGGACCACGTTTAATACGTTGACTTGTTAGAGATGTAGACGACCTTTACAATGTTCGCGGCCGCGATGATGTTCGCGGCTCGTTCCAGAGATCCGCTAACATACTTGGGTTATACCCATACAACTAGCCCCCTAGCATCATTTGGGGTCTTGACCGGTAAGGATGTTGTCGGTGGACGCGAGTCATTGTTGCCGTGTTCAATTTCTCGGAGAGGTTAATTTGTTGGATGCCACGTGTCGTTGCAGGGAGTTGAAGCATTTCGAAAAGTTAATGATTACTTTTCCGAAAATCCCGTCCAATACTTTATTAGGTTTTAACTTCGTCATGACACTTGGCAGAAATCTGGAGAGAAGTTGGAGGACTCTTTTAATCCCAGCCGTTCATCCGCGCATATATATCGGAGCAGTTGTCTTTTTCTGAGTCTTTTATCATACGCTCAAAACTTTCTCTTTCCTTCTCCATTTTTTCTCTGACAAAACCCCCATAGCCGAAGCTTGCATTGTTCAAAAACCGCCTTTCCCGTGCTCAAATCACTTCAAAACGTTACTCAATCTTCTAGTTTTCACTTTTCGGTTCTACTGCACTGAAAATTTCATCTTTTCCTGACGAACGTTTTCTGGGTTTTTCTGCGTTTGAAGTTCTGTGTTCTTCCGGCGTTTTCTCTACATTTTCGGTGGTTCCTTGGCTTCAAGCTCAAGTTTTTTGGTGCAATTTCACTGTTTGGGGACTTTGTTCACCTTTTTCGGCGATTTTCACTCCCTACTTTTACTTTTTTCCGTCAACCCATCGTTTCCAGGTATTTCTTCAATTTTTCTCCTCGTTTCCTTAAGTTTCTTTGCGTTTTTGTCATGTCGGACCAGTCTGATAGCCAGAATGCCCTTAGTGAGGCGTTTATGACCGAAAGTGATCCTTCTTCCCCTCTGGCCGATAGCGAGCCTTCTTCCCCTCTGGCCGATAATGATCCTGCTTCTCCCTTGGCCGATAGTAAACCCGCTTCTCCCTTGGCCGATAGTGAACCTGCTTCCGGTTCAAGCCCCGTGGGGGAGGACTAGGTTGTTAGCGGACATACCCCCTTACCGCCGAGAGAAAAAGAACCGAGGTCAAAGTTTCTTAACGACCCTGCTACCCCTGAGGAGCATAGCCTGACTAGGAGGTATCTATCCGCTAGCCAGAGCGGTGATAAGCAAACGCTTAGGGAACTTAGGCATCAAATTCTTGCTAGGCGTTCCGTTAGGCATCCTCCAGCCGATGCTGTTCCCGGCCTTAATGTAGCCCCTCTTAGAGAGCACGCCTGGTTGGATAACTTGGCGGATGCTGGGGTTGAGGTAGCGGCCGATTTTTACGGCTCCTAACCTTCCTATTATTGATTTAGGTGACGACAACGACTCCATTGCTACCGTTATGATTCGCCAGGAGACCGTTTACCATCGTCGCACTGCTGCGAGTCCTGCTGTTCGCGTTACTAAGGACGCGGCTAATTCTTTGTCGGCGCATGTGATTGGGAAAAGTTCTCATGCTGCCGAGTTGAGGGTCGACAGTTCAAATGAGATGGAGGAGGAGGTCATAATCGGACCGGGTTCTGATGCTCTATGGCTACCTGATGATTTCAGTGCCGGTCCTCTCAGTGTAGAGATTGATGGATTGTGGCTTCAGCACGCCATTGATCTCGCCTACTCAAGAGTTGCTAGGGATTTATATCATCTTCCCGCGGGATATTGGCTGGTAGTTCCGCCAGAGGGGGCTATTGTGACGAAGTGTCCTCCCGGTCACGTGGCCGTGTATACTCATTACTTCGAGTTTGGCCTCCGCCTTCCTCTGGATTCTTTTTTGGTGAAGATTCTGAACGCGTTCAACGTGTGCTTGGCTCAACTGACTCCTTTAGCGGTCCGGAATTTGATCGCGTACATCTGGGTTGTACACTTTATGGACTTTCCGCAAACATTAAATTTGTTTTGCCACATCCACTGGCTGAAGAAGAATGGATCTTCTAGGCAGGCAGGTTGGTGGTTGCTAACTACGGCTGACAAGAAGATGACTGTTCAGCCTAAAATGACGGTTTTAAAAGGTTGGCAAGATGCCTTCTTCTGGTTGCAAGTTCCCGAGAATTATCCTGTGCGTCGCCATTTCACCGAGCCTCGTCCTCACATGGAGCACCTACCGTCAATTCCGTTAACTGAGGAAGAGTTAACGGCCTTTGAATATTTTGACACAGAAGACTATCTGGTCACTTATGAGGACGGGAAGACGGCTAAGGTTGAGGAGCCCAAATATTGGATTCCTCACTCCAAGTATATCCTGGGGAACGAACCCTTGTCGGCCATGCTGCTCTCTCCTACCCATGAAAATGGTAAGTGTTGTTGTCTGACCGGTCCGTCTCGATGATAGTAGTAACTATATATATATATATATATATATATATATATATATATATATATATATATATATATATATATATATATATATATATATATATATATATATATATATATATATATATATATTTTTTACTGTTTCTTGCTTGTTTGTAGGCTTTAACAATCTTGATCTCGACACACTTGGCGTTAACGAGGACCTCGGACCGCTAACTCATTTGCCGCCTGTTCCCTTTTACGAGTACGAAACCATGCACGGCAACACAAACGGCTGTCGGGGGGGAAACCGTAACGGTCCCCAAAACGTCCGCCGAGGTCGAGGTGGGGGTGCCTGTAGCTCGCGTCCGTGTTCGGGGTGCTACTGCTGCTATTGTTGCCGGTACTAGCGGCCAGCCATCTCCTGCCGTCCCCATTAGGTCTTCTACCTCCCGGCCTGTTGCCAGGGGTGGTGGGAATAGGAGGCGGCCCCGCGAGCAAATTGCGGCAGATACATCTGCCCGCAAAAGGCAGGCTTTGGCGAATCCTACTACTTCTGCCCCACCCACAAGACTGTTCAGGTGGAAGATCTAAATGTGGATGCTCCTCCAGAGGTCCAGGAGCAGGCTGTCGCGACCACTGGTCCTGGTCATATTAGCGGCGCCTCTTGGCTGTCAGGTTCTTACACCTCTATCCGCAAGAAGATTCGGGAGTTGATTACCATGCCCAGCTTTCTGTCCAACTTATTTCCCAGCATCTTTTCCCGGTACCACGAGTGGATCGAGAGAAAGGAGGTACCGCTAAGTGACGCAGTGTCGACCTCCTTTGCTCGCCGGCCTGTCGTTCCCGGCAAGATTTATCAACCTGACTGGGACGTCAGGGAGGACGAGTCGTTGTATGCCGACATCCCCGAGAACGGTGGCATTCTGGCGTACCGTATTCTGAAGGGTATGCAGCTGCCGTTGGACAGGCCGGCAGGGTCCTTGGTAACTCCTGCTGCAAGGCTGGCTCACGACCAACTTGTGGTACGCTTTCGTACTTGTTTTATTATTATTGTCACTTGTTTTTTATATCCATATTGACGTTCTCCTTTCCTTTTTGCAGGCCAACAATGCTGCTATCGAGCTGATCGAGCAGTATGTTGAGTACTAAAAGCTAGCGGACAGTTATAATTAGTCACTGGAGACTTGCCAGGACCTGCTGAAGGAGGTGGAGGATAAGCTGGCGACCAAGACCGCGGAATTGCAGCCTCTGGAAGATGAGCTGTTAACTCTGAGGCCAAAGGCTGCCTTGCTGGAAGAGACTGAGGAAAATGTTAACGCATTGACCAAAGCTCGGGAGGCCCCCAACTCTAAAAAAAGAGGTTGTTGTTTTGGACGCTTCGCTGAAGGCGAGGCCGTGGGGCCGCCAAGGCTGTCGCTGAGTTTAAGCGATCCGAGGAGTATGTGGCGACCCTCCACAAGAGATACGATGGCGGATAGGCGGCCGCCATGAGATTTTGTATGCAAGACCATTCCCTGGATTTGACCGGAATGTAATTGAAGATGCTCATGCTGCCGGCCAACATCTCACGTCCTTTGAGGGGGGACCCTAAATTTCTTTGTTGAGGACGCTAATGCTGATGCGGATCCTCGAAATGTTCCAGATCAGGGAAATCAGGGAACCCCTCTCTCTTGAAGTTTTTGGCGGCCTTCTCTCAGCTCTTCATGTTCCTCCAACAGCCTGTAGTTTGCAATCTTTTTGAATATTTTGATTAACACTTAATTCGGCCCATGTTGGCGTCTGTAAACATTAAACCTATGTTTTTAATTTTATAAGTACGATATCAACTGAAAGCCTTTTATTTGGCCGCCATCTTTTTTATCTGTAGTTGGCCGCCATGCCAGTAGCTTTTGTTGTATGGGAAAGTACTTTGGTTATATCTTGTGTTGTTATTACTTTGATTTTCATCTGATTGTTGTATGATTGTTAACATTTTTATCCGTTAATTATCATCCGGTGCGTTATGTGACCGCGAATGCACGTGGGCTTGTCATATGGCTTATGCTTTGTGCCAGGTCCATCGTGTGACCGTTATCGCCTTTTGAGCCTGTCATATGGCTTTTGTTTTTGTGCTAGGTCTGTCATGTGACTGTTAACGCACTTTGAGCCTGTCATATGGTTTTTGTTTTGTGCTAGGTCTGTCATATGACCGTTAATGCACTTTGAGCCTGTCATATTGCTTTTGTTTTGTGCTAGGTCTGTTATATGACCGTTAATGCACTTCGAGCCTGTCATATGGCTTTTGTTTTGTGCTTGGTCTGTCATATGACCGTTAATGCACTTTGAGCCTGTCATATGGCTTTTGTATTTAATTTTTTGACTTCGTCATATGGTCAATTAATATGCATGAAAATAATAAGACGATTGATGAATTGCTAGCGGAGGCTTGTGTTATTTACGTAATAAAAGGTGGCTCTCGGCCTGTTACATTGGATGAATCAAACATAGTATTTCTTTAGGACGCTAGCATTCCAATAATTTCTAAGCTCCTTGTCATCCATGCCTTTTAGAATGAAAGAACCGGGAGTAATCTTCTTGGCTATGATATAAGGGACCTTCCCTATTAGCCGTTAGCTTCCCTTCGGTATGCACCTTGCCGGTGGTCGCCGCCTTGCGAAGAACTAGGTCGCCAACATCTAACGGCCTCTCTAGGACTTTCTTGTTGTAAGCCTTGCTAATTCTGTCTTTGTAAGCGGCTGCTCTCAGTTCTGCCATGAGCCTCATTTCTGGCAAAAAGTCCAGGTTCTCCCTGAGTGCTTGGTCATTTCTCTGAAGGTCTTGATGTTTGATCCGGTAAGAGGGTAGCCCTACTTCTACCGGCAACACTGCTTTCGTGCCAAAGGCTAGCTTGAATGGGCTTTCTCCCGTCGCTTCCTTCTCTGTTGTTCTATTTGACCATATCACTGCCGGCACCATATCAGCCCATCCTCCTTTGAATTCATCTAGCTTTTTCTTCAAGGCATTCAAGATTTGTTTGTTCGCAGCTTCTGCTTGTCCGTTGCTCTGGGGATGGCAAACGGCCGAGTATGCAAACTTCACACGAAATTTCGTTAAAAAAGCTTGTATGGGACGGCAGTCGAATTAGACGCCATGGTCGAAGACGATAGCCATGGGAATCCCAAATCTTGTCATAATATTTTGCCAGATGAATTTCTTGACCTGATTTGCTTTGATCTTTGCTGTCGGCTCTGCCTCTATCCACTTTGTAAAGTAATTAATGCCCACTATTAGGAATTTCCTCCTCTCCAGTTGCTGTGGTGAACGGTCCAAGGATGTCCATTCCCCACTGAGCGACCGGGATTGGGCATAAGATAGGCTGCAAGTCATTGGCTGGCCTATTAATGACGGGAGCATATATCTGGCATTTATCGCACTTCTTGACGTAGCCCTGGGCATCCGCCAGCATATTCGGCCAGTAGAATCCAGCCCTCAATGCCTTAAGTGCCAAAGCTTTTCCGCCAATATGGTTGCCGCAAATGCCCTCGTGTATCTCTTCAATGATTTTCGAGGATTCCCATGGAGTTGCGCACTTAAGCAGAGGTAAACTGAATGATTTTTTGTACAGCTCATCTTGATATGTGACGTACCAGCTTGCTTGTCGCTTCAATTTCTTAGCGGACGAAGGATTACCGGGAAGCGTCCCAGTCAACTTGTACGCCACCAACTCACTAAACCACTCCCCTTGCTGGATTATGATGTTGACTGTCACAATTTTTTCCGTGATGCTCTTTTCCTTCAAGATGTCCACCGTGACGGTTTTCTCGATACTAAATGGGTCAGAACTTGCCAATTTGGACAATGAGTCCGCCTTCGTGCTCTCGGCCCTAGGTATTGCTTGAATCTCAAAATGATTCAATTGAGCTATTAACTCCTTGGCCTTTTCCACTTACTTCAGCATGTTGGCCTCTCTGATCTCAAATTCTCCTCTTAGCTGGCCGCTAACCAACTATGAGTCCGTCTTCAAGAGTACTTTCTTAGCGCCTGCCGCCAAACACATTCTCAAGCCCGCAATCGCTGCTTCATATTCTGCTTCATTGTTTGACGCTGGGTAAGCAAACTTGATGGCGTACTGGTATGAATTTCCCTCAAGGCTAATCATCACTATACCAACCCCGGATCCGCTAACAACGGACGATCCGTGAACTTCCAATAGCCAGACTTCCTTTTGCTCCGCTTCTTCCTCCTCATATGAGGCTTCCACAATAAAATCTTCCAGGGCCTAGGCTTTGATAGCGGTCCTGGGCTTATACTGTATATCATACTCTAATAGCTCAGCGGCCCATTTCAGCAAGCGGCCGGAGCTGTCCATCTTTTGCAACGCCTTTTCTAGCGGCTGATTGGTTAGAACTTGAATGGGATGATAGTCAAAGTATGGCCTGAGCTTCCTGGCGGCAATTATCACGGCTAAAGCCATTTTCTCGACCAGCTGACAAAGGCTCTCTGGCCCGTTAAGGATGTGGCTGACGAAGTATATTGGCTGTTGCCTCTTCCCTTTTTCCACCAACAACACGGCCACGACTTTTTTAGGCGAGGCCGAGATATATAGTTGCAATACGTCTCCAGTCTCGGGCCTTGTAATGGTGGGCAAGCTCTTCAAATGCTCTTTTACCGCCAGGAATGCTTTGCTTTGTTCCTCTCCCCATTCGAACTTCTTATTTCTCCTTAGCATCGCAAAGAATGGCAAAGCCTTGTCTGCTGATTTTGAGATGAATCGAGTGAGGGCCGCCATTCTTCCTGTCAGCCTCTGAATATCTTTGACGCTCTTTGGCTCATGTAGATCGACAATAGCTTGAACTTTGTCCCAGATTCGCGTCAATTCCTCTTTTGCTTACCAAAAAACCCAAAACTTCCTCGCTTCCGACCCCAAAGACACATTTCTTTGGGTTGAGCTTCATCTTATACTTTCTCAAAGTTCGAAAGTTTCTTCCGGGTCGTCCGGTGTTCGCGGTCGGTTTACTTTTGACGATGGAGTCGTCAACATATGCTTCGATGTTTCTCCCCTCGATCCGCGAATACCTTATCGACCAGCTTTTGGTAGGTTGCTCCTGCATTGCCTTGCCCAAACGGCATTACCTTATAGTTGTACACGCCACAATCCGTGATTAATGCTGCCTTCTTTCTATCGGCCTCGAGCAAACTAATCTGGTGATAGCCCGATAACGCATCCATAAAGCTGAGCAGTGCATGGCCGCTAGTGGAGTCTACTAACTGGTCTATTCTTGGTAACGAATAACAATCCTTCGGGCAGGCTCTATTGAGGTCCGTGAAGTCTACGCATATCCTCCATTGACCGTTAGCTTTTTTCACCATGACCACATTGGCCAACCATTCTGGGTAATCACACGGCTCAATGAAGTCGGCAGCCAGCAACTTATCAACTTCTTCTTTGATGGCCTTGTTCTTTTCGGCCGAAATTTTTCATTTCTTTTGCTTGATAGGGCGGACAGTGCTGTCAACATTTAGACGATGTACCATCACGACCGGGTCTATTCCCGGCATCTCATCCGCCGAGAACGCGAAGGCATCCGCATTTTCTCTTAGGAGAGTCACCAGGTTGACCTTGACCTTTGGGTCCATGTCTGTTCCGACAGCAACTGGCGGGCCGCGCTTGTCGTGAACGCCACCCGGCCAAAGATAAAATTTCTCCTACTCTCTTTTACAATAAACAAGTATAATGGAAGTAGGGGTCGTATCCACAGGGAAACAGGGACGAGTTTAGTACTTAGCGTGATTCGAAACCTAGATTAAGCTAAGGGCCGAGAAACCTAATTACAAAAGGGGGGTTTCAAGTAGATTATAACTAAACTACAACTAACTAGCATATAAACAAAATGAGAAATCAATATAGGAAGGATCTTGAATCCGATTAACATGCACTTCAATTCATTATTGATCATTGAACATCCACTCTAATTATTTCCATAATTATCTATTGTCGAGAATTAATCTCGTGTTCTCCTTATTCTTAGTTGAATAGCACGATCAGCGTGACTATAAAACCCTAACTAAAGGATAACCTAGTCCGATCTGCGTCTAAGTTCAATCCGATAGCAGCAATAAACACAGAGAACCAATAGACCTGCTAACGTCATACAAGCGATAAACATTTAACAGTTAATTCAATTTCCCCAAGAAATAACCAAGACGATCTGCATCTAAGTTACTCCCTAGGTTGCTACCAATTGATAAAAGAATAAAACAATCCGATTCTATTCTTAAATCTAGCATTAGATTTATTACACAATCAAACTAGTAACGTTCCTAGCATAATCATGCAAAAATCATAGAAAGCAAGCATGGAAGTTAAACCATAATCAAAGGAAATAAATAGATAAGAAAGATCTCACAATAATGCTTGAAGCTCCATATTAATCTCGTTCAAGAACGGTTCAAGCTACAATCGGCATAGCATAAGCCAATCCCATAATTGAAATCTACAAAGACTAAACTAGAAAATAAAAACTAAAAAGAGAAGACAACAAGAGAGGAGTGGAGTTTTGGAAACTCCATCCCCTTTGTGGCCGCTGCCCCCTAGGTCTAAAAACAAAGTTTAGTATTTATACTAAGGCTCAAAAGTCGGCCGACATTTAGACCGACCTAGGGGTCGCGAGGTGCGATACGAGGTCGCACCGTGCGATGAGCTACTGCCTTCGCAACGAGCTGAAGAGCTGGGCCAAAACCACGCAGGTCGCACCGTGCGAGGATTCTCGCGAGGTGCGAGAATCAGGTCGCGAGGTGCGAGCTGGCTTGCTGGGCTGCTTGCTGCTGGGCGTGCGATGGGCGCTGGGCAGGCTGGCTGCTGGGCGTGCGATGGGCGATGCTTCGAGCGCTGGGCAGGCTGGGCGAGCGTTGGACTATGATGCTGCTGGGCGCTGGCACACGATGGGCGAGAGAAGATGGAGCGCTGGGCTGCGATGGCTCACGATGATGGAGCGCTGGCTGGGCAGCTTGCGGTGCTCACGAGAGCTTGGCTTGGCGAGCTCGTCGTGATGCTTAGGCTTGCGGTGATCACGAGTGCTTGGCTCGGATCAAATGCACTTCACCTTGGAAGCTCGGAATGCATGACATTAACACAACTTATATCTCAAAACTCCGAACTTCCGCTAAGGATGATTTTTATGCAAACCTTAACAATTACGAACAAATCCCTTAGCAATGTGCACCTAAAATACCATAAGAACATCGTATAACTTGAGCGCATCAAATACCCCCTCACTTGAACTTTACTCGACCTCGAGTAAACTCAAAATGAGGATCACCAAATAAATCATCACCCAAACTAACGACACCAACCTACACTCCCCATCAACTACATCATCATCATCACATCTTAACAACATCCGCTCAAAAACCTAAACGTAAGGGAAGATGATTCCCCCACACTTAGATTCGAGCTCACTTGAAAAATAAAAAGACGCGACAACAATAATCACCAAACGACAACCAAAATGTGAGCTCAAATCCTGAAGGATCTCAAAGGAATTGAACTCACTCCAACGCCACAATCAAAATGACAACTCGCCTAAAACCTCAAAAGATAAACTAAAACTACTACTACTACAACTAATTTAGAATAGCAAGCCATGGAACAAAGACAAAAAGGGATAAATTCCATGCTTACTCCCAAAAACAATCAACCAAAAGAATGTGAAAGCCAACATAAATCTTCACAAAATCAAGGATGAAATAACCAACCCAACCCGAAAATGCTTTCCACCTTATGACACCATCTCCGGCAAATGAGTTTTCAAAGTGTATAATTCTCTCTTAATCTCTCATTTTGCCTAGGAGCCCTTTCGGGTTTTCATCCTAGCTTCTCACATTTTTTTTTCATCTCACCATCTTACCCGCTCAATATAAGCCACTTTTTTGCATAAGTTGCCCTTTCGGGTTTTCAACCTATCCGGGCCCCCATTTTTGCCTGAGTCGCCCACCCTTGTGGGTTTTCAACTCAGCGGGATTCATTTCATCACTTTTTTTTTTTCATTTTTTCATTTCCATTTTTTTTTCAAATTGAAAGTAATATACACAACATAGATACATGAGAATGAGAATACCCTCCCCCCTACTTAAACTACACATTGTCCTCAATGTGTCGACAATTAGAAGAAAAAGTAAACTGAAAATGGGGGGAGAAAATCGAAAATCGGGTAAATCGAAGATCGAATGCTCAAAACTCATGACCAAACAATCCGTCAAACTCAAATTTCGTAACAACACCAACTCAAATCTCACAACTCAACTCACAACCCTCTCCCTCGAATCACTCAAACAAATGACAAATTCAAAAGTTTTGAATTTGTGAGATTTTCACCTAGCTCAAGAGATCGAAAAGATACATTAACAATCTCAATCCTCTAGTGTTACCAACTCCTAGCTATTGAAGTCCTCCCAACGGATTTTCTTTTGTGGATTTTGGTTCCAAGTGGATGAAGATTGGTTGTGGATCTTTTTAGTGGGTGGGTGGTGGGTGAAAGAAAATTTGTTGTGGTGGTGGAAATTTGATGAAAAATAAAGAGAAAGAAAGAAAATAAAGGAGTCTCGGGTTGCCTCCCGAGAAGCGCTGTTGTTTAAAGTCGTGAGCTCGACTTAATACCTTAAGCTTAATCATTGGGTTGTGCTCCATGTGTGACAATGGTGGTCCCATGTCAATCTCCACTTCAAGTACCTGCAAAATTGATTGAGAAGAACTCTTGCAATGCATCGTTAATACCTAGCTTACTACAACATGGTTGAGCATATAACATCTGATTATATCCCAAACCTAGCATTAAGGCAACAACAAACATCAACTAGTAGTACTCCTAGCTAATTCAAGTCATGACCATTAATATAAATGTTTAAAGCTAGACAATAACCAAGATATAAAGTATGAGTCAATCAACCATTCCCAAGAGAGTTTAAGCAACAAGTTCCATGCTTCTTGTCCAAAATACAAAAGTGAAATACATAGAGCTCAATGGAAGATGAAAACTAGAAACTAAAACAAAAAGGGAATTCTTTATATGAGTGGCCAACCAAAAACAAAGAGCACAAGCAATACCATCCAAAAATCACTCTAAATAAAAACAAGTAACACCGTTTCCCCGGCAACGGCGCCAAAATTTGGCGGGCCGCGCTTGTCGTGAACGCTACCCGGCCAAAGATAAAATTTCTCCTACTCTCTTTTACAATAAACAAGTATAATGGAAGTAGGGGTCGTATCCACAGGGAAACAGGGACGAGTTTAGTACTTAGCGTGATTCGAAACCTAGATTAAGCTAAGGGCCGAGAAACCTAATTACAAAAGGGGGGTTTCAAGTAGCACTAGTAGAATAATTGCTTATTGCTGCGGTGAAATTGCTGCGGTTTTACCCATACGCAGCAATAAACCACGTAAAAAGAAAAAGAAAAATATAAAATAGACATATTGCTGCGGTTTCCAGCCAAAATCGCAGCAATAGATGTTAACGGGAATTTTTTCAAAATGTATTGACTAATTTGACCAAATCTATTGCTGCGGTTTCCACCCAAAACCGCAGCAATAGATTAAAATATAAGTTTTTTAATAATATTTTAATCTATTGCTGCGGTTTCAAGATGAAACCGCAGCAATAGGGTCATTAGGGTTTTTTTATAATTGAGCCTTATTAGTTATTGGGCGCCGTTTCCCATTCCCTCATAACTCACTTCTCACAGATCCTTCTTCCTTCACTTCACGTTCCCTCTTCCTCACATATTTTTTTTTTATCTTCTCTCTCTTCTCTCTCTCACTGATCTATTCTCTCTTACTCATCTCTATTCTCCTTTTTCCTCTCTCACTAAAAATCCACCCAAATATGAGGTTTAATTTCGACATGGCTGAAACAAACAACGACGAACGAACGATAAACTTCAATGGCTTCCTCTTCAAGATCACCCCGTCTTCTCTTCATCCGCCGGAGAATTTTCAAACAAACAAAAACCGCATCTTCTCTCTTCTCTGAATCAGCGACAACGGACGGACGGCGCGGTGGCGGGAGATCTCGGCCGGCGAAAGACGCGAAGATTTCGAGCCAACGAAAGACGCAAGGTCTTTCTCACTCATCCGATTTCTTTGTTGTTGACGATGATGCTGATTTTAGGAGAGAGAATTGGTATTATTGTTACAATTAGGGTTAGGATAATCGGAATAATTGGATTTGAGTTGAGATTGAGCTTCGACTAAGAAAAATAGTCGTTCGCGAAGGCAAGAAGCGCAAACACCGACGCTACTACTGTAATCCGATAAGTGTTTCTTGCACCTCATCTGACCAATTTTTCTCTCTCCTCTTTTTTTCTTCTGTAATGAAATTAAACTTGTGAGTTTTGAATGTAGGAAAATTGAGTTGACATTTTCATTTGTTGAATTTTTCTTAGGTTTGAAGATCTGGATGATGGTGAAATTCAGAAATTGAAAAGTAAGATGAAGAAGAAGAAGAAAGAAGAGAAGAAGATTAAAGTTGTTGTCTTCTTCTGTGGTTGCTATTATATTGGATGATGAGTCAAGAAACCGGATAGATTTTTGTTTCTCGTGGTGAGAGATTTCGTGTTGTAGAGATAGATTTTTTTTTTAATCTTTATTTGTTTTTTTTTTTGACGGGTGTAATCTTTATTTGTTGAAGATTAATTTCTTGTAGTTTGTTGTCATCCCCCTTTAGAGATTTGTATTTTTTTTTTGTCAGATCTATATTGGTATTTTTTTGTCAGATCTGTATTGGAGTCATCATCCGGTTTCTTCAACTCACCATCTCCTTCAACTCTCACAATCTGTATTTTAGGTTTATGGTGAATTAAATTAATTTGTATTTTTTAGATATCATTTGTATAAATTTTTTTAGAACTTATATATGTGTATTTTTTTAGATCTTGAATGAATTCCAACAAATTTGGTTGTGGTTTTGAAAATATTGTGTGGGTGTAGACGTATACTAGTATATGACATTAGAAATGTATAATTTTTTTTTTTATAAAAAAAGGTAACCTATTGCTGCTGTTGTTTGGTAAAAACAGCAGCAATAGGTTACATATTGCTGCTGTTTTTACCAAACAACAGCAGCAATAGGTTACTTTTCAATTTTTTTTTTGGTATTGACACTACCTATTGCTGCGGTTTTGGGTAAGAACCGCAGCAATAGGTTGCCATGTTGCTGCGGTTTAAAACCGCAGCAATATGTAATTTACCTATTGCTGCGCCCTTTATTGCTGCGCGACGAAAACCGCCGCAATAGGCCACTTAATGACCGCAGCAATAAGAATTTATTCTACTAGTGTAGATTATAACTAAACTACAACTAACTAGCATATAAACAAAATGAGAAATCAATATAGGAAGGATCTTGAATCCGATTAACATGCACTTCAATTCATTATCGATCATTGAACATCCACTCTAATTATTTCCATAATTATCTATTGTCGAGAATTAATCTCGTGTTCTCCTTATTCTTAGTTGAATAGCACGATCAGCGTGACTATAAAACCCTAACTAAAGGATAACCTAGTCCGATCTGCGTCTAAGTTCAATCCGATAGCAGCAATAAACACAGAGAACCAATAGACCTGCTAACGTCATACAAGCGATAAACATTTAACAGTTAATTCAATTTCCCCAAGAAATAACCAAGACGATCTGCATCTAAGTTACTCCCTAGGTTGCTACCAATTGATAAAAGAATAAAACAATCCGATTCTATTCTTAAATCTAGCATTAGATTTATTACACAATCAAACTAGTAACGTTCCTAGCATAATCATGCAAAAATCATAGAAAGCAAGCATGGAAGTTAAACCATAATCAAAGGAAATAAATAGATAAGAAAGATCTCACAATAATGCTTGAAGCTCCATATTAATCTCGTTCAAGAACGGTTCAAGCTACAATCGGCATAGCATAAGCCAATCCCATAATTGAAATCTACAAAGACTAAACTAGAAAATAAAAACTAAAAAGAGAAGACAACAAGAGAGGAGTGGAGTTTTGGAAACTCCATCCCCTTGTGGCTGCTGCCCCCTAGGTCTAAAAACAAAGTTTAGTATTTATACTAAGGCTCAAAAGTCAGCCGACATTTAGACCGACCTAGGGGTCGCGAGGTGCGATACAGGTCGCACCGTGCGATGAGCTACTGCCTTCGCAACGAGCTGAAGAGCTGGGCCAAAACCACGCAGGTCGCACCGTGCGAGGATTCTCGCGAGGTGCGAGAATCAGGTCGCGAGGTGCGAGCTGGCTTCTGGCCGCTTGCTGCCGCTGGGCGTGCGATGGGCGGCGCGGGCGGGCTGGCGCTGGGCGTGCGATGGGCGATGCTTCGAGCGCTGGGCAGGCTGGGCGAGCGTTGGACTATGATGCTGCTGGGCGCTGGCACACGATGGGCGAGAGAAGATGGAGCGCTGGGCTGCGATGGCTCACGATGATGGAGCGCTGGCTGGGCAGCTTGCGGTGCTCACGAGAGCTTGGCTTGGCGAGCTCGTCGTGATGCTTAGGCTTGCGGTGATCACGAGTGCTTGGCTCGGATCAAATGCACTTCACCTTGGAAGCTCGGAATGCATGACATTAACACAACTTATATCTCAAAACTCCGAACTTCCGCTAAGGATGATTTTTATGCAAACCTTAACAATTACGAACAAATCCCTTAGCAATGTGCACCTAAAATACCATAAGAACATCGTATAACTTGAGCGCATCAGCAACTGTCCTTGTCGGATCCTCCGCCATCATCTCCTGATGTGTCTTTCCGTCCGGCTTGGGCCTTGGCGTATCGTCAGGCCTGGATTCCAATTCTTCCATTGAAACTTCCATCATCTCCTCATGCCCTTTCTCGGATTCTTCCTCATTTGCCAGAGCTCTCCTCTGAGCTCGCCTTTGCTTCCGAGTTGGCGGATTCAGATCTTCTACCGGAAATCTCCTTGCCGGCTGCTTTAACGCTGTTAGATAGCATGATTTCGCCATCTCCTGATTCCCTCTTAGCTTCGTTGTCGTCCCCAAATTGGAAACGTTAAGATGGTAAGTCGACTCAACCCCTTGGACGTTATGGATGAAAGGTCGTTCAATAATTGCATTGTAAGCTCCTGGTACATCGACTACCAAAAATTCCGCCATGACATCCCTGGCGTTCTCATCTTCTCCTACCCTGACCGGTAGGGTTATCAAACCTTCTGGAATCACTGACGCCCCGTGAATCCTATTATCGGGTAACGAACAGGCTTCAGATGTTCCCGGCCAATCATCAGTTTCTCAAAGGTTGAGAAATATATTATATTTGCGGAACTTCCTCCATCTACCAGAATTCTATGGATCAGACAGTTTGATACTTTCAACGTGACTACAAGAGGGTCGTCATGGGGATAGACGACGTGCTTCGCGTCCTCCACAGTGAAAGATATGGCGGTCTTCTCCATTGCATGTTTTCGTTGAAATTGACCTGGTGCCTGAATTCTTTTAGGCTGGCTTTTGCTCCGTTCACGCTACCGCCATGAATCGGACCGCCACTTATAACGTGAATATCCGAGATCCGTGATTGCATTTGTACTGAGTGAAGTAACCCCGTCTTATCATATCCTCCAGATTATCCTTCAAATGCCTACAGTTCTCAGTAGTATGATCGTGATCCCTATGAAAATCGCACCACTTACTCTTATCACAGTTTTGTGAAACATTTGCTTTGGTCGCTGCCATTTATCAATGTCCTTGTTCATCTGGTATATCTGAGCTCCTGAAGCCGTGAGCTGCGTATACGCATCGAACTTATCTTTGTACTCAAACCTTTCACGGTCATTCTTCTCGCGGTCATTCCTTTCTTAACTACATTTGACTCTTGCTTCCTTTCATCTCGGCCACGATCATTTTCGCTGCCCTTTTCTTTCTTCTATTTATTATCCTTCTTCTTTTCAGGCTCGCGGCTTTGGCTGCTCGTGGCCTTGTCGAACTCTTCACCTCTGATGAAATCGTTTGCCTTCCTCAAGACTGGCTCTAGGGATGTGAAGGTTTTACGGCCCAGGTAGCTCCTGAATGCGGACCCCTCTCTCAGTCTGGTCATTAAAGCTAAGACGGCCACATCTTGCTGAAGGCGGGGAATGGTGACCGCCTCGGCATTAAAACGGCCAACGAAATCTCGCAGGCTCTCATTTTCCGGCTGCTTGATAGATAGCAGCTCGCCAGTTGTGCGCTCACGGTGCCTGTTGCTCACGAAGTGAGTGCTAAACATAGACGAAAGCTGAGAAAAACTAGAAACATTACCAGCCTTGATGCTCTTAAACCATGTTTGGGCAATCCCAGTCAGAGTGGACGGGAAGACCTTACACCAGATAGCGTCCACCTAGGTGTATAAGTACATGTGCCCCTCATAAGCGGCCACATGGTCATTTGGGTCTGAGGTGCCGTCATACTTGCAGGACGGCATCTTGATCCGCGGCATGGGGTGGTTCAAGATTTCTGGAATGAAGGGGGACAGCTTAGGCTTGATCAATAAATGTCCGCCAGCTGAATAATTGCTTGCACCACTGGTGTTTTGTTCTCGGTGAGAACGAATTTGATTCTCATCTTCAGAATTGTTTAGATCCTCAGTCTCTAGGATGGTTTCTTCATACTCTGGGTCCTCAATTTGCCTTTCCATCTGGCGTCTCTCCTGAGTGAAGGTCCGCATTCTCCTTATCGGTGTACCATCGGCGTTACGACCAATCATGGCCGGCATCCGCCTACGAACTTGGCCAATCCTTGGATTAGGAGTGGGGGTGGGATTAGGAGTGGGGGTGTTGTTAGGCTGAGTAGCACCCGTTTGTAACATTTGGATGAAAGATGCTACAGTCTGTAGCTGCTCAGGGGAGAACTGACTGAGTTGAGCCAAGTTGAGTGGTCCGCCACCAGTGTTAACCTAAGATACATTGTTCTCAAGAGTTTCTTTGTTCATTGCCATTCTCGGCCCCTACGGTGTTGAATATGGGTGCGCTGAATGGTCCGGTAATTATGGGTTGTGTAGACCCCTGACCGGCTTCGAACCCTAGTGGACCACGTCCGTCATTGTTTGCTCCTTCCATGATAGCGTTCACAAAGATGGGAGGCCCCTCCTTCTAGCGCCAAATTGTTCCGGTTGTAGAACGGTTGGCGGTCTTGTGAAGAGTCCGCCAAAGATTAGAGTTAGCGTCCGCTAGTGAATAGCTGCACAAGAAGCAAACATGAACTACCCTCGGGGGGGATGCGAGGAAACCCCCTCCGACGCTCAAGTCAGCACGTGCCCAAATAGGATTTAGAGAGAGAAAGTAGAGAGAGAGATAAGAGTTCTGATTGTGAGATAATGTACCTGCAGAATAGTACCATTTGGCTATTTATAGAAGTACTATTCATCTGACGGGGTGCATAATCCTTTTACACGTGTACGGTCGTAGTGCGTTTGATAATTGGGAAGATTCCCTTATTTTGTCTTGTTGGGCGACCGTCAACGTTGCCGGACCACGTTTAATACGTTGGCTTGTTAAAAATGTAGACGACCTTTACAATGTTCGCGGCCGCGATGATGTTCGCGGACTCGTCCCAGAGATCCGCTTACATACTTGGGTTATACCCATACAGAAAGCATCTGGAGTGCATTTCAAATCCTTCATAACATATGTCCATGAACTATCACCATCATATTAAAGAAAAAAAATAGCGATGTTCGATTTTTCTAGATTCATGTCAATGTGTAAAATTCAAATATCAAATTTTCATAATGTTTACTCATACATAATTAAATATATGAATGGTCAAAGTACTGCGTAGGCGATCGTGAAATTGCTTGTCTGCATGAATTACGAAACTGGGATAGTAATTGATACACTAGTTCCACTAAGATTTTGAAATACGTATTATAATGATAAAGATTTAAATCAAATTTACAATCGTAATCCATTTAAAAGAAAACTATATACTTCTCCAATATAAGCCGGACTAATCTTGGGTCAAATACTAGTTAATCTCAAAACACTAAAGTGAAATTAAAACCAAAAATAACATGTCACCCTTTCCGTAAGAAAATTTGTTGCCTAAATCACTTGTAACATATCTTTTAACACTATTAACTAGCTCCAGGTGCAATCGGATGATCGATAGCCACAGGCAACTCATAGCGGCAAAGAGGGCAAGAATTGCTTTTACGAAGCCATTTAACAATACAACCCTCATGAAACACATGCTTACAAGGCAACCTTACACTCGTCGTCATACTTCCCTCTTCAAGACAAATAGCACAAGTAGTAGAATCAACCTCTTGATCTCCTCCAGCAGCCAACCTCTCCAACGCCTGGATAGCCGCCTCGCTAGCCGGAGTAGGCTTCACCACCGCAAAATCAGACTCGCTCTCGACCCAAGCCCTTATATCTTCCTCATTATTGTAACAACACTCAACACTGATATAAGATTCAATTACGTAGAAAACATAATCATTAGTAGTCTCATTACTATTATTATTAGGATCAAGATCGTACTGATCAAATCGGTGTAACAGATTTTCGACACGGCGTCCAAGAGCGTGTACTATAAGATCAATATGCACCTGATTTCCATTAGATGAAAAATAGTCTACGAGTTCAGAGTGGCAAGAAGGGCAAAAGGGGTTACAGAGGAAGGATACACTGTGGGACGGACATGGACGATATGGTGTGGTGGCTAATTCTTGACCGTTCAAATCATTGATGATCAGACGTTCATTCACTTGGTGGATGATTTTAACCTCAAGATTGTGAGGTGGAGGGGGTGAAGAGTGGTGTATGTTGTTGATATGATAGTAGTGAGAGCACGGAATCAATACCCTAGCCATGTACGAACCAACTTATTATTCTGATGTAGTACTGTTGTATTGTTGTAAGAAATTATACTCGTAAGATGATGGACATGAATTTGAGGGTGGAGAGGGATTTATATAGGGGATGTTGCGTGAGTTTTTTGGTTTTAGTTTTACGAATTCAAGTAGGTTTCTGAAAAAGGGGGAAAAATAAATATTTCCCAGAAGTTACATTAAAAAAATATCCCGGAAACTATATAACTGCTAGAAGTATATTATAGTATAAACTCATTCCACCCGGTCCATTAAGGGTAGGGGTGAAAGTTCGGTGTACGGTTTGGATTAGGGCCTAATTCAATCCGTTCCGAACAAAATTTGGATTTTAAATTTCCAATCCGAATCCAAACCAATTAAAGTTTGAATCCGATCCAATCCAATCCGAATTCTCATACTCTAAATTGGATCTGATCCGAAAATCCGATTTTTTTAAATTTCTAGTTTTTCGATGAAATAAATTAAGCACAACAGCAGCCTAGTAGATTTAGGAAATGAGGAATTAAGTGCTGTTAGGGTTTTACAGGAAGGATTGTAGTGCTATGCCTACTAAGCTATGGACTAGGCTTTTAAAAAAAAATCAGTTAAGCACTTAAAGCCAATCCAGATACATAATGCAAGGCATATTACTATTCGGTTATATTTGGATTTTTGGATCCAATTACCCTCAATCCAATCCGACCCAAAAATCCAATTTTTTAAAAAAATCTCAATTTGAATCCAATCTGAACACAGTCCGAATAATTTTCACCCCTAATTTAGGGTATGTTCTATTTATCCTTTTTTTTATACTAATAACATTGTTTGTCTATAATTATTTATAACAATAGTAGATTGTGCTCGACAAATTTTTTTTATTACATAATTTTATTTTAAAATTTTAAATAAGGCTTAAGTATTTTTTACTAGTGGGATATTAATATTTAATTACGTCACATATAAAGTGGCGCTACATAAAAATATGAGATAGGGCAACGCGTAGCTGACTACAATGTTTGGACAAATGTTTTAATAATTTTGTGATTATTTTGTTGATAATAAAAAAGAGGATGTTCTATGTGGTTGTTCTTATGCTCTAAATATAGTAAAACATATGTTCTAAATAGTTCTTCTAGTGTTCTAAAGAGTTCTTCTAGTATTCTAAATAGTCCTTGTCGTGTTCTAAATAGTTTTTATTATGTTCCAAATAGTTCATACTGTGTTCTAAATAGTTCTTGTTATGTTCTAAATATTTCTTGGTGTATCCTGTATAGTTTCTAAATAGTCGCACTAGAGTTTTGAAGTTCCTAATTTATTATAAATTTATGAAAAAAAATATATGAATAGTATTGTACCTAGCCTGATGTGATTTTTGTTGGCGGTTTTGAACTCTTTTTGTGTTTTATGAATTTATGGACGAACAACAATGATATTAAAAGGGATAGGCTCTTAAATCTCAGTTTAAGAGGTTCTCTTGTAAGTCTCGGCTCCAAGATCACACAAAGCCGTGTTTTGTATATTTGAACACTCAGTTCTATGCAACACAACAAGCTTAACACCTTTTCTTAAACTCAACAAAACTTATTTTATTCATGAATTAAAAAGCCTTATATAGGCGTGTAAAACAAAGCAAACAAAGCAAACCCTAGTCCTTCTAAGGCTAGGAAGCTAAGAAAAAGATAACAAAGAAATAAACACACTCCTAATTCAAGTAGAAGAAGCTCAACTTGGCGCCTACTAACTAGACTCCTATTACTACTATAACTACTCAATTAGAATCCTAATCCAACTAGGATTTGGATTTCTAACTCAACTATAATTTATAAACTATTAGACTCCTAACAGAACTAGGAGTTCTAATCCTACTAGGATTATGATATTAAGAGTCCTATTCCTAATAGAACTAGGAAAACTACCAAGACTCCTAACAAAGTAAGAATTAAAACACCTAAATTACATAGAATTCTAACAGAACTAGAATACTACACAATTAACACTTCTCTTACGCATCATATCCTTTATTTCTGCATTTTTGGAATTAAAAATAATAGTTTTATTATGTTCCAAATAGTTCTTATTGTGTTATAAATAGTTCTTGTTATTGTTGTGTTCATAACACCCCCACAACCCCTCCTTATATATACTAGGAGAAATTACGGGAGTGTTATGCACGCATGATAATACGTAAGGCTAATCAGATAATACAGCGGAAGTCTTATAAAATAAACTGGAAAGACTTTAATACAACTGAAATAAGAAAGTATGTAAATGAGTTACAAACTCGGAAACTATCCCATAATAGTCCCATCTTCAAAACAAGTCAAACCTTGACCCTAATGGTCAAGTAAAGTTAAACATATAATTCAAAATAACTTAAATACATAAGAAAGTACTCGTGTACTAAAATTCCCATCCGGATGCTTATGATTCCCATGCACATCAAGAACTTGTACCTGAAACTTCTCCTCTAAGCTCTGCTCGCCAAATGGGTCATCACAGGGTCGTTAAGGAAAAACAACAACCAAAAGAAAACAAAGAAACACATACATCAGCAACGCTGAGTACATAACACTACGAACTAATGCAAATAATGATGCATGCAATCCTCAAACAACTTCGGCTTGCTCTTCTTGTGACACTACATGCGACAAGCACTTAACTGAACTTACTAAATACTTTCTTTTATTATTATTTGGCAATGAACGGGCACCGTCATCCTCTTGGAATCATACGGGCTACTATTCCTTGTGTAAGAGATCCCACACCTCTTACTAAAGTTCCATGAACTTTAAATAACTTGATTCGAGAATTTTAAGCTTGTTAGTAATGAAAGAGGGTGAGAGTGAGGCTCTAGACTCAACATCTCAGAGATAAAGAATACGAGTGACGCCTAGTCCACTCAAAGATCTTGATAATTGGAATTCCATAAACTTGCTTGATAAAATAAAAGCATTAGCATCGTCATGCTAAGCTATATGCAGGAGTGTAGTTTCACACTAACTCCCCCCTTTTGTTGAATACTCATGGGGGATCCATCGCAAGAGTTTTATTGCCAAAGCCCATTATGTGAGACACAATCACAATCATAATACATCTAGCAAATAAATTAATTTCTTATCTTTCTTTAACAAGTGAATGCAACAAACACCATAAATAGCTCAATGATTCAGCTACTCGTGAGACCTTGCTCAATAACTTTAAAACTTGTGAGACCTTGCTCAACAAAATATATAACTTCTATTGAGACCTTGCTCAATAAAACATATAACTGCTAATGAGACCTTGCTCAATAAAATATTCTCATGCAAGCCCTAGCTTCAAGAATAATTTTAAATAACTTTAATCATGCTCAAAAGCAATTATCATCAATCACATGCTTTCAAATATAGGAATAACTCAAAAGTTCCATTCCTAATCTCCTTTCTAAGTTCTCAATATGTACTCAAATAATTATAAGGCATAAGCCTCTCCTTACTCCTCATGCTCAATAAATAAACCTTTAAACACTAAAGTCAACGGTCTAGTGTATGTACCTTGATAACACACAAAAATCAACAATTAAAAGCTTCACTTGCTTCTACTATGCTTGAAACCTACCATCAACAAAGTACTATCAATTAGTACTTACCAACAACAATTCAAGGCTACTAATAAATAAAAATCAGCACTTTTAAAATTAATAACAAAGCTGATTTTTTTTCCTTAAAAATGCTTTAAAACTATTTTTGAGTCATAAACTTGAAAACCTTTACTAATAGGCAAAATCCACTATAAACTAATACTTAAAACTTCATAAAAATGACCACTTTATTAATTTAATTACTGCTGTAAATTCATTTACTAAATAATAACTAAAAGAAATTTTTTTTTTACAAGTGGTTCGAAAACCACAAATCTTGGAAAACCACACCAACCGGGCCACCACGAGTACCACCCGCACCACCACCGGCGAGCAGTGGCAGCACTGGTCGTGCCTTGCCACCACTGCTGCCGGCACGGTAGTGGGACAGGCGGCACTCGCCGGTGCCCAGCCGGTGCCCCACCACCGCCGGTGGCCGGAAAACGAAGCCCAAAAGAGGGGCGTGTAAGAGAGAGAAAATAAGGAAGAAAACCCCCAAAAATTCAGAAAAACTATCAACCTTCTTGCTTCCCTTTGATTATTTGCAAGATCCTCCTACTATTTTCAAAATAAAACTAGATTAAAGCTTGAAGATTTGAAGAAAAACTTGGGGAAGTACTAGAGTTTGAGAGAGGAAGAAGAAGAACCCTTGTTACTATTTTCTGAAAAAGGTGGCTGGTGAAATGGATGGGGAAACTTAGGGTTCCCTATTTTTTTTTTTAGTGTGGTCTTTTGGGTAAAAGACCAAAATACCCTTACTCATCAAATTACCGAAATACATTTGATCACGAAATTGCCAAAACAATCTTCTCACTAATATAACTAAAATACTTTCTTGAAAAGACTAAAATTTTTCTTTGTGAAAATACTCAAATACTCTTTTGGTAAAATGACCAAAATACCCTTTTGCACTCAAATACTGAAATTAAATAGCTTTAATAATTCAAAAATGATTAAAACTATTTAATTAAATAACTTAAAAATATGGGGGATTACAGTCTACCCCCCTTAAAAGAAGTTTCGTCCCGAAACTTAAACAAAATCTCCTCTCTTCTCCAAACTTTCAACTTTGAAAACTTATGAGCATTACGCCATAATATAGTTCTTTCTTAAGAAGTAGCCAAATAATACGCTACTAAGTAAAACAAGTAGCCAAATAATACGCTACTAAATAAAACTTTTGCCTTGAATGTTTAAACTATGAAATGCTTACTTCGCTTGAAAAGTTTTCCTTGAAAACTCTAAAAAAATCGTGCACAAATGCAACAAATTCTTACTAATTTCTAGCAAAATGCGCGCACGCACTCTACCCCCCTTAAAGGAGTTACGTCCCGGAACTCAACTCACCTAGTCGAAGAGCTCAGGATACTTCTTTCTCATCTCATCTTCAGTTTCCCAGGTAGCCTCTTCGGTACGCTGGTTAGACCACAAAACCTTGAGTATCTTTATTTCTTGTACTCCTCACCTTAGAGTCCAAGATCTTCACTGGTCTCTCTTCAAAAGAAAGCGTATCATCCAATTCTATAATCTCGGGATCTAACACATGAGACCTATCGGGTACATATCTCTTTAGTTGGGATACATGGAACACATTATGTACCTTTCCCAAGTTATTCGGCAAATCCAAACGATAATCTAATTTTCCAATTCTTTCAATAATGTCATAGGGACCTATAAATTTCGGGCTAAGCTTTCCTTTTTGCCCAAAACGCATCACCCCTTTCATAGGTGACACCTTCAACAAGACTTTCTCACCTACTTGATACTCACTATCTCTTCTATTCTGATCTGCATAAGCCTTTTGACGATCCTGGGCCGCCCTCATCTTTTCACGGATATATCTCACTTGATTCACGGTATCTTCAATCATTTGCGGTCCCAAAGTAACCGTCTCGCTAATATCATTCCAGCACAATGGACTGCGACATTTCCGACCATATAGAGCTTCGAAAGGAACCATCTTAATGCTAGAATGGTAACTATTATTGTATGAGAATTCTATTAGAGCCAACATCTCATCCCAAGTCTTAGGGTAATCTAAGGCACACGCTCTCAACATGTCCTCGAGAGTCTGAATGGTTCTCTCCGATTGACCATCAGTTACTGGATGAAAAGCTGTACTCTTAAGCACATCGGTCCCAAAAGCTTTCTGTAATGCTTCCCAAAAATGAGATAAGAATCTTGAATCCCTATCAGACACAATCTTTGGAAGGAACTCCATGATGCCTCACCACTTGGTCCACATATACTTTACCACCTTTGTTCCATCGACCAATTGTCCTTCATCGGAACAAATTTTGCTACTTTAGTTAGTCTATCTACAATCACCCACACTTTGGTGAATCCTTTCGTTGTCTTAGGAAGACCTACAACGAAATCCATTGCTATATGATCCCTTCCACTCGAGGCACCGGTAACGGTTGAATCGTTCCATGAGGTCTCTTGTGTTCGCTCTTCACTTTTCGGCAAGTCAAACACCTAGCAACAAATTCGGCTACTTCCCTCTTCATATTGTTCCACCGGAACATCGGCTTCAAGTCCTTATACAATTTATCCCCTCCCGGGGTGGATAGAATAAGTCGTGTTGTGTCCTTCTTTCATCACTTTCTCTTTCAACTCGATGCAACTCGACGGTATACTCCACCATCCATTGAATCGGACACTTCCATCGTCATGGATGCTAAACTCCTTTGTCTTCTTCTCCTCGATCCGCTTCTTTATCTTTTCAATTTCCTCACTCCCTTCTTGAGCCTTTAAAATTTCTTCATTCAATGTTGACTGGATTGAAATGACATTTAAGCATGCTTCCACTCCACCACTCCCAACAACGTAACTTCAATGTTGAACTTTCTAAACTCATCACACAACTTATCTGGAAGTACCAAAGTACTTAAACTATGGCTAGACTTACGACTTAACGCATCGGCAACGACGTTTGCCTTTCCTTCATGGTATAAGATTTCAATATCGTAGTCATTAACCAACTCCAACCATCTTCTCTGCCTCATATTCAAATCTTTTTGAGTATACAAATACCTCAGACTCTTGTGATCCGTGTACAACTTCACCTTCACTCCATACAAGTAGTGTCGCCAAATCTTCAAAGCAAACACTATTGCGGCTAACTCTAGATCATGGGTTGGGTAATTCACTTTGTACGGTTTCAATTGCCTAGAAGCGTAGGCTATAACCTTTTGGTTTTGCATCAACACACACCCTAAACCATTTTTCGAAGCGTCACTATATACCTCCAACTCAGCATTCTCTTCTGGCAACGTCAAGATCGGAGCTGTAGTCAACAACTCCTTAAGCTTCTTAAAGGCTTTCTCACACTCCTCGGTCCATATGAACTTTGTATCCTTCTTCATAAGACTAGCCATTGGTTTAGCTATCCTCGAAAAATCCTTCACAAAACGTCTATAGTAGCCAGCTAGACCCAAGAAACTCCTTATATCAGTAATATTCCTAGGTGTAGGCCATTCGCTCCTTTGCAGTTATCTTCGACGGATCTACGGAAATTCCCTTCTTTGACACAATGTGGCCAAGAAACGCCACTTCTTCCATCCAAAATTCACACTTCGAGAACTTTGCGTAAAGGCGATGCTCCCTAAGTGTAGATAATACCAATCTCAAGTGCTATGTATCGATTATAGAGATCTCAACAAGGTGACTATTAAGAATAAATATCCGTTACCGTGGATTGATGACCTATTCGATCAATTAAGAGGAGCTGGAATATTTTCGAAGATAGACTTGAGGTCAGGGTATCACCCGGTTGCGAATTGGGGAGAAGGACATACCAAAGAGCGCCTTTAGGACGAGGTATGGTCACTATGAGTTCACCGTAATGCCCTTTGGTTTAACCAATGCACCCAGCGATGTTTATGGACCTCATGAATAGAGTGTTTCGAGAGTATTTGGACAAATTTGTAATCGTATTCATCGATGATATCCTTATCTACTCGAAGAACAAGGAGGAGCATGAAGAGCACTTGAGATTAGTATTATCTACACTTAGGGAGCATCAGCTTTACGCAAAGTTCTCGAAGTGTGAATTTTGGATGGAAGAAGTGGCGTTTCTTGGCCAAGTTGTGTCAAAGAAGGGAATTTCCGTAGATCCGTCGAAGATATCCGCAGTGAGCGAATGGCCTACACCTAGGAATATCACTGATATAAGGAGTTTCTTGGGTCAAGCTGGCTACTGTAGACGTTTTGTGAAGGATTTTTCGAGGGTAGCTAAACCAATGACTAGTCTTATGAAGAAGGATACAAAGTTCATATGGACCGAGGAGTGTGAGAAAGCCTTTAAGAAGCTTAAGGAGTTATTGACTACAGCTCCGATCTTGACATTGCCAGAGGAGAATGCTGAGTTGGAGGTATATAGTGACGCTTCGAAAAATGGTTTAGGGTGTGTGTTGATGCAAAACCAAAAGGTTATAGCCTACGCTTCTAGGCAATTGAAACCGTACGAAGTGAATTACCCAACCCATGATCTAGAGTTAGCCGTAATAGTGTTTGCTTTGAAGATTTGGCGACACTACTTGTATGGAGTGAAGGTGAAGTTGTACACGGATCACAAGAGTCTGAGGTATTTGTATACTCAAAAAGATTTGAATATGAGGCAGAGAAGATGGTTGGAGTTGGTTAATGACTACGATATTGAAATCTTATACCATGAAGGAAAGGCAAATGTCGTTGCCGATGCGTTAAGTCGTAAGTCTAGCCATAGTTTAAGTACTTTGGTACTTCCAGATAAGTTGTGTGATAAGTTTAGGAAGCTCAACATTGAAGTTGTTGGGAGTGGTGGAGTGGAAGCATGCTTAAATGTCATTTCAATCCAGTCAACATTGAATGAAGAAATTTTAAAGGCTCAAGAAGGGAATGAGGAAATTGAAAAGATAAAGAAGCTGATCGAGGAGAAGAAGACAAAGGAGTTTAGCATCCATGACGATGGAAGTGTCCGATTCAATGGAAGGTGGTGTATACCGTCGAGTTGCACCGAGTTGAAAGAGAAAGTGATGAAAGAAGGGCACAACACGACTTATTCTATCCACCCCGGGAGGGAATAAATTGTATAAGGACTTTAAGCTGATGTTCTGGTGGAACAATATGAAGAGGGAAGTAGCTGAATTTGTTGCTAGGTGTTTGACTTGCCAGAAGGTGAAGAGCGAACACAAGAGACCTCAAGGAACGATTCAACCGTTACCAGTCCCTGAGTGGAAGTGGGATGATATAGCAATGGATTTCGTTGTAGGTCTTCCCAAGACAGTGAAAGGATTCACCAAAGTGTGGGTAATTGTAGATAGACTAACTAAAGTAGCAAAATTTGTTCCGATGAAGGACAATTGGTCGATGGAACAGTGTGGTAAAGTATATGTGGACCAAGTGGTGAGGCATCATGGAGTTCCTTCCCCTATTGTGTCTAATAGGGATTCACGATTCTTATCTCATTTTTGGGAAGCATTACAGAAAGCTTTTGGGACCGATGTGCTTAAGAGTACAGCTTTTCATCCAGCAACTGATGGTCAATCGGAGAGAACCATTCAGACTCTCGAGGACATGTTGAGAGCGTGTGCCTTAGATTACCCTAAAACTTGGGATGAGATGTTGGCTTTAATAGAATTCTCATACAATAATAGTTACCATTCTAGCATTATGATGGCTCCTTTCGAAGCTCTATATGGTCGGAAATGTCGCAGTCCATTGTGCTGGAATGATATTAGCGAGACGGTTACTTTGGGACCACAAATGATTGAAGATATCGTGAATCAAGTGAGATATATCCGTGAGAAGATGAGGGTGGCCCAGGATCGTCAAAAGGCTTATGCAGATCAGAATAGAAGAGATAGTGAGTATCAAGTAGGCGAGAAAGTCTTATTAAAGGTGTCACCTATGAAAGGGGTGATGGGTTTTGGGCAAAAAGGAAAGCTTAGCCCGAAGTTTATAGGTCCCTATGACATTATTGAAAGAATTGGAAGATTAGCTTATCGTTTGGATTTGCCGAATAACTTGGGAAAGGTGCATAATGTGTTCCATGTATCCCAACTAAAGAGATATGTACCCGATAAGTCTCATGTGTTAGATCCCGAGATTATAGAAGTGGATGAGACGCTTTCTTTTGAAGAGAGACTAGTAAAGATCTTGGACTCTAAGGTGAGAAGTACAATAAATAAAGATATAAAGATACTCAAGGTTTTGTGGTCTAACCAGCGTACTGAAGAGGCTACCTGGGAAACTGAAGATGAGACGAGAAAGAAGTATCCTGAGCTCTTCGACTAGGTGAGTTGAGTTCCGGGACGTAACTCCTTTAAGGGGGGTAGAGTGCGTGCGCGCATTTTGCTAGAAATTAGTAAGAATTTGTTGCATTTGTGCACGATTTTTAGAGTTTTCAAGGAAAACTTTTTCAAGCAAAGTAAGCAGTTCATAGTTTAAACATTCAAGGCAAAAGTTTTATTTAGTAGCGTATTATTTGGCTACTTGTTTTATCTAGTAGCGTATTATTTGGCTACTTGTTTTATCTAGTAGCGTATTATTTGGCTACTTGTTTTGTCTAGTAGCGTATTATTTGGCTACTTGTTTTACTTAGTAGCGTATTATTTGGCTACTTCTTCAGAAAGAACTATATTATGGCGTAATGCTCATAAGTTTTCAAAGTTGAAAGTTCGGAGAAGAGAGGAGGTTTTGTTTAAGTTTCGGGACGAAACTTCTTTTAAGGGGGGTAGACTGTAATCCCCCATATTTTTAAGTTATTTAATTAAATAGTTTTAATCATTTTTGAATTATTAAAGCTATTTAATTTCAGTATTTGAGAGCAAAAGGGTATTTTGGTCATTTTACCAAAAGAGTATTTGAGTATTTTCACAAAGAAGTATTTTAGTCTTTTCAAGAAAGTATTTTAGTTATATTAGTGAGAAGATTGTTTTGGCAATTTCGTGATCAAATGTATTTCGGTAATTTGATGAGTAAGGGTATTTTGGTCTTTTACCCAAAAGACCACACTAAAAAAAAAAGGGAACCCTAAGTTTCCCCATCCATTTCACCAGCCACCTTTTTCAGAAAATAGTAACAAGGGTTCTTCTTCTTCCTCTCTCAAACTCTAGTACTTCCTCAAGTTTTTCTTCAAATCTTCAAGCTTTAATCTAGTTTTATTTTGAAAATAGTAGGAGGATCTTGCAAATAATCAAAGGGAAGCAAGAAGGTTGATAGTTTTTCTGAATTTTTGGGGGGTTTTCTTCCTTATTTTCTCTCTCTTACACGCCCCTCTTTTGGGCGTCGTTTTCCGGCCACCGGCTGGACACCGGCGAGTGCTGCCTGTCCCACTACCGTGCCGGCAGCAGTGGTGGCAAGGCACGACCAGTGCTGCCACTGCTCGCCGGTGGTGCTCGTGGTGGTGCCGGTTTGGTGCTATTTTCAGATTTTTGTGGTTTTCGAACCACATGTAAAAAAAAAAAAATTTATGTAATTATTTACAGCAGTAATTAAGTAACAAATCATTGATTTTTATGAGGTTTTAAGTATTAGATCATAGTGGGTTTTGCCTACTAGTAAAGGTTTTCAAGTTATGACTTAAAGATAGTTTTAAAGCCTTTTTAAAGAAAAATCAGCTTTATTAGTATCTTTAAAGTGCTGATTTTTATCTATTAAGTAGCTTTGAATTGTTGTTGGTAAGTACTAATTGATAGTACTTTGTTCTTGGTAGGTTTCAAGCATAGTAGAAGCAAGTGAAGCTTTTAATTGTTGATTTTTGTGTGTTATCAAGGTACATACACTTTGACCTTTGACTTTAGTGTTTAAAGGTTTATTTTATTGAGCATGAGGAGTAAGAAGAGGCTTATGCCTTATAATTGTTTGAGTACATGTTGAGAACTTAGAAAGGAGATTAGGAATGGAACTTTTGAGTTATTCCTATATTTAGAAAGCATGTGATTGATGATAATTTCTTTTGAGCATGATTAAAGTTATTTAATGTTATTCTTGAAGCTAGGGCTTGCATGAGAATATTTTATTGAGCAAGGTCTCATTAGCAGTTATATATTTTATTGAGCAAGGTCTCATTAGAAGTTATATATTTTATTGAGCAAGGTCTCATGAGAAGTTATATGTTTTATTGAGTAAGGTCTCAATAGAAGTTATATATTTTATTGAGCAAGGTCTCACAAGTTTTAAAGTTATTGAGCAAGGTCTCACGAGTAGTTGAATCATTGAGCAAGGACTCAATTGATTGGATCATGGATCCTTAAGAAAGTAAGAAAGGACTCAAGGAGTCATTAAAGTAATAAGATGAGCAAGGTCTCAAAGAATTTAGGATTGAGTTATTTATGGTATTTGTTGCATTCACTTGTTAAAGAAAGATAAGAAATTAAATTATTTGCTAGATGTATTATGATTGTGATTGTGTCTCACATAATGGGCTTTGGCAATAAAACTCTTGGGATGGATCCCCATGAGTATTGAACATAAGGGGGAGTTAGTGTGAAACTACACTCCCGCATATAGCTTAGCATGACGATGCTAATGCTTTTATTTTATCAAGCAAGTTTATGGAATTCCAATTATCAAGATCTTTGAGTGGACTAGGTGTCACTCGTATTCAGTATCTCTGAGATGTTGAGTCTAGAGGCTCACTCTCACCCTCTTTCATTACTAACAAGCCTAAAATTCTCGAGTCAAGTTATTTAAAGTTCATGGAACTTTAGTAAGAGGTGTGGGATCTCTTACACAAGGAATAGTAGCCCGTATGATTCCAAGAGGATGACGGTGCCCGTTCATTGCCAAATAATATTAAAAAGAAGTATTTAGTAAGTTCATTTATGTGCTTGTCGCATGTAGTGTCACAAGAAGAGCAAGCCGAAGTTGTTTGAGGATTGCATGCATCATTATTTGCATTAGTTTAGTAGTGTTATGTACTCAGCGTTGCTGATGTATGTGTTTCTTTGTTTTCTTTTGGTTGTTGTTTTTCCTCAACGACCCTGTGATGACCCATTTGGCGAGCAGAGCTTAGAGGAGAAGTTTCAGGTACAAGTTCTTGATGTGCATGGGAATCATAAGCATCCGGATGGGAATTTTAGTACACGAGTACTTTCTTATGTATTTAAGTTATTTTGAATTATATGTTTAACTTTACTTGACCATTGGGGTCAAGGTTTGACTTGTTTTGAAGATGGGACTATTATGGGATAGTTTTCGAGTTTGTAATTCATTTACATACTTTCTTATTTCAGTTGTATTAAAGTATTTCCAGTTTATTTTAAAAGACTTCTGCTGTATTCTCTGATTAGCCTTACGTATTATCATGCGTGGCATAACAACTCCCGCAATTTCTCCTAGTATATATAAGGAGGGGTCGTGGGGGTGTTATAAAGTGGTATCATAACACCCCCACAACCCCTCCTTATATATACTAGGAGAAATTACGGGAGTGTTATGCCACGCATGATAATACGTAAGGCTAATCAGATAATACAGCGGAAGTCTTATAAAATAAACTGGAAATACTTTAATACAACTGAAATAAGAAAGTATGTAAATGAGTTACAAACTCGGAAACTATCCCATAATAGTCCCATCTTCAAAACAAGTCAAACCTTGACCCTAATGGTCAAGTAAAGTTAAACATATAATTCAAAATAACTTAAATACATAAGAAAGTACTCGTGTACTAAAATTCCCATCCGGATGCTTATGATTCCCATGCACATCAAGAACTTGTACCTGAAACATCTCCTCTAAGCTCTGCTCGCCAAATGGGTCATCACAGGGTC
Organism: Beta lomatogona; assembly: GCA_947646795.1. Taxonomy (NCBI): domain Eukaryota; kingdom Viridiplantae; phylum Streptophyta; class Magnoliopsida; order Caryophyllales; family Amaranthaceae; genus Beta; species Beta lomatogona. The sequence continues at coordinate 2,738,481 of CANSNZ010001486.1, forward strand.
GTTGAGGAAAAACAACAACCAAAAGAAAACAAAGAAACACATACATCAGCAACGCTGAGTACATAACACTACGAACTAATGCAAATAATGATGCATGCAATCCTCAAACAACTTCGGCTTGCTCTTCTTGTGACACTACATGCGACAAGCACTTAACTGAACTTACTAAATACTTTCTTTTATTATTATTTGGCAATGAACGGGCACCGTCATCCTCTTGGAATCATACGGGCTACTATTCCTTGTGTAAGAGATCCTACACCTCTTACTAAAGTTCCATGAACTTTAAATAACTTGATTCGAGAATTTTAAGCTTGTTAGTAATGAAAGAGGGTGAGAGTGAGGCTCTAGACTCAACATCTCAGAGATAAAGAATACGAGTGACGCCTAGTCCACTCAAAGATCTTGATAATTGGAATTCCATAAACTTGCTTGATAAAATAAAAGCATTAGCATCGTCATGCTAAGCTATATGCAGGAGTGTAGTTTCACACTAACTCCCCCCTTATGTTCAATACTCATGGGGGATCCATCGCAAGAGTTTTATTGCCAAAGCCCATTATGTGAGACACAATCACAATCATAATACATCTAGCAAATAAATTAATTTCTTATCTTTCTTTAACAAGTGAATGCAACAAACACCATAAATTGCTCAATGATTCAGCTACTCGTGAGACCTTGCTTAATAACTTTAAAACTTGTAAGACCTTGCTCAACAAAATATATAACTTCTATTGAGACCTTGCTCAATAAAACATATAACTGCTAATGAGACCTTGCTCAATAAAATATTCTCATGCAAGCCCTAGCTTCAAGAATAATTTTAAATAACTTTAATCATGCTCAAAAGCAATTATCATCAATCACATGCTTTCAAATATAGGAATAACTCAAAAGTTCCATTCCTAATCTCCTTTCTAAGTTCTCAATATGTACTCAAACAATTATAAGGCATAAGCCTCTCCTTACTCCTCATGCTCAATAAATAAACCTTTAAACACTAAAGTCAAAGGTCTAGTGTATGTACCTTGATAACACACAAAAATCAACAATTAAAAGCTTCACTTGCTTCTACTATGCTTGAAACCTACCATCAACAAAGTACTATCAATTAGTACTTACCAACAACAATTCAAGGCTACTAATAAATAAAAATCAGCACTTTTAAAATTAATAACAAAGCTGATTTTTTTTCCTTAAAAATGCTTTAAAACTATTTTTGTGTCATAAACTTGAAAACCTTTACTAATAGGCAAAACCCACTATAAACTAATACTTAAAACTTCATAAAAATGACCACTTTATTAATTTCATTACTGCTGTAAATTCATTTACTAAATAATAACTAAAAGAAATTTTTTTTTTACAAGTGGTTCGAAAACCACAAATCTTGGAAAACCACACCAACCGGGCCACCACGAGCACCACCCGCACCACCACCGGCGAGCAGTGGCAGCACTGGTCGTGCCTTGCCACCACTGCTGCCGGCACGGTAGTGGGACAGGCGGCACTCGCCGGTGCCCAGCCGGTGCCCCACCACCGCCGGTGGCCGGAAAACGAAGCCCAAAAGAGGGGCGTGTAAGAGAGAGAAAATAAGGAAGAAAACCCCCCAAAAATTCAGAAAAACTATCAACCTTCTTGCTTCCCTTTGATTATTTGCAAGATCCTCCTACTATTTTCAAAATAAAACTAGATTAAAGCTTGAAGATTTGAAGAAAAACTTGAGGAAGTACTAGAGTTTGAGAGAGGAAGAAGAAGAACCCTTGTTACTATTTTCTGAAAAAGGTGGCTGGTGAAATGGATGGGGAAACTTAGGATTCCCTTTTTTTTTTTTAGTGTGGTCTTTTGGGTAAAAGACCAAAATACCCTTACTCATCAAATTACCGAAATACATTTGATCACGAAATTGCCAAAACAATCTTCTCACTAATATAACTAAAATACTTTCTTGAAAAGACTAAAATTTTTCTTTGTGAAAATACTCAAATACTCTTTTGGTAAAATGACCAAAATACCCTTTTGCACTCAAATACTGAAATTAAATAGCTTTAATAATTCAAAAATGATTAAAACTATTTAATTAAATAACTTAAAAATATGGGGGATTACAGTCTACCCCCCTTAAAAGAAGTTTCGTCCCGAAACTTAAACAAAATCTCCTCTCTTCTCCAAACTTTCAACTTTGAAAACTTATGAGCATTACGCCATAATATAGTTCTTTCTTAAGAAGTAGCCAAATAATACGCTACTAAGTAAAACAAGTAGCCAAATAATACGCTACTAAATAAAACTTTTGCCTTGAATGTTTAAACTATGAAATGCTTACTTCGCTTGAAAAGTTTTCCTTGAAAACTCTAAAAAAATCGTGCACAAATGCAACAAATTCTTACTAATTTCTAGCAAAATGCGCGCACGCACTCTACCCCCTTAAAGGAGTTACGTCCCGGAACTCAACTCACCTAGTCGAAGAGCTCCGGATACTTCTTTCTCATCTCATCTTCCGTTTCCCCAGGTAGCCTCTTCGGTACGCTGGTTAGACCACAAAACCTTGAGTATCTTTATTTCTTGTACTCCTCACCTTAGAGTCCAAGATCTTCACTGGTCTCTCTTCAAAAGAAAGCGTATCATCCAATTCTATAATCTCGGGATCTAACACATGAGACCTATCGGGTACATATCTCTTTAGTTGGGATACATGGAACACATTATGCACCTTTCCCAAGTTATTCGGCAAATCCAAACGATAATCTAATTTTCCAATTCTTTCAATAATGTCATAGGGACCTATAAATTTCGGGCTAAGCTTTCCTTTTTTGCCCAAAACGCATCACCCCTTTCATAGGTGACACCTTCAACAAGACTTTCTCACCTACTTGATACTCACTATCTCTTCTATTCTGATCTGCATAAGCCTTTTGACGATCCTGGGCCGCCCTCATCTTTTCACGGATATATCTCACTTGATTCACGGTATCTTCAATCATTTGCGGTCCCAAAGTAACCGTCTCGCTAATATCATTCCAAGCCAATGGACTGCGACATTTCCGACCATATAGAGCTTCGAAAGGAACCATCTTAATGCTAGAATGGTAACTATTATTGTATGAGAATTCTATTAGAGCCAACATCTCATCCCAAGTCTTAGGGTAATCTAAGGCACACGCTCTCAACATGTCCTCGAGAGTCGAATGGTTTCTCTCCGATTGACCATCGATTCTTGGATGAAAAAGCTGTACTCTTAAGCACATCGGTCCCAAAAGCTTTACGTAATGCTTCCCAAAAATGAGATAAGAATCTTGAATCCCTATCGGACACAATCTTGGAAGGAACTCCATGATGCCTCACCACTTGGTCCACATATACTTTACCACCTTTGTTCCATCGACCAATTGTCCTTCATCGGAACAAATTTTGCTACTTTAGTTAGTCTATCTACAATCACCCACACTTTGGTGAATCCTTTCGCTGTCTTAGGAAGACCTACAACGAAATCCATTGCTATATCATCCCACATCCACTCAGGCACTGGTAACGGTTGAATCGTTCCATGAGGTCTCTTGTGTTCGCTCTTCACTTTCTGGCAAGTCAAACACCTAGCAACAAATTCAGCTACTTCCCTCTTCATATTGTTCCACCAGAACATCAGCTTCAAGTCCTTATACAATTTATCCCCTCCAGGGTGGATAGAATAAGTCGTGTTGTGTCCTTCTTTCATCACTTTCTCTTTCAACTCGATGCAACTCGACGGTATACTCCACCATCCATTGAATCGGACACTTCCATCGTCATGGATGCTAAACTCCTTTGTCTTCTTCTCCTCGATCCGCTTCTTTATCTTTTCAATTTCCTCATTCCCTTCTTGAGCCTTTAAAATTTCTTCATTCAATGTTGACTGGATTGAAATGACATTTAAGCATGCTTCCACTCCACCACTCCCAACAACGTAACTTCAATGTTGAGCTTTCTAAACTCATCACACAACTTATCTGGAAGTACCAAAGTACTTAAACTATGGCTAGACTTACGACTTAACGCATCGGCAACGACGTTTGCCTTTCCTTCATGGTATAAGATTTCAATATCGTAGTCATTAACCAACTCCAACCATCTTCTCTGCCTCATATTCAAATCTTTTTGAGTATACAAATACCTCAGACTCTTGTGATCCGTGTACAACTTCACCTTCACTCCATACAAGTAGTGTCGCCAAATCTTCAAAGCAAACACTATTGCGGCTAACTCTAGATCATGGGTTGGGTAATTCACTTTGTACGGTTTCAATTGCCTAGAAGCGTAGGCTATAACCTTTTGGTTTTGCATCAACACACACCCTAAACCATTTTTCGAAGCGTCACTATATACCTCCAACTCAGCATTCTCTTCTGGCAACGTCAAGATCGGAGCTGTAGTCAACAACTCCTTAAGCTTCTTAAAGGCTTTCTCACACTCCTCGGTCCATATGAACTTTGTATCCTTCTTCATAAGACTAGCCATTGGTTTAGCTATCCTCGAAAAATCCTTCACAAAACGTCTATAGTAGCCAGCTAGACCCAAGAAACTCCTTATATCAGTAATATTCCTAGGTGTAGGCCATTCGCTCACTGCAGTTATCTTCGACGGATCTACGGAAATTCCCTTCTTTGACACAATGTGGCCAAGAAACGCCACTTCTTCCATCCAAAATCCACACTTCGAGAACTTTGCGTAAAGCTGATGCTCCCTAAGTGTAGATAATACCAATCTCAAGTGCTATGTATCGATTATAGAGATCTCAACAAGGTGACTATTAAGAATAAGTATCCGTTACCGAGGATTGATGACCTATTCGATCAATTAAGAGGAGCTGGAATATTTTCGAAGATAGACTTGAGGTCAGGGTATCACCAGTTGCGAATTGGGGAGAAGGACATACCAAAGACTGCCTTTAGGACGAGGTATGGTCACTATGAGTTCACCGTAATGCCCTTTGGTTTAACCAATGCACCAGCGATGTTTATGGACCTCATGAATAGAGTGTTTCGAGAGTATTTGGACAAATTTGTAATCGTATTCATCGATGATATCCTTATCTACTCGAAGAACAAGGAGGAGCATGAAGAGCACTTGAGATTGGTATTATCTACACTTAGGGAGCATCAGCTTTACGCAAAGTTCTCGAAGTGTGAATTTTGGATGGAAGAAGTGGCGTTTCTTGGCCAAGTTGTGTCAAAGAAGGGAATTTTCGTAGATCCGTCGAAGATATCCGCAGTGAGCGAATGGCCTACACCTAGGAATATTACTGATATAAGGAGTTTCTTGGGTTTAGCTGGCTACTGTAGACGTTTTGTGAAGGATTTTTCGAGGGTAGCTAAACCAATGACTAGTCTTATGAAGAAGGATACAAAGTTCATATGGACCGAGGAGTGTGAGAAAGCCTTTAAGAAGCTTAAGGAGTTATTGACTACAGCTCCGATCTTGACATTGCCAGAGGAGAATGCTGAGTTGGAGGTATATAGTGACGCTTCGAAAAATGGTTTAGGGTGTGTGTTGATGCAAAACCAAAAGGTTATAGCCTACGCTTCTAGGCAATTGAAACCGTACGAAGTGAATTACCCAACCCATGATCTAGAGTTAGCCGCAATAGTGTTTGCTTTGAAGATTTGGCGACACTACTTGTATGGAGTGAAGGTGAAGTTGTACACGGATCACAAGAGTCTGAGGTATTTGTATACTCAAAAAGATTTGAATATGAGGCAGAGAAGATGGTTGGAGTTGGTTAATGACTACGATATTGAAATCTTATACCATGAAGGAAAGGCAAATGTCGTTGCCGATGCGTTAAGTCGTAAGTCTAGCCATAGTTTAAGTACTTTGGTACTTCCAGATAAGTTGTGTGATGAGTTTAGAAAGCTCAACATTGAAGTTGTTGGGAGTGGTGGAGTGGAAGCATGCTTAAATGTCATTTCAATCCAGTCAACATTGAATGAAGAAATTTTAAAGGCTCAAGAAGGGAATGAGGAAATTGAAAAGATAAAGAAGCTGATCGAGGAGAAGAAGACAAAGGAGTTTAGCATCCATGACGATGGAAGTGTCCGATTCAATGGAAGGTGGTGTATACCGTCGAGTTGCACCGAGTTGAAAGAGAAAGTGATGAAAGAAGGGCACAACACGACTTATTCTATCCACCCTGGAGGGGATAAATTGTATAAGGACTTTAAGCTGATGTTCTGGTGGAACAATATGAAGAGGGAAGTAGCTGAATTTGTTGCTAGGTGTTTGACTTGCCAGAAGGTGAAGAGCGAACACAAGAGACCTCAAGGAATGATTCAACCGTTACAAGTCCCTGAGTGGAAGTGGGATGATATAGCAATGGATTTCGTTGTAGGTCTTCCCAAGACAGCGAAAGGATTCACCAAAGTGTGGGTAATTGTAGATAGACTAACTAAAGTAGCAAAATTTGTTCCGATGAAGGACAATTGGTCGATGGAACAGTGTGGTAAAGTATATGTGGACCAAGTGGTGAGGCATCATGGAGTTCCTTCCCCTATTGTGTCTGATAGGGAGTCAAGATTCTTATCTCATTTTTGGGAAGCATTACAGAAAGCTTTTGGGACCGATGTGCTTAAGAGTACAGCTTTTCATCCAGCAACTGATGGTCAATCGGAGAGAACCATTCAGACTCTCGAGGACATGTTGAGAGCGTGTGCCTTAGATTACCCTAAAACTTGGGATGAGATGTTGGCTTTAATAGAATTCTCATACAATAATAGTTACCATTCTAGCATTGTGATGGCTCCTTTCGAAGCTTTATATGGTCGGAAATGTCGCAGTCCATTGTGCTGGAATGATATTAGCGAGACGGTTACTTTGGGACCACAAATGATTGAAGATATCGTGAATCAAGTGAGATATATCCGTGAGAAGATGAGGGTGGCCCAGGATCGTCAAAAGGCTTATGCAGATCAGAATAGAAGAGATAGTGAGCATCAAGTAGGCGAGAAAGTCTTATTAAAGGTGTCACCTATGAAAGAGGTGATGGGTTTTGGGCAAAAAGGAAAGCTTAGCCCGAAGTTTATAGGTCCCTATGACATTATTGAAAGAATTGGAAGATTAGCTTATCGTTTGGATTTGCCGAATAACTTGGGAAAGGTGCATAATGTGTTCCATGTATCCCAACTAAAGAGATATGTACCCGATAAGTCTCATGTGTTAGACCCCGAGATTATAGAAGTGGATGAGACGCTTTCTTTTGAAGAGAGACCAGTAAAGATCTTGGACTCTAAGGTGAGAAGTACAATAAATAAAGATATAAAGATACTCAAGGTTTTGTGGTCTAACCAGCGTACTGAAGAGGCTACCTGGGAAACTGAAGATGAGATGAGAAAGAAGTATCCTGAGCTCTTCGACTAGGTGAGTTGAGTTCCGGGACGTAACTCCTTTAAGGGGGGTAGAGTGCGTGCGCGCATTTTGCTAGAAATTAGTAAGAATTTGTTGCATTTGTGCACGATTTTTAGAGTTTTCAAGGAAAACTTTTTCAAGCAAAGTAAGCAGTTCATAGTTTAAACATTCAAGGCAAAAGTTTTATTTAGTAGCGTATTATTTGGCTACTTGTTTTATCTAGTAGCGTATTATTTGGCTACTTGTTTTGTCTAGTAGCGTATTATTTGGCTACTTGTTTTACTTAGTAGCGTATTATTTGGCTACTTCTTCAGAAAGAACTATATTATGGCGTAATGCTCATAAGTTTTCAAAGTTGAAAGTTCGGAGAAGAGAGGAGGTTTTGTTTAAGTTTCGGGACGAAACTTCTTTTAAGGGGGGTAGACTGTAATCCCCCATATTTTTAAGTTATTTAATTAAATAGTTTTAATCATTTTTGAATTATTAAAGCTATTTAATTTCAGTATTTGAGAGCAAAAGGGTATTTTGGTCATTTTACCAAAAGAGTATTTGAGTATTTTCACAAAGAAGTATTTTAGTCTTTTCAAGAAAGTATTTTAGTTATATTAGTGAGAAGATTGTTTTGGCAATTTCGTGATCAAATGTATTTCGGTAATTTGATGAGTAAGGGTATTTTGGTCTTTTACCCAAAAGACCACACTAAAAAAAAAAAAGGGAACCCTAAGTTTCCCCATCCATTTCACCAGCCATCTTTTTCAGAAAATAGTAACAAGGGTTCTTCTTCTTCCTCTCTCAAACTCTAGTACTTCCTCAAGTTTTTCTTCAAATCTTCAAGCTTTAATCTAGTTTTATTTTCAAAATAGTAGGAGGATCTTGCAAATAATCAAAGGGAAGCAAGAAGGTTGATAGTTTTTCTGAATTTTTGGGGGGTTTTCTTCCTTATTTTCTCTCTCTTACACGCCCCTCTTTTGGGCTTCGTTTTCCGGCCACCGGCTGGACACCGGTGAGTGCCGCCTGTCCCACTACCGTGCCGGCAGCAGTGGTGGCAAGGCACGACCAGTGCTGCCACTGCTCGCCGGTGGTGCTCGTGGTGGTGCCGGTTTGGTGCTATTTTCATATTTTTGTGGTTTTCGAACCACATGTAAAAAAAAAAATTATGTAATTATTTACAGCAGTAATTAAGTAACAAATTATTGATTTTTATGAAGTTTTAAGTATTAGTTCATAGTGGGTTTTGCCTACTAGTAAAGGTTTTCAAGTTATGACTTAAAAATAGTTTTAAAGCCTTTTTAAAGAAAAATCAGCTTTATTAGTATCTTTAAAGTGCTGATTTTTATCGATTAAGTAGCTTTGAATTGTTGTTGGTAAGTACTAATTGATAGTACTTTGTTCTTGGTAGGTTTCAAGCATAGTAGAAGCAAGTGAAGCTTTTAATTGTTGATTTTTGTGTGTTATCAAGGTACATACACTTTGACCTTTGACTTTAGTGTTTAAAGGTTTATTTTATTGAGCATGAGGAGTAAGAAGAGGCTTATGCCTTATAATTGTTTGAGTACATGTTGAGAACTTAGAAAGGAGATTAGGAATGGAACTTTTGAGTTATTCCTATATTTAGAAAGCATGTGATTGATGATAATTTCTTTTGAGCATGATTAAAGTTATTTAATGTTATTCTTGAAGCTAGGGCTTGCATGAGAATATTTTATTGAGCAAGGTCTCATTAGCAGTTATATATTTTATTGAGCAAGGTCTCATTAGAAGTTATATATTTTATTGAGCAAGGTCTCATGAGAAGTTATATGTTTTATTGAGTAAGGTCTCAATAGAAGTTATATATTTTATTGAGCAAGGTCTCACAAGTTTTAAAGTTATTGAGCAAGGTCTCACGAGTAGTTGAATCATTGAGCAAGGACTCAATTGATTGGATCATGGATCCTTAAGAAAGTAAGAAAGGACTCAAGGAGTCATTAAAGTAATAAGATGAGCAAGGTCTCAAAGAATTTAGGATTGAGTTATTTATGGTATTTGTTGCATTCACTTGTTAAAGAAAGATAAGAAATTAAATTATTTGCTAGATGTATTATGATTGTGATTGTGTCTCACATAATGGGCTTTGGCAATAAAACTCTTGGGATGGATCCCCCATGAGTATTGAACATAAGGGGGGAGTTAGTGTGAAACTACACTCCTGCATATAGCTTAGCATGACGATGCTAATGCTTTTATTTTATCAAGCAAGTTTATGGAATTCCAATTATCAAGATCTTTGAGAGGACTAGGTGTCACTCGTATTCAGTATCTCTGAGATGTTGAGTCTAGAGGCTCACTCTCACCCTCTTTCATTACTAACAAGCCTAAAATTCTCGAGTCAAGTTATTTAAAGTTCATGGAACTTTAGTAAGAGGTGTGGGATCTCTTACACAAGGAATAGTCGCCCGTATGATTCCAAGAGGATGACGGTGCCCGTTCATTACCAAATAATATTAAAAAGAAGTATTTAGTAAGTTTAGTTATGTGCTTGTCGCATGTAGTGTCACAAGAAGAGCAAGCCGAAGTTGTTTGAGGATTGCATGCATCATTATTTGCATTAGTTTAGTAGTGTTATGTACTCAGCGTTGCTGATGTATGTGTTTCTTTGTTTTCTTTTGGTTGTTGTTTTTCCTCAACGACCCTGTGATGACCCATTTGGCGAGCAGAGCTTAGAGGAGAAGTTTCAGGTACAAGTTCTTGATGTGCATGGGAATCATAAGCATCCGGATGGGAATTTTAGTACACGAGTACTTTCTTATGTATTTAAGTTATTTTGAATTATATGTTTAACTTTACTTGACCATTGGGGTCAAGGTTTGACTTGTTTTGAAGATGGGACTATTATGGGATAGTTTTCGAGTTTGTAACTCATTTACATACTTTCTTATTTCAGTTGTATTAAAGTATTTCCAGTTTATTTTAAAAGACTTCCGCTGTATTCTTTGATTAGCCTTATGTATTATCATGCGTGGCACAACACTCCCGTAATTTCTCCTAGTATATATAAGGAGGGGTTGTGGGGGTGTTATAAAAACAGCAGCCTTAAAACTCAGCTAGCTACATATTCTACCTCCTTTATTAAAAAAGGATTGACACCACATAAAAATATTCCCTTCCACTACCTTAAACCCAGACTCAAACTAAAAACACAAGAAACACTACAGCAACTACTAGAAAAAGATGGTGGAACAGACGTGGTAGAAATTATAGCACAAAAGGTTGAAGATAGTGTAATACAACACATGATCAGCCTCCGAAAAAAGTTAGTAGAAATACACTTTGGAGAACCCATCAATGAAAGAAAAATCCAAGGTGTAGATATTCAACAAGATATCTGAACAATAATGTGTCAAGAAGTAAATGCAGAAGAAATAGTTTATACAGGTCTCTTCAAGGCAAATATTAAACTATACATCACCAACTTAAGCAGAGCAGAGATAGTTGATCTGTTAGACCATGGGATGATCAACCTACTCTACTACAAAAATAATAGTGATATTCCAGCAGGACTAGGTGAACGACTCACCTATTGCCTACAGTACAGCAATATAGGAGAACCTAACATGACAATCGGATCTAGTATAGTCCAAGTTATCAGCACTTTACCTAAGGTTGAAGGTCTACACCAACGACCAGCTTACCAACAGTATTACATTGATCCAATATTTATAGTCCACAACAGCACTCCTCAAAATTTTCAGTATGTTAATAAGCTAGAATTATACAAATGGCTTATGCAACAAAAACCACAAAAAAACTCCAACTGGCGTAACAGTAATCTCTTAGCAGAAGGACCATATTTCAAGATATGGGGACCATCGAATATCAAGCTCAACATTCCTCCATATGGAGAACCATTAGAGGATGTTGAAATGTCTGAACAATGTCCTAGTGATGAAGATGGAGATACAGACATAGATCTATAGGGACGAGATCCGTACGATTAAGTCTCTTACTATTTTACACTGTATTAATGGACGATGAGTCATCATCCATTATTTAGCTTTCCTTTAAAAACAAACACATTGTTATGCTTTTATAGTTCTTTAAACCACAGCCGTTACTTTTAGAAAAGTAAAGGTCTCTTTGTAAAAAGCAAGGGTGAGTCACCCCTCTGCTTTAGTAATAGTACTTTGCAGTTTTATTATAAATACCTTCATTCTGCATCAGTTGTAAGCAGAGTGAATTCTTGTATCCACCCAAAAAACACCCAAAAGAGCAATAAACACAATGTTTTCTTGCTAAATACTTCCTTCTTACCATTGTATAACTACAAACTATATATAAACCAATAATATCCATATTTTGAAAACTCAAATCTTAAAACTTCCTACAGAATGAGTGAAAATATGCCAATAGATGGGACAAAAGACCAATAAATGTATGATAGACATTGGTTGATTATTGGGGGTTGCCAAGTGCCATCTATCAATTTGCAGAAGGAGGCTAGGGCTTTTTTTGAGGAAGAGGGAGAATGTTTCATCTTTGCAGCTTGTAAATGGAATAGCAGGGCCAAAAACTTTATCATACACCCAGGTGTACCGTGAGCATGGTACACCTAAGGATATTGTTTGCTCATTGTTCATTTGAAATCATCCAAGTGAGCAAATTATACTAAAAAAAAGGGAGTTCTAAAAAAATTAGAATTGGAGGTGTATGATGAATAAACTCCTAGTAGAGGAGTATTTTTTTTGTCAAATGCAGGGGAATATTTAAGGATATCCATTTTATAATCTCAAATTTGGACATACATAAGATGCGTGTTTATCTGAAATTCTTATATTAGATGCGTTATACTCCTCTCCGTCCCATAATATAGTGCTTACATTCCTTGCTGGGTGTCCCAAATTGTTGTGCCTATTTTCATTTTTATCAATTAATTTGGACTAAATTATCCTTCATTCCTACATAAACTTTCTAATATACCCCTGCTTTTCTTTGAAATTATGTGCTCCTATTTATTACTTTACATAATTCCAAGAAACATTTATTGTTTTTTTATTTTATTTTAAAGGAAAAGAAGATAAATAACTAGTTTTAAGACAACAGTGTCAAAAAAGTACTTCCTTAATTTTTTTTTTTTGGAAATCTTACTAATCTTTCAATTTTCCTTAATTCTCGTGAAAAATGAGAAGTGAGCACTATATTATGGGACGGAGAGAGTACTATTAACTAGTGGTTTGGTGTTCTCAAAATATAGTTTATCTTGATGTTCTTTCCCTAGAATTAGCTAGCCTCATTAATGAGGATATAATAGGAGTTACTACTCCTCACTTTGTATCTTGAGCTGTTTTTTTGCTCTCTTTTGCATCAAAAAAAAAACTAGTGGTTTGGTACATTTTCATTAGGATAAATAAATCGACAAAATCATAAATACTATTAAAGGCAAGTCCTTCATATGTACCAAGGGCAAAACTAGGATAAACAAAAGAAGGTGGATGAAACTTATTTGGGATATCAATACCATAAACATAAACATTTACGTGAGACTTTCTTTAGGTAATTACAAACAAATTTTAATTATTACTTTGTTGTTATTATCATACCTAGTGTTGTCATTCAAAATTAAATCTTATTGGTTTCTGTCAGAGGACCAACTCAACCAAAAGTTTAAACTGATAGTTGAGGCCCAAAAATAGTTTTTATATTTTATCACGCCCCCTCACGCAAGAGCCCTTTGGGCTTGAAGTGTGGATACAACACAGGTCTCCTTCATACTTGGCGCTAGATATTCCACTTAGAAAGGAGGGGTGGATGAGATTTGAACCCGTGACCTTTATATCACATTGGCTCTAATACCATGTCAAAGGACCAACTCAACCAAAAGGTTAAATTGATGGTTGATACCCATAAATAGTTTTTATACTCTATCAGTTTCAAAATAAAAGGGAGAATGATGGCCAGCATACTACCTCCGTATTTTTTTAGTTGCACCATTTGCCTTTTTGGCACTATTCATCAACCAACTTTATTAAGTTATCTGCATCATTATATAACAAAAAACATAGTCAAGTGGGGTCTTGTTAGATTCGTCTCAATGCGAGGATTTCAATTATCATATTTTTATAATTTTTACATACACCCAATAAGAGATATTAACGTTCAAAAAAACGTATCGGTAAATGTGAAAAAACAAATGGTGCAACTAAAAATTAAAGAGGTAGTACTCCTAAGTTAGTGGATTTTTTAACTTAAGTTTTAATTTCTTGAGGTTGAGGATAGAACTCTACTAGACTTATATGTGGCCAACTAATTCTACTACTTCCTCCGTTCCATTTTAAATGAAACACTTACTATTTTAGGTCTTTCAAATAAGTGAAACGTTACCTTATTTGGTATTCACTTCTCTCTATCTCTCTCCTCATCACATGGGTCCCTTCTTTTTTTTCTCTCTATCTCTCTCCTATTCTAAATCCCCGTGCCAAGGCCCTACGTTTCATTTAAAATGGAACGGAGGAAGTATAATATATGTGCAGAAAATATCTTTTACGGCCGTGGTATATGCCATGTGAAGCAATCAACAATCAATTCACCACTCAAACAATTTAATATCCTATTTTGTTATTCCTAGAATTTCTCTATTTTTCAAGGTGATAAGAGGGGTTTCATACTTCCATTGTCATGTTTTGCCATTCAATACATATCAAACACTGCCAAAAAGGAGTCATTTCGTTTCATGATTGATGAGTGAACAACAATAAGATAAAAGAAATTTGCAGTACAAAACAATTTAATTGCAACGTTATAACTTTTTCGTTTGCTAATATATTATCTTGACCATCAGTATCTCTAATATTTAATTATTAAAAATTATAAAAATGTTGATATAATGAAATATACATTAACCCTAATCCAACAACATATTACATAATATTATCTTAATTAGTATATTTAGCTTGGCTCATTTGGTACCAATTCCACCTCATGACCTCAAGGTAAGGGGTTCGAATCCCAACAAGCTAGGGGCACTTGGAGGAGAATTCCCCTTACAACTCTCCCTCCTTCCAAATGCCTGGGACTCTGGGTTGGCCCTGTGCGAGAACAGCCCAGAGTTTATTCATCTTAACAAAAAAAAAAAAAGGAAAATTGTACAGGAATAATCCCACCTTTGCCCAATCTGCCAAAAATAATCCCACCTTTGGATTATTCTGGAATAATCCTACCTTTGCTTACGAAATCAATTTTTTGGTCGAAAAACTTGTAACTTGGCAAACCGGTAAACCAAGTTAGTTTACCCTCCTTGGACCCCACCACAACCACCGTACCACACACCAGCCACCAGGCCCCTCCCCACACCTCAACCCCCCACCCTCCCCATCCCCTCCACCCCAGCCTCCCAACCCCTCCCCTCCACCGCCGCTTGTCGTAGATTTCCCCCTCCCCGTAGATTTCCCCCACCCCGTCGATTTTCGTTGCTCCCCTACCCGTCGATCTGCGACCACCTACCTGGTCTATTTGCGCTGGTGTGCGGCTGCGGTTGGTGGAGATGCGACGAAGGGATAGAGGAGGGGAGTAGGGGAGTGCGGCCGGTGTGCGAAAAACAACGGTGATGGTGGGCGGCGGCGATGCGAAAAGGAAGACGAAGGAAGAAACAGGGGGAGGGGGTTGCGGGTCCGAAAGGGATGAGGAGTGGGTTGCGGATCTCGAAAGGGAAGGAGGAAGAGGGTTGCGGGTCCGAAAGGGAAGGAGGAAGAGGGTTCGCGGTCAAGGGCGGTGGTGGAGCAGGTGGGGGTGGCCGGGGTGGTAGGGCGAGTGGGGAGGTGGGGTGGGCTAGGGTAAGGGGTGGTGGGGGCGGTGGGGGGGTGGGGTAGGGGTGGGGGGTGGGGGTGGGGTGAGGTGGGGGAACAGGGGGGGAGGGGATGGTAACTTGTTGTTACCGGTCATTATGTTCCTAGGACCAAAAAATCGATTTAGTAAGCAAAGGTATGATTATTCTAGAATAATCCAAAGATGGGATTATTTTTTGGCGAGATCGGGCAAAGGTGGGATTATTCCTGTCCAATTTTCCAGGAGAATGCCCTGAGGTTATTCATCTTACCAAATAAAAAAAAAAGGAAAATTGGACACGAATAATCCCACCTTTGCCCGATCCGCCAAATATAATCCCACATTTGAATTATTCTCGGAATAATCCTACCTTTGCTTACTAAATCGATTTTTTGGTCCCAAAAACTTGTAACTTGGCAAACCGGTAAACCAAGTTAGTTTTCCCTCCTAGGACCCCCCCCACATCGTACCACACACCCAGCCACCAGGCCCTCCTCACACCTCGGCCCCACCCTCCCCTCCCCTCCCCCAGGCCCCCCCCCCCTCTTCCTCCACCCCGCTCATCGTAGATTTCCCCCTCCCGTAGATTTCCCCCACCCCGTCGATTTTCGTTGCTCCCCTACCCGTCGATCTGCGACCACCTACCGGTCCGATTGCGCGGGGTGTGCGGCTCTTGGTGGAGATGCGATGAAGGGACATAGGAGGGGAGTAGGGGAGTGCGGCTGGTGTGCGAAAACCACGGTGATGGTGGTTGGCGGCAGATGCGAAGAGGAAGACGAAGGAAGAAACAGGGGGGAGGGGGTTGCGGGTCCGAAAGGGGGAGGGAAGTGGGTTGCGGGTCCGACGAAGGAGGGGAGGGGGTTGCGGGTCCGGCGAGGGAGAGGGGAGGGGTTGCGGGTCCGCGGGGGAGTGGGTTCTTTGGGGCTGCGGGCCGGTGGGGCAGCGTGGGTGGCTGGTGGGGCGGTGGGTGGCTGGGGTGGTGGGGGACTGGGGTAAGGGGTGGTGGGGGCAGTGGGGGCTGGGGTGGTGGTGGGGGTGGCTTGGCGTGGGGAACAGGGGAGGGGGCGGGTAACTTGTTGTTACCCGGTCATTATGTTCCTAGGACCAAAAAATCGATTTAGTAAGTAAAGGTAGGATTATTACAGAATAATTTAAAGGTGAAATTATTTTTGACAGATCGGGCAAATGTGGGATTGATCCTGTCCAATTTTCCAAAAAACAATAGCGATAATATGATCAAGTTAGTTATACGGTTTTTTCACCCAAGTACCCCGAGTTTTCAAAAATTCACCTGGTACCCTCCATGTTTTCAAAATTCACCAGGTACCCCTCGGTTTTATGTAAATACACTTGAAATGCCCTTAATGACTAACGGCGTTAACCGCCGTTAGTCATTAACCCTAATTTTTTATTTTAACCCTAATTAACCCCCTAATGCTAACCCTAATCCTAATCCCTAACCCTAAACCTAACCCTAAACCTAACCTTAACACCCTCCCCCACCCTCCCACCACCCCCCGTACTCCTCCCCCACCCTCCCACCACCTAGTAGCCCCCCACCCCGCCACCCCGTATCCCCCTCCCCCACACACCCGCGCCGCCCACGCCCCCCCCCCCCACCCCCCGTCCATTTCCGCACTACCCTCCACCCCGTCGATTTTCGTGGAATTAGAACAGCCCGGTCGCAAGTCCCCACCGCTCCCCTCCCCTTCCACCGTCTGCTGAAGACTTCGCCGGCGCATTCCCTTAGCTCGCAATCACGCCCCTCGCGCGTTGCTCCATTCTCCATCTTCGCTTGTTGCTATCACCGCTCGGTGTTCGTAGTTTAGCAGTGCGGCCGCACCTTTAATATTGTCGTTCCGGCGCTACTTGTTATGGCGCACCACCATTGTGTGACAGAGAAAATGGGTAAGAGAAAACGAGGTAGAGATGGGTTGCGCAGGGGGGGGGGGGGGCCGGGCGAGGGGGGGGCATGGGGGTGGGGGCGGCGATGGGGGTGGGGGGCGCTGATGGGGGTGGGGCTCGGGGGGTGGGGGGAGGGGGTTTGCCGTGGTGGTGGGAGGGTGGGGGGATGGGGGGGTTAGTGTTAGGGTTAGTTAGAAGTTAGATTAATTAGGGTTTAATTATGTTAATTAGGGGGTTAATTACGGTTAAGACTAACGGCGGTTAACGCCGTTAGTCATTAAGGGCATTTCAGTGTATTTACATAAAACTGAGGGGTAAGGTGAATTTTGAAAACATGGAGGGTACCAGGTGAATTTTTTGAAAACTCGGGGGTAATGGGTGAAAAAACCGTTAGTTATAAAAATAATTGAAAAGTCAAAACATTGCAATTGTATACAAACATATGAAGTATGGTTTAAGGAATTATTATCTATTATTAATAAACTTTGTTTAGTTAATTTAAGAAAGGGAGAAAAGAAAGAGAAATAAAGCAAGAAAGGTAAAAAAAGGTGTAAAAGGTATAAAAAAAAAAAAGACTGGAAATACGGCAAACTGCTGGGAAAGTGGAAACCAAAGAAAGACAAGTTAGGCTTCAAATGCACGCATGCCTATTCTTCATACAGCAACCTTCACCTTTCTCTCTCCTCTTCTATTCTACGCCAACCTGTTATTCCAACAAACACTCACTTATGACTTAACTTTGCTGCTTCAATTTCCCACCTCTCTTTTTCCCCCCTCTTAACAAACAAGCCCTTAAAACAATTAGTAAGTACTATCCAATTACAATTAATTAATTAATGTAACAATAATCTTTTAGGAGTAGATGTTCTCTTTTGTAGACTACTGTGTTAGTTTTTGGTACAATGTGTGTACAAAAACCATGTTAGTACGACCAGACAGAATCCCTGAATATTAGAATAATAAACTAACCTTATCTCCTCCACTAAAGTATAAAAAGTTAGCTTCTTTTTTTTTTTCTTCGCACCATCTCATTGATCATCATGCAACCTAAAATTCCAAAACTTTATGTATGTTTCCATTTTCATAAATCTAATATTTCCTCAATTATTTTTTAAGGTTGTAATATTTTACCTTTTGCACTATTTATAACTTTAATTGAAATTTTTGACAGATATATACAACAAAATTAAGTAGTAAGATGTTGTTGGATTTTTTTTTTTTTTTGAGGGGTGTTGGATTTGTTTTAATGTACACTAATTGATTATTAAAGATATTAATGGACAAAGTTACACGTCGGAAAGCGTTTAAGTCAAATGTTGCATTCTCGTTTAAAAAACGGAGGAAGCACTTGTAAAATTGTCCTGAAATAGAGACGGATGTATAATAATTTAATGTGAGGTGGAGGTAACTTTTTGCCTTAGATGAGTCACTTGTATACAGTGAATTAGTTATTCCTTTTAAGTTTAAAAGTTACTTATGTTTAAAATTGACTCATTTTAACTTGAAAAGTGACCAATTTGACTTAAAAGTGACCCATTTTGGCTAAAAACGAACAGGACTGACAATGAACTTAATGCACACAATACTAATTGATCTTTTTAATTTACACACTTTTTTTTTTAATCTACACATGACGACTATCATTCATACAATTCTAGGATGTGAGCCTCAACACCTTTTGTCCTATTAAAATTAAACCCTAATGTGTGATATTGTGAGGTTACTTTTAATTCTCTCTTATGCTTTTCATCTTCTTCTTTCATATATTTTTTTTCTTTCTTTCTCATAATTTTTACTTTCTCCGCATTGGTCATACTCAAACACTGAAAAGTAAATTGGGTAGATTAAATATTTCAGAGTAGATTTACCAGTAGGCAGTCGTTAACTAATGGCTAGTATTATGGATTAGGGTTCTAATATTGCGAATAATTTTGCTGGGCGTCATAAATCAACAATTGTTCATTGGATTTTTTTTACAGTGGAAATTGGTGCTTGATAAAATATACTCCTTGCGTAACAGAAAGAATGCAACAATTGAGTATTATTTGTGAGGCTTAATATATAAAATTGTTGCATTCTTTTTGTTTCGGAGGAAGTATAATGTATTGTTTTGAAAAATCGAAAAAACTAAAAAGATATTAATAGTGGATACCTATGGGTAATTATGTAAATATGTGTAAACTTGTTTATATTATAAATAGAGTGCCATGGCTCTCATTGAGGGTGAGCCGCTATTTTTTCTACACATGGTATCATAACAAGATTTTCTACACATGATTCGTACCGCTTGATTGCCAACAAAATAACGAAGGTCGTCCAAGTCCTTCATAGCAAACTGATTAGGAGAAGAGATATGAATTTGAAAATCAGAGGAGTAGAATTGTCAGTGACACTGATATCATCAGCATAAAGCAGAGTGTACAAAATATAATTACCCCGACAAAAATAAACATGGAGGTGTCAGACTGAGAACAAAAGAAGCAACCTCCGGTTTTCAAATCTTCCACTAAAGCAGAGTACCGTGTTGTTGCATATACTGTACAGGACACTCTGCATGTTCGTTCTCTTCTTGCTGAGTTAGGTCTTCCCATGAAACAACCGGTTCGTCTATTTTGTGATAATGGTTCTGTTTCCAACCTTGTCGTCAATCCAGCTCAACATGATCGCAGCAAACGCATCAAGATTGGCTATCATTTTGCTCGTGAATGTGCCGCTCACAGTGATTTGGTTGTTCGTTATGTCCCTACTCAGCTACAAATTGCTGGAATTTTTACTAAGAGTTTATCTAGTCAGCGTTTTGAATTTCTTAACTCCAATCTGCACGTGGTTTCCCCTACACAGATTGAGGGGGTGTAATAGTGGATACCTTTGGGTAATTATGTAAATATGTGTAAACTTATTTATATTATAAATAGAGTGATCTCGTATTGAGGGTGAACCGTTATTAATTCTACACAGATATATTATGAATTTGAGATAGTACTTTTGGAGTACACTTTGAAAAATAGATTGTGTAAAATTAGTTCCGTTGTAGTATCCTCCTCTATTATCATCAAAATATATTATGTCACAAACATATATAGCTATGTAAGATATATCATATATGTGACGACTTTTTTCAAACATCTGGTAATAGATCAGACAACTGGGTGACAATGATTTTGTACTCAAGAAATAGAAAACAAGAAATTCTTGGACAACACCGGTTACCAGAATTTCTTGGACACTTCAAAACAGTATCAAACAAAGCTGTAACTAGAATCAACACTTTTTACAAGACCTTTGTCTCTCTTATTTTGCTTTTTTTCTGCCTTAACAACTGCAATTGTTTCCCATTAACTTAATTAACTCTTATATGGTTTGATTTGATCCTTAAGTACTAAAAGCATTACAAATACATTTGCATCTCTGATCTCTCTTTAAATAAGTTTTTTCCCAGGTGGGTTCATGTATACAAAGTCTATATTTGCACCTTAACTTTATTTATACATTTAATATATAGTAGTTGCATATATATACATATTTTCAAGAAAGAAACAAAAGAAGAACTACTTAGCATATGGACGAACCGGCCACCTTTTAACCATGCATATCTTAGCCTGTCAAAATATATAAAGTGGGAGCCAGACAATATATAATCTGTAAAACTACAAATATATGTCATATGATAATATGAACAGTACCATGCAAATTCAATGCATTTTCTCTAATTTAAGTAAAAAAAAAAGGGTATTAATCGAACTAATTAATTTTTAAAATTGAATCAAAATAGATTAATTATATCTAACTTAACCCTCTAAAAGAGACATAGGTCGGCTCCTAGGAATCTACTCCTCTTCTACTGTCCTTATATATGTCAGAAACCCTCATTCCTTTGTCTCATCAACCAACTTAATCATACTACATAATTACACTAATTAAGCTTTAACACCAAAAAAAATTCATGGCTAGTGTATTTGTAACAAAAAGGGTAAATGTATATCCAAAAATCATGCAACCTACCAAAATTATGAAGCTTTCTAATTTAGATAGGCAGTGTCCTACACTTATGTACTTGGTATTTTTCTATAATCCTTCTCATAATCATTATATTAATAATGATGATTATGTGTTTAGTAGCTTAAAATATGCCTTAGAGGATACGTTATCGGTATGGTACCCGGCAGCGGGGAGATTAAGCAAAAACCCTAATAATGGAAACAAGCTTGATCTTTGGTGTAATAATGGTGGTGCAGTTATGGTTGAAGCTGTTACACAAGCTACGATTTCGGAGCTTGGTAATCTCTCTCAATATAATGATTTTTTTGAGAACTTGGTTTATAAGCCTGCTTGCAATAATGGAAATATTTCTGAGATTCCACTTCTTGTTGCTCAGGTAAATTCATCATTCATATTTCATAGTACATATTATTACCTCTTTATAGTTTAATGTTTTGACATGTATTTGATTTATAGCTCGTATTTTCATGTCATGCAAATCAATTATGTTCCCTAGCTTTTATATGTGTTATTGTCAATATCATGATTATCATTCTTTTTATATTGAATTACATAAAACTTTAAACCTGAAATCAAGGGCAAAAGGCTTTACTATGTAGTTTTAGGAGTAGTTTATATATACTCCTTATGTATTTTTTTTTGCTTCCTTTTTATTTTGTAAGTAAAGATCTTTCATATAGAAGTAAATTGAAGAAACATCTTAAAATTTATGCCAAACAGCATCATTATAAATGATTTCAAGTTTTCGACATCTACTAGAACCTCTTTCTAATTCAAATTAAACTAGTTTCTTACAAAATTTGACAAAGATAGACTGGACTATATGGATTGGACCATAAAAGAACAATAATCTGATTTCAGATATTGATATACAGAATTTGGCTTAAGTATAGATTATGTGAACATATGTAGATCTAGTAATGTCAAACTTACTAGCTAGTATGAATGAAAAAAGAACTTCCTAAATCTCTAATGATTGCATAGGGGAAAATTCACAAAAATCTAATGTTTTAGATGGTCTGACCATCCAATTTCAACATCACTGTATTAGCATGATTTATAGTTGAGTCTTTGTAAATATCAGTAGTTGATTCTGTTGGTTAAAAAAAAATTAGGTAGGCATGAAGCTAGTGATGCTTTTGTACTGTTGCAAGATCTTGAAGTAATAAGACATGATTTTACACTGGAAGAGATAGCATGCTTGTTCTTGATGATCATGTGTTGATTCTGATTTATGATGAAATCTCTATCCCTCCTTGCTTCATATTAATTCTCAGATTATGTTAGTATAATTGATAACAATGTTCTATAAGTCTACTTCTATCCAATCGTGTCTATGTACTTTGTTCCATATATTTAGCTAAATATTTGGTCCAAATTTAGGGATTAATCAGAGTAAATATTTAGGAGTAAGGAGGAGGCATAGAGGCGGATATACACTTTTAAAGCATAGATTCTTAAAATTTAGATATAACCCTCCATGATCAAGAGTTATACAATTTAGGGATTGACAAATTTGTTTCAATCTTCTCAAGATCAAGACGAAGAAGTCCATAACCTCTTTTTTGCTTTCTCTTTCAAATTACATAATTAATTTTGTACGTCAAGTGGAGATTAAGCTTGTTAGTATTATATAATGCCCATAAATTATTTCCAAATTTCAAGTGAATCACTAAAGAATTCACCTACTCTTAGCAGATCGAACTTTTTAGTCCTATCTTAATTATTAGGAAGGGTTAGTAGAAATATAAACACCTTGTATTAGACTTTAAACTTCAATTTCGAGGATCAATTAGGAGTTTCCGGTTATGAAGCACATAAACTTTTGTAATCTAATGATTCCAAGTTTTTGAAATGTTTCCATGCTAGTTAATAAATCTTAGAAGTGGGTGGAATTTTCGCCGTTTTGAAACCCTAGTCGTTTCCTTGTTGTAACAATTCTGTACAAGGCCATCTTTCCCATATTTTATGAGATTTTCCAATCCTGAAATCATTTTTCAAAAATATACAGGTAACAAAATTTAAATGTGGAGGTTACTCAATTGGGGTAGGAACAAGTCATGCACTCTTTGATGGACAAGCAACCTACAATTTTATGTCAGCATGGGCTTCCAAAGCACATACCAAGCAAGGATTTAAAGGACTTGAATGGCATAAACCTATGCATGAAAGAGAAAGATTACTGCAAGTGATCAAGATTAGTCCTACTAATAACAATAGCAATCAAGCCGCGGCTCTAACAAAAGTTGCAGCAATCCAACATTTGTATCAGTTGATCACCCAAGCAGCTCCTACTGGTGGTGTCATGCTTAAGAGTCCCCAGTTGTTTGTTCCTTCTATTCAAGAAGATTGTGTTCTTAACACCTTTCATTTTAGCTCGTCGATGATCGATAACTTGAAGAGAAGAGCTTATGGCCTTAACAACTTATACTCTTCTTTGCTGTGTTCTTCTTTTGAGATTGTCACTGCACACCTGTGGAAGGTAAGTGTTCTCTGATATAGCATTATTTATGGTAGGTTTATTTGATTGTTGTTTTTGGTTTGTGTGTGCTTTAATTTGAATTCTAATCATATCAAGCATACTCAACTTCATATATCAGACGGTCTAATGGTCTGATGATCACTTGTCAGACTATGTGATCACAAAGTTTTTGGTCAGACCAGGCCAATTGGTATCTTATGTGTTTCTGTTTTACTACTAACTGTTAACTTCTTTTGTTTAACTTATGTAGTTATTCCTTCAAAATAAAACCTATGTAGTTATAAGATCCTTTCATTACTTTATCATATATGCTAACTTTTAATCTATTTTTATCATGATTGTTACTTTTTTTTTTTTTTTGTTTAACCAATATCATAACTGACCATCAAATGAACTTGTGATCCAAGCTTTTGCAACAAGTGATTGACTCAAAATTAGAAGATCACATAATCTAATCTGATACAACCCCTAAGGATTGCATATAAGCAATAAATACATTTTCTTAGAATAATAGTATTAGTTTAGAGGCTTTTGTTGTGCTATTTCTTTGATTAGATATATGATTATGGTAATTAATAGTTAGAGATTTAGCATGTGTGATCAATTGTAATGATTAATAGATGTATTAATTAATTTCTTGTTAATTACGTATAATCTAGATAATGTTCCATACCAATTACCATTCTTATAAATAGATGATCATTGCGTTGATTGAGCAGATCACATGATCAGATTAATTATGTTCACGGAGAATACTTAATTGTTTTCATCTATTCTATAGTTTTTATTTATTTATTTTGCTACTAAGGAGATCAATTCCCTTACAAGGAGGGGGTAGGGCAATTAGGGATTCTTCTTGTAAGGGGTGACGAACCAAACCACTATCACAAGAGTGAAAGGAGGGCCTCACGACCATTAGACCAATAATCTTGATAATCTTTCAACTATTCTGTAGTAGATAGAAGAATATAGGGCTAAATTAGCAATATAATCCCTTCAACAATAACATAGGGGTTCATAGCCTAAAGGGAGTGATTTCTGATTTATAATTTATTCACGTCTTATGATAGTATAGTTTAGTTTATGTATTTCTTCATTGGTATATGAACGAATTTTCTAACAGTTCGTTATTCCACATTCCCAAGTTTTGATGGACTAATATACATACTAAACACAGGCAAGAACAAAAGCACTAGGACTAAGAAGAGAAAGAATGGTATGCCTCCAATTTGCAGTAGACACCAGGACCAGACTTACACCTCAACTCCCCCAAGGTTTCAGTGGCAACGCCTATGTCCTAGCCTCCGTAGCCCTCACTGCTGGTGAACTCGAGCTCATAAGCTACGAAACCTTAATCAACAAGATCAAGATGGCCAAGAACTCTGTCGACAACGACTACGTTAGCACGTATCTCGAGGTTCTTGAGGGGTCTGGGGATGCCCTCCCTCCTCTAAGGGAGCTTACTGTAGTCTCTGACTGGACAAGAATGCCATTTCACAAGGTTAACTTCAACTCCATGCAGTCTCATGCAAATGTAGCTGTTTCTGTATGCCCTTTAGTTCCTCCTGTTCCACAAGTTGCGTATTTTATGCAAAGTCCTAAGGAAGATAAGGGTATTGATGTGAGAATTGGATTAAACTCACAGATTAATTCTGCCTTTTCTCACTATTTCCTCAATATTTCATAATATCAAAGCAATAAGTTTATTTTCTATTGTTCGTTATCTTATTTGTTATAGTTTTTGTAATATAATTTGGGAGAATTTTTCCAATAGCTACAAATTTATTGTAGCCACCGAAATGAATAGATTTTACATTAGTCATCAAAACTAAGATGATCTTTTAAGGGTATGACTAAACACCAAACTGTTTGTTACTAAAAGGAAAAGGCGAACAGAGTGAGGCTGACACAAGTGTAAGTACCAAAATGCAGTAAATGCTCTTCGTCTCTTGTAATAGTTGGTACTAACCAATTAGGTGTATACTGTATAGCCTATTCTTTTCATCGTAAGGATACGATGAATTATCTTTCAATTATTGTCAAAACTTCCATAATCCAAATGTCATTGACTAAAACGCCACATGGCGCCTATTGGATGGTTAATTAGGAAGATATAGGATCTAAAATGTAATTGTCTTATTTCGTGTTGATTTTAAGGTGACTTTAGCAGAAAAAATTTACCCAAAATGTGTATTCTAGCATTATTAGTTTGTTGATATTCCCGTGTTTTTATTGGGCCGAATAAAACTGAACTGAAACTGTGAATGGAAAATACTAAACTAAAATGTGCCCAAAAGAACAGGGAAATATATAATAATGGTATTGTTGAAAGCTAATTCCGGCTATGATATACAGATGTCCTTAACAATTGGTACAAAATTATCTTGTCATTTTATTTCTCCTGTAGAGTCATTATCTTGTGCAGAGGTGGGGTAGCAATTGCATCTCCATGTCAGAGAAGTAATAATAGAATTGTAAGTCATCCTTTTTTCTTTATCTTAGTACCTGGAAACCATGATATGAATTCAGGATATTTGAATCACACTCACACAAAAACAAGAGGAGTGATAAAACACTATTCGTCTACTCCATTAGCTAGTGGTAAGTAATCTTGGCACTATCAGGGATAATCTTGTAGAATAACTGGTGAATTATACAGTAAGTCACTTTTAAAATTCTAAGATCTAAAGGACAATTCAACAAATATTCAACAGTAACCAACTAGCCTTAAACGAAGATATAGAAACTGGCATTCTAAAATTACAGATACAGATTTCTGAAAAAGGACTTATGTTTCTCGATATATCATCTACTACTCCTATATTACAATGCTCAACTAAGTAGGAATGCTAATTAGATTCAAAATCTCCATTCTTCAATCTCTTCCCATTTAGTTCCTGGATCAAATTCACCAAATTAGTGGTATAACAATACTTGCTAAAAAGACATGAAAATAAGTAAAATCTCAAAAGCTTCTAACATAGAATATAGAGTTTCACTACAATATGAAACTCTTGAAATTATTCATAGAAAGGTAAAACAGATGGCAAGAAAGATAGGACTTTCAAATCCCAGAGTGAAGCAAAAGATTTACAGGAAATTTTTCAAGACATCAGATTCAACTTTCAAGGGTCTAAATCTAATTTAAAAAGCAAATACCTGCACAAGGGAAACAAAAAATAAAAATTATACATGCTTAAACATTGCAGTTACGACATCTTCCAAGGAACCGGCAGCATTACCAGAATTGTAATTGCCTGAAGGCCGCCCTCCTTGTTCCATGAACTGCCCTTGCTTCATTCTTATTGTCATGTCTACTGCTGAATTCCGGAGCATCGGGTCATGTTGCAGGCCTAAGGAATCAAATCTCTGTTGTCCCATTGAATTAAAACCTGTATCTCTATGTAAAACTGAATTCGTGCTCCTTGGATCATATCCACTTTGAGGGTTGGCCACTGAAGAGTCCAGAAAATCTGGATCCCAAGCTTGCTTTGTCATATAACTCATGTTTTGCATCATGTTTTCACTCATCAAGCTTGGGTTCTGCAACCGACTTGGGATTGAGATATTTGGTGAAATATCATGCACCCCATTCTCTACGGGGTTCATAGAAGTTGACTGTGATTGGACAGCTGCGGGCCAAGTGCTATTGCATCGATTATGATCCATCAAATTAGGGGGAGGATCCGAGGTTACACCGAAACCTTGGAGATTCTGTCTTTCTTGAGAACAACGCCCTTGCATTGTCAATGAGCTATTAGGAAGGCTGAGAATCGAGTTGCTTGAGCCACTTAACATGGTAGTGGTATTTTTGTGGAGTTGATCGAATTCCAGTGACGTCGGCATCCCTTGAAGTACAGTGCCTGTATGATTATGATCCCCTCGCAACAAGTTGGGCTGGAATTTGGTGGAATCATTGATGGAAGAAGTTTGCATTGGGGCTTGCCCCAACTGCACAATCCCAGAAGGGTTGAGTCCATGAAGGCCGAGGCCAGCTGGAGTGTTCAATCTGCCCAGAACTCCAGGAGGTGGAATGGATCGCAGAGAGTTGTTATGGAATTGCGGACTGCCATTAAAACCGTGGAAATTTACAGGGTTCATGCGGAGATAGGGTGAATCTGCACCCCCTAATGCGGCAACCATGTTAGCTTGCTGATTGGCCACTGAGCTGATTCTTTTCAGATACAACCGGTATTTCTGAAAACACAAAAATAAAAAGAAGTTAGTAATTAACTCTAAGCTCGTGAAACAGGTCATTTTAGAAAGATGAGAGTCAAAGGGAATTTTCACCTGGAGATGACTGGCCACATTTTCTCTGGTAAGCTTATCAACATTCATCAACTCAAGGATTTTCTTAGGAACAGCTTCTGGATTTAAAGATTTCAACATATTCAGAGTTGATATGACAAGGTATAATGATCATATGAAGTATACTAGCACCCTATTATGACTAAGAGAATGAAATAAATTTGTAAATCATGCTAAAAGAATAATCTCCTTAAGCTCTGATATCAGAAAAACAGAAAAAATAAATACTCCCTTTTTCACAATTTAGTTGCTATATTTTCCTTTTCAATGCTATGCGCATAATTTTCTCTCTACTATTTCACTTTCATTAAAAGCAAATGTTACAAGCCATTCAGCCTTCAGGGCACAGGGAGTATTTTGAAACATAGAGATCAATGCCGTAGTCATATTAAAAGCAAAAGCTAGTCAAATGTAACTTGATACTAATATGTTTATCAAGTCATGTTGGGTCTCATGACGATTTTCTCTAGTCATTGACTTGATGGTTCATTGACCCAAAGGAAGTCAGTACATACTAACTTCATAAAACAATCATCGAGAACCGTAACAACAATCATAGTAACTACATAAGGTTGGAGTTTAGAGAAAACATACTGTCTAGACCAAGCTGGTTAACAGCAGCAACAAACTTGCGGTGCAGGTCCACGGACCAAACAACACGAGGTTTCTTCTGAGAGGAAGGGTCTTCATTTTCGTTTCGTTCTCATTCTCATCTTGATCTTCATCATCATCCCCATTTTGGTCCTTCCGCTTTCTACACTGCTTAATATCCTGATCAAAGTTTGCACCTCGAGTTCCATTTCCTTCACTGGAATTCTTGTCCAGGCTGTTAGAGCTGTTTCTATCCTTAGAATCAAACTTCTTACGCCTGACTACATGCTGCCAAATATTCTTTAGCTCCTCCAATCTCACAGGCTTAAGCAAGTAATCACAAGCTCCATGGGTAATCCCCTTCATTACTAGCTTGGGATCACCATTAGCAGACAGCACTGCAAATTTCAATTATTCACTTTTTAGCTTGTAACTTAGCAGAGTTACCATCCAAGAATTAGCCTATTTGCTTAATCACCCAAATAGTACTTTCACTAGAATTTCAGTTGACACCTAGACACTTGACCCACCCACATACCCCGAGCCTGTCCCAAACATCCAGCAATTCAGGGTTCAAACAAGAGTTCCCAACTGAACTCGTTAGAAACCAGTTATAAATGAATACCCAAAAGTTGATCCAAACCAACCTTTACTACCTGCTAAGAATGACTTAACCACAGTCTGAAAGGAATCCAATTACAATAAGGATATAAGAAACTAAAAACTTCCCAAAATCAAGGCCAAATTAATTTTCATAAACAGAATTCATTCAGGAATTCAACCCAATTAAAGGATATTTTCTACTTTCTTGATGACATCGACCAGGGGCGTATACACAGGGGGTACAGTGGGTACAGCTGTACCCCCATTATTTTGGCTAAAAATTGTATAAAGTTTAAACATGCACTTGTTACTCATAAGCTAATGTTTGCTTCAGTGGTAAGGGAGGGGAGAATTAGTCTAAATATAGATTGGTAGAGGTCGCAAGATCGAATCCCTGCAAGATCTTTTTCTCTTTATCCTTTTTTTGAGAATTTTCTTCCTCTTACTCCTTCATTCCTTCTTAGTCTAAGGTTATATAGAAGTTAAATATGGATTCATATTATACATATAATTATAGAAAGTTGTCAATTTATATTAAAACTATGAGGTTATTTTCCATTTATTTTATCTTACTTTTATGTACCTAAATCATCTTTTATCTTCTAATAACCCTTTTTCCACCCTATTCCACTAACACGATTATATGACTTATATCAACTACAATTTTTATATAGAAGGAAATTCTTCAACTCAAAATTTTCTTAAATATTTTAGGTTTGATTATGCATTAAAAAAGTATTAAATTTAGGGATTCAAATTCATGGGAAATAGAAAATTCAAGAGTTGTATGTTTTACAAAAATATAAGAAGCTCCACTTTCTAGGAATATTCTAGCAATTTACACTTACCACATCCCACCAAACGATCAATTATTGGAGCACATTTTTATCTGAATTTTTTTTTCCCTAATATATCAATGGTAGTCTACCGTCAAACTTGGCGAAATTTGGCTCCAAAAAATAAAATAGAGCCAAAGATTAGCGACGGAGAGATTATATACATTATGAATCTAATTGTTCATATAACCGTACCCCCATTTCTAAATTTCTAGATCCGCCACTGACATCGACTGACCTCTATTAACATTAGACTTGCTAGCAATATAAGTGCATTGAATCTAATTACTTCACCAGCTACTGTTAAACATAATTCTATAAGTAGAAGATGCACTATATGATTTGATAAAGGAAATGAAATCAAGAGTGAAAAGATTTTGGCAGCTTACTTATGACAGGCAGGTCCATCTCAAGCCCCACAAGCTCGAGCAGCTTAAAACCATCCATATCCGGCATGTGTACATCGCTAATAACGAGATCAAAGTTGTTCTTATTTTCTCTCAGCATCTTCAGAGCTGTAATAGCTTGGCTCGTTGCCGTAACTACAACGTTTAAAACCCTCATACGTAAGGACCATCTTTTACCAAAAATATTTGGATTATGCAAATAAAACAGAGTCTTATAACTCCAATGATGCATCAATATAACTAAATTCTTAACTGATAAGATGAAAAATTAAGAGAGAAGACAAGCTCTATCCACTATAAGTTTGCACATCGATCTCAATGGTCAAAGTTGACATGCTCATGGACATGGAAGGGGTTATGAAAAACAACCCAAATTCAATAGATTTCTCAATTTATAATATTTAATATCTGTAGGTTTTGTATCAAAATCAAACTAAACCCAATCAAAGCCATTCAATGAGAGGAATATATCAACAAACAAAATTCCAATAAGCTGAAATCTGACAATAGATAAAAATTCAATTGATGCTGAAAATTCACAAATTGAAAGAACAAATCAAGAGAGAAAATCACCCAAATGACAAATGAAGAGCAAATATAACTAAAAAGGAGCAAAATGAGAAAAACCCCCTTTCAAACCCCACAAAAAAGATTACAAAAGCTCAGAAATTTGCATCAATTTAATTGATTTACAGCCCCAAACAAAAACAAAGAAAACCCAATTAGAGATAGATAAGAAAAGATTAAATGCATCTATAGTAAGAACATAAGTATGCAATCACCAAAAAAAAAAAAAAAAAAAAAAAAACTAACAAATTCCCGCAAAAACACCATAAATCCAAATAACAATTAAAAAGAATAACACATAAAATGCCCACAAAATAAAATGCAAGAAATCATACCATGATATTGGCACTTTCTCAAAAGAGTCTCAAGAAGCCTAAGACAAATTGGGTCATCATCAACAGCCAAAACTCTCATACCCACTGGAAATTGATCATGGGATTCATCATTTCTTTGTTCAACAGTCATTTTTCCACCAAATAATCCCCAAAAAAAAATCAAAAGTTCTTATCTTTTTTGGATTTGTGAACTCTGTTTTTGAACCCTGTTTCAAAACAGAACAACAATGGAGGAGAGAGAAAAAATCAAACAGTAAGAATTAGTTAAAGTCACTATCTCAAAAACTGAAGTGAGAGAAAATTATTGAGAATTTATTTGCAGTAAGAGAGAGAATAATGGAATGGATGGATGGAGTTAAAGGGTGGTAAAAAACTAAAAAGGAAGACTTTTGAAACTGAATAGGAAAATTAAGATAGATGAAATATACTACTTCCTCCGTTTCATATTACTCGCTACACTTCTCAATTCACCGATTGATTCTGCAGACAATTTTTTGGAGAAGAGAGAGGTAGAGAGTAAAAAGAAAAGGGACCCATGTGAGAGGAGAGAGATAGAGAGAGTTTATTGCCTAAAAAGGAAGTGTAGCAAGTAATGTGAAATTTCCCACAATGGAAAGTGTAGCGAGTATTATGAAACGGAGGAAGTACTTAGTAGCAGTACAAATTTTATTTATTTACTTATCTATGTCAATTGATTAAATTAATTAATTGAAATTAAATGTTTGAAAATTATATGGAATCTTTAACCATATATGGACTCTGTGAAAGCTGGACGAAGCATGCAAGCAGTCAGACTTGCTGAAAGTGCGACTCCTTTTTTTTTTTAATTTTAATTAGATTAATATTTTTTTTAAAACCTCTATTATTTTTCCCTTGAAAATAAATTTAAATATACTCCTCCTGTCTTTATTAGTTTACCCGTATTTCTGTGATATCCTTTATTAAATTATCCATTTATTTTGTTTCTATTTTTAGAATGGGACCACTAAATTTCCATCACACATACATTCAACTTTAACATAAAACAATGGTTTAAATTAATAAAGACCGGAGGGAGTACTTCCTATATAATTTAGAGTCCCTGAAATTAGATCTAGGGCACCTCTGTTTTTTTTTTTTTAAGCCAGTGAGTCAGTAAAAGTAGGTTTTATTTTTTTCTTTTACTTCTTCTTTTTATTTTTCAGCTTTTTTTAATCTCTCTCCCAATCTGTTGTACTCCATCCGTCTCATATTATAGTGCATGATTCTATTTTTTCACGGTTATTAAGGTAAATAGAATCTAAGAGAAATGTAAAGAGTGTTTGTGTATTGAAAATAAATGTTATGGGGAAAAGCTGATTTTAGGAGAGAGATTGACAATAAGTGGTGAAAGAGCATTAAATACATGACTCATTCAACCCTTGAGTTGAATAAACAAAGCAAAAAATTATTTTCAAGAAGCAAATAAATAATGGTGGCGCAATTTTTCTAGGAAAATCATGGAAAGGTGTGCAATATAAAATGGAAACAAGAATTATATTTTGGGACACCTTATAAGGAAAGAAAGCACTATAATATGAGACGGAGGGAGTACATTATAGTGTTGTGTTGACTGTTGAGTGTTTATTATGCCTTTTTTTTCCCCTAAGGCAGTGAGTCAGTAGGTTTTATTCTCTCTTTTGATTTACTATGTTTTTATTTTTGTATTTTGAAGTACTTATGTAAGAATTTTGATCTTTTAGTCATTTTTTGGCGACCAGATCCATGCCGTACCTATTTTTGGAAATTATAATTTTGTCGATTTCCGTCTCCGCTCCCGTGTCTGTTTCTGTGCTACATAGTACATAGTGTATGAGGATTGAGGATTCTATTCTTCTCTTCCTTCATGCTACAAATACAATTGATAAACAAGCCTATTAGTAGTAGGGTATTAATGCACACGAACACATATATGGTTTTAAATTTTTTTTTGAAGGGAATATATGGTTTTAATTAGCTTGCTATGGAGAAAGTATTAGTAATTAATCTGTGTGCGACTTTAAAGACTCTCTCACCATGTTATTTTACCCCAAAAAAAAGTTTAAAAAAAAAAAATTCTTGTCTAATTTGGTAACCATAATTCTTTAATATAGTACCCATGTTAGTATTATTCTCCAATTTTTATGGTACCTATTGAAAGATATGTTTATCAGATAAAGTCCAATTTAAACTCCATCAAATAGATATCTCGATCTGGCAGCTTCTAAAAATGTTGAATATACACAAACAATAAAAATGTACGAATTGGATGTGTATTGTAGACTTGTAGAGTTGTAGTCCTATAAAATATATTGATATTAAAATTGACAGTTATTAAAATTGACAGTTAACATTCACTTTATATTTTAGATCAACAATTTATATCAACGTATGTATTAAATGGTAGATGATATGAAACGATTAAAAAAGTTTGTGAAATAAAAATGTTTATTAAGTACCAATTTATTATTTTAAGGAGAATGAACCCTATTCTCGCCTTAACTCTTACAGTCTCTTGATTTATAATTTGTGAATCAGGTGCTTGGAAATAGGAGGAAAAAGTAAGAGGATTTTCACCCCCCCCCAAAAAAAACCCCAAAAAGCTCTCACTTGGTAAGATTTAAATTCAATACATCTAAAATTTAATTAAGGTAAGATTCTAGCCAAATATTACTTGTTCCTTAAGTACTTATACACTACAATTTCAATGGTTCTACATTTTCAAATCATATACTTCGAATCATTTGTTTTTTTGTATAATTCAATTCATACCTCTAATCATCCAAAAAAAATTGATTGGTGACCATCAATGTTAACTTTTTAAACATTTATAATTTTGAAAATTATACTTCTTTCGTTCCAAAATAAGTGAAACACTTCTCTTATTTATGTGAGAGCTTTTTGAGACAAGTGTTTCACTTATTTTGGAACGGAGGAAGTACATGATAATGTTTCATCAGATAAATATAAAAATTCAATCAGTTCTAAAACATTTAGCCACATGAGTAATAAATGGTAGTTTTCAAAGGCATCGGCCATTGATCATTGAGGATTAAATTTCAATTGCATCACTATATTAATTGTAAATCCATATATACTCGACATTCTTTACATATGCTCTTATATTTTCTTTTCTCCGACCCGTTTCATTTTATAAGATAAGCACAATATTTAATTAACATTGAACTGGATTAATTATTCTTGATTATTGGGGTGTTTAGATAAGAGTTTTGGGATAAAAGGAGAGGGTTGAGATTAACAAAAAGGTTTGACTAGTCCAAACCCCTAATGGGAGTGTTTGGTTGACAGAGGTTTGAGCCCAAGGTTAATTTTGAAAAAGCTACTAGTATGAGCTTTTTGGAAGAGAGGTTCATGAATTTAGTTATGTAATGACTATATATCCCAGAATCAGTCAAATTTACTACCCTTAAAAAAAAGACCCCATCAATAAATTATTCCAATATCTTTATGGGTCATTTCACTTTATAAAGTATCAACCAGCTAACAACTATCTACCAAACACTTTCACACAAACATCTAATGCAAACAGCTAGTCAAACCAGCTAATAGCTAATACAAATAACTAACCGCTAACAACTAACCTCTAATTGCCAAATAGAGCTTATATATTAATAAAAAACTTAACCAAATCTCAAAAGGACCGCATAATAAGTCTAATTTACATTTTGTATAATTTTTATCCAACACATTATAAAATAAATCAATGATTAAATATAATTTCCGAGAAGCATAGTTTATATTGAGAAATGGACGTCTTATTTAAACGACGCCTACATATGAAGATCATAAACAGAAAATTATTAGCATTGATGTGAAAATGACAAAAGTCTTACGCATATTTATCTGAGTTTTACATGTCACCCCTCGAAAATCTGAGTTTTACATGTCACCCCTCGAAAATCTGAGTTGTACATGTGGGAGAAATCAAATGATATGAGCCCTTTAAAATGGCACAAAAAATTAAAGTGGCAGTTTGCGTAGGATGAATGTGTTCCGAATTAGTGCGAGCAGAAGTTTGTTTTGACCTGAACAGCAATTCAGCATACATGTTCTCACCACCATATATGTCTGAGTGCAATGCATTAGGCTTTAGAGAGGAAAAAACTATTCATTTAGGATTCAGTATTCTACTCCACCTTTCATTTCAAAATCAGTTTCTTTTAAGTTTGAGAGTTTTACATATGTGTATATTTTTATTAGTATTTGATAGAGAGTATATTTAGGATAATATTTTCTCATCAGTTTAGGATATATTTATATAATTCCTAAATAGTTTGGATTCCTAACATGATTAGGATTATTATTTTGTTATTTTTGTAAACACTATATATATTGATCAATGGAATACTACAAGATTACGGAGTTTTACACAATCTAACATGGTATTAGAGCAAGGACAAGACTCTCCGAGAGATGCATCTCCAACGCATCTAGAGGACGAAGCAAGATATCCGACTTTTCCAATGGCTTGGATTGCATAGGTCGTTCCTTTGATCCTCTCAACTTATTGTTCTTCTCTATTGGCCGAATGTGAATAAATAACACAGCGGCACTCTTATGATCCACCCGGAGGAAGCTACGACGGTTGAGTAATGCAAAGTGCAGGCAATTGGTTGACATCATCAAAAAGAACCTCCACAATCGACCTATTATTCACGGTATCCTACCAAAATTCGATCGTATCTCCCTCCATAAGGCGGCGGTCGTCAACGAAACTTTTCCATCCCTTCCCGAACCGGCGTACGCATTGTTAGGGTGGCCGTGGCGCATACACATACTTAATACTGTAAGCTTTGTAGCGTTGCGGATCATATGTCGCGATATCGAAATATGCAAGAGTATCACAGAGTTCTCGCTGAGATTGAGTAAGATTAGGAAACAAGATCCGCCGATGCATGTCGTCGTCGATAGCGAAAGAGTACCTGACAGCTTCTGCAGACAGTGTTCGTCGGACTACTCGATTATTGGGATCCTCCATCGGAAAACGAAATAAATAAACAAAGAACTACTTCAAGAAGTGTAATTGTATTATCTTTTATGGGATTAAGGGAGAAATAACTTCTTTTTCTTCAGGGGTTGATTAGTGTTATCAGGAAAATTGTGTTTTTTTTTTCTTTTGTGGTTGGTATCAAGAGCGGGTTAGATCTTGAGATAGTTTAGAGAAATTTTTCTCCCGTCGATGGGTTTATAGATCAAACCCATCGGCGGGATTCACAATCATAAAAACACAAAAACCGCTTCCGCAAAATCTTGATTCTTTTATGTGATTTTTCTACCAATACACATCAAATTGGCTCTGCTTGGTGGATTTTGGATTTGTCGCATTCTTGTAGTGATGACACATCATCTTGTTCAATTTGCCTTGCCCCAAGTCTTTTTCTTTCGTTATGCCACAGAAGGACTTGCTGCCAATTAGTTACTTGGTTTTCTTCTACTTCCTCTTCCTCATTAATTTGGCACGTAATACTTTGATGAATCAGATCATCTATTTAAATTACTATATATTACCTTTTGTTGTCATCTTGTGCCTTTCATCCACCAACATCATACAACCAACCCTTGTGCGATGTTTATGAAGCTCACCTACAGTACTCTGTCCATAGCCAATGGCTTATTTTCTCAAGAAGAAAGTTTAAAACATACTGTTTTTTATTTTTCCCACCAACACACCATTAATTAATACCAACGTTGTCAGGCAAAACCCCACGCACCTTAACTGTTGGATAGTCCTTCAACCCATCATAGCAGTTGAAGCCAATGCAAGGTATTTCTCGTGGGTGCAACAACGAGGTTTTCAATTATGTGTTATACTATTTGGAGTTCTCTGAACGTGTTGTTCCTCCGTAGTAACACAAGTTTTAGTTCCAGCGCCTTTTTTGCCATCTTATATGCCTTTTGCAGCTTCATCAACGCAAGGCTTATCATTCAAAGTTTGTGCAAGGCAGCTCCTCCCAGTTGTGTTGGTTTGATCTGTTTTTTTATAATTTCAGATCTCATTTTTTTTTACGTTCTACTGTCCAAGTCGGACATTTAGTGTTTTCGTTGTTTCTATTAGGAACATATTTAGTGGTGTTTCTATTTTTGTTTCTTCTACAGTAGCAATGCCTCCTTAACGAAGCCATATATTCGGATCTGTAACTTAGCCCAAATCCGCAACTCGCGCTCCCCCTTCTCCTTTGGCCAGCAGAGCTCTCCTCTCCTCTGCGTAGATTGTGGTTAGGGGTGTGCACCGGTCCAGGACCGGACCGGACCGGAACCGGCTGGACCGGTGGACCGGAATCCGGGGTTTTCCTGGACCGGGACCGGACCGGAAAAATTCGGTCCGGTCCGTCCCGGTCCTGGACCTCTTGGACCGGAATTTTTTTTTTTTTTAAAAAAAAATCTTTTTTATTTTATTTAAATATATTTATAAATTATATACATTAAAAATTAATAATTTTAATGTCAATAATCCTAAAAGAATAAATAGTAGGTTTTTAAGTTTCTAACTTTCTACCTTTTAATAATTTTTTTTTAACATATAATTTTTTTTTTTTACTAAAACAATAGAAATTCCGGTCCAACCGGTCCGGACCGGAATTTTCCGGGTTTGGACCGGACCGGACCGGTGGACCGGAATCTTGATTTTCGGCGGACCGAGGACCGGCATCTCCGGTCCGGTCCGGTCCAAATTCCGGTCCGGACCGGTTTGTGCACACCCCTAATTGTGGTTGTTGCTTCTCTCGTCATTATTAGGTTACTGTTGCTTCTCCATTTGATCGTGACTTATCGTATTATCCTCCATTGTCCGATGCATGATTCAGATCCAGTCTGAGCTGCCGACTTTCTCCCACTCCGACTGCAGGGGTGTGATATATTTAGGATAATATTTTCTCATCGGTTTAGAATATATTTGTATAATCCTTATATAGTTTGGATTCCTAACATGGTTAGGATTATTATTTTGTAAACATTATATATATTGATCAATGGGAATACTCCAAGATTACGGAGTTTTACACATTCTAATAGTATTGACATAAAAAATGAATATAGAACATAGTTTCCAAATAAAAAAAGTTTAATGATTCATTTTTTCAAAAATTAACGCATAATATTTCCTTACCTATTTTATTGGAACCTTATATAGACTCTAAAGATGTTTAATGCATATCTTTAATCATCAATATCATCTTTTTAATTTACATGAATAAATTAAATCGGTAAAAACTCATGATATTATGAAATTAAACATCGAAATTAATCATGATTCCATAAAACAATATTTGATAAATGTATTGGTGAGGATTCAAGGCTGCGTACAAGTTTCTGCCATAATGATTGGGAGTCAAAAAAAATATAACTTGATCACAAAAATCAAATTACTCGACGGAAAATTAAAAGCAAAGGAAGTATATATATGTAGCTTATATTTTGTTTGGGAAGGACTCAATCAAGGGGATGATAAGTTACCTTCAATAAGCCTCCCCCCTCTCTATTTCTCTCTTAAACCCTAGCCTCCCCTACCCCTTCTTCATCAGTTAGGGGCTGCCATGGATGATTTCATCCATGTTTTTTTCCCCTTTTATTTTCAGTTTTTAATTCATTTTCTTGTTTTATTTAATAAATTAATCTCTCTTTATGAGATCTTTTCAAACTCTGTTATGGGGTTTTTAGTTTCTGTTTTGGAAATCTCCTTATCCCCTATGGGAGTTGTGAGTATGGTTTTTTTATGTTTAGGTATTGGAAATTGTTCTCATTGGTTGAAGTTCGAGACTCAACATGAAGGTATTAGAATCTCGGATGCGGTCAACATGACTCGGTCAAGAATGTTCTTCCCAAACTACATCAAAATGATAGACTTCCTCATCAATAGCTGCTTGATTCAGCAAATACAAGGGGGTTGCGCTCTATTGCTCGATCTGGTTCATTGTAGTTCATTCAAAGACGAATTTAATTTAGCATTGTTTAATTGTATCTTGTTTTTCTTTAATACCTATTGTAGATGCTGTTTGGCCTTTAATTAATGAATTTTCTCTTTCAAAAAAAAAAGGAAAAATTCACATAAATAATCCCAACTATGGCCGGTCTGCCAATATTAATCCCAACTAATGATTATTCTAGTATAATCCATATTATTATGTCTTATCCATAATATTAGTCCTTAAACCAGGTTACCTGCTAAATAAGTCACAAGATCTCCTTAACTCCCTATTTCCCTCCAAAAGTTGAATTTTTTTTATTTTATCTTTTTCTTAAATGGACTTCCCTTAGTAAAACCCCCCAACTACCCAAGTAAAACCCTTTAATTTACCACAGCCCACCATTACTGCAACTTTGCTACAGTTGCGTGCAAGAGAAGAAGTACGGCCACCATTGACGACATTCAAAGAAGCTATTTTTAGAAGCAGAAAAGACAATTTCGTCCAGTATTTGAACCATCAAAAGGTAATTTTTTTTCTTCATCTCTTTCGTACTTAGTAATTCGCATGAATTCTAGCATTTCAAAATTACATCTTTTGCAAATTTATCTATTATTACAGAGATGAAAAGTTAGAATTTTTTATGTTGATTAGGGTGTAGGGCTGTTGTGAATAGCAAATTTTGCAATTGATATAGTTTTATTTTGTTATTTTCTTTGAATAGGGGATGGATACTATTTCGGGAACTCTTAAAATGTGGCATGGGGGTTTCTTTAGTAAGGATAAGCATGGTGTTCTTCGATATTATGCTGGGCAATATAGGACTTTTCCTATTGATTTTGATCTGATGTGTTGGTTTTGGTTGGTTGAGTTAGCTAAGAAATGTGGAAATTATGATGAAATTGCTGAGGTTCACTATTTGATTCCTGGGGAGCAGGATCTTGAGGTGGGACTTAGAAGGGTTAAGAGTGATGAGGAGGTGAGAGAGTTGATTTCCCATGTAAAAACAAAACAGGGTAGGTGTATTCATTGTTATGTCATTCATGGCATTCCTGATGTTATACCTGTGTTAGGGGAGGGTGGAATAAGAAATTCACCAAAAGGGACAGTTGGAAGGAGAAAACCATACACCCCAAAAAGAAAGAAACAAACAAAGGTCAAACAACCAAATGAACCTTTGACTAAAAAGGTTGCTGACTCAGCTTTTGACCATTCCACACCTAGGGTTTCTGAGGTGTGCAAAAAAGCAAGCTCCTCAACTGTTGAACCTCCCCAAAATACTGATAACTCACCACAAAGGAAAGAGCTCATAGAAAACACCTCTGAAGAACCACAAAATACCCAATCTCCCCAAATCACCCAAGTCACTCAATTATCTTCACAAATTACCCAAGATAACATTCACAGTCCAAGGCCTAATGAAGTACCACTTGAGGCAGAACAATTAGGTGGGTTTGCATATGATTGGATAGATCCAAGGACTGATGAAGTACAGACTTGGGATGAGTTTTTGTCTGGGTTTGATTATGATTTTGAAGATTATGATCCTACTGATCCTGAATTTGACCCAGAGGTAGAACTAGGCACATTAAGTGAGGGGGAGCAAGAAGGACTTCAAGGAGGTAACAATGGAGAGGGACATGTCAGTGAGGAGGAAAGGAGTGTTGAGGATGAATCTGATGAAAATTTAGAGGAGGGTCTGCCTTTGTCAGATGGAGGAACTAGTGATGAAGAGTATGTGAGAACAAGGGAAGCATTGAAAGGATGGAATGCAAAGGCTTTAGAGATTGCAAGCAGGCTTCAGAAACAGGCTGAAGAGGGAAGGCTAGCTGGACAAGCAGAACATATTGGTGGGAGTAATGGTGAAGCCACTGAGACAGGTGACTTTTTGAGTGAATATGAAGACACTGATGAAGAGATACTCACTGATACTGATGAGGAAGACAACATAATTGCAAGGAAGAGAAAAGTGAAAGCACCTGTAGTTGACAACAACACTGACTACAATACATTACAGTGGACAGTGGGTATAAGGTTTGAGAACAGGGAGAAGTTTAGGAGTGCAGTAGTTAAGTATGCTATTGCTCAAGGTAGAAATTTATACTGGAGTGTGAGCAACAAGCAGAGGCAACAAAGACTTGGGGCAAAATGCATGCCTAATTGTCCTTTCAGAATATATGCAAGTTGGGAGAGCAAGAGAACTTGCTTTGTGGTTAAATCAGTCACATTAGAGCACACTTGCAACAGAAATATGGAGTCCAACAGGCAAATGAAGACAAGGTGGGTGGCTGAGCAGTTGCTTGAAATGTTTAAGTCAAGACCACATTGGCCAGCAAAAGACATCCAAGAGACAATCAGGAGGGCTTACAAGATCATTGTAAAAAAAAACTATGCATACAAGGTGAAGTATCAAGCTCACAAGAAGCTTCATGGTAGCATGAAAGAACACTACAACAAGATTGGCAGATATATAGCTGCTCTAACAAAGTCAAGCCCAAACAGTGTATTTACCTTGGTGACTGATCCTTCTGCAGCACCCCCTATATTTCAAAGGTTTTTTGTGTGTTTTGAAGGGGTGAAACAAGGTTGGATGCAGGGCTGTAGGAAGGTCCTTTGTGTTGATGGGTGTTTCTTAAAGACTTTTTTAGGAGGGCAATTATTAGCTGCTGTAAGTAGGGATGCAAACGACCAAATGTATCCTTTGTGTTCATTGTGGTTCAAGGGGAAACAAATGACTCTTGGTTGTGGTTTTTTAATGAATTGAAGAAGGTGCTTGGTGAAACTGATGGTAGTGACATTACAATTGTATCTGATGAAGCTCAGGTAACTTTCTATTCTTCTATTTGTTTTCTTTTAATAACAGCTTATTAGATATTAATATGTTAGTTACTATGGATTGCAGGCCATTTTGAATGCTGTGCACAATGTCTTGCCACAGGCAGAGCATAGACATTGTGCAAGACATGTATTTGCTCATTGGCATAGGTACTTTAGGGGAGATGAAATGAAGATATTATTCTGGAATGTTGCAAAGGCTTACAGTGAGGAGGAATATGAGGATGCATTAGAGGAGATGGAAAAGGTTGATCCTAGTGCAGTTGTATCATTCAAGGCTTATAACCCAAAGTGCTTTTGCAGGGCATTTGTAAGGAGTAATACTAAGTGTGATGTCATAGTGAATAATATGGCAGAGACTTTCAATGGTTATATACTAAATGCAAGAACCAAGCACTTGATCTTCATGCTTGAAGATATTAGGACAGCTTTAATGCAAAGAATGGTGGTGAAGAGGGAAGAAATGGAAAAAAGCAAAGATGTTCTCGTGCCCTAGGATTAAAGCTAAACCGAACAAGGAGAAGACACTAGGCTGCTCGAGTGTTTCAGTAATGCCATCAACATCCACTTTGTTCCGGGTGTCACACGGGTTAGACACTTTGGAAGTTGATGTTGATGCAAGGAGTTGTACTTGCAAGAAATGGGATATCACCGGTGTGCCATGCTTGCCATGGTTGTGCTCGCTATTTTCTTCAAACATGAGGAGCCCGAAGCCTATGTGCATGAGTGCTACACTACGGAGACATACCCGAAGATTTATGCAGCCTCCATCCCACCATGTGTTGGAGAAAAACAACGGCCAAAGGTGGACCTGCCATTGGATCCTCCTCCTATTAAGATAGGTCCTGGAAGACCAAGGAAGAACGTAAGAAAAACTCCATTTGAAGATCCCAAGAAGCCAGGGAAGTTGACAAAACATGGTGTTGAAATGAGTTGTAGTGTGTGCAAGTCAAAGGAGCATAATAAGAGAAGGTGTCCTGACAAGGACAAGGTTGTTGAGCCAGAACCTAAGCGACTTAGGGGAAGGCCCAAAAAAGTGGGGTCCAGGAATGATGGAGCTGAATCATCACAAGCACAACATCACCAACAAACAGCAGAACCTTCTGCACTGGGGAGATATGGGAGAACAATCATAAGGGGAAGGGGTAGAGGGAGCAGAGGAGGTGGTGCCAGGGGTGGAAGGGGTGAAAACAGTAGT
This sequence comes from Beta lomatogona, assembly GCA_947646795.1. Lineage (NCBI taxonomy): Eukaryota > Viridiplantae > Streptophyta > Magnoliopsida > Caryophyllales > Amaranthaceae > Beta > Beta lomatogona. The sequence continues at coordinate 2,781,643 of CANSNZ010001486.1, forward strand.
GTAGGTAGAAATGGGAGGGGGGGCCGGTGACATTAGAGAGGGAAGAGGTGGCGAGAGGTGGAAGGGGGGGTCAAGACTGTTAGAGGAAGAGGTGGGAGGGGTGTTAGAGGTGGAAGAGGTGGGAGGGGTGTTAGAGGTGGAAGAGGTGGGAGGGGTGTTAAGGGTGTAGGAGTTTACTTTGATGAACAAGGAAATCCAACTACTTTCGGTAGTGGAGTGCAAGCCGACCAACTTGTCTTAAGCAAGTACATCAAGCAACAAATGCACTCGCTAGCCAACGAACTCATCACCAAATCTTTTATCACTTTACTTTTGCTCTGAATTTTGGCTTCATTTTGGTTCAATCTTGTTGTATTTAGGTCTGATGTGTTGAGACAACCTTTTTTTTGGGTTTACTTTTGCTTGTGAAACAACACTACCTCTTGTTGGTTTATTTCGATTAATGGATTCATTTTGATTCCTCTTACTTTGGTAATAATTGCAAGTGTTGTATAATATGCACAAGTTGATTGAAAATTATGCTAAAGTGTAGGATTGCAAAAACAACGAGTTGCAAATATTGGAAATAACTCGAATATCTCATTTACTCCATTGAATGAAAAATACACTTCATTGAGCCAATACATACATACTACTACTACTTTGCCTTCCTAACATCTTTGTCTAACAAATTCCACTTCCTAAATGACCATAATAGCCAACAAAAAATTACACACAAATTGAACCCATTGTCAATTCCCACAAAACATACCAGCCAAAACAACCCAAGACAAAATCAGGGCGTAAACCAATTTCTTCACCATTGCTGCATTCTTGAACCTTGTTTCAATCAGTTCCACCTTCAACATTTCACTCTTCTTCTTCAATTTCTCGACTTTCTCATGTAATCTGGTATTCTCTGCTTCTAACTTCTCAATAACTTTTCCTCTACCATCACTAGTTCCATCATCAACCATATTCACATCATCAAGGTACCATTCAAAAAAATTACACTGCAACCAAATTAATTTAAAGATATAAAACCCTAAAATAATCAAATCAATTGCAACAAAAAAAAGGAAATTTTAAAAACAAACCGGTGGAAATTTAGGGCATCCCCAATATCGTCTCCCAACATTTTCTCCTCGCTTGACAACCTTCACAACAGCATGAAGACGATGAAAGCATTGTAATCCAACTGAAGCAGAATCACTTGCCATCTCCTTTCTTCCTTCTCTAATTTTTCGTTTGCCTTTTTTTTCCTTTCAACTGGTTTCAACGTCTTTAAATGGGGGAGATCACCTAATTAAAGGCAAGCAGGTAACTTAGTTCACAATCACCGGTTATAACAAGTTAACCTGGTTTAAGGACTAATATTATGGATAAGACATAATAATATGGATTATACTAGAATAATCATTAGTTGGGATTAATATTGGCAGACCGGCCATAGTTGGGATTATTTATGTGAATTTTTCCAAAAAAAAATAAAGCTTATATTTTGTTGAGTTTAACTTATTTAAAGTGTGTAGTTACAACAACTGAGTAGTTTTTCAAAGAACGGATGGAGTATTAAGAACAATCACAATGAGATAATATCACAATATAGGGGTTTGTTTGTTATCTTTAAAAGTTTATTCAATTTTTTGAAAACTGAAAATAAGTTTGTGGAATCAAGAAAAACTGATTTTATGTTCTTAGATATCAATTTCAGTTGCAAATCTAACATAATTAACATACAAATATATGTATGATTTAATTCAAATATATTACAACCTTAACCACAAATTTTGTCTCAAAATTGGGAGTGATAAACCAAATACATAACTAAATAAGTCTAAGCTTTCTTTTTTTAGGATAAGACCATATTGATTAGAAAAAATATTTAATGGATTACTTGCTCTCCATCAAATAGATAGGAGGAACAAAAAAATATTTTATGCAATTCATTACCCAATTAAACAATTTCGGAATCCTTTATTAATTTAATTCCATTCTCCAAAAATATTTTGTGCATTGCCACGTAATTTAACTATAGTACTACCTCTGTTTTAAAACTTTCTTCATATTTTGACCAACTTAATTCCTCCCATAAAAATATTGTAAATAACAAAAAAAAACGAAGGAATCATACAAAAAATTCTTTCGAAAGAGGACAATTCTCCGAATGCCTAAACTTATTTTTTTTGAGGGGAAACACACACTATATATTATTAATGGAACAAAAATCCGAAGCAACTACATCCTCCAGGCTCCAACATACTTGGGAAACTCCCCATCCACACCCGTGTAGAAAAACCGAGTGGAGTTTGAGCCACAGTATAAGCAACTATATTAACTTCTCTAAAAATATGATTAAACTGGACAAAAATCAAAATAACTAGCTATCATATCAGAACAAAAATGCCTAAAGTTTTGCTTTATACCTACTAGGCTGCTAGGGACGGCACTAGGCATGTGCGACGTAGGTGGCCGTATAAGACCCCCAAATATTACCTTTTATATTACAATTGTACTTAAAAGCCAGACTCCTCTATTTGAATATTCTTAATTATATATTGTTGATGTGTGATTGTATAGTCATTTGAGAATTTTGTATATTACATCTCTTTATTTTATTTTATTTTATTTTGCTTTTCACATATTAATTAAAGGCTCAATTTATCTTCATTGTACATGAACTCCATAATAATTGAATGGCCCTGAAATATGTCCCTCTATATGGTTATTATTCCACACAATTATACCCCCATCTGTTCATTATCAAGAAATAAATGAAAAATACTATTTGAATATGACAAAAGAAATTACATTACCTCATTAAAATCTACAAAAAAATTAAATGGACCGGGTTTACAATAACTGATTGTGCATTGGAAATCATATGATATAGTCAGTTTTCTTTTGATATAATTAGTTTTCGTTTGATATAATCAGTTTTTGTATGATATAATCACCTTTTATATAGTTAGTCTTTGTATGATATAGTCAAATTTGTGATATGGTCAGTTTTCATATAATATAGTTGATTTTGTTCTAATATAGTCAGTTTTTGTGTGATAAAGTTAGTTTGTGTGCATAATAAATTAATGTTAACTGTCTATCCAAGACGTTTTGTAAAATCTACCACCACAAGTCAAACGTAACAACTATTGCTGTTATGTTTTTTGTTTTACCGTTCCCCATTATAATTTTTTTTATAATAAAGTTTTTCCATTATAATTGTGATGATCATTATAGTTTTAACCAATTATTGGCACTCGAAACATTTCACTATGCCTGGAAAAAAATTGTAACAACTAACAACCATAGTAGGACCATTTTTTATACTAATGTGAGCCCCACAATTGAAAAATTGAACCAAAAGTTTCCCACATTGGTTAAGCGTGACTCAGCTTCGCGGCTTCTTGCAGTAAAGAGTAAAAAGACAAAGACCAGAAAGGTAAATGATCAATCTTTTGCAGTATTTCTATAAAATAATTGAAATAAAATAGAAGAAAGTTTGATAGTATATTGATATAGTTCGACTAAATTAATGTAGTGGTACTAATCTTAAATATTTAAGTGGGTTAAAACTGTCGTATGTTATTTGTGTAAGATAAGCTTTTGGCAGATTTTATAAAAACAAAATACTATTGGCGTTGGCTTTTTAGGGGAATTTACTCTTTTTAGGGTTTTTGAGAGGGTCAGGGACTCAGGGTCAGTCCACTTTAGTTGCTTTATGCATAAAGCTTCAAGAGGACTCCCATTTTAATGCAAGGCGCATGCTATTTTGTTTAAGGTAAAGGAGACGGTATGGGAAGGATTATTAGTTTGCAAGAGTATAAAAGAAGGTACAAAAATTCTATATTAGGAGTAATTATAGTAGATATAAACTTTAATTTGCATGTGGTAATAAGAGAATCTTGGATATATTTGACTTTCTCTTAGGTAATTATACTAGTTAAGACTTCACATGAAATAGGAAATTACATAAGCCTGATTGAGTGATTGTCTAGTAATAGGATTTCAACCTTGTAACTTCGAAGTCATGTATTCAGATGTAGCTAATCACTAGAAGGGAACTCTTTTATTCTTTCTCTCTATCACTCTAATAATATTGGATTGAGTCTAAAATCAGATATTATATTCCTATCTAATAATTAATAGGAAGATGTCTAAAACGGTGGAAGTATAAAGAATAACTCATTGTTTTAGGTATAAATTAGATTGCGTCTCACTATTATAAGTTGTAATAAGTTTATATGACTTACAATGTCTTGTCCAAATGTTTACCGAAAAATTAATACATAGTCATGTGTTGATCCTCTAGTTATTGAATTAAAGTAATTGCAAAGGCCTATCATTTAGATTAGAGAATTAACATGTTAAATATTACTCGTATAAAAAATGGCAATAAAACAACTTTCTAAGACAAATTTACAATGTTTATAACTTGTTAATTATAGAAGTGTAAACAGTGTTGGAAATTATAGTTTATCCTCCTTTATAGTATGGCCTTATTGATCACTATATCTAATATATTTGGTGCTTTTCCTTATCTGATTTAATGATTTTGACTAACTAAAACGAATGTTTGATAATCAGAATGATCTTTTACTAAACATTTTTTTGAAAAAAGATTGAGATGAACATGGCCATTGTTATGGGGTGAAATTCAGTCTACATGGCAGCAATATAGTGGCAGCGTATATTTATAGGTGGCAGCAAGCTATTGGTTTAAAGATGGAGACACGGATTGCTTATGTGGCAGGATGTTAGTTTTGACCTTCCTAAGAGGAAGGAAGTCAGTAACATCATGGGGAAGACCAGCAAGGAGGTTACATCAACCTAACAAAGATATGGAGGAATCCCTAGAATAGAGGATTTAAAGCTTACTAGTGGGGAAGTGGTTATATCCACCAACGACAACATAGTATTGCACTATAAGAGCAACTTCAATGGTAAGCAAAATGGAGTTTGGCTTAAAGTGCCACCTAGATTTATCTAGCTAAACTATACTTTAAGCCAAAACACCTCCAATGGTTTAGCCAAACTCCATTTAGCTTGAGCCGTTGGATATCATGTTGCAATGGAAATTTTTTTTGCATGTGGGCCATCCCACTTTTTGCTTTCATGGAGCATTTGCACCATTCCAAAGGTGCGTGTACATCACCTTTATCATTTCCTGCCTTCAACAATGCTGTGATACTCACGCTTGTTTTTTGTCTCTCTGCACAACATCAGCATGGCCCCACATCTTTTGCTTGGGCAAATTTGCTTAGTTCAGCTAAGTTGTTAAGCAAAAAAAAATTCAGCAACCTACTCCAATGGTTAAGCTAGTTGCCCCATATTTTTTTTAATTGCTAGCAAGTCCTTCACCCCAACCATTGGAGTTGCTCTAAATATCTCATTTATGTAGTGTTTAGGGTGCGTTCTCTTCACCTTAAAAAATTAAGTTTCAGGTCCAATAAGTTCAGTTCAGTTCAGTTCAGATAAGTTCAGTTCAGTTCAGATAAGTTTCAATCAGGTCCAATCAGGGCAATAAGTTCCAATCAGGTCCAATAAGTTTCAATCAGGTGCAATAAGTTCCAATCAGGTCTAATAAGGTCCAATAAGTTCTAATTAGGTGCAATAAGTTTCAATAAGGTCTAATCAGGTCCAATAAGTTCCAATAAGGTCCAAATAGTCAATGATCAATAAATATTTGTATTATTGTCCATTATTTTATTATTCATATCACTATCAGCTGATTCAGTTATTATTAGAATTTTAATTAAAGTACCACAATGATTATTATACTTGTATTATTGTCTATTATTTTATTATTCATATTACTATTAGCTGATTATATTATTATTAAAAAATATTATAATCATGGTTAAATAAGGTTAACAATAATAATCATCATAATTATAATATTTTGCAATTTGTCTTTAAATAACTAGAGATAACATGTTTTCGTTACTAATAACAATGAAAGATATAAATGTTATCAATTGATTGCTTCATTATCATCACCGAAGTATCTTTCTTCGTCGGAGTATCTTTCTTCATCTTCTACATCCTCCTCTTCAATCAATACGTTTTCTTCGCAACATCCAACCATATTTCATCTGCATTTTTTGCCCGAGTAATCTCCATATCTTTGTTCTCGTCTTGTCAGTCAAATTTAAATCAGCTCTTGGTTCCATGGTTTCAACTACTTGCGAAACTGGAATCCCTAAATCATGTAAACGAATAAAAATATGTAGCGTGCATGTTAATTTTTTCATATGTGGCAATTTCTCACTTGTTAGCAATAAATGTTAATCAACTTTTGGTTTTCTACTAGTGCTTTATGAAATCAAAACAAGACTATTAGATATATTAGTGGTGAAAGTTATGTATAGGCAAGTATATAAATAGTATTTTTTTTTTTGTTAAATTATTTATCATAAGAGATAATTAATAATTATTAATTTTTTAAAGGGCGAATGATAATAATTATTACTTCATAATAAATTTTGAGGGGTAGTATTTACGTTAGGGGTAATATTTATGTTATTACTCATCAATTTTTTTGTCTAATAAGGTCAAATAAGTTCCAATTAGGTCCAATAAGGTCTAATAAGTTTCAATCAGGTCCAATAAGGTCTAATAAGTTTCAATCAGGGCCAATAAGGTCTAATAAGTTCCAATCGGGTCAATAAGTTTCAATCAAGTCCAATAAGTTCTAATCGGGTTGAATCAGGTCCAATAAGTTGAATCAGGTCCAATCAGGTTTAATAAGTTGCAATCGGTTCGGTTCGGTTCGGGTCCAATAAGTTGAAGAGAACGCACCCTTAATCATCTCACCTCATCACACCAACTTAGGGTGCGTTCTCTTCAACTTATTGGACCTGAACTGAACTGAACTTATCTGAACTGAACTTATTGGACCTGAACTGAACTGATTGGAACTTATTAGACCTGATTGGACCTGATTCAACTTATTGGACCTGATTGAACCTGATTGGAACTTATTGGACCTGATTGAAACTTATTGACCTGATTGGAACTTATTAGACCTTATTGGCCGTGATTGAAACTTATTAGACCTTATTGGACCTGATTGAAACTCATTAGACCTTATTGGACCTAATTGGAACTTATTTGCTCTTATTAGACAAAAAAATTGATGAGTAATAACATAAATATTACCCCTAACATAAATACTACTCCTCAAAATTTATTATGAAGTAATAATTATTAAAATTCGCCCTTTAAAAAAAAAATTATTATTAATTATCTCTTATGATAAACAATTTAACAAAAAAAAAAACTATTTATATACTTGCCTATACATAACTTTCACAACTAATATATCTAATAGCCTATACATAACCTTATTTAACCATGATTATAATATTTTTTAATAATAATATAATCAGCTAATAATAATATGAATAATAAAATAATAGACAATAATACAAGTATAATACGATATAATCATTGTGGTACTTTAATTAAAATTCTAATAATAACATAATCAGCTAATAGTGATATGAATAATAAAATAATGGACAATAATACAAATATTTATTGATTATTCACTATTGGAACTTATTGGACCTGATTGAAACTTATTGCACCTGATTAGAACTTATTGGACCTTATTAGACCTGATTGGAACTTATTGCACCTGATTGGAACTTATTGGACCTTATTAGACCTGATTGGAACTTATTGCCCTGATTGGACCTGATTGGAACTTATCTGAACTGAACTGAACTTATCTGAACTGAACTGAACTTATTGGACCTGAAACTTAATTTTTTAAGGTGAAGAGAACGCACCCTCAATCACTTTCTCTCTCCATTATTTTTCTTCCATATTCTTAATTTGCCGTCTCTCTTTCTCTCTAACCCAAGTTGCTCGTCCAACTTGCCAACTAGGCAAAATCAGTGTACTTGTACTGCAACTTGATATTATTATAGTGGACTGGCGGAACATCGATTCCCCCGTGGTTTTCTCCCCATTTAGAGGGTTTCCACGTAAAATTGTCTTGTGTTATTTCTTTATTTTTGCAATACATTTCGCTAATTTATTTTGCCAAGTATTGCAACTTAATTGTTAACCCCCTCTCCAAGCAAATTAACCCTTGTGTGAAATTTGCCTTAAACAGCCATGATGTATTATTTTTCAAAGAAGAATATTAACGAAGCGCTATATTTATTATTATGGCACAATAGTTAAAAAGGAAAACCGGTAGGAGACTAATCAGATAGCTAGGAGCCTAGGAGCTTTGCCACCTTGTTACACTTGGACATAAAGTTTAATTAGCTGGCAAGCCACATCTTACTTTAATTTGCTTGATTAAATATCAATGATTGTAAATGAATTTAATACATTAGATAGAATGCTTCTTATATTACATTATAATATAATCAAAGAATAACATGCCAGAATAGAGATCTTCACAATACAAAACATTAATACTTAAAAACTAAATGTTATATATGGCAGGCCATCTCGTTAGTTAACTGTACCACTAATCCACATATACAATAAGATTAATAATTGCATCTTGAGATTACTAATATATACTAGAGTTTACTTATAATTGTTGGGTTGTGTATTAATATAGTAGGGGTTACTTATAATTGTGGAGTTATTTATGTTCTATATTGGGGACTGGGGATTACTTTTCTTAGGGGTTACTTTAATATTTTGGGATTACTTACAATTATTAGGGGTTACTTATATAAATCAAAGGAATTACTTATGTCTTAATATAGTTAATCGTGCAACTAGCTCCACAAAAGACTTGTTGATATACTGGTTTTAGGGAGAAAATTTAGAAAGGGATTATAGTAACTCCTAGTAATTGGTGAAGGGCCATGTATATAAAATGAAATATTGATGGGGCTAAAAGCAACTTTCTTTGTTCATCTGAAATTAAAGTGATGGAACATAGAAGTATGTAATAACTCTGATGACCTTAGAGAAGTACTTGTTTAATGGACAAAATAAATAAAGCTAGGAATATAACTCTGAGATAGTGTGTGTATAATTATATCATTACAAGTACGAATCTGTGAAGACTTTGATGATCATATGCATCTTTTTTTATATTAAAAAGGAAGCTTGTTGTTTGACTAACTAATGCATCATCCCAAACATCCAAGGCCCTCATTCCAATTTTATTGATCATAAGTTCTCCAATATATTATACTAGCCTTCTTTGCACGCGATGCATGCGTAGATTATTTTGGCGATTATTCTTAAATTTATCTAAATGTAATTTTAAAAGATGTAATTTACCATCATCATTAGTACTAATTAATATCATATAGAACAAAATATAAAAATTACTTGATGAAAAAGTTATTTTCTCGGTATTTTATTGACTTGTTAATGGATTTGGTGTTGTTATTGGATTTCAAAGTTTAGGTAGAATTAAAATTGATGTCTTTGGTTTTGTAATTGATTTGAAAACTGCTTTAGTTATGTTAATTTATTCTTCAATCATAAACTTTTCCTTTCACTACACATATTATTATGATAGTTTATTTTAGCTACTCTCAACTTCCTTTGATATACATATTTTAAATTAGGAAGGGCTATAATTGTGGGAAATCTTAATAGGTAATATTTTTTGTTGAATTAAGGGTTAAAAAGTCTTTTCATAAGAGGACACCATAACTCCCCCCTTGGCTTATATAATAGAGATATGCCATCAATTTTATAGAAAAGAGGGGAAGGAGACACTCTAAAAATAACCTCAACAAGTGAAAAAGAAAGATCAAAGTAGACATGCTATATATATTCAATCCCATGATGTAAGTATCATCTTCTGCATGAAATTGTTAATTGCTCCATATATGAATAACCAAATCAATAAGCCACCACTTCATAATTCATGGTCAAATATTAATCTTACTAAATAAAAGGGACGAGAAGGGGGTAAATTCCTATTGTTCATTATATAGACGAGAACGTATAGACCATATTTTGATTCGCATTCCTGAAATGGTGGTGCGTCCACATTATGGTGGAGACAAGATCCCTCACTAATCTCAATTCTCATGGTTGCATCACAAAATTAATTGACCATTATCAATACTAATTAATTAAACCATGTAATTATGCAAAGCAGCCAAACTTTCTCCGAGCACTAACTGCTAAAAAGTTATTTACGCCATTTTCTTATTCGTTACAGGAGATTCACCTTTGTTGTAAAATCTTTGAGATTCCCTTGCCTTTTGGAGTCACGTGCATGACGTATTTTTGGCTTCTTGCTGCTAAAGTTAAGTAATGCCAGAAAAATAAGGGTAAATTTTGTAGTACTACTCACTAGCTATTAAGTGGATTGGACTGAATTGTACTTTGTCAAATCCAAATCGAGTCCAAAGTTTTTTGAACTCGAAAAATTGAGTCCAAATCCGATCCAAACTTTTTTTTAGTCCAGTCCAGTCCAAATCCGATCCAATCTTTTTTTGAGTCCAGTCAAGTCCGAAACTTTTTTCTTGAGTCTGAATCCAATCGAGTCCGATTATTTTATAATATTTTTTATTTCGATTTAGGTTCACAATGTTTTCTAATGATTGAATCATTGAAATTTGAAAAATTGGACTCATTACATCAATTTCATAAAGTAAGTTACATATATCTTTACATCTTTAAAGTCTTATCAAAATGCAAATTACAGAATACAAAAGTGGATAAAAGAGTCAAAGTAACTTTCGCCTTTTCAGTTTTCAATTCTCACTTTGGACTTTCGAATGGTAAGTGAAAGTTCTTGCGCCAGGTAAAACAATTTAGGACGTGAATGTTAAAAGTCCAAAATTCTAACAAAAATGTTAAAGTTTTTTTTAAAATATACATTATATGTATATGTATACATATATATGTTATATGCTAAAATATTTATTGGATTGGATTGCACTTATTGGACTCCAAACGGGTGAGTCCAAATACAGTCCGAAAATATTTGGACTCGAAAATTTGAGTCCAAGTCCAGTCCAATCATTTTTTAGTCCAGTCCGACAAGTTTGGACTGGACTGGATTGGACTCTGGACTTCTCGCAGTCCACTTACACCCTTACTAGTTACTACTACTTACAATTTATATTCACTTATACTTCCTCCGTTCCGAATTAAATGCAACAAATCCACTTTTACGCATGCCGAGACATTATTTTGACCACAAATATCTATAATTGCATATAAGTAAAAATTATAAAAATTACATTTTATGAAATTACGTCACGAGACGAATCTAAGAAGATCCTACTTTAATATGTTTTTCATTATGTATAAATCACAAATTTTAGTCAAAATGAAAAGTGTAAATAGTGAAAAAGTGGAATTGCTGCATTTAATTTGAAACGGAGGAAGTATTTATATTTTATGGTGTGACATGGAGCGAAGTGAGGAACGTGAGATAATATACTAGAGCGATAATATTTTTTCCTGGAAATTCTATAAAAAAATTCAAAATTTGTTCTTTCTCATCTTTGGTACATGCATTCAGCATGCTTGCCTCAGTGAACTACTGATTGTACATCAATTAAATATCTAAAGAGGAAGATGGCCAGATAATTTTACACTTATGAAATGAATTATGCACCTAATGTATATAGGAAGATGACCAGAAAAACCCTTTATCTATACAGCAGTTGTTATACATGGTCCTAAAATTATTAGTTCGATAAACCTTATCCTCACCATGTCTTCTCTCTAATTCTTCTCCTATCATCTCGATATTTTAGGTGAAATTTGGTGAAAATGTACAAGCATATCAGATTTCTGCATGTACCTAAGTACAAACAGATGAGAAAATCACTTGTGCTTTTTAAAAGCAAAATTTTCGTCCGCCTATGTATTTTTCCCATATTTTTGTAAAAATTGGCTATTAACTTTTTTTTTTGAAAATTGGAATACAAACATGCATGTGAAAAATTCTCTATACGACAAAAAAAGGTGTATTAACATAAATATTATTTATATGTTCGTGTATTCATTTTTATAATTATTCATTATAACCATCAATTTTCTAGTCACCACAAATTAGCTTCATTAATATTATTTTGTGTGAAAATTGGCTAATGACAAGCATATGCAATGTTTAATTATAAATCATGCTATATTTTGATATGGTCATAGATAGGGGTATTCACAAGTATAATATAGATTTAATCAGACTAGATCGAGCATAGACTATACCGAAACCCAGAAAATAATAATTTTCAAGACCCAGATATTGATATAGCTAATATTAGTACTAGTTCGGCCTAAAACCCAAAATAGACCGATTTGGACTAATGAAACTTCTTGATCAGGATAATACACACTAGCAGTTAACATCTATCTGATCTAGTCTTGTGCAATTTATTTTATAGGTCCAAACAAGATTTTGAGCAACTCTAGTTATCGAGTTTATATATAACGTAGACAAATACAAAAGTATAATAAAAAGATAACGTATCCAAAATCGTAACCCTAAACCAACAATTTTGATTGGAGTTGCAATATCTAGAAAATTGTTTGCAAGGGATAATTATGACTATCACAATTCGACAAAATAATTTTTGTAATACAGTCATTTGCTCTTATTATGGCGATATGTTCGCAATATTCTATAATATGATGGAGAATTGGAGTCAATATTAACAATATTAGAGGAACGACTAACAATATTCTGGCGATGTTTAACTACTAGAAACTATAAAACATAACTTATGAGAGTGAGGGATAGTTCAGTTGGTTAGAGCTTCTCTACCGATCCCAGGAGATCCTGGGATCGATTCTCATCCCCGGCCTTGTGGCTCTCTAAACACCATAAAAAATAAAACGTAACTTATTATCCTATTGGAACAACAACAACAACAACAATAGTAAGTTGATATGTAACTTTTAATGAAATACTAGAATCATTGTCTAATTTATTAATAAAATTCATTCTTGCACTTGAGTCTTGAATCTTGATACCATTTTTAATGAAAACACAATAGAAACCGAAACAACCCCCCCCAAACACCCCCCGGGGGGCCACTCTGGATAGATGGGAGCCATAAGTAAATAAGCCCACGATATAGCCTAAGGGAGTAATCGAACTGGGCTCAAAAACTACGTAATTCTTCGTGGGCCTGGTTACATCAGTAAAAAAAAACAATTTTTCGTTAGCCCAACTTGATAGAACATCAACCAACCAGGGCCTAGGGCCGTGTCCCTTCATGGTCTACATTATTATTTCAGTTTTTTTTTTGAACATTTATCTCTATTATATAAGGCAACACATAGGGGACATCAAAGAATAAAAAAAGGAAAAAAGAAAGAAAAAAAGGGGAAAATTGTTTTATCTATACTAATATATTAAAACGTGTATATAAGAAATTATATGTTGCCATGTGGAAACTCCCATTCACTAGAAACATGCCATGTCATATACTCACTTAACAAGGAATACGTACTACAAAAATTTGTATAGTAAGATTCGAACATGCAACCAAGACGTTGTAAAGTAAAAGTCTTACCATCTCAACCAACTAATAGATGTGTTTTTACTCCACCATATATATATATATATATATAAACATTAAAATATATAACAAACTTATTTGCAATAAATACGAGCTCAAAACTTAGAAGTATTATTCAAATTTCAAAGTAAAAACTCGGGGCATTACCCGAGCTACACACTAGTTTAAACTTAAAAAGGGGGGAAATACCACATCTAAACTAATAACAGTTTTTTATAAAAAATAAAATGAAAATACAACTCTTTAATTTTCTATATTCTTTTTTGCACGCCTTGCGTGCATATAATGCTAGTAACTTATATGGACACATCTTGACCTCTCTCCTTTTTTTTTTTTTTTTTTGAGGGAATTGACCTCTCTCGGAGTATGTTTTACTCTTTACAACACAAATTTCCCTTATGTTGAAAATTATAGAAACAATTAACTTTGGACAATTTAACAACTTAGAGTTTGTTTCAGAGTTTGTTTCTTTCTTTCTTTTGCTTCCGCCTCTCCATTATATTTACTAGCATTTTTTGCACGCTATGCGTGCGTCTCATATCAACGTTTTTCTTCTCAATTAGTTATTCATCAATGTTACAAAAAAATTGATCCTAACAGATATTTATAATTACTATTAACTTTTTTATATGTTATTCATATCTTAAATCAATGTTTCGTCTATTTTTTTAGTTATTTGTTAATCACTATTCAAATATAGTACTGAGAGAAGGAATTATAAAGCAGAAGAAAGCTTGTGTGCTCAAATAAAGTAGAAGAATTTGTGTATCAGGTTCAATCGTTGAATATTAATAAAGTGGACGAGTTTGGTTTATATAATAGAGATTACCGAATAGTAATCAACATTTAGGTTTTAAAAAATTATCAGTATATTATTAATATGAAATTCAAGTTTTTTTTTTTATTGTATCAATCAAATTGTCAATTTAATTTTTTATAAGATTTTTTCACACATATGTAAGAGGAGGAAATTATTCTTCTTAATTTAATATTTAGATGAAATTTCAAATTCAATTCCGTTGTTGACTTGTTCAATATATATGGAAAGTAGGAAAAGGAAAAGATTATTTAATATATATAACAATTTAAATTCATTAAGGATATATCAGACTTTTTAGAAAGGGACACCATCTTCCTCCCCCCTTCACTTATATAATAGAGATCATGGCAGTATGATTTATTATGTTCAAGCAATTAATAAAGAATGAATCATGTTGGGGCTAGGTTTATGAAATCTTTAGACAGCTAAGTCAAAATGATGATCTTAATTGTTCAGACAAAAATAAACACCCTTGCATTTCTTGCTTCACAATTCTACATCAACTTTTCAAAAGGGAGAACATATTATGAAGAGATAGATGTTCTCTCTCCAACTCACTCAGTACTCACCAGGGTTGTCAATCCATAGGATCATTTTATCATTGTCCTTGAAGCATATATAATGAATTGAAGATGTCATTATACTACAATTTATCATTATTTTTTCTCTAAATTTCTGATATATTAAAAGTGCATTGTTTTAAGAAGGTGGAATGGGTTATAGGTCATGAGAAAGTTCATTCTAGAATTTAGGAAAAGAACATGATGGAGGATCAAATTTCAACATAGGAAAGCGAAGAAATGATTAATAGCTACATGGCAAATTCTGAGAAAATAGTATGTTAGGGTTGTGAGTGTGTAGCGGAAGCAAATTAAAAATGTAAAGATTGAACAAAATAATAAAGTTGGAAATATGTTACAAGAAAAGTAGTAAAAGTGGACACACAATATTTAACGCGGGAAAAATCCTCTAATAGAGGCAAAAAATCCACGAACAATGAGTACCCGAAAATCCACTATATGAAAATAGGAGAGTACAAGAATCACCTGAAACTTATTAGGGTGAGTAGTACAAATAGAACTCTCACTATACAATAAACTCACAAAGGAGTATTACAAAGAAGAATAGTGTACAAGGTGGATTATAATGAAAGGAGGGTTAGTATGGTAGGAAGACTTGAATGTATGGCTTCTTGTGTGCTTGTGTCGAGCATACTTGTATAATGTGCCCAACTCCTCTATTTATAGGAGTATATATGGCGGTGGATCTCTTGCCAAGATGACTTGAAGTCGGTTACAATTAGGTGGCAACTTGAGATAGCTTGTATCAATTTCTAGAAATTTCTTCAATGCCCCGTAACTGATGATGACATATAATGATCATGATGCTTCTTGAATTATCATGATGCCACCATTTAGTATGTAATTTCTAGAGCACCGACCTTAGCTATTGGAGATGGGCTATAAAAGTTGGGCCACAAACTCAACATAGTACCATCAAGATAACACATAATTCTAGAAAGAATCATCTCATAGCATTTTCACTTTGCGCAATTGAAAATGGCATTGAACAAAACTAGAGCGATATCTTAAATTTTTAAGCTTAAGATTATTCCTGTGTGAAAATGACCTTGAACGACTTCTTCTTTGCTTTTTTTAGGCTAAGAAAGATCCCAAGATTATTCCTTCCCATGCTGCTTTTGAGAATGATATTCAACAATTTGATTTTTAAGGGCTATTAAAGATCGTATAAGGAACAATGCTATCTGGCCATTTCTGAAGAGTTCAATGCTCTGTTTACCAACAATTTTTTGGTATACGAAACCTCAAAGAATGTGACTGGTCATCAGTGGATATCTACAACAAAATATAACTGATCAAGGGGTCTGTCCGTGTGTCTAAGGGATAGGTACTAGGTAGGAAAAAGTTTAGTAGTTTTAAAAATAAACAATAAGAGATTAGGAGAGAAATAGTTAAGCCTTCCACATTCTCTTGTTTTTTCTCAAGCAATTTTCTCATGCTTGTTTAATTAGCCACTTAGGTGTTAAAAATGATTTTCTCCATGATGATATAAATAAAACAAGTGTATAAGTAGAGTCTTATGTGCGATCATCTCAGTTCAAGAGATGACTAAGACCAGTATTAATCTAAATCTGACATTTTATCAATTTAAGCCATATATCTATCAGTTTAATAAGACACCTATCAGTTTAACCTATACATATATTAGTTTATCCAAAAACATATATCAGTTTAAGCCCATGAACCGATAGTGTTATGCCTCATAAAGTGATAGTTTATACCCATATACTGATAGCAAAAGCACGTCTCAATCATTTTAAATGATTGAGACGTATTTCACACAAGACGAGATGTTGTGATGCATTATTAGGGCTTGTTCATCCCCAATTTCAAAACCATGTTTGTCAATTGCGCAAGGCAATTATGGTTTCACAGAGGATCCTTTGATCTAGTTTCACAAGTTTATCAGCTTTCTTTTTCGATAAAGATTTTATGATGGTCGACTAATATTTCCATGTTAATTTTTTTATCGTAACTCAAATATATTTGATGCTTTATGTTGAGGACATAATTGTTGCTAAACTATTTCTCTCCTAATCTCTTGTTTTAATTATAAATTTATTAGCCCCATAAACCCTATAAAGGATATGGGATTTTTTATTTTCTTAAGTGTTTAGGTGGTGTGTATTCCTAAGGGGATTTTCATGTTGCAGCATAATATGTTCCTAGATCGTTTCCTAAAGTTCTTCATGTTTTAGCCTGTGTGCATTCCTTTTCCGTTTAGAATTATATAGTTCTTGCTGGAGAGTTACCTATAAACGCAATAGAGTGTCATAGTATTATAGGTGTCTGTAAGTTCTTGCTTATGACTCATCGTGAAATTAGTTATGCTTAATATTTATTGTCTCTCAATTTATGTATGCTACTCGCACATCTCATCTTATTGTTAAACGCGTTTACAAATACTTGTAAGGTACAAAAATTCATGGTCTTTGGCTTACCCTCGGAAGGTTATCTTTCTTATTGCTCACTTGTGCGAATCACGTCGTTCTATCACTAGTTATGCTATATTTTGTGGGAGTACTAAACTACTAATCTTTTTTTTTTTTTTTTTTTTTGTTGACATCGGGGACTACTAATCTCTTAGCGTACAAAGAAACAACATAATTTCTCTAAGTCCTCTAATAGAGTTTAATACTGGACAACAACTTATGTTTGCTTATTTTATGGCTCTAGTATGTCTTTCGACACCCCAATTGTCTCATTTGTGAATTGTGATAACGTCTTCACTACTTGTTTCGTCGTCAACTTTGTTCAACATAGTTCGATAGAAACACTTGAAGATTGACTCTTACTTTTACTATATTTATATACTTTTCCTTTTTTACTTTTAATTACAATATGAGGGAGGCATAGGGATTAAGGAGAAGAAAGACATCGAAAAATAAAGATAAAAAGAGGGAGTCATGTAATGAATTAAAGATATAAAGAGAGCTTAATGATAAAGTAAAGTTACAATTAGATTGAAACTTCATAAAATAAAAAGGAAAGTATTGCAATTAAAAGTAAACAAAGGAATATGCAAAGACTTCCTAATCAGATAGAGCCTCTAGATATTGCATAAGAGGTATGAAGAAGTCATTCACCAGTCGTTACCACCACCTCAAAAACAAAAAAAAAAGCTTCCTTATTTTAAAATACTTGCACCTAAACTCCTTGACAATCAACACAAAATTTTAAGAGGATGGTTAACAAGAAAAATAGATAAATTCTTATAAATAATCGTAATACCTAATAATTCAACCACTTCTTTAAACAATATTTATATCATTTTTTATATTTTATTTTATCACCCTACTAAAAATTTGTAATAATATCTCTTGTTGGTGAAGCATGGGAGTTTATAAAATGGACTTATTCTTGCCATTCAACGGCATATTCAAGATCTCTATATTGAAAGGGATAACCAACTGGTTGCAACAATTCTGCAAGGGAGTTACGCTGTCCTTACCATCTAGACCCTCATTGATGACATATGACAGTTGCTTGATCAGTTTAAATTCTACACTATTAAGCATATCTTTGAAAAAGCTAATCAGGTAGCAGATGTTCTATTAAAAAAAGGCCACAACAGTTCTACTGCCTTAATTTACGTGGATATCTCAACTAATTCTCCTTTATATAAATTTTGTTCTTCTTAACTCGTTAGAATTTCCCTTAAAAAAAAATATCCTAACTTACCCTCATATACCCAAAAGAAAAGTTGCATATATCTTCAAATTAGGGAATTGTATTGCCTTTTTTTTTTCTCCTATCTGTTCTCATTTATTTTTATATTCAATTGCATTTCAAACCACATGAGATTAATGATCTAACAGGTGGAAGTTGAAATAGATGGTCAATGGTGACATTTGATGTGAAATATGGCATCAAAAGCAAATTTGTGATAGGGACAAACAACCTTTCAGAAAAAGAGTGTTGAATTTTATATTTTTTGGTAATTTTATAGAGTATCAATTATTAGATGGTGCTAGTTACTTCTTTTATATACCTTTTATGTTTGTTATATACTCCTTCGGTTTTATACAGATCTTCGAATTTTTTCCTTGAATAATGCTGAAACGGGTATTAATTCCTGACATGCGCCAATGTCCAAATTAATTCCATAGGTACCGTCCACATAGGACGGCACGCGAGAATTTTGTTTTTCTACTTTAGTAAAACCGTTACTCCAAATAGCGGTTTCCCCTCAAAAGCCGCTAGTCAAAGTAGCGGTTACTATAAAAATAAATCGCTACTTGAACAAGCGGTTAAAAATAGGGTAGCGGTTTAATGGCCCTCACTACCAAGCCCAGCACCCAGGATCAATAAACCGCTACTGCTACTTGAAGTAGCAGTTTATTGAAATCTCCAAATCTGCCCTAAATCTCCCAATTTCCCTCATTTCACGATTTCATTCTCTCAAATTTTTTTTTCTCCCTCTCTCTATTCCGACGCTGACGCCGGAGCTCAGCGCCCAGACGCCGCGCCTGACAGCCGCCGTCCTTGACAGCCACCGTGCCTCACCGCTACCGGCCGCGCCTCGCCACTGATTGACGCCGAGCCTTGCCACTGACTGGTTAGTATTTTTATTTTTTTTTAATTTGATTTGCTTAGCATGTCATATTTGGTTATGCAAAGCTTTCGTAGTGTTGTTAGATGGCAATTGTTTGGTTTGATTAGTTTAATATAGTATTTTGCATGATTTAGCATTTTGTGATGGTTGATTTTGCATGAATGGGAAGGTCATATATTGATGAGATTGGTTGGTTAAAAATGGTGTTGAGCATTTTGTGATGGTTGATTTTGCATAAATTGTTGTGTTTAGGTTGCAAATGCTATTAGTATAGGTGAAGAATAGTGTTCATATCGTTTTAATGTGTACAATAAGTATAACTTCAACATTGTGTTTTTTGTATGTAGAATATGGAACAACCTAAATATCCTTTTTATTGGAATGGTGAACTATCTCAAAATGACGTTGATATTGTGTATAGAGGTGGAAGGAAAAAAAATTTGTTCATCAATTCTGGTATGAGGTTTCAAGAGATTCTGAATAGGGTGTATGATGTAGTTGGTTGTGATCGTATGTATGTGGAATTGAAATTGTTTATGAGATATTTGATGCCGGGGAAATATGTGCCAATTGCACTAGAGGATGACGAGTCACTAAGTGCTATGTGGCTTTCAGTGACACAAAGTTCTCCGGGGTTCGTGTTTGAGGTTGACATGGCTTTGGCTTCAGTTTTTCTTGTTGCCGACCGATGCTGACGAGGAGACAGTGCAGAGATACGCACGGGCTTACATTCTTGTGTTGATGGGGTCCATTCTTTTTTTTTACAAGAGTGGAGATACAGTACATGTGATTTACCTCCCGCTCTTGGCTGATCTGGACGTAGCAGGGACATATAGCTGGGGTAGTGCGACCCTTGCATACTTATATCGACAGCTATGTCGGGCATCACAGAGGGGTGCGAGGGAGTTAGGTGGACCTGTGTTGTTGTTACAGCTTTGGGGCATGGGAGCACATACACATCGGCAGGCCTCAGATTTCGAGGATCCTGTTTTAGGCTCCCAGCATGTTCTGAGGGTTGACCCCTTAGCTGTCAGGTAAGATGCAATGTCTCACATTTGTTGACATTATTTAGTTTCATTTTTTAGAAGGATATTAATGTGTATTTCTTTTCAGTTGGCTTCGGGTACACCTCACCAGGTCCAACTTAGCAAGTGGGCTTTCTTACTACAGGGATGCACTTGTCAGACGGACGAGCAGGTATATAGGGTCTCACATGCCTAACTTATATACATTAGTATACCTCTCTCATATGCCTAATATTTGCAACCTTCTTTCTTTGTAGATGACTTGGCAGCCTTATACTGATGCGAGACTCGAGTTGTTACCTGCTATATGTCGAGCTGATCGACATGTATGGCGCACATTGGCTCCACTTATTTGTTTCGACATTGTGGAGTTTCATTTTCCTGATCGAGTTATGCGCCAGTTTGGATTCGAGCAGATGATTTCAGCAGCTTGTGATACGAGCACATCCCTTCATGGCATAGATCGGAGGTCGAAGAACAAGAATTATTCGCTCAGACATCGACCTTACATAGCGCATTGGGATGAGCGCGAGAGACGTGTTGTTCAGGGTATTCCGTTTAGTGGCCGTACTCATGTCATTGAGGAGTATATGATATGGTATCGTCGCATCACGAGGTTGCGCATGACGGATCCATTGAGGCGACCTCCGTCTACACATTATCAGCCTGCGTCTGCAGATATAGTATTGGTAAGTGCCATGATTTGCATTTAGACTTTTATTTATTTACCCGACTATATAATGTATATTTTTCTTTCTATGCAGGCACATACTTTATCTGATGTTGCTCATAGGTGCAGTACTGTACTGGAGGCTGCTGAGTCATTGCCTCCAGATATGGGGCGCCAGTTGTATGCGCAGACATTGCAGACCATGAGAAGACTGTGTATTGATGTTGTTGGCCGAGCTGGACATGGCCCCATCTTACATGGTGTGCCTACTTTTGCTGCACATACATCGACTTCTACATCTTCTATGTCTGCTGCCCGTATATCTACCACGACATCTTTGCTTTCGCCTCCAGTCTGTCAGAGGACCTACCGACGACGTTCGGCCACCACTCCATCTTCTCTTGATGCCATTGCGGAGTCTACTGAGACCACACCTAGTTCATCTAGACCTACACAAAAGAAGAAGAGAGGGCTTAGCACTTTCATTTATTGTTTGTATAGTTAGTTAACACTATGTTACATTTT
Organism: Beta lomatogona; assembly: GCA_947646795.1. Classification (NCBI taxonomy): domain Eukaryota; kingdom Viridiplantae; phylum Streptophyta; class Magnoliopsida; order Caryophyllales; family Amaranthaceae; genus Beta; species Beta lomatogona. The sequence continues at coordinate 2,803,282 of CANSNZ010001486.1, forward strand.
AAATTATGTTCATGATTGACATATTTTCTTAATCTTGCTTCATAATTAAGAAATTCTTGGATAAATTTGAATTTGGATGAACTTAGTGTTTGGTAATTGATGTGTGGATAAACTTGGTGGTGTTGGATGAAATTTGGTGCTGGAATTGCAGGTTGGAGAGCTTATTTTGTAATGTTTCTAGCATTTTGGCCAGTTATGGGAAAGCAAAACTGCTTGGGGTTTATATGTATATAAACCGCTATTCGTAATAGCGGTTTATATATGCCAATTGTGGTGTACATGGTGCACAGGGAACCGCTACCTGGAGTAGCGGTTTAACGGCATAAACCGCTACTCAGAGTAGCGGTTTAACGACATAAACCGCTACTTAGAGTAGTGGTTTAATAGAGAAAACCGCTACTCTGAGTAGCGATTAACTTTAAAATAAACCGCTAGTCCAGGTAGCGGTTTATTTTGGCGAAAATATAAAAAAAAAAATCTCGCGTGCCGTCCTACGTGGACGGTACCTATGGAATTAATTTGAACTTCGGCGTATGTGAGGAATTAATACCCATTTCAGCATCATTCAAGGAAAAAATTCCAGATCTTCCTATTTTTCATATCATTCTCTTCCTTACCTTCGTATATATTGCTAAATAGATTAAAGTTGAATGTCACTTACTATGTGGAATTTACGGCTTCATGGAATTAAAGAGACAAAAGATCAAAGTATGATAAGAATAACATAAATTCCCACCGTTCTAAAATGCTCTTTCTACTTTGACCTTTTTTAATCTCTGAAGTATATCTAAATAGGAAAAATAAAAATAAATGGATGGAGTAGTATTTACTTTTTATTCTTGGTATGGGTTAGGAGTAAAAAAGATTTTTAATCAGCCAAGTTCAATTCCAATCAATAAAGAACAATTTAATTAACAAGTATAAACCTAAAAATCAATAAACTACAAAAGATAACTACACCAAAAAAAATCAGTTTAATTAGTTGATTTCAATTTTATCTAGTAAATATTTCACTTGAAGCAATAACAAAATTTTCAAATTAATAAATGTCAGGTGGAGTGAACATTAAAATACATTTAAGGCAAAAATGAACTTTTATCTCTCCCCCTTAGTTTTTTTTTTTTTTTTTTTTTTTATAGAAAACGAAACCAATTTAAATTACGAAATTAAATACAGTCTTACAATCCGAGATTAACATATCCATACGGTAACTAGGGGGGTGGGGAAAAATCCTAGTTACATTACTTCTACTATCCGCATAGCGACAATTCTTAGCTATTACATCCGCAAACCGATTATCTTTTCTGCCACAATGCTCAATCTTCACTCCCGAAAGCATCCTCCACAGCTTTCTGCATTCCGATATCACACTCATATGTCAGAATTACCCTCAGGATTACACAAAATCTTAACCACCAACATACAATCCGAAAATAAGGTCGCATGGCTATAGTTATACATGGACGCAATAAGAAGCCCTCATGAATGCCCCATAACTCCGAGGATAGACTGTCTGGTCTAAAACTACGTTTTCCAAACCCAAGCAGTACCCACTCCCCCTCTTTGTTTCTCACCACTCCCCCAACCCCTATATGAACCAAAGTGTTCACAAATGAAGCGTCAACATGGATAAGAATATTGGAACTAGGTCTAGGAGCGATGTTTGGAGGAATACCATCCCCAGAGGAATCAAGGCTTCCCATCACCCTTATTCGTTCAAGAGCTAGCCTCGACGCCTTAAAAATAATATCCTGAACCGATGAAGGGGAGGTCCCTCTAAAGCTGCACTCATTCTGGTCTTTCCAGATCTCATGACATAGTATGGGAAAAGGTCTCCCCAACGGATACCTCTAAACTCTCCCTCCCTTTCTAGATTGCACCTGAGCCACTCACGAAACTCGCTAGGACCAGTGTCTGGGGGGAGACAAGCCTCCCACACCTGACCTGCGAAGATACAGTCCCTTACCACATGGGGTGAAGTTTCAGGGGACAATTGACACCTAAGACAGCACGCATCAGGGGTAATTTTTCGGGTAGCAAGGAGAGCCTTATGTGGAAGTCTATCCTTCCACAAGAGCCAGAAGAATCTCCCCCTTAGTTTAAATGTATTAATATGGTTATATATAAGATCTTATTCTTATTCCTATCTTCTAACACCCTATAATCCACACCTACCGAAATAAACATGCATGAGATTGTTTGACAAACAACATTTTTTAATAATACAATATACTGATCGATGATAAAATTACAGCCATAAATTACCTCCCAAGTCCCAACCATTACATCAAAACTGATAAAAATCAAACTCCAAATTCCATGGTGGAAAAGTAACGAGCTCCCTTTTTGACTCTTCGTAAACTTAGCTAGACGATGTTGAATAAATGAAATTCTAGTACAAAGAAAATGGTCTTGTACTTTTCTATCATTTGATGAGGGACACGCCTCGTAGATTTATTATGCTCTTTAACTTTGTTGGCAGTGACAACTTTCCATCTTTATGAGTTTCTTTCTTTTAGCTTTTTGATTGAACAAAAAAGAAGCTTAGTTAAAGACGTATAGCCTTATCTTAACTTCAAGGGGCATAACTCTACTAAAGGGATCTTCCCTTCACCTTTTAGGATAGTTGCTCAGTCATTGGAACTCTGTGGTCCTTCATTCCTCCACAGTCCCTCATGGCCTCATCTATTGGTGTAGTTCTATGTGGTAAGTACATCTCTACGCAAAGTCAGCACCTATCCAATTTTATTCATAATGACCACATTATTTCATTATTTAGAATAGAGGGTCTTTTTACCGAGTTAAATTGATCATCATGGATTATAATGTTCAACTCCCGACTCCAACTCCGTACTATTGTTGTACTCAATTCAATTATGATATAAATACAAATTAAAGAGAGAATGATAGTAAAAAGCAAAACCATGGACCATTTCAAATTATATGCAACAACTTAACGCATCGCCCGAGTCAATAATTAGTTTAAGTCAAAATTTTGTCTCTCCTCTCCTAAAGTCTTATTCTTCTTTCAGGAGAATGAGATACTCTTAGGAGCCATTAGACTATATGATATAAAAATAAAAAATCCCTTGCAGCCTTACCCCAATTATCCCTAAAAATTCTATCATCAGAACTGAATGATAAGGAGTATAGGACTATATGACTCATATGAGTATATTTTACGTGGAGGCGAATATTGAATAACCTGTTTGCATACAACATTATTGGAAAGAAGCAACTTGCTTTGAAAAGAAGCACAAAAAGCAAGTGTAAAATGACCTCAATAAAAGTAAAAACTTTTACCAAAAATCTAACTAAAGCAAGAATCCAAATCTAGAGCTCTCACAGAGTCACAGTCCCATATTTCCCATTCATCGACATAACAAAAAAAGAGGAAAGGATGTGAATGCATTCATTCAGGCTAAAGGTAACAAATAAAGTATGTCTTGTTTGCTATCCAACAAGGAATATGGGACCATTTGGCAGCCATATATGAGTACTTGACTAAAAGGACACCTTATTAGGACATAAATAATAAAAATAAAATATAAAATAAAAAATAAAAAGAAGAGAAAGCAATAGAAAGAAGAGGCAGATGCTTATTTAGTATAAAACTATATGCTGTGTTTTGTGATTGAGATCCAAGAAGCATGTTTTATGTAAACCCTTTGGGAGGCTACAGTCTGAGCATCGGCACTTGATCTTATGACAATATCGCACGAGTTCAAAATTTGTCAATTTAAACAGTGTCATATGTTTGGGATAAGATAACTACATGGATCCAAGGTGCTCTACGAATAAAGTGTGCACTATCTTACTCAAGGTACAAGTGTCCATAATATATTATATTATATATATATATATATATATATATATATGGCTCGGTTATTTTACAAAAACTAGAGGTGACCATGAGCCGAGTGTAGTTGATCATCTCTAAATAGTCGAACTACGCCCGGGGGAGCAAGTACAAGGCTAAAAAGCTTGAAATTGAACCCAAAGCCCGAGTCCAAACTTGCCGCAGGACAGACTTGATTGTGCTTGACGGTAAAAATGCTATCTATTGAATGATGGGTCTAAGTTTGTTCCTAATCAGTAACAGTTCCTATATACTTGTGCTACAAAACCATGACTTGTAGCCAAATAGACAACGTCGCATTGCAATTCATTGCATGTAATGCAGTTCCTATTAGATTGAACTATCCTGCAAAGATAAATGAGGTGAGATAAGAAATTTTGAATAGATAGGTGCAAACCGAGTAGGGACTAGGGATGGACATGGGTCCAAGACCCTATTAGACCCGACCCTAATTTTAGGGTATGGGTCCAACTTCTTCTGGACCCTAAGGGCTTCTTAAGGTCCGAGTACGGGTCTTAATACTCTAGACCCAAACCATACTCAGACCCTACACTTGTACCCTCAAGTTATTTAATATTCTTTTAGCCTTTGTGTTTTAGAGAAAAACCTTCGTATTTATCCTAAAATTCCAACTTTTGTCATTTGGACCCTAAACCCTACCCTAGACCCTAGAAATCATAGGCACTATCGAAAGTCAAGAAATATAAATGATATTTAAAATTGGGCAAAAATAAAGGAAATAGGCTAGACGGACCCTGGACCCTATAGACCCTAAGGGTCAGGGTCCGAGTCCATCTAGTCTAGACCCTTAGGGTCCGGGTCCAACATATATTTTAGGGTCCGGGTCTAGGGTCTGATCGGACCCGACCCGACCCTACCCATGCACATCCCTGTAAACCGACCATCTCCAACAAAGTATAAAACAAAATAAATAAATAAAGTGATGGTCGAAAATATGTTTTTAAAAAATGTTTCCTCCGAAAATAAGGATCTTAAACCCAATTTCTAGCTTTTGGACTGTATTTTCGCTCTTGCCTCATAGTTAGGGGTTTCTAAATTGTCCCTCAATTCTACTGGATTGGAACTTTGGGATCCCCTAATTACTCTCAACTCATTTATGTTACCTTATTCTATTTTCAATAAGTTAGTTTGACATGTGATTCAATCTAATATATATACTTATATTACATGAGACTATTATTAGAAGCATGAAGCGTACATTTCATCTAAACATATCATGTTACAAAAGGAATGTGAGAATTTGTGTATTGTGCATCCATATCTATGAAATCTTCCTTTTGAACCAAAAAAAAAAAGTAATTGTGTAAAACTTAGTATTTGTGAAGGAAATTATTATTATAAACAAAATATTTGGGTAGAAAATCAACAAGCAAACAATTGCATACTAGACATAAAGTAGGAAATGTAGAAAAAAGATGTATACATAATAATCAGATATTATCAAATTATAATAACTACTCCTAGAATACTTGACAAAACACTGTAGCTTAACTTTTATTTTTTAAAAACCTTACATCGAAACTTTTAAAGAACTTGTTAAGAACTCCTAGAAAAGTTGATGTGATTTTACTTGAGAAATTTTATACAAAAGCTAAACTGAACAATATTTACTGGGACGGAAGGATTAGCAAGTAGAAAGCTTATAAACTATCCATCCTAAATTCCTAACCAATGACCAATTTTAGAGCTCTTTCAACAAAAGTTGGACACACATAAGTAGAAATCAATCAGGAAAGAATAAATAAAGACAAGAAAAGAAAGGCAAAACAGTAAAGAAGAAACCATTAAGTAGACAAAGATTAAAGAAATGACATTATAAATGTCCTAACTCATCCACATTATCAAGACACTAGAAAGCAAGGTGGCAGTGTTGGATCAACCAATAGCAAAACTACTTTCAAATGTATTATGTATAAAGCAATCACACAAAGGACTGGTACTAGGCAGTAGGCACCATCAACTTGCAACAATTTATAAAATTCTCACAAGTCACCACCAGTACAGTTCACATCCATGAAAATTAGTGGAGCTAAAGTGAAAGAATATCAAAAGTTTAGAAACCAAATGTTTCATTATTGAATTGCAATTAGTTGAAGGATTAAATGGGTCAAAATGCAAGAAAAATGTAACTCGGCGGAGCGAGGTTATGAACATGAAGAAAGCCTCTTTGTATTTTGAACAATAATGATCATCCCCCAAGATATACCAAAATGACATTTACGGAAGGTATGGTTATTGGTTACCACGTGCTATGTGTACTACTCATCATATAGATCTACTAGTTCCGGACTTCCAGATCTATATCATGTCTGAATCATTGATCAAATACATACACTGATATGTCATCACTGTACGTGTACCAAAATAATTCTAGTTAGCGATACGTCCAAAGAGTGCGTATTTATAAAGTATCCACAAACCGCTCAACCTGCGCGGCGCGAAGTATCCACAAACCGCTCAACCTGCGCGGTCGCAGGCCCCGCAAAAATAAGGGCCCCAGAATTATCAGTTATGTACTTAGAAGCGTGTTGGATCAGTGGTGAGTAATTAGTTAATGAAAGGGCCCAAGGTCACTGAAGTCAAGGGTTCGAAGATTTTAGTAAACAATAAGGTGTGTTTTGATTTTTCTTTTTGGAAGGGTTATAAATCATAACATCTATCTCATGTGTCTCTCACCTTCATCCTTTCAAGTTCACTCAACAGCTCCCAAACAGCCATTAATACTTCAAACCTTCAATTTTCCATACAAACTTCTCCAATTTCCATATCTTCATTAATTAGTTCGTTTTCAATTTTCGAACAACAGAACACCTACAACTTTTTTTTTTTTTTTTGCAAAAAACTAAATTCTTTGTAATTTGACACTCTCTACTAGGGGTGCTCACGGGTCCAGAACCGGACCGGAACCGGCTGGACCGGTGGACCTGAATCTTGGAAAAAAAAAATTGGACCTGGACCGGACCGGAATTTTTATTTTTTAGAAAAATATATTTTTAATTTGATTTAAAAATATTTATAATTTAGATATATTAAAATTTTAATAATATTAATAACAATATTTCTAAAGTTTATAAATAGTAGGTTTCTAAATTTCTAACTTAATAAACTTTTTAACATATAAACTTTTTTTTTTTACTAAAAAATCAGAAATTCCGGTCCACCGATCCGGATCGGAATTTTCCGGGTTTAGACCGGACCGGACCGGAAACCCGAAATCGAGATTTTCTTCGGACCGAGGACCGGACCGGAATATTCGGTCTGGTCCGGTCCGACCCTGGTCCTTGAACAGCCCTACTCTCTACCATGAGTGAATTATTTTGAGTTTATAAAATCATCTTTTTGTTAAAAAAAAAAAAAAAAAAGAGGACTTAAAGGCCCCTTTTCAAAAATTCACACAGGGCCTCCAATATGGAGGCCCGACTTTGTGCTAGGTTTATACTTTTCTTACTCATAATTTCAAACTTGTAATTCTCGCTAACAACATAGTGTTCAAATTCCACACAAGAAACTTCGATTAAGCGTCTACCATAATAATTCAGTTGTTTAGAGATCCTATATATACTTTATCTGGTATCTTCTCTTGAATCCCAACATCTATTTTCTTTTGCCACAAAGTATCTAAACTAGAATACATTCCTCCTATCTAGTAATGTGAAATTCCAGATAGAAAGTGACTCATAATATCTCTACTAAATAATCAACTTAACCAATCTTAGTCGATCTCAACTCTCCCAACTACCTCTTAACTAGTTTGAAAATGGCCCATAGCAGAAGTCAGAAAAGGAAAGAGACTAAGGTGGGAAGTGGGGTTAGGTTATAAAGGAGGAAGCAATATAGATGTTCATACAATCACCTAAATATAAATTTAAAAAAAAAAAAAAAAAGGAAAAAGAAGGAAGAAGAAGATATTTCAACTTAATTATTAAAAGTTTAGGGGGTAGTCCAAGTTCCTTAACTTTCTTCTCTTTCAGGTGTCAAACACGGCTTTATTTAGACAGACAAAGATCTTATAAAGAGATTTGGTTAAATTTTGATTAGACAAAGATGTGAAACATGGAATCATTCAAGAGGGGTTGTTTTGTTTAATAATAATAATAATTAGGAATGCAAATTGCAACAACAAATGCCAAAATGCACTTACAACCTCCCCCCCACCCTTTTTATTTCTTTTCAAAGAGGCTTTTATATGTGGGGTATTAGGCAAAAGTCACATGAGTTTGGTTTCAATCATAATAAAAACAAAAGTTAAAGATTATACTTATCTCAAAGGGTTTTACTTTAAGGATTTGATGAATGATGATGCTAAACTAATAATAATACAGCATAGAATACCACAATCAAAGAAGAACGAGTAGTATTTACTATTAAGCAGAGTACACCTCACCTTCCCCATTAACTTGTCGGCCACTTGTCATCATCGCCACTGTGCTCCAAATATACGACAAACCCACATCTCCTTTCGACACGTGGGGATGCCTCATTGGGCCGCGTTTTCAGTTCCTCTTCTCTGACTAAAGTCACCAAATATTCAACCACCTCACTCCTCACACCCCATGTTGGTTTTCACTCTGTTATAAAACCAATGTAAACCGGATATAATTATCTCACACTGCATATATAGAGATATTAAGTTCAAACAAGATAAAAGAGATTACTATAAGGCTATGTTCTTTTGGGATAAACTAAATTGAACTTAACTGAAGTGAGTCGGGCTGAAGTAAAACTATGAGAGGAAACTAGCTGAACTAGACTCAATTGAAGTGAGCTAAACTGAACTCCAATGAAGTAAAACTGTGCCCAAAAGAATAAAGCCTAAAACCGTAAGTGAAACCACTAGTATATATTTTACCAGGGCTCGGGTAGATAGGTCAGTGACAATCAACTTAATTTGTTGTCACATCCATGATATCTCACCTAGGGGTGTGCACCGGTCCAAAACCGGACCGGACCGGTTGGACCGGTGGACCGGTTGGACCGGTGGACCGGAATCCAACTATTTATTGGACCGGGACCGGACCGGAATGGCCCGGTCCGATTTGGACCGGAATTAATATTTTTTAAAAAAAAAAAACTTTTTCTTAGATTTAAATATATTAATAAATTCAATATATTAAAATATAATAATTCTAAAAGCAATAATCTTAAAGGCAATAAATATGAGGTTTTAACTTTCTAACTTTTTAAGTTTTAAACTTTTTTTTAACCTTTAAACTTTTTTTTTTTAAAAAAAAAAACTGGAATTCCGGTCCGCCGGTCCAGACCGGAAAATTCCGGTTTTGGACCGGACCGGACCGGAAACCCGGAATCTGAACTTTTCATGGACCGGGGACCGGACCGGAATTTTCCGGTCCGGTCCATTCCGGTCCGGTCCGGTCCGGTCCGAATTCCGGTCCCGGTCCAAAAGTGCACACCCCTAAATTCTCACCCATCCTTTGAGTCTTTCAGATATAGACTTCGATCAGGTAACCACAATACGTCAATACCACATCAATCAAGTTATTGGTGTCAAAACAGTTAATCGATTTTAACATGAATCATGTAAAAATCGGAGCTGCCATAATATTATTAAAATGCAAAAGAACAAAATGAACCAAACTATGGGAGACAGTTCAGAGATGTATTTCCTAATTAATCAAATCTGAAGAAAATATATACCACAATCCATCCTAAAAAATATACTTCCTCCGTAACAATATTATTGCAACATTTCCTCTCGACACAGACTCCTAGGGAGTTTTTCTTAATTGTGTATTAGGGGTTTGGTTAGAGTATTAGTGGTATGATTAGGCTTGTGAGGAGAGAGAAAGTGGGTCAAAATTGACTACCATACCAACCACCACTGCCACCACCGGACCACCATCACCAGTCACCACAACCACCACTGCCACCACCGGACCACCATCACCAGTTACCACAACCACCGCAACCACCACTGCCACCACAACCACCGCAACACCACCTTCATCATCACCACCTTATTTCTACCCAAATCGACCTCCAAATCAAACCCAAATCGCCAAATCGCCACCCGCTTAACTTTCCCCACCACCTGCGGTGGTTTTGTCGGCGCGAACGAGGGAACATTTCCCCACCACCCTCGACTGCCACGAGTGCCCGCAGTCGAACACCAAACCGACCTCAAAATCAAACCTAGAAAATTCGAACAACAAACCGCGAAATCGAACCCCAAACCCACGAAATCAGATCTAGAACAATAAACCCCAAACCGACGAAATCGAACCCCAAACCTAGTTATTTAGATCGAAGAACCCTAATTAGATCTAAAAACAAAAACCCCCAAAATCGAACCCAAAACCCAGAAAAATCAAACTCCAACCCAGAAATCATCTTCAACAACAAATAATCTTCAACAACAACAACAACAAGAAAATCGAAACTAACCCAAATCGAGCAAACCAGAAATTTGAGCAGGCGAGAGGAGTCGGTTTCGTCGAGGTGAGAAGATGGCGCGAGAGGAGTCGATCCCGCGGCGGAGGAGAGAGAAGTAGAAATAGACGGAGGGAGAGGAGTTGATGGCGGCGTTGAGCGGCGAGGTTGGTGATGCGGCAGTTGGTTGGGTCGTGGTGGAAAGAGTGGCGGGTGGGGGATGAATGGGTACTTGGGGAAGTAGTGATTAGTTTAATCATAGTTGGGATCTTTAAGTTTCTAATGAAGATTAGTGTAGTTTAATGGCGGGTAAATTGGTAATTTTACCCTTAAAAATTCACCTTAAATGGAAAGAATGAAAATTGTTGCATTTATTTTGTTACGTCCCAAAATGGCAAATGTTGCATTTTTTTTTTGTTACGCAGGAAGTAGTAATGTTGATAAGGTGGGAAACTGCTACTTGAACTTTCAGAGTTTTTTTTTTTTTTTTTTTTTTTTGTTCTGGGGAATACTCTGACATGCACATACATACTTTTTATTGAATTAAAGAAAAGGGGTTCATTCAGTGCTAATTGATGAGTATCCCACCACAGATTTTCAAGTGTTTATGAAAATAAGATTAAGTCTAGAAACTAAAGAAGATGCATGATGGAAGTACAACCACTACGATTAGAATATTTGGCAACTGGCAATCTATGAGAAGATAACACATTGATAAACAAACAAATAAACACATTACATTAATAGCATTACATTAATCTGCAATCAGTCAGAGACTTAATAAGTTAGGACATAAGTATGCTTCCCTCTATCAATATAATTAACAAACTTGTACTATTGTCTATCCACATTATACAAATGAGTTATACCTTCTTCTGACAATCAAACGAGGAATCACAGGGTAAAGAATCCACCACCATGCACTGCACATTGAAGTAGCACAAGTCAGATATAACATTTGACACATGGAGTCGCCTTATTCGGCCACATTCTCATTTCTTGTATCTTTATATGCATGAAACACGAGCAATGATTTTTGGATATGTATAAGTGGGTTATGGGATTTTCCCAACTATATATAGGATGATAGTTTCTGAATAAAAATGCATGAGATTGGACAATTAACTTCAATCTCATAACTAAAATAGGAGTTTCTCAGTATTAATATTAGGCCAAGGAGGACAATTTGCTCAAAGAAATATATGCTGACGGACATTAATTAGTGAAAATTTGTTAAAGCAAAAAGTAGAAATAAAAAAAAATGAACATTGCAAATCTCAATAATGAGCTACAATCGTTTTGGTAATGATTACTTGTCCAAGATTAAACAGTAACACATTCTTTTGACTCTAGATTTAACACACATCGTATTCTTCCATATGCAAGAAAAATTAAAACTAAAACATGGCATCATAAAAAAAATAAAGTCAGGAAACAAAACTGAAACAAAGAAATATCATAGAAAAGGACATAAGAGAAAGCGATTAGTTCCTAATTTCATTCCACCAAATTTACCCCAATGTCTAAGCCTCCGACAATCATTATAGTTTAGACCAAACTAGTTTATGATAGTTGACCTTCTACCATATCCAACATTCTACTATGGTTTAATGGTAAGCTAGACCTTTTGGTGGGACCTCCATCATTAAGTACTATACATCAAACACCAAGTACCTCAACACTTGAACTTAAGTAACTCAAAGTCATCAACCACCATATGATTCCAATTTCTCACATATAGAGATTAGCTACTAGTTGCCTCTAGATGTTGGGGGGATTAAGGAGGTTCGTGGTACGAATCCTCGGTCCATTATGTTTCGACCATCTTACTTCAATCATGTAGTAAGATCTAGATGCAACGATCTTGTGATAGTATCACTCTCATGAATCAAGGTTTTAGGCCAATCCCGAGGTTTCTAACCTCGTTACATAAAAGGATAGTTTTGAAATAAAACACTTGATATTCCAAGTTGTAACATCAATGGCTTACAATAATCAATTTTAAGCGAACGTGAAACAAAAGAGACAAACATATGAACACAACATATAACACACTGTAACCCAATAGAATAAAAGCATGGAAAATTTAGACTTTTTACCACTTCTCTTTCTTTTGATGAAAATTTAGAAATTCATCATAAGTATCCAAGGGGGGTACCACCTTAGCAAAGGAGTTATAAAATACCATCTTTTGGCGGAAGTTAACAATAAGTTTTGGTCTAAGTGCACAAGGAGGCTAATGCAATAAGTATTCCGTTAGTTAGTGGCAAAATAATTAATGTAGGGAACACAAAAAGGCCAAGAAAAGTGGCACCTCATGAAAACTCACAAAAGGAACAAACCCCTAGTGACATGGGACAAGCTGCCCCTAACTGATAGTCTAATCTGCAGTACAAGGTTAGCATGTCCCCCCATAACTAGAGCACTCCATAACCCCCAACAGGTATAAACCCACATAAGTTTCAGTCTTAGCCAAGTGACAAATTTATGTTTCTGAAAACTTATCACCTCAAACAAGTCTCATCAAATACCTCCAGGTCCACTTCAACTACGTACCTTTACAACTGATATGGGGTCCAGTTCTCCAATCAAAGGAAGATATTCTAATAAAAACACAAAGCAATCCTGTACACAATTTTCCCCCATTAATGAAAAATCTATCGTAGAGATGGACAAAATTATACAATCTCACATTTTTCTTCCGAAAATATTCCTCTTTAGTTGAGAAAACCCCAAATTACCCTTGTGTAAGTCAGGAATATTAAAAAAATGTCTGTCAAAATTGATTGGATCTATTTTCCTCCTTTTGGAAATGGATTTATCATCCCTCATATAAAATTAGTTTCATGCATAGTACATGGAGCACATTCATATTCTATGAGAATAATATTATATAAATATGATGAATAGACTAGCCATAGGTCCCCTTAGATTAGATATAGGCATAACGTGCAGTGTCAAATAAAAAAAAGTATGTGGAGTGAATAAATAAGTCTCTTGCTCTTAGATCGACATAGAGACACTCAAACCCAAATACCCAATACACTCAGTAGGAAACAACTTAAAAGTAAACCATTTCTGTTCGAATCAGAAGCAACTCCTCTAAGATATGGTTCATCAGTTTCTTCAATTCCACACGTCAGGTAGAGTATAACATAAAAGAGCAGCTGGTAGAGCGCCCACAAAACCCATTTCTAACAAAATGGAACAAGTAGAGCTGGAACCATGTCTTTCAGGCACATCAAGTACCATCTCTGCTGCACAAGAAGCTCTACCACACGCACGCCTTTACAGACAACTGCATCAACAGCATAAAGCAGGTAACAAAGCTCAAATAGAAGACCAAGATCAGGAACAAGAGACAGTTTCCCAGACTCAAATACCATTAGATTTCATCATATCTAATGAGAATTCATGCCATGAATTCAACGCGGAACTCAACCTCATCGACTGCTTAAACGTAGGATCATCACAGAGTTCGTCAGAAACTCCCCAAGCCTCAGAGAATGAGCCAAGAGTTTTCTCATGCAATTACTGTCAGAGAAAATTCTACAGCTCGCAAGCACTAGGCGGACACCAAAATGCTCACAAAAGAGAGCGGACGATAGCGAAAAGAAACCAGAGAATAGGAGCAACGATAGCCGCAACAGCAGCAGCATTTGGGCATCCATATTTGCACCAACAACACAATTATTCAAACATTGCATCCTTACCTCTACATGGTTCTTCACCTAATAGATCTCTCGGAATTCAGGTACACTCAATGGCCCATAAAACTCCCCCTAATATGACAATGTCTTCTTCTGGAAATGCGTACGGACATCATGGGTGGTTAAGGTTGCCTATTGAACAACAACCCGCAGTAGGGAAATTAGTGACAGAGACCTGCCATGGTAGCACCACTGCGGGACCATCATCAAGAGGTGGAGCTGGTAGATTCAGCATAGTAGATGAAGGGGTCACCAGTGGAGGCTGGTGGAGTGGAGACAGTACAATTAAAAGTAATTCAGAGGACTCTACAAAACTTGATCTTTCCCTCAAGCTTTAAGAATGTTTTTTTTATTCTACAGGAATATTTTCTTCTTTTTTTTTCTCTTTTTTTTTTTGTCTAGAGTAGGGGTTTGCTACAAATTACAATATGCTTGTGACATTGTTAGTTTGATTGATTCTCTCTATCCTTCCTGGGATGATATCATGTAAATTTTCTAATGACAAAAGTAAAATGATTTTTCTTGTGGCTTGTAGAGGTGATCAACGGGTCGGGGCCCATTTTCAACCTTGATCCGGCCCTATTGTATGAGGGTTTTGGAGGGCCGGGCTGAAAATGGGCTTTAAAGGGGGGCTCTACACTCTCCTCTAATTTGTATACACTGAAATCGTCTGGGAATGGGAAACAGAGGAGATGAAGGTGATGTTTCTCCCTCATCTTCCTTCTCACTCATTTTTATCTATATTTTTATTAAAGAAAATAAACATTTTCATTTACCACCTTTGGTAATTTACCAAGGTTTAAACCAAAAAAGAACTGAAGAAAGGGCTAAAAATCGGAGTTGAGATAAAAAGATTGAATGAGAAGGAACTGAGTTACACCGAGTTCGTGAAATATTACCTCCCCAAGAACAAACCTGTAATCCTCATAAGTTTAATGGACGATTGGAAAGCTTGCGAAGATGATTATGGAAAACCTAATTTTGATTTTTCTTTGCTCACTTTGGAAAATCGCTAGTTCAGGTTACCACACTCTTGTTTTTTGAACTTTTTACTCTCTTAAATTATATGATCTATTTTGTATAGTATGATGAACTTTGATTGTGATGAATGTTGATAATGATGTTAATTTTTGGAACTTGGAAAAAACAGAGGGAGGGGGAAAAATAGAGAATTTGTGGACTTGGTAAAACTCTGTTCAATTTCTAACCCTCTATTTTTTTTTTTTTTTTTTTTTTTTGGAAGGGACTAGCCCTCTATTTTGATAGAAGTATTGTCACTGAGCATGACTTTTTCAATGGGCCGGGCTTGAAAACCCTTATCCAGCCCGGCTCGTTTAAATTCTGCAAAACAGTAAATGACTTACAAGGATGACAATGTACCACAACCTTTGAGCAAAGTGGCCCAATCAACTGTTGAACTTCAAGGGAAAAAAAAAAAACAATTATCATGGCATAAACAACATCATATTCAACTTCTACGCGACTAATATATAAAAGCTATTATTGACAAAAGACAAGGGAGTAGAAACACCAAACCCAACATAAAAATGAATTTGGCATTTTGCTAAGGGATGTCTAGTGAAAACTCTCCTACCAGCTGTTCAAATGTCTTGAGCAGGGGTAGGCATCAAATAGAATTATGTGTACGTTTTGATATTGAGCTTAGAAAATTACTGCATCCACCATCAATCTATTTCTCCAAGAGGTGAAGGTATTTCACTTCATTTCATGGGTTTAAACAATGAAGATAGATGTTCTGATAACTGCGGAGATCGACTAGCTATACTACAAGTTTGCATAGAGAGGTCTCCAGTGCGCCGATTATGGCCCAATTGACTCAGGAGCCGAGCCAGCAAGGCTTGGACCAGTCTACCTAACAGCTGGCTCATGGTTGCACACTAATTTTAAGCCAATTTACACTAAAAGATAAAACGTTTGTAGATCAAAAGAGAACAGAGGGAGTATATATATGATAAAATTGGACAAAAATGATGGCGTATCTGGACTGGCTCACCTCCTAGCTTGGTTGCTTCGAAGGGCCAGTCCTGCTTCCAACCCAACACACACAGACCGACCAAATGTCCACCTCTATTTACATTAAAAGATATCCATAAAACTTAATTCAAGTACTTCTCTCCAAATTAAATTTGAAGTCTGAAGAGAACATTCTAGAAACAAATTTGAAGCAAATCAGATGGCTTATCAGCAATCCTACAAACAAAAAACTCTACAAGTTGTGGCGGTGTTGGTCCATTCCAATTGCAGGCTATTAGCAATATTCACCAGGAAATAAATACATTTCATAAATTTCTATAGTCAAGAAACTAATAAAATAGTCCTTTGGGCTTTAGTTTTATACTAGTATCTTTTCTTCATTTGAGCTGAAATTAACCCTGTCATTCAAAATAAAATGAAAAAGCACAACTAGAGTTTTTCATCAGCACTCACCAAATTTAAGCAACAATCTTTCAATAGTTCAAGAAAGGGTGACCGGTGGGTTGAGCTGAACTGGAAGGTGGGGGAAGTGTCACATACTCACATGCCCAGAAAACAGCCGGACTAGGTTGTTTCAATTGTGTCAATTTTGTGTCCATGGCCCAGAAAGCAACTGTATCATTAGTTCCACTTCAAAGCCCTTTCGAAGAAATTTGTTCCACGATTAAATTGAACCATGAGAAGAATGATCTATAGTCTATAGATACTGCTCAAATAATTGATTATACTATATCACAAATTACAAGCTGATACAAATATATAAATTATCGATTTACTTCTCAACAGTAGTAGTTGCAAATTTGCAATCAAAGATAGTATAAATAAACAATAAAAACTCTGCACCAGAGTGAGTTTTGATAAGAGTGAAAATGTGAAATATATGCAGTCTCACCCTAATACTAGTTATAACTCAAAACACCAATTTAGAAGGAAATTTACCTTCACAAGCACAAAACATGTGACTTTCTATATCACTTCAATTTACGTGGGCCCCAGACTCCCATCTAATTCACTTCAACAACATACTATACATAATATTACTTGAGAGGGCTCACAGTTCACACCCTAATAACTAACTTTAGAGCGGCAACTTTGGGCACATCTTTTAAAAAAGGGTCATAAAAAGATAAGACAAGCAACATCTATACTAATATATTAAAAGGTGTTCTTAACCAAGGAACGGCGCCACGTGACGCTCTCCCTTTGGTTGTTTTTCTACACATGATCAATATACAACAACAAAAATAGTAAACGCATTGTATAAAATTTGATCCCATGACCTTCAAGATAATATACTAAAGTCTTACCTACTAAACTAAATAGTATTTGGAGATATCATTTTAAAGTAAATTATTAATAATGAAACTTTAAGTACTCGGGGCATAACCCGGACCTACAAACTAGTTTAAATGCTAAAAGTCGAAATACCTTCGTATTGAGCAATCAAGGAAAAGGAAAGATTTTCAATTCTCACTGATTTTTGGTAGTATGGACAAGTGGTCAAAAGTTGGACCCCCCAACTTTATACTTTATGATACTTCCTCCGTTTCTTTTTTGTTGCAACATTTTGTTTTTCACAAACTCCAATGTAAAATTTAGGTAGGAGAGATGTAGAGAAGAAAAAAGGAGAGGGCCCCATGTAATTGGAGAGAGATAGAGAGAAAGGAAAAACAAAAGTAGAAAGTGTTGCAACTAATTAGAAATTTCCCTTTTAGGAAAGTGTTGCAACTAAAAAAACGGAGGAAGTACATTTATTATGATAAGTCAAGAAAAATGCTCATGTCAACCACCTAGAGGAACTTTGGAAGTTGATGATACATCAATAAGTCAAGGAAATAATTCTTGTCAAACACCTGGTGATCGGCCCAGTCCATTTGGACTGGATGTTAAAGAACCTGGAGCGGCTTCAACAAGTAAGCTAGAAGGACCCCTGCCCCAGCTGTCCAGTCCTTTTTCTTTATTTCCTTTGAATCTGCTTCTTCAACATGACAAACTATCTGCACATATCACAGGACCAAAAATTAGTTTCAAACCTAGAACAAGGAACTGGTCCTTCATTAGGTAAATGGTACAGAGGTTCCTATGTCTCTAATTGAATCTAACAATCTTCTAATTAGCTCTTTTTTGTGTTTATGCTACAATAAGAATTATCAGCTTTCAACTAACCAAGCTCAATGAAAACCCAGAAGACAATGAGAACTCATTAAGAATGCACGGAATAAAGATCAACTCTGGAAACTAACATTGCAATGCATATAGCTCTTCATTAATGAAAGTAGCCAAAAGGACTAGAAAGGAGAGATGAAGCGAGATGAACAGAAAAGGAAAAGAAAACCATTCCAGCAAAGGGATTTAAAGTACAAAGAAGTGAATCACATTCACATGTATACATATTTTTTATTTTATTTTTTAAAGAGAAATTTCATTAATTGAAGGTCAAACGGCATCTACAATAGGTATTAAAGAAAAACAAGATACAATTAAACAAAGCTAAATCAAATTCGTCTTCAGAAAAACTACAATGAACCAGATCGAGCAATACAGCGCAGCTCCCTTGTATTTGCTTAATCAAGCAGTTATTGATGAGTAAGTCTATCATTCTGACATAGTTTTGGAAAAGCATTCTTGATCGAGCCATATTGACCGCATCCGAGATTCTAATACTTTTATGTTGAATCTCGAACTTCAACCAATGAGAACAATTTCTCATACCTAAAAACGAAAAACCATACTCACAACTTCCATAGGGGAAAAGGAGATCTCCAAAACAAAGACTAAAAACCCCATAACAGGGTTTGAAAAAATCTCATAAAGAGAGACTAATTTATTAAACAAAACAAGAAAATGAACTAAAAACTGAAAATAAAAGGGGAAAGGGGCTTACCATGGATGAAATAATTCATGGCATCCCCAAAATAATGAAAAAGGGGTAGGGGAGGCTAGGGTTTGAGAGAGAATAAGAGAGAGGGGAAGGGGGGATCAAAGCATGACTTAATGCAGGCAAAACAAGACTTTAGTATCTCATGTATACATATTTAATACAGAAGAAGTTATTTAATTTCTTAGTAAGCCAAAAAAAAGTTGTATATTGTATATATCATCTATTTAAATTTAATTTTTTTCGAAGCGGGCTTCATTATGCAAGATAAAAGGGATCGATACAGTATTTACATAATTTCATTTCCATCGAACTCAAAAATGAAATATGTAAGAGCACTCCCATCAAGCCTCAAACCAGCTATAACTACCAAAAAATAACTTTGTCCCAACAGCTCGTCAAGACGAGGAGTTAGAAGCTAACTAAGATGTCGGCACGCTCGCTCCATGTCCTACCAGTCATGTACATATTGACCTCAAAACCTATCAGCTTCGTCCAAATTCCGCAAGCTTTTATAGAACAAAAAATATGGCAATCATTTGCATATTATGCACAAGAATTATGTTGAAGGAACATTATATAAACACTAGAATCTAAATAATATCAATGTCATTACCAAACAATTAATCCTCCAGGGAAGCCAGAGAGACTGCCCACTCTACATTTCAACGAAAGACTTGACAGTTTCTAACCATCTCAGAAGTTCAGTTCTATCCTTGTTGACCATATATTGATGCAAGAAAACAGAAAGTTCAGCATTCACCCCCCTTGCTTCCAAATATTCATGAAGTGCCTTCCGCAGCTTGGGGTTCAAGTTCCTGAAGAAACAAAATGTACATAGAGTCAATTACAGATTCAATGTCTTCCCCTAATCTCTGATGTTATGTAGACAGTAATGAAAAAGATAAATCCTTAACATGCTTTAGCAAAGTTTTCAGCTATCCACTATGAAATGCCATGAAGAATATAAAAGAACATGCTTAAGATCACAGTACCTATTTTATATACAAAGTTCAACACCATAATCTCAGAACAAATTAAGCTATGATGGCCAGAAAAGAGGTAGTACCTTGTATTAGGCCCCATGTGAGCTTTAGGCAACAATTTGTTCTCACGAAGCATGTAAACTTTCATGATCTCCAAGCCATCCGGCCATGCAGAGCACACAAAACCCAATCCATCAGATCCCTCTCCCTTAGATATGTCTACCAGCAAACTTATGTGAAGACGAGTGTCTTCGCCATCAGCGTCATCCCCAGCTTTTGGTTCGGATACACAACCATCAAACATGGTAGCCTCAATTTTGATATCTTCTTTCTCACTGGACTTGTGTCGGAGCCTTACAAACTGCTCGCCTGGGCGGTCTTCAACAGAAAAAAAATTGAAACTTGCAGAAGGCTGCATATTCCGATGAGAGAAAGGGAGATAGTTAAAGGCTAAACACCAACCAAACGTCTTTTAGCAACTCAGACAGAATGAAAAGAAGTTGAGTGTAATGCAGTGAGATGCAAGGGAAAGGCAAACTTTTCTTCCACATTTCTAACAGCTCTATGGAATACTAGCTGATACATTTGTCGTACAATTTTACTTTTCTAACACATTCAACCCTAAAAAAATGTCCATAATAGACCTGATGATATATCCTTTAAATAGAATCTCCTATTTCATCTTTATCAAGTTTTCTCTTTTAATTAAGTCAGTTACCATTTCCAATTCACTTTTTTGACAATGTGCAAATGTCATGTAACCACAACATGGAGCGTATGAATGTCATAGATAGAAGTTAGAACTTCTATATATGATGTTGATGCAATAAAATCTTCTAACACGGTCATCCCTCTACTTTCTTGAAACTCTAATACGAAAAAGATATAGCCTATATGCCAAACTAGGGGGCAGATTCATGAGCCAGAAATCCAAGATTCATCTCATGGGATCATATGCATGAATATCATCAATTCCTTTATACCAAACTATGTGTTCTTGCAGCCCCAAGGCATTCATGTCCTTTTTCAGACCTTCAAAGCATGTCATCTTTGGTATACCTCAACTTCTTTATTTTTAGCACACTGGTATACCAGCTCAGTACTCCCTATATCGAAGCATCCACCCCTTCCCCCAACAATCAAGCAGCCAACGTAGTTGGTTCTGCCTTCTCTTATCTCCAACTTTCAAGCGAATCTCGTCATAGCAAACTCTATAATTCATTAGTTCCTTATATTATCAATCATTTGTGTTAGCATATGTATCTTAGCCCCACCTATCTTCTATATTTCATCTTTCCTGAACACCCAACAATTTGACTTGCAAAATAAGGTTGGCCCAAAAGCAGTTCCATAGATACTTTCTACACTCTATTAGACACAAGACAATCACAAAATACACCCTCAATTTACCCAAGCACCATAACAAAACCCTGGGCACTTAAAGCACTTCATTAGACTTACTCCCTCCCAGGCCCCAGTCAATCACACCATAATTTTGTTGGCATTAAATCTACACTCCCAACACTCTATTTTACTTTTCTTAGTCTGAAACTCTAAGTCTTGTCTCCAGAATTCCAAGTTGGTATTGATCGCTGCTTCACTTGCAATGAAGAACACATCAAAGGAACTTCAGCCATATTCATTTTCACACATGCCGATAGAAAAAGATATCCTCGAGTTGGAAACACTACATATAGTCCTGAATTTCACCTAAGAATCACAAAATTTTATTCTATTTTATACAAAGTACAAGCCGTCAAAAAAACTAATGCAATTTACTCCAGATAAGTTGCTACAATCCCATATATCTCTAGTATCACCTTACCAACCGTGCTTGAGAGCTGAAATCCTTTCAATAGTCCCACAGAGAAAGAAAGCTTTCTTGTAGTTCCGCTTGTCGGAGATCACCGGTTGGGTTGGTCCGACCAAGAAATGATTACATGAAAATAAACCTCTGAGCGTCCATCTTTACCACATGTAATAAACACGTAATTGCATGCCTCACCAAACAAATTTTTTGCGTTATGATAACAAAAAGTTAAGTAAATAACCTTTTCACACAATCCTTCTTGAAAAAATTAGACAAATCAAATCCTTCTTCCTGCCCGTTTCTCGACTAAATAAAATAAGTAGCAAGAAATATTTCTTTCCATACCTCACAACAACCTATCAAATGGTCATCATCCAATTATATAATACACTCATTTCATTTCACCTCAATACCTAATTCACACATCACATTCATGAATTCCTACTACACAATTGCATCAAAACAAGTTCATTCCTCAATCTTTAAGCACCTAATAATATCACTCCATTATGCTAACGGATCACTCTATTCGGCCTTCGGACCAATATATAAGATTCTTCAAAACAAACACTCCTTACATTACCTTAATTCTCAGTCTTTGATGACTAATCAACTTAATTTTAAAGAGAACATGAATTTTATATATATACTAGCAATCAATTTCCAGAATCACCCCCAATTGTGGATGAACTAACTTTTGTATCATACGAAACCCTTACTTAAAACATCAAAATCGTTAGTTTCTTTTTTACTTTTCTCAAAATAATTAGAATGCAAATTACTTAATCCAATCCTTTCCAATGTAATGCTTCTCATATCTCCTGAATACTTAATTAGGGATTTCCAAACTCATCACAGAAAATAATATAAAATTACATTAAAAAAAAAGCGATAAATTCAAAATAAAATAAAAATCACGTAATACCTCATGAGGTGGAGCATATTCAGTCTGGTATTCAACCTCATTCCGAAGTATTCGAATAATGTTGGAATCAAACGGTGATCGAACCTTCGTTTCAGAAAAATGAGTACGAATTTGAGTCGGAGATTCGGGTGAGAAGCAAAGCGTTTGAAGAAGAGGTAAACGTAGACGATGTGAGATGTTGGAGGAGAGAGAAAATGGAGAAGGAAGCCATTTTCGTGAAATTTTGAAGAAGGAAGCCATGAAAGTTTGCTTTGAATTTTTGGGAGGTTGAAGGAGGGTTTTAGAGTTTCTGGATTTTGGAACAACGTGGGGGATTTTGGATGGTAATTGTTTTGAGTCCAGAATCCGTACTCATATCCCATAGGCCCATATTGAAATGTAAGTTTTAAGTTTGGAAGTAATTCAGGCTGGTGGGTGGATGCCAATCAGCCTATTGAATGGTATCCTTCGTCTTGGGTCTAATCTCGTCTATATTATCGCCTTTTTTTTTCCTTGCTACATTGTATTTCGACATGAGTTTTTAGGTAGAAATAATTTTACTAATAGAAATGGGAAAAAGGGAAGTATGTAGAAATAAACGGGTTAATGATAAAAAGAAGGACAAGATAGATAAATATAATATGAAAATCACATGTCAAAGAACGAAATATAGCAAATATTTTTGGGACATCTGTATGTGGAAAATGTGGCAAATAATTTTAGGACTATTTGTAAGAAATATAGCAAGTAAAAAAAAGATGGAAGAAGTGTTGTTATAGAATTCTTGCTGAGTTCCGTGATTTTTGAGATTGAACTTTTTTTTCTAAATTAATTTGCATGGGATATTAGTCTGGTTGATGATAACTGAAATGCATATAACGGACTAGTGAGTAATAATTTTGGACTCATCTACATCAAGAAATGTAGTTGAACCATGGTTTTTTTGTCCCTATTGTTACTAGTAGTACTTGAAAGTCATGAAGAGTTTTATTCCAAAGCGTGGTATGGTCACATCATGAGTGATATTAGGATTTTATTTAAATTTTACAATTATAATTTTAAACGGTCCTTAAATTTTTACAAAATATATTTTTTGATTTTTGATCCCCTTTTTCCGACCCTTATAACTACTTTCAATTACATTATAGTTCAAGAAAGAAAAAAAAAATCCACTTCATTGTTTGGATTATATTAAAATTTTAAAATTTAGACTTTTAAACAGTCTTTGAGTGTTTTTTTTTTTTTTTTTGATAATTTGTGGTATTTATTACTTTGCAAAACTGCATTACAAAGTAGTCTTATCCGCAAGCTTTAAGAGCAGCGAAAGCTTACAGAGGCAACTATAACATCCAAACATTAAAATAAAACAAATTCCAGGCTAATAACATGCTGTATCATGCGAGTGAGACCTTGTTTGGCAAGTGAATCTGCCACAAAGTTTGATTCACGACTTTTGTATGAAATTTCAACGCCTAGGCTTCTTTCCATGCTGCACCTGATGAAACTTATATTCCACGGGCCACTGTTGTCACCATTGCACCATTTAACAGCATTGAAGGAATGTGATTCAATCACAAGCTTGGATCGGGCAAGGTAGTCGATTGAAGTTGAGATTTTGATAGCTCTATGAATGGCAATAATTTCGGCATGATTTATTTCCACAAACGGAATTGGACTGGAGAATAGGTAGATAAACTTTCCTTGATGGTCCCTAGGAACCCCTCCAATCGCCGATTTGGATTCATTAATTTTCAAAGATGCGTCCACATTCCATTTGTAAGAAGCTGATGAAGAAGGAGACCAAGGACGCGGTGGCTGTAGCTTTTGAATCATGAGAGTGTTTGGAGAGGAGGAGCACCAGTTAAGACATTGCGGATGTCTTAAAACATCACTGGGACCATAAGGGAATAGGTCTCCCCACCCTTTGATCCACCAGCACATACGCAAAAGAACAAGGTCTGGAAGTTGGGTCATTGTGCATGAAATATTTTCGAAGCATCTGCTATTGCGCTCTTTCCACAAAGTCCACATGATAATAAAGAAACTTGCTTCCCAGATTTTTTTGAAGAAAACACCGCGAAGTGGCGGCTTCCACTAATCAAAAGCTTCTCGAGTTGTTGATGGGAAAGACCAGTGGACATTCCAAATACTAAGCCACCAATTCCAAAGAAGACGAGCAGTATAACAATCTTTGAGTTATTACATATATATATATTCTTAATTTTTGGTAACCCACTTTTCCGACCCTTATAACTATTTTCAATTATATTCTAGTTCCAAGAACAAATAACATTCCAATTCATATTATTATTTCAAAGAAAGTATAAATTTACATCTATATAGTTAAATAATCTTTGATGAAATTTTATATTCTTATTTCTCCCAAATTTATAGACATACTCACATCCCATGTAATGATAGTATACGTCTCAGCTCGGCCCGACCCGCTTCCCCGATAGGTTCAGCCTTATAAACTCTGACCTATTAATTTTATGTCGAGCTACGAGCTAGACGCAGACTGCCTATATTGCGTTAGGGCATGATGACAACCCTTACCAAGCTTGCGGATCACCCCAAATTAGTACATACACATGCCCGTAGGATAAGAACCATGCGCATGATGAACATGAAGGACTAGATTATGAACACAAAGACCAATACCAATGAACATGTACCAACAGAGATGTACATATGTTCATTTGGCTTGTTGTCCATGTACATATGTTCACTTAGCTTGTTATCCATGTACATTTGGCTTGTTATCCATATACATGTGCGCACCATGCTCTATATACCAGCGTGTGCACCATCTAAGCGTTTTCGTCTCTATTTTTCATTTATAAAATCTTGAGTGGTCTCGAAGTTATAAAGGAGCAATTTGCTAGTATGAAGTTTTGGCAATTTGGAAACTTTGTTTAAAAAGCCAAAAATTTGAAGTAAGGACTCAACTCTTAAGTGATGCTATCAAGTGAACCCAACTCATTAAAAAAAAAAATTGTGAGATGATTCTTTGTTGTGTTTTGTTTTATGAAAAACATTATTTAGGAAAAGTGGTTTTTCCATTTTCCTTTGTATGGTTTTTATATTTTTTAAAGGTTGAAGATAGTTTTCATGAAGGTGGAAACGTTTTTCCTTCCAATTTATTTTCCCCACAAAATGTTTTCTCGTAGAATATAATATCATCTTTCATCCCATTAAAGTGAGCCTATAATAGTGAGTAAAATATTGGCCATACAAGGAGTCTTTATATATATATATATATATATATATATATACATATGTATATATATATATATATATATATACATATGTATATATATATATATATGTATGTATATATTCAATTATTCATATCAATTATTCATATCAACTATAGTAAATGAATACAAATCATTAATCATCCTACCGTACCATACAATAATTTGAGTACATGCTCCCTAAGTCCCTACCATACATTATATCTTATCTCTTGTTGAAGGATAATACATCAAATAAGACATGCTATGCCTTATTTGGCACTAACGTTTTAGGTAACAGGTTGCGGTTGGACAAGATCAAAACTATTGTTAAGAAAATTATGAGTATTTGGTAAGGTAGTGGTTGTAATAGTGGGTAGCGTTGGAGTAGATTATAGGTGGCGGTTGTAGAACGTTACTACAAGTAATGTTTGAGATTTGCAGGTAGTAGTCTAGCGAATAAACACTATTATAGCATAATGTAGAATTGTTAACCAGTATTTTTAATTTCTTTTGTCTTATTTTGTTTATTAATTGTTTTTATGGCAATTCATTGTATATCCTTTACAATAACAAAAATGTGATTTAAAGAGAAGATATAACTAATATTTCACAATATTTATACTCCAAATTCCACAAGCATTTTAGTTGAAATATGTAATATAAATTTTTGTAAAGTTGAATATTATTTAAATTTATACATTTCTTTGAGTAATTAAAAAGTCTTATACTCCTTTTTTTGTGTAAGTTCTTTGAAATAAATATTGAATTTATCTATTGAACTAACTAATGAAATTGTTGTAATTCATTTCATATTTGAATAAATGTCATTTATTGTCTTTTGAAATTTCAATAGTTACTTTTGTTAAATACTCCTAATTAAACAATACTTTCAACGCTAATCGCTAACAGCTATTAATATACAACTACCAGCTACCTCCAACAGCTATAATAGCTAACAACTAATAGAACCGCTAATTTCGCTAAACATACCCTTATTAAAACTCTTTCATAGATCCTACAAGGTCATATTATGAATCTACAAAGTAAGCGTATTGTGATAAGAAACTAGGAATTGCCTAACCTTTTCCCCATACATCCAAATACCCGATTTGGAAATACCGGATCAAGAAACTGTGAAGAGTGTGGACTGTGGAGTGTGAACATTAAACTTAAGTTCGGGTCCATCTCTTTAACATAAGGAAAAAATTGTTAATGGACAACATTAACCAATAAGGAAGGAAATTAGACAAGAAAATTGGAGGATAAACACGTACATTTATTATAGTAGATCCCATGGTTGAAGTTGAAGAGTAAAGGAATGCTATGCTAAATTGCTAATATTCAGCGTGAAGTTATGGAGAGAAAGGGAACACAACAGCAGTATTTCCAAGCAATCTCTCAATTTTCTCTCTCAAAATTATGCATTCCATTCATTCTCTTCTTTTCCCTGACCATTAATTAAAAACACTCTTGTCTCTCTCTCCTCTTATCTCCTCTAGTCTCTTTCTACCTTTCTTTAACAAACAAAAAAAGACCTCTCATTTCCCTCGATTTCCTGTAATTCTTTCCCTTTCTTTAAAAAATATATAATTCCCAGAAAAGAATTTTCCTGGCCCATATATTAAATTAATTTTTCTTGGGACTAGCAACTAATTTCTAGATTCGAAGTATTTTTATAAGTAAAAAAATTTATCCCAGTAGGAGAGAGAAAACACAGATAGTTATACAGAGAAAAAGAGAATAAAGAGAGAGAAAAAAAAATGTTGTGTAGAATGATACCAAAGAAGAAGAGGGCTGGTGCAGTACCAGTTTACTTGAATGTTTACGATCTTACCCCCATTAATGGCTACGCTTACTGGCTTGGTCTTGGTGTTTATCATTCTGGTGTTCAAGGTTTTAATTTTCTCACTTTCTCTCTCTTCATATATTTTTTTTCATTTTCAGTAGTTTTTTTAATTCGATGCAGATCTGATTTTTTGGCGCTTGTATTTGTTATTTGTGAAAAATAAAATGTGGGTTTGTTTGGTTCTGTGTTAACTTAAAATGGGTTTTAAAAAGATTTTAACTTTGTTTTGTATGTTGTGTGTGTTTGGTTACTGGAATTTGGGTTGTTACTTGTTAGGTGTTTTTTGTAATTGGGAAATGAATGACTAATTGTTGTAGTTTCGCCTGAATTTTGGTGGGATTATGAGAAGTTTTTTCTAACTGATGTGGAAAACTGAGATCTGGTGATTTAGGAAAAAAAAAGTTTGTACTATAGAAGAAAATATGAAGAATTTTGAGTTAATTTGATTTCTCAGGTGCAATGGTGTTGTTAGTGTTGTGAAATGGGATCATAATTTGCTGTTCTTTAATACTCTTATTTGCCTTTTTCTTCTCCTTATCAGAAAATGAGCACATGAGTGTTACTGTTGCATGAGATAACTGGGATTTGTTGCTTTGATTTTGGAACTAGGTCTATGCACTCTGTGGATCCAAGGTGTAGACCCCTCTATTTTTAGGGATTTGTGGCTCTATCTGAATTGTCTAACTGTCAATTTTTTAGTGTTTACTATTTAAGGTGTTTGAGAGTAGTACCTGGGTACTATAGGTTGGATTAAGATTCAAGTTTCCATGTGATTCAAGGGGGGGTTGTTTTCTTTTATCAAAGACATTCTCTGGCAAGCCTAGACTGAGGTCTTATAAGTTCAGATAAGTTCGTATGAGCTCAAATAAGGGTGACTGAGTTCATTTCACAACTAAACATATCGTTCAGATAAGTTTGAGTTAAAGAACGAACTCTAAATCGAAAAGTGGTTTTGAGCTTAAGATGTATGGTGTTGAAGTCTATAACTATTCCCTTTCATCTCTGCATGTTTTCATACTTCACCATTTTTATGCGAAGTGTGTTAAGATTCTACTAAGATACCTCTAAGGCATTTTTATGTGTTAGTGGCGCAATTGTAATGGCTAGTTGAATATATTGTTCATGTTTCTTGTGGTAAATGTTGGGCTTTGAAGCTATATTGTGCTCAATTGTTTCAGTGCATG
Organism: Beta lomatogona; assembly: GCA_947646795.1. Lineage (NCBI taxonomy): Eukaryota > Viridiplantae > Streptophyta > Magnoliopsida > Caryophyllales > Amaranthaceae > Beta > Beta lomatogona. Next base: position 2,832,101 of record CANSNZ010001486.1, read on the forward strand.
GGGTTGAGTATGCTTTTGGAGCTCATGATCATGCCACAACTGGGGTTTTCGAAGTAGAACCCAAGCAGTGCCCTGGCTTCACATTCCGGAAATCAATCTTGATAGGAAGAACAGATTTAGGTGCTAAAGAGGTTCGCGCATTGATGGAGAAATTATCTAAAGAGTACTTTGGGAATACTTACCATCTCATCAGCAAAAACTGTAACCACTTTTGTAATGATTTATGTATACGTTTGACTGGCAAGCCAATTCCGAGTTGGGTAAATCGACTAGCTCGACTGGGTAAGTGATTCTTCTAATTAAAACTTATCTTTGTTTAAGTTCATGATGTTTTTGATGAATTTCTGATTTTAATTGCATTTGTCCACTATGAAATGCTGCTTCTATAATGAGTTGATGGTGTATGAGTCATGCTTCAACTAAGTGCATCTGAGTGGGTGAGCTTCATGATGACTATCTAGTTAATCTTTTTTCATTATAAAAGTTTTGGTGTGCTTTTTTTACTAATAGACTTGGTATACTAGACTTTTAGTTTCCACTACTATATGATATCATCAAATATGAGAGGGAAGCAGAACTTTCAGGTTATATACTAGTTAGTGAAAAGTGCAAATGCCTTGATTTTGTTGTTATTAATTGTTATCAACATTGTCAACATCGGGTTTATGCAAGGACTTGTGTTGGTGGTTTTGTTTTCGTTATTCTAGATCCTAGGACTATTAAGAGTCAGTGCTTGTTGGTGGATAATGGTTAGCTATCAGCTGAGAATTTTACTTGCTTGTACTTGTATTCAAATATGTTATGTTCTATTTCATGTAATTTAATTCAAATATGTGATGTTCTATTTCATTTGAGTTGTATCTTATAGATTATTGGATTCCCCATACTCTTCCATATACAATTATTTGCTGACTTGGTAAGACGTAAGGAGGAAGGTGGTTAGGTTAAGAGGTGTTTGTGAATGTTCTCAGGCTCTTTTTTCCTCTTACAATTCACGATAACCCCATATAAGAGATGCACATAATTTTCCATTATTAGAGGTTTCTTCTAAATATACCTTAATTGAGTCAAGAAATTCCCCTTTGTATGTAAGAAAAATGTACAAAAACGCCCTTGAGATTGGAATCTTTTGCCAAACTCAGTGATGGATTTGTCATCTCCACCCTTTTAATTATGAGGTGGGATATTTGGCAAATACCAGTTTTCCTCACTTTTATAACCCATTCTTTCTCTCTTGTTTACTACCAAACCTTTAGCAAAATAGACGTTATCCTCTATCATCCATCTATTAGGGGATGTACAAAATGTAACGAGACGGATGGTTCTAAAGAAAAACTGATGTTAGTCTTTTAGACAAATAGTGCACGACTATTGCGAGAACCAGCATGGTTTATTAGATATTTTTGACCTGAAAATTGGTCTTCATGCATCTAAACGAAAAGAATATTCTCAACTCCAAATCATTTATGTCCTTGCTAAATCATCATTCTTTTTTTCTATCAATGTATAGGTCTTCTGTGCAAATGCGTTCTTCCTGCAGCTTTGGATGAAGCAAAGGTTCGCCATATTAGAGCTGAAAACAAGGTCCGAGATGTTGACAAGAAAAAGTTGAGAAGCCAATCAAGTAGGTTCGAACCATCTAATTCTACTTCATCAACATTATCTGATTGTTCTACTGCTTCAGCCAGTAGAAGTAGGAGGCAAAGACGCTGTGTTCCTCCATCTTCATCCATGATCTGTGCTATCCCCCAGCAGGAAACTGTTTCATAGATCTTTTTTTCTTTTAATTAATTCTTATTTTAGGTTTGCAATGTAAATTTGTGATGCAGACTTATTTGGTAGAAGATGCATGTTTTATTTATTTGTATTTTTTTTCGATTTTCGTTTATAGTTCATTAGTTTGTGTTACCAGCTGCTAAAGAAAGTAAAGCAGCAGTTCTCTCAAGTGTATCATGTTTCCTAATTTTGGCCTATAATTCCTGTTGATTATAGCTTTATGTTGCTCTATCTCACAAGTCACAACCCACTCGGAAAAGGATCTTTGTTTAACTACTAAACAGGGGAGGTGAAATGCCTTATATGCCCCTAACGAGTAAACTGTAGTTAGAGTTGGACAAGTTAATCATGCAAGGATATCATTGATGATCGATCAATACACGAATGCGTTTGTGAATAATTTTTTTTTACACCTTGTAACTTATAAGGGCATTTTTGTCTTTTTATCCATTTTTTATGAACTCCCTCGATCTTCAAACAGTGACTATATTATTGTGGACACAAGTATTTAGAAGAGAAGAAAATGGGTGGACATTCTGAAAAAGAGATGCATTTATAAAAAGATATAGCAAATAAAAAAAGACGGAGGAAATAGAGTTCCCAATAAAGAAAAATGACTTGCTCTTTTACAATGAGTTCGCCGGACCAATACCTCGTCCCAAAATAAACTATTTGGGGTTTTAAAAGTTGTCTAAAGTTGATGCTTTGTGAAGGTTAGTCGTTTTCATTAGTTGCTTTTCTTCATTGTCCTCGACTCCTCGTATTAGGCTGAATTGATGCAACTATGACAATGTTGACGAAAGCAATCGAGACTTGTTTACAGCAAACAAGTAACCTGTGTACACACCAAACGTGGAAGTGTGTTGCGAAATGACTCATTTGGTGAGTAGAGTTTTTGTATTTTTCACTTGATCAAGACATCTAAATACACTTAATTTTCAATTGTTGATGATCTCACCATTTTAAGTATTCAAATGAGCATACTGTAAATTTTTTTTAAAGGTAAGATGAAGGAGAGCTGATAAGGAGAGTTCGTCAAATGAGTCACATGAGGTTTGATCCCGCAGGCGCCGAGGATATAAGATGGAAAGCCTATATCACTACTCCACCACTTCAACCTTGATTGTATTGGCAATTGTACTTCTTGAATTCCTAACTTACGAAGTAGTTAGTAATTGAGAAATAGTTCCCTCTAATTAATATTTTTTTACCACTCTTTCTAAGTTTAGTGGGTTAATCTTAAACATTTTACTTTATTTTCCTCGTTGATAAGGGGATTGTTAAACATCGCCCCCAAATTACTTAAAATCGCCCCAACTCCCCTCTTAAAATACCATTATACCCTTAGGATTTTTGTTTTGATTTTTACTCCAACTTAACTCCTCCCCTAATTCATATTATCTCTCATCTTCACCATCACCACCGCCAACCACCGCCGACGAGCACAAAATTCCGACGAATTTTTTTTTAAACGATTTTTTTTTAACGAATTTCATGGGGCCAACGTGTGGCCTGCACGTTGGCCCCATGAAATTCATTTAAAAAAAAAATTACTCGTTGGAATTACTCGTCGGAATTTTGTGCTCGTCGGTGGTGATAGTCGGTGGGTCGGAGAGGTAGCGATTGGTGGTTAGTGATTTTAGGTGGTGGTGGTGAGAGAGTTGTAAAAACAGCCAAGGGTATAATGGTATTTTTAGAAGGGAGTTGGGCGATTTTAAGTAATTTGGGGGCGACGTTTAGAAGTTCAGGTTGATAACAGTGACCAGAACATCCAAGTAAATATAGCAAAGATTTGGTGGAACTCACCGTGGAAGCGTATATAATCTTAATAATTTTATTTTGCATTCTTCTTTGTTTATCATATTTTTCGAAATCAAATTTCTTTAACCTTGACGTTATGTAGTAATTTGGTAAGGATAAACATTTAAGTAAAATGAGGTTTTATCAAATAAATACTTTTTTTTTTTGAGGGAAAAGCCAACTAGATCAAATAAATACTTCATATACTAACAAAAAAAAAAAAAAACTTTTTCAATCTATATTTTAAAGGTAAGTGTTTGTATCCACAAGCGGTTGAGACCATGAGATATAGAAGCTAGCTCCATTGAGCTAAACTTTTTTGACTATTCAGATATGTTGCCTATTATACATTTATCGGCACGCTCTATATGAGATTAACAAAAAGTAATAGTGGTATTTTAACATTTAACTAAATCTTGCACATGGTCTATACTCTATCATTTGTTTATACACTAATTGTTTATACACTAATTAACCTGACATGGCTGACGAGATTGCTTCTCGAATCTCTAATCTTAAAATAATGGCAGAGGAAGGCTCTATAGTTTCTTTCGATGATGTAGCGAGTGATGAGATAGACAAAAATATTAATCTTGCCCTAGTAGGCAAGGTGTTAACTGTTCGATCATATAATTTTGAAGCCCTAAAAAGAACCATGAATCAAATTTGGTCCTTGTCAAAAGGCGCTCTCTTTCGTGCTATAGAGAACGGAATGTTTGTGATCCAATTTGCTAGTGCGAGAGACAAAGCGAAGGTACTAGCAGGTAGACCATGGACGTTTGATCAAAACTTGCTGATGTTGAATGATATTGATGGAAATCTTCAACCATCAGACATCTCGATGACCTGCTGCCCTTTTTGGATTCGGTTATATAACTTTGCCATTGGGATGTCGATCGACAAAGCATATTAGTTTGGTGGCAAGGAGTGTGGGTGAAGTTCTTGAAGTCGAGACGGATGGGATAGGATGGGACACTTCGGCTAGGGTTCGAGTTGTGGTTGATGTTTCTAAACCCTTGCGGAGAGTTCAAACAATCTCCTTGAGAAATGGTACTGCTTTGGTGGAAATAAAGTATGAACGACTGCCTACATTCTGCTATGTGTGTGGGATTCTCGGTCATATTGAGCGAGATTGTTTGGCGGCTGTTGATGATGATAAAACGGAGGACAAGCAGTGGGGCTCTTGGTTGAGAGCGTCCCCGCGACGTGGTAGACAGAAAATAGAGGAGGAAACGAAAGCTTTCCTTAGTTGTGCTCGTGTTATTCGCTTTGAGAGTCCCCGCAAGGAGACGGATATGGGAAACAAAGTCTTAGCGCCGTCATTTACCCGCACCCCCATTGCTGAAGGGGGGAGAGTCTTTCGAAGGTTATGACTACGTTGACGTCGGACGAGGTGGCTGTGACATCTCCTTTGTGCGTGGAGGATCCTAATATACCTCATGTAAGTCCAGCTCCTAATTTTATTTTTTCTTCAGAACCTTGTAATGGTGTTAGTAATAGTGATGAAACCAACAAGTGTAGTTTGAATGAGCATGCTGGCGCTAAAATTGATGTTGCTCCCTCGTTGTATGATTTGCATGCGGGTGGGTGTGGGTTAATTGGTGTGAATGCTGATGGTATGGTGGAAGGTGGGGGTGATGTGGCAGATGAGGTGCATGGTCATGTTACCGAGGGGGAGGACAAAAGGGAGTCTCGTTGTTAGTATGGGTGTGGGTCATAATGATTTTCATGCTGGGGGTATAGTTGTGGGGAGTGAGGAGGCCCATGTGGAGTTAAAAAGTAATGATGCAGTGAATAAGGAGCAAGGTGAGGGGAAGGATGTGGGTGCTAGTCGAAATCTGGGGAAGAATTTGGAGAATGTGGTGAGTAGGGAGGCGGTGGGAAAGGGCGTAAATGGAAGGAAATGGAGGAAAATCGCTCGAAATCAGGGGGTTGTGTTTATGGAGGAGGGCTATGATCTTGATAATAAAGAGAGGGGCAGTAAGAGATTGAGAGAAGGTAGTGACGTCCCCGAAGTTGTTACTAAGGTGCCTAAAAATTCTTTTTCGAGTTCTGTTGAGGATGGATGGCGAGAGGCGTGGTCTGACGTGGAGCAGACCCGCCGAGCCCAATGAGTATACTAAGTTTTAACTGTAGAGGGCTGGGTAACCCCTCTGCAGTTAACAGCCTCCGAGATTTGATTCGGAGGGAGGCCCCTTCTATCGTCTTTCTTTCAGAGACGAAGTTGAGTAGTGTAGAGTTTGGGAGAATTCGTGATCGATTGGGTGATTTTCATAGTGTGGCAGTTGATTCAGTTGGTAGAGCAGGTGGGTTGGCGTTATTGTGGAGTAGGAATATTGTGGTGGACCTTTTGTCGATGTCTGTGCATCATATTGATGTTGTTGTGCGAGATGGATTGGGGGATGATGAATGGAGGTGTACAGGTTTCTATGGATGGCCTGAGCTTCAAAATAAACACCTTTCATGGACCTTGATGACGACTCGATGACTCAATCCGATTTACCTTGGCTTTGCATTGGTGATTTTAATGAGATTCTTTTGATGACGGAGAAAAGGGGTGGCAATGAAAGGGTGAGTGGCAAATGAATAATTTTCGAAATGCTTGTGGATGTGTGCGGTTTTCATGATATCTCCTTTTCGTGGTATGATTTCACTTATGATAATGGTCGAGAGCTTGATGATAACATTCGGTGCGAGACTTGATAGAGCATTGGCCACTAGTGGTTGGTTATCGTGTTTTCCGGATAGTCATTTGTGGCACCTGGATCGTGAGTGGTCCGATCATGCTCCGATTAAGCTTACTTTGTGGAAGCGAGCGGAAAGTACTCGGCCGGGCAAAACCTTTTCGCTTTGAGCAATTGTGGACTTCGGAGGGGGAGTGTGAGGAGGTGATTGCTAGTGCTTGGGCTGGGAGGTGATTATTTGGGGAGTAAGATAGAGTTTTGTCTTCTTTGAGTTGTCGTCGTGGAGTCAAAGAAAATTTGGTAAGGTTTTTGCTGATTTGAAGAAGAAGAGGAAAGCTCGAAAAAGCTTAATCGGGGGGGCCTTCTTGGGGCGCAGTTTGGAGAAGAGGAGGAACCGTTGAGGGAGATTGCGGATCTTATGTCTATTGAGGAGATTTATTGGAAACAAAGGTCGAGGGTGTTATGGCTTGCTGAGGGGGATCGAAATTCAAAATTCTTTCATCGGCGAGCCTCGGGCGAAAAAGGAAGAATACAATACGAGTGTTGCATGATGAGGATGGATCCGAGCATGTGGGGAGACGAAGCAATGGGCCAAGTGGTCGTGTCTTACTTTAAGCATATCTTTACGTCGTCCTGTCCTACATTGATTTCGGAGGCTCTCGCCGATTTTGGTGAACGGGTTACCGATGATATGAATGCTTTGTTTTGCAAGCGGAATACACCGAGGAGGAGGTGAGATTTGCTTTGGGGCGGATGCATCCGATTAAAGCCCCCGGTCCGGATGGTATGTGTCCTATGTTTTTTCGTACGTGCGGCATATTGTGGGACAATCGTGACTCGGATGGTCTTGGGTATTCTTCGAGGGAACCCTATTCCCAGGTATCTCAATCGACTTTTATTACTCTTATTCCAAAAAGAGTAATGCGGTGCATATGACCGATTTTCGTCCGATTTCGCTATGTAATGTGGTATATAAGCTGGTGTCTAAAGTGCTTGCTAATCGTCTGAAATTGTTCCTAACCAAAATTGTTTCGGTAAACCAGAGTGCCTTTACTCCAGGGCGCTTGATCACTAATAACATTTTGGTAGCCTTTGAGTTGTTTCATCACATGAAACAATTGAAGAGTGTGGAGGGTTGTATGGCGATGAAGCTTGATATGTCGAAAGCTTATGATAGGGTGGAGTGGGAGTTTTTGGATGCTGCAATGGTGAGGTTTGGCTTCGATACGGGTTGGATTAATAGAGTGATGGAGTGTGTTCGTTCGGTTTCTTTCTCTCGTTCGGTTAATGGGAAGCCGTCCGCCGAGTTTCGTCCACATCGAGGCATACGTCGGGCGATCCTCTCTCGCCGTATCTATTCATTTTATGTGCGGAGGTCTTCTCTCATTTGATCAGGAGTGCGGAGGAACGGAGCTCTTTGAGAGGGATTAAAGTGGCCCCTACTGCTCCTTTCGTTAGTCATCTTTTATTTGCTGATGATTGTATTATTTTTTCCAGAGCTTCTATACAGGATGCGGAGGCTATTCAGCAAGCTCTTGAGCTCTATGAAAAGTCTTCGGGCCAACAGGTTAATCTTGACAAAACCAAGATTTCATTTAGTCGAGGTGTGCCTGCTGCTAGAAGAGCAAATATTTCTCATCTTGTTGGTGTTCAGGAAGTGGATATTCATGATAGGTATTTGGGGCTCCCTACAGTGGTAGGGCGATCTAAAAAGGTGATTACTAGAGGAGTGAAGGAGAAAATATGGAAGAAGCTTCGGGGATGGAAGGGGATGGTTCTATCTAAAGCGGGGTAGGGAGGTCATGATAAAGGCAGTGGCCCAATCTCTTCCTACCTACGCTATGAGTGTCTTTAAGTTTCCATCTTCTTTCTGTGATGAGATTCGATCCCTTGTTTCTCAGTTTTGGTGGGGGCAAAAAAGTGGTGAGCGCAAGATTCATTGGGTAGCTTGGAAGAAGTTGTGCAGACCGAAGGCTGAAGGTGGTCTTGGATTTAGAGATATGAAGATGTTCAATTGGGCTTTATTGGGTAAACAAGGGTGGCGACTTATTATGCATCCAGGCAGTTTGATCGAACAAGTCTTGAAGGCTCGATATTATCCGAATTCTTCGTTTATGGAGGCAGAGTTGGGTTCTGTACCTAGCTACACATGGAGGGGTATTTGGGAGGCTCGATGGGTCCTTAGAAGAGGTTTGAGATGGAGGGTGGGTGATGGTGAGAAGATTAGAGTATGGAAGGATGCTTGGATTCCAGGGTCTCAATCGCGGAAGGTGCTTTCTCCTCGTGGGGAGGCAAATATTGATTTGGAGGTCGGTGCATTGATTAATCCAATTACTAAATCATGGAATGAGGTACTTCTTTCTCAACTCTTTCTCCCATTTGAAGTTGATAGAATCTTGAGTATTCCTTTGAGTCACCGACTTCCGGAGGATATTTTGTGTTGGGACTTGGAAAAGGATGGAGTGTATTCGGTTAAATCGGCCTATCATGCTATTGTTAATGATGAGTGGCATTTGAAAGAGGAGTCGTCATCTTCGACACATGAGTTATGGAGGATAATTTGGAGCTCCAATGTCTTACCTAGAGTTAAAATTTTCGCTCGGCGTGCGTGTTTGGAGGCTCTCCCCACTAGACTTGGTCTTAGTCGTAGGTTGAAACACTTATCTCCTGAGTGTAGTATTTGTGGGGCCGCTTGTAGAGTCGGGTTTACATGCCCTCTTTAACTGCGGTTTGGCACGTGGGATTTGGGAGGAGAGTGGAAGTGATTTTGGTATTCGGAGGGGATGCTCGCTGATTGCCGATTGGTGGAGCTCCATCTTCAAGGACATGAGTAGTGAGGAGGTTGAGAAATTTCTAACCTTGTGTTGGGCTATTTGGAGTGCACGTTGCAAAGCGGTGATGGAGTCGGAGTTTGTGCCCCCGCCGTTACCTGTACTTATGCGCTGAAATCGTGGAAGGAGGCATCGGAAGCGCAGGCTAATAAGCCGTCCGTGGGCTCAAGCTACTCGCTCCCTCATGCGGAGGTCCGGAGTGCGCCGAGTGTGGGGTGGAGTAAGTGCAATGTGGATGCAGGGGACGGTGGGTGTGATGGGTGTGGGTGTGGGGGCGGTGTGTAGAAATGCTTGAAGGCGAGGTTCAAGGATGTGTGGTGGTCCAACTTCGAGTGGGGTGGGAGCCGAGAATTGCTGAAGCTCGGGCGGTCTTGGAGGGGGCTCGGTTAGCCAAGAGTTTAGGGGTGCGCAAGCTTGTGATCGAAAGCGACTGCCTTCAAGTTATCAATACTCTAAAGTTGAAGATGAGGGGCTCTAGTGAATTTTATTTGCTTATTGATGATATTTTAGCTTTTGTTAGTTATTTTGATGTAGTTATTTGGTCATTTGTTAAGCGTTCCGGAAACACAATGGCCCACAAGCTTGCTCATCTTCAACCTGTGGAGTATGGGTGTAGGTGTTGGGTTGATAACTACCCGGATATTGTTTCTCGTTGTGCGATTTCTGATTTAGTAATATAGTCTCCTCTTTTGAGGTTCCTTTCAAAAAAAAAAAAAAATTGTACCAATTCTTCTTATAGGTTTGATTTGTACTACTGTTAAGGCATCATGCCTTAATAAATATCTCATCAATATATATTTAACTGGACAGTTAGATTACAAGGTTAATAGCTTTATATGCACGCGATATGTAAAGCATATAAGATTCTGCATATAAATACAACAAGCAATAGGGAGAAGAGGAAGAAGATGATGGAAAGGCGACGAGAGGAACTAATAATTTGTTTAGGGTGTTCTTTTTATATTAAAAACGGTAAGAAAAGTTGAGTACAATTAATCATGGAGAAGGAGTTGTGCCATTAAATTAGGGATTTTTTTTAAATAGAAATTGAAGTTGATAATGTTGATTTTAAAAGTTAATATTTCTACGTAAAGTATTCATTTTATTTGTGATTTTGTAGTAATTTTTTATACACCTTTAATGGCAATTGGCAAATGCTTGAATTAATGGTCTTCACTCTTCTGAGTTAAGATTTCAACCACCAAATTCTGTTTCGTAGTATAGGAATATTTTTGTTAGGCTATTGTGTTGAGTTAGGTAACGACTACATAACTTTTGACCAAGTTATTATCATTCATAAAGTACTCCATAGTTCATACCTTGCCTTAGAAGATTGTTTTCGTGTTAGGATTGGGTGTTGCTCAATATAGTAGTATATAACAAACGAAAAGCTGACAAAATAAAATATGCAACTTTGTGATTATTGTACAAACTGTTTATTATTTTCAATTTTTTAAAAAAAAAAACAAAAACAAAAACAAAATACAAATTGTTTCTTCATTTGGTTTCCTAGCCCTTCTCTTTGATTCTTAGGCCGGTTCTCTTCGGCATAATCAACTGAACTGAACTGAACTGAATTAAATTATAACTAATTAATAGTAATGATTATAATTTAGGAACCGAAGTAAATTGAACTGAATTGAACTGAACTGAACTGAAGTAAATTGAACTGAATTGAATTGAACTAAACTGAAAATAAGATGGGGAGAACAGACCCTTATTCGAAATAATTTGCTTTTGTCTGTGGAAAGAGATTCGAGTGACTCATTATGCAAAAAGAGAAAAAAAAGAAAAAAAAACATATAATAGATTTTGTTCTGTTCTAACCTACCTCGTTTCTTTCATTTGTTTAATAGAAGTAGTTGATGATTAAAGGCAACAAGGTTAGGAAATTCCGTCAAAAGAAGACTTTAAAAGTTTTTAAAATGCTATCTTTTTTTCTTGCTTTAATGCTTTAGTGTGTTTCTTTCCCCGATATTATCTTAGAGATTCTGTTGAATTACTTGGATAGATTTTTCCATGCAATGAAAGCAAGGTTGTCAAATACTCATTTTTTAAACACAAAAAATGGATTATTCGGAGGGGTTGGTCTCTTTTTTTAATAGATAATATTGATCTCAACACCACAAAATATAGCGCTGGTTAAACCAACACTGTGAATTTTCGACTAGTAGTCAAAACACCACCAACTATGGGTTTGGTGCAAAGCATGTCATACATGATGCCAAAGATCCATTTTCTCGTCGGTGACGGGGATTCCTTATTATTATTATTATTATTATTATTATTATTATTATTATTATTATTATTATTTTCCATATTCTCTCCTTTTCTCACTTTTTCTTTTCTCACTTGAGCTTCTAATAATGAAAAAATAGGGTAAATAAAAGAAAAGGTGAGAAAAGGAGGGGAAAATGGGAAAAAATAATAATAGGGTGTTTGTTAGGTTTCATATAGGCCCCAGTTGGCTTTCTATTCTTGGTGTTATTGGGCTAAAGCCATTGATCGCATTTCAGCCCTAAGTGCGATTTGGTCTTTGATTTGGTATTTTAGTTGCTAAGGCGTAAGAAGGAGATAAGGCCCCAAGGAAAGAAAAAAAATCAGTATTTTGACAGTACAGGCCCAAATTATATTTTCAAGTTTTGTTCTTTTCAAAAGGACTGAGTGAATGACCACGAGTCCACGACATATACTGTAAAAAAAAGGGACAAACGGCAACACTAAAAAATAGAGATTCATTAATAATCATATTAATTTGTATCAATTTGTAAAAGTATGATTTATTTAGTAAAAATCATTTATATTCAATAAATTAAGGTAAATGAGCAGGATCTATATTATATATACACCATCTCGATATATAGGGGGAATTGGGCAAATATAGATGAGATAGACCATGTGTTATCGACACAAAAAATTATAAGAGTAATTATAATATGAAGAAAGGGCCAATATATGAAATTAAAATCACATACATTTGTCTACTTGTTGAGTGTTCTCATGTTTTAATTATTGAAAGAGACAAAACAATAAAAAAAGTAAAAAGGTTGTTAGTTGGATAATTGTATGAGAAATGGACATATATAGTTGGATACTTATTTTTAAAAATATTTTTCTAATTGTATATCTATCAAAGTATCAACAATCTACCATTTTTATTAACAAATAATTAAAAATTTTGATGATTAAAGTTGTATATTAGCAAATTCGATCATAAAAGTGTTAAACTTATAGGAAATTTTATCGAAAACTATATTATAAGATCACTTTTTTTCTAAAAAACTACCATATATAAAATAGTTGTAATAAAGTACCTTGTAAAGCCTACCTACAAAAGTTGGGTAGCCCTTTAAAAAGAAAGTACCTTGTGAAGCAAAATTTTGTAAGAAGCTAAATTTGGCTAGATTCTGGACATTGACTACTCAATCGATTCTCTTTTGGCCTTTTCCCTTAACTTTCACTCGAACTATTGTTCTCCTTTGAAATATGGTATTCGAATTTGGTTGCTTGGCGAGTTTCGGTGAAAATAAATGAGAAAAAACACTTAGAGAAAAGATCAATCATTCAATGCTGGAAAATGTTTTTTTTTATCTTATGGAAAAGTGATAATAGCCAAAATTTAGTCAAAAGGTACCATTTAGAATATTTTTATTCTAAAAAAAAACTCTTTGTTAGATAATTTTTCTCAAATAAAGGTAATTTCAAATAAATAATCCTAATGAATAAAATGCAGAGGAGATATATTATATATTGTGAGAAGGGAGTGTAAAATAAGTTTTGATTTAAAAGTAACGTAAGCAACGGAAACTGGGGCTTGTTCACGAGGCTCATGTAGGAGTCGGACTGTAGGACTACGAGTCCCACGGGCCACGCCCTAGTGGGCCACTCATATGTCCTAGGATTACCTCGCCTTATACTTCGAGTTTCAACTTCCAAGAAAAATAATTAGAGGCGCTTTTAAAACTTTGAAAATCCATGTGAGAAGTCTCAAGGGATGTGGAACAGTGGAAGGGAGCAGCCCATTGGATATATGAATCCTACAGACCAGTTTGTATAACAAATACTTCCTCTGTTTCAAAATATCGACACACTTCTTCCAACATGCTTGCCAACGTATAAGTTTAACAAGTAATATCTCTAGTTCTCTACATGTAAAAATTATAAAAAGTTCATATTTTGAAAGTATATATCGAGATGAATCTAACAAGGTCCCGCGTAGCTATATTTTTCGGCACATAAAAATCACAAAATACGGTCAAAGGAGAGAGTAAGAATAGACGAATAGTGCAAAAGTCAAAATATGTCATCTAGTTTGAAATGGAGGAAGTATCATATTTCCTCAATATCATATATTTCGGCACTATTTTTTAGGATAAATCGAGCTTAACTTAAATGAGAAGAATTGAACGGAAGTAAAGCCGTGAAAGGAAAGTAGTTGAACTAAACTGAATTGGACTGATTGAACTGAACAAAAATTCTACCCATAAGAACATGACCTTCCTCCTCCTTTCAAATAGGTTTTCTTTTCCCGATGGTGATACTCAATATGTGCGCAGTGCGATTTGGACAAATGTACAAGGTTGATTGACAGGATGTAGAATTACCAACTCAAAGTACATGACAATTAAATAATTAATTAGATTATAGTTCCTCCGTTTTTTTAGTTGTACAAAATACTTTGTAATTATGGATCAGAAAAAATTATAAAAAGTTAATATCTTGAAAATATATATCGAGATGAATCTAACAAGATCTCATATGACTATATTTTTCCTCACATATAAATAATACAAGAGGGTCAAAACGAAGTTAGTGAATAATGTCAAAAGTCAATATGATACAACTAAAAGAAAACGGAGGAAGTATATATACTTCGTTCCCCTGTTTTTAGTTGTACCATATTGACTTTTGAAACTATGCAGTATGCACATATTCCACTTTGACCTTTTTCAATTATTTATACATAAAAAAAAAAATATAATCATGTGAGATCTTGTTAGATTTATCTCATAACATAATTTCACAATATCAACATTTATAATTATTGCTCATACATAACTAAAGATACTAATGCTCAAAATTGTATTGGCAAATGCGTCTAAGACCTTTAGTTTGGGTACGACTAAAAAACAAAGGTAATATACAAAAATAAATTGAATATAGAGAGCATATATCTGTATGGTTAAATTCAATATATACTTGAAACTATATTGCCTCTTCATGATTACATTTCCTTGTTTATGGACATGGAGTCATGGACATCTTTGAACATTGTTGTCTGCTTGTGTTTAAAGATGTACTTGTAAGAATTATAAAATTAGACATTATAATAAATCTAACCAGATAGCACATAACAATTATATTTTCTTATATACATTACTTTAACGATGTAAGCAAAGTTTACGAACTTTGTCCATAAAGAAAACAAATGTTAACACAAAAAATAACACTTAAAGAGAAAAAAAAAATTTGAAGTGCAAATTTTTTATTAATATGAAGTCATACGACATCTACAATAGAAGCCATAAGCTAAAAAATACATATCAAATTGAAAGAAACTTAATTTTAATCTGGCAAAACCACAATCGTTGTCCGTTGAGCAGAGATAACCCGTCTAAATACCCTCTTTCACATTACTATCCTCAAATGAGTCCTACAAGATTTGATCCTTAAACCTCAGTGATATGAATTGAGAAGCGATACCAGTTTTCCACCACCTCAACCTCAACTTAACTTTTTTGGTCAGGTCTAATATGTTTTTAATAAAAATAAGTGATACTTCCCATAATAAGGTGAGGGTAATATAGCCTAAATGCCTCAATGGATGAGGAAAAGTAAATGAAACAAAAAAAAATCAGAATAGAAAGTGTCAAAGTGGGATACTTAAAAAAGAACAATGTAAGTAAATAATAGGCTTGGTTCTACAGATGGCCAACAGTGCAGACAAATCCAGCTCATTCAACCCATCCCACCTCGCAGGCTGTGTGGGTCGAGCCCGCGAAAAGTCCGGTCCAGCCCGCCTCGAACCATGAAATTGGTGGGTGGATCATAGGCTGGATTTTTTGAGCCCAACCCACGAAAGCCCACTATTGAAACCACCCAGTCCGGTCCACGAAACCGGTCCAGCCCAGCCCAAGTAATTATTCAACCAAATTGGGAGTATATTTTAATCAAATTGTATATATTATAATCCGATTGCATATATTATAATTAAATCAAATTCAAAAATAATAAAATTATTCATTAACATTAATAATGATTAATTTTTTAAATTAATTTTAAAGGTTTTATATAACAATAATGAATAATTTTAATAATTTTGAAAAAAATTTAAAAAATTCTCATGCCGTTTGCTAGCCCAATCAAGCTCGCCAGGCCCACCAACCGCAAGAACCGCAGCCCGAAACGTGAAAACCGCCAACATACCTGTGTGGGCCAAGATTTTTCAGCCCGTGGACCAAACCCCCCTCCGACCGTGAATTTTACGGTATGGACTTGGGCCGTGAAATCTCAGCTCGGCCCACTATGGCCCACAGACTGGCCCGCCTAGCCTGTACCAGTGGCCATCTTTAGTTGGTTCACATTGGAATTGTATATATATAACTCAATTCGAACTTAATAATACATGAAATAAATAAGGAATTTGAGATAAAGATAGCCGCTATATTAAAACAAAACTAGTAATTACCAAGGCGTGGACTAGGTCCTCAAAATTTTGTTTTTGTGTACACAATAACACAATGTCGCCAAACTCAGGAAGCAGCTAACTGAGCCACCAACTTGATAAAGTCCATGGTTGCCTTATCAGGCGATAAGTTTGAACATGTATCTGGAGCACTTTATGGGATGTTTGGGTCTTTGTTTGGACGAAATTGGAGCTTAATTGAGATTAAAGAAATGTGAGTTATTTTTTTGTTTTTTTATGTTTGTTTTGTGAAGGAGAATAGAAAATAGATCTGATCAAAATGAGAATAAAATTGGTCTATTTCTATTCCCATGATTATATTATTAACCAGTAGAAGTAGAGATTAAAATTGGGATAGAGAGTAAAACGACAACTTTACCATGATGAAAACAAAGAATAACCATACTTTTTTTATGGGAACAAACGAGCAACATATATGTTGCAAATCAAGTTCCACCAAAGTAACATATACTTTTTGGAAAAGAGTTCATACAACAAACTTGTGAGTTCGTACTAACTTTCCAACGTGCAACCACCAAATGAGCTACACAATTTTTTTTTGATAATTTTATTTCTCATTAATCATGAGCTAGTTAGATATAGCCCATCAGTTTAAACAGAAAAATGTTCAACCATAGCTCAGGCATACAATGAGCTAAGTTATGAGAAAAAAAAATTCTAAATAAATTATATCAGATTTTCAAAGGAAAATTAGAGCCAAGCAACAAACTCTGAACTTCTGAAGAGACCCTGCTTTGCGAAGGTGTCAGCAACAATGTTTGTGATTCTTTTCTGATGAGAGATTGCAAGTGAGAGGCCCCTTTTAGGAGCAGATCTGATGAAGTTTAGAATGAAATTAAGGTTCCATGGACCTCCATTTGAGCTTGAGCACCATTTAACTGCATTATGAGAATCCGATTCAATTTCAATGCTGTGATGATGTAACCTCTCACAATTGAGAGTGATCTGGATAGCACGATGTATTGCAAGCACCTCGGCTGAATTGATTTCCATGGGCGGAATTGGGCAAGAGAAAACACACAAAAATTCACCTTTTTCATTTCTGAGTACTCCTCCTATGGCAGATCTAGAAAGTCTTGAGTTAAAGGAAGCATCCACATTCCATTTTAGGATGGATGGAAGTGGAGCAGTCCATTGAGGGAGAAGTTTTGGAACTGGGCGAATTAGAGGAGAGGGTTCATTCCATAGCAAGCCGGATTCCTCAACACTACCTCTATTGAATATGGGAAAGAGCCGCCCCAAGGCTTCAGCCACCAACACTATCTTAAGAGGATGAGATTTTGGATTTCCGAGGCCGAGCAAGCGGATTTATTGAAAATCCTATCATTTCTTTCTTTCCACAGGGACCATATAATTACCATGAAGCTTGCTTGCCATATTTTCTTGAAAAATGTTTTTGCAAGGAAAATACCATTGTGAGAATGCTAATTCCAAACGAGAAGGCCATACCCATTTGAGATTCCATTGATTGCACCACCAATGCCATATGAGTTGTGAGAAGGAGTAGTGGATTAATAGATGAGAGACATCCTCGGGCGATGAATTACATAGTGAGCATACATTATCCTCGGGAGGAATGATATTCATGAGTACAAGTTTCCCCTTTGTGTTTATTTTCTCCAAAAGTGCAAGCCAAAGAAAATCCTCGATTCTATGAGGCGCCAAGCTTTTCCAGATTTTCTTTGCGACCAAGGACAATCGAGGCTCAGATTTCTTCGCAATTTCCTCATAGAAGGATTTAACCGAGAAGGTCCCCGATTTGTGGGGAGACCAGATTAGGGTATCTTTCAATTGAAGATAAAGACCTGATGAAGGAGAAATGAGAGAGAATTCCATTAGTTGATGTCATGCGGTCTAAAGGCTCTAGACCAAGGGAGTTCCCATTGCCAAATACCATCCTCCCAATAGCCCATTGAAGCCACCGTAGCTAGTGGGAGAGCAGAGATCAAGAAAAGCCATGGAAACTTTGATTTCAATGCGGAGTTGGATAGCCACAAGCTATGCCAAAAGAGTGAATCTTCTCCGTTTCCGATTTTCACACGCGTACCCGATTTCAAGAGATTCATGGAAACCGGATTTTGTAGCAATTGGTTACTGATAGCTTTCCAGGGTGCCCTATTTGCAATTGGGGAAACATCAGCCATTGTGAATGAACATGGATAGTTGTATTTCTCCTGTATGATAACTTTCCACAGAGATGCAGTTTCACAAAAAAAGCCCCATACCCATTTAAACAGTAATCCTATATTCCTGTTAAACAGATTGCTGACATTTAATCCACCCAACTGCTTTGGGAGTTGAACAATCTCCCATCTGATCAAAGCACAACCTTTTTTTATCCACCCCACCACACCACAAAAATTGTCTCTGAATCCAGTTTATTTTCTCGACAACACCCATTGGTATGGGAAAGAGAGACATGAAATACATTGGAAGATTTGAGAGTGAAGCTTTGATCAAAGTAAGCCTACCTCCAACCGAAAGTAGTTTGCCTTTCCAAGTAGCTAGCTTAGCATTCATTTTCTCAATTAAAGGATCCCATGATTTCAACGTTGAAATACAACCCCCTATTGGGAGGCCCAAATAGGTCAGAGGAAATTTTCCGACCCTGCAAAGAAGTTTTGATGCCGCCATATTCAACCAGATTTCGGAAATATTGATTCCCAAAATTTCACTTTTGTGAAAATTTATTTTTAACCCAGAGGTTAATTGGAAAAGGCGAAGGGTTTTTCGAATGTTAAGCAGGGATTGAAGGTTTTGGGAAGAGAATATGATGGTGTCATCTACATACTGTAACTCTGTAAGTGGGTTAATTTGGTACCCCCTTTAGAGATTTCAATTCCGGACCAGAGATTCATTTAAGTACATTTTTTTATCATCAAGTTGAGAACTTCTACCACCAATACAAAGAGGAAGGGAGAGAGCGGATCTCCTTGCCGGAGTCCCCTATGGAGCTTGAAGGGGTCCGATGGGGTTCCATTAAGGAGTACGGAAGCTGCCGTAGATGAGACGCATGATGAAATCCACTTACACCATAGTGGGGGAGAACCCATTTGAATGAGAGTCCAATCCAAGAAAGCCCAGGAAACGCTGTCAAACGCTTTGTGGAAATCCAGTTTAAAAAACATTGCCTTTATGTTTTAACGCTTGCAAGAGTCAAAGAGTCCCCCGCTATAAGTGCTCCGTCCAGAATTTGACGGCCTTTAAGGAAGGAAGATTGGTAAGGTCCCACCAATTCACTCATCACCTGTTTCAATCTGTGAGTCAAGAGCTTTGCTATTATTTTGTAGATATTGCCTACCATTGAGATTGGACGATAGTCCTTGAAACCATTTGGATTTCCTGTTTTTGCAATCAGAGTGATAAAAGCCATATTACTCCCCTTAGTGAGTTTCCCGGACTGCCAGAATTCTTACACAACCGAATATACATCGGTTTTGATTATGTTCCACGCTGCCTTTATAAAGCTGAAATTGTAGCCATCGGGTCCTGGGGATTTTGATGAATTGCAAGCAGCCACTGCATTGTCGATCTCTTGATGAGTAAAAGGCGCAATGAGATTTTCAGATTGAGCCTCTGTGATTTTCTTGAATTCAAGGCATGTGAAAACAGGTCTAGGAAAAGAGTCTTCCTTGAAGAGGTCTTTGAAGAACAAGACCACTTCTTTTTTAATTAATTCCGGGTTCGAAACCTTTGTATCCCCAAGTTGAAGAGATGAGATGTTGTTTTTGTTCCTCCTGATCGAAGCGCACATATGAAAAAACTGGTATTTTGGCCACCAAGTTTTAACCATTGGATGCGCGAGTTTTGTGCCCAAAATACTTCCTTCTTTTTGAGCCATTCCCATAGTTCCCATTGAGCAGCTGATCTTTCTTTCAATTCAATCTCCGACAAATCACGGCTGTTGGCTAATTAAATTATCCCATCTCTGAATCTCAAGCTCAAGAGAAGAAATTTTGTCATCAATATTGCCAAAGTCCTACTTGAAATGAGCTACACAATTGCTCTCTCTTCTAGCATGGCTACATTCAAAGGCATTAAAAGAATTGCTAATATCCTGAAGTACATCATAAACAAGAAAAATGGGAGCCGCATCATACTTTGATAAACTCTCAGCATATTTCCATTATATATTAAAACAAGGTAAAAACCATACTTTGATAAATTTCTAATCACCAAATTATGCTTCTTGTTCCCCTCTCTAATACTCAAACGTTCCATTCCTACACCTACCAAACGCTCCATTGTTCCAATCTACCCAACTCACCAAGACTAGGGTAAAGTAGACACTCCAAGGAAATAGGAATTCTTGGCTTGGCAAGAAAAACGGCTAATTGCCAACTAGATGACTTGAGCTTGCAAGCATGAAACAAGGACGACGTACTCTATGGGCCACCTTCAACGGTTTGCTTGATCCAAGGTGCTCATATAGTCATATATGATAATATGAATATGGTCAAAGTAATATGGTCCACTTTCCCTTTTACCAATACTCCATCTTCCATCCGTCACATAAACTTTCTGTTTTTCCTTTGGACAGATTACAATTTACAAATAAAGTTATTGTTCATGCAAAAATTTCATTGCCAAAAAGAATTGAAAATTTTACTCTACTCACTCATGTGATATCCGATATGGATTTTCGATTTTGATGTAGGAACCTTCAATCTATTTATATCGTACTTTTATAATACATGTCAAAGTTGTATGTCTCTTTATTTGTAATAATTTTTTATAAGCTAACGGACGCTTTGGGATATTAGTCAAACAAAAAAATATAATTGTGGGTTATAATTCGATTTTGGTTTGTCCACACCTTATTTTCAGTTCTTATTAGAAAAAAAGATTTTAGATTGATAAAGTCTAATAAGAACTGATAAGTTTAGATAAGTTCAATTATCAAAAATAAGGTATGACATTCTCACAAAATAAGGTCTAATAAATTCATATAAGAACGCACCGAAAGACTTTTTTTTTTAATATAAAAAGTCCCTTATTAAACTCATGCGATGAATCTTTAGCCAACTAAAATTTAGCTTAGTAGTGATGATCATTAGACATTAATTAGTTATGGAATAGTAGCATTATTATCCATTTATCATACTTATCTGGTGGCGATTACTACTAGCTAAATTTTGTAGCTAGTTTAGTACAATGCGGAACTCGGAAGGAGACGTCACATGCAGGTTGTCTTTTTAATGTGGAACACTTGAGAATACTTCCAAGTTACAATGGCCAGTGTTTTCGATCATAATTAAACTCAACACATGCCATCTACTTGGATTTTTGGCTGATCCAAGAAGAGATAACAAAGTACCTCTACTTTTTTCCCTCTTTTTCTTTTCCTATTTAGTATTTACTAGTACTACTCCATTATAGATCCTCTATTATTTTATAATATGAACTTTTTATAGTTTCTTTTTAGGAAAAATTCACAACAATAATCCCAACTATGACCACTCTTCCCATATTAATCCTAACTACATGTTATTCCAGTATAATCCAAATTATATAAGTTGTCTTCCCAAATTGATCCATTACCTGTTATAACCAATTTAGCAGGTTACCTCATCCACATGGCGTAAGTTGGTTCGTAGATCAGTTTTTTTTTTTTTTTTAAAAAATGAAAATTTATTTCTTTCTCTCTTCCTTTCTCTCATTAACTACTACCTCCATTGTTGAAATACCAGTACTTGTAATTTGTAACCCCCTAAAACCGACCTCACCCACCCCAAAAATCACCACCACCAACCTGGAAACTATCCCACACCCTCGAAAACCACCCCCAACCCCTAGTCACATCCTTACACCCCTTGATGAAAACCACTAGACCAACCCGAAAACCACCCCCACCCACCCTCATAACCATTTCCTTTCCTACCTAGCCAAGCCACTATCTCCACCCAGCTAGGCCAAGCCACCCCTAGAACCATCTCCACCCCCTCGAAAATCATTTGCCACTAACACATTCTAGCTCAAGTTTGTCCTAGCCAAGCTTCCTTGCAAACTGATGTTCCACAGATCATATTAATTCCTGACAAAACAAACAAACAAAAAGAAAAAAAAATAGCACCTTTAAATAAGAATAAAATATACTTGTTCCATAGTAGTATGAACTTAGGAGACAGTACCTAAAGGCTAATTTCCCAAAATCAGTCTAGCAATGAACCAAAGAGAGAAAGAATTGAGAATGAAAAGAAGCAAGGCAGCGAGAGAACAAAAGCTTAGAAGCGATAAAGGTTTCTTATCACAAGTATCATATGAGAGAGAAGTATACACCGACTTTCCAGATCTTCGTGTCACCCCTTCGGTTCACTAATCTCCGGTGAGATCTTTGCAGGATCGCTGCTTCTTTGATGCCGAAGTGATGGAGAGAATGAGAGGACAAAAAAAAGGTGAAGGAGGAGTGAAGCGCCAGTGTATACTTCTCAAATCTTTGAAACTTTTTAAACCCTTTATTGAGAATTTCAAGAATTTGATGAAGTAGGAGGATTAAGGTGATTGGAGATGGTTTTACAGTGGAGATGGTTTTAGGGGTGGCTTGGCGGTGGTGTTTAATTTGGGGGGTGGGTTTTTCGATAGAAGTGGTTCAGGTGGTTTTAAGGGAGTGGTGTAATGGGGAGGTGGTCTCGGGCTAGTTGGTGGCTGGGTGAAGGAGGTGGTGGGTTGGAGAGGAAAAAAGAGAAGAAGAAATAATAAGGAAGAAAAAAAATAAAATAAAAAGAAAAATCTAAAAATTTACCTGTTTAGTAAGTTACTAGTCAACTGGGATCATTTTGAGAAGATACATCTAATTGTTTGGATTATACTGGAATAACCTATAATTGGGATTAACATGGGAAGAATGGTCATAGTTGGGATTATTGATGTGAATTTTTCCTTCTTTTTACTTGTACGCAATTATTTTATAGTCCAAATAAACGTATTGAAGTACATAAAAAGACAAATGATACAACTAACAACAGATGAAGTATATCATAATCAAAGCAATTTCAATTTTACTAATATAATAGACATAATATAAAATGAGAAAAGTTATTAGATGATCATATAATATTAAACGACGGAACTCCTCTTTACTGAGTATTACTTTAATAGAAGTATACTGTGTAATCAAAATTTTAATGGTAGACTGGGGAGTCACGAGTCACCCACCAATGTTTACATGATAGTTGGAATCTGTTCAACAACTTTGACTGCATGGGTATTAGTAAAAACTGAAATCATATACTATTAAATTATTTAGGAGTATATAATACTTGTATGTACTCCACATGTGGGAACGTTCACTTTGGGTTCACGAAATTATAGAGCGTAATGGAGGGTCATTGAAGTAATGATATCAGGATTAATCATATGGACAAAGTATGCATAGACTAGCCAGCCCTTTTGGGGCATGCATGGCTACTTGGATAGACATCAAGGTAAATCATGACTAATGATGGTTCAAAAAGATTACTTTAAGTGGTGCCCAAAGAAAAAAGAAAACATACACTTTGTCGCTAATACTCTCTCTGGATTTTTTTTTTCTTTCTAACTTGGAATCTTGACACTATTTAGGCTATGTTTAGTTCACCTGAAATTTTCTGATCTGAACTTATCTGATCTGATCTGATCTGATCTGAACTGATCTGATCTGATCTGATCTGATCTGATCTGATCTGATCTTTTAAAAAACATATTATTACTAATGTTATTATTACTTTGTATTTCATTACTAGTATTACTATTATTATCATTTTATTAGTATGCACAACTTTCAATAATAATAATAATAATAATAATAATAATAATAATAATAATAATAATATTATTATAATAATAATAATGATAATAACATTATTATTATTATTATTATTATTATTATTATTATTATTATAGCATAATTAGTTTTTTTTTTTTTGAAAAAGAGCACATTAATATATGAACACACAATTACAAAATAAAACATATAATGATATTAAAAAAAGAACATATACTGAAAGAGCATACAAGATCTATTTAAAGAACACATTTTAAAAATAAAAGATAGTTTTTATTTTTATATTGATGACATGTTTGGATCTAACTAACAACATGTTATTTGTTATATTAATAAATTGTTCTTTTTTATCATAAATAAACCTATAAATATATATAATCATATGATCTTGAACAAAATGGTTAAATATTCTTCTTATATCGTTGTCTTGTTCTATATAAACTTTGTTTTTAAAGATAAGTTGAAATCCTTTGTAGGGAAAATTTTAAACGTGATGACAACACCATTAGGTTATCCCATACTACTCATATTTTATATAAACTAGTAATATATAATTTATATTATTCTACCAAAATTCTTTTAAAAAATAAACATCATATACTATTGTCATGTTCGTTACATGTACAACATCAAAAAGAACATCACATATTAAAATTATTAATTAGAATAAATATAAAAAAGAACACTTATAAATACCAAAAGAATATCCTTCTTCTTGAACACAAATAGCTTCAAATAGTGATATCAATGACTAATAATAGCAACGACATTAATAATAATTACCAATATTAATATTTAATAATTACAACAAGGACAATAATAATAATCTTTTTGACAAATGTACTAGTAAATAGTAATATTAATAGTAATAGTATAAAGTAGTAGTAGTAGTAATAATAATAATAATAATAATAATAATAATAATAATAATAATAATAATAATAATAATAATAATAATAATAATAATTACAATAACAATAATAGCATTAGTAATACTAATAATCATAATAATCATGATGATAATAATAATAAGTTTTTAAATATAAGCATAATCTGAACTTATCTGATCTGATCTGAACTTATCCGATTCGATCCGATTCGAACTTATCTCGATCCGATCCGATCCGATCCGAACTTATTTTTTCCGATCGATCGATCTCGAACTTATTTTTTTTCGACTCGATCTCGATCCGATCGATCTGGTCTGATCTGATCTGATCTGATCTGAAATAAGCAAAAATAAGGTGAACTGAACATAGCCTTACAATTTAAGAGAATCTTCTAATATTTCTCAATATATGAGACAATTTATAGTCATGTGCTCATTTGGAGTTTTGTTTGATTCGTCTTACTGAGTACTTTTTATGATATTCAATCATTCGAATTAATGAAAAATATTTAATGTCCAATTAATAAGTACATTGATAAATGCGTTAAGTTAAGCTAAGAAAGATAAAAAAAAATACAGAGAAAGTAAAGTTAATTTACTATTGTAGTTGGGTAATATTTATCTGAACTTATTCAATTATTAAATCTTATTCGGAAAAAAGTGAGCGGAATTAAATCAAAGATAAATAGAAGGGAATTGATTCTCCCAGAGTCCCACTTCCACCAACATTTTCTTACGTTTTCCTTTGTGGGAGTGGGAGAAAAATATCAATCAGTTTTCATAAAAGGTGATGAGCAATGGTTTAACATATCAAGATATACAGCTAAGCTAATGATTCCCCATACACTCACACAAATAATACGTCTGTAGTTTGTACTAAGAACGTTTAACTAGTTGTCACATACTCACTGGGGGCACTTTGGGAGAGGGTTTTCCCTTACCATTTCCCCAGTTTCAAAATGTCTGCCCGCAAACCCAGGTTGGGTTAACACTTTGAAAGATTCCGGTCTGGCAGCACCCTTCATCTTACTATGGGATTACCAGTAGGGGCCCAAAAAAAAACCTACTCACATCCCTAGCTCAAAACTAATTTTAAACAGAAATGATTGAAGTTCACAAGATTTGGTAAGAATGAACAAATTATGGGTCACCAAATTAAACTAGGCTAAAATTTTGAAATTTTTTTTTAAATAGACTAAACTAATAAAAAAATTATAATTAGACTGAATTATAATTAGACTAAAAATTTACTTAATACTGTCAAGTAATTGGAAACACTACAACAAAAATTGAGAAATGGAGTAAC
The DNA here is from genome assembly GCA_947646795.1 of Beta lomatogona. Classification (NCBI taxonomy): domain Eukaryota; kingdom Viridiplantae; phylum Streptophyta; class Magnoliopsida; order Caryophyllales; family Amaranthaceae; genus Beta; species Beta lomatogona. Next base: position 2,857,855 of record CANSNZ010001486.1, read on the forward strand.
ATTTAAAAAGAATCTTAAAGTCTTATTTTTTTCCATTCATTTTGGTGATGCAGATGTCTAACTTCCATTGATTCTATAATTGACTAAACTAGTTTATATTAATCATTTTTTACTTCGATTTAATTGTTTGATGACCCATAGACAGTGTACACTATCTGTCAATTTTTCTTTAAGTTTTGGATACTTTTCCATTATACTAGGTATCATGCATGATTAAACTTTAGCTCAAAGTTTATTTACATTACTTTAGGATCTCCCTTTTTTATTTTCATCCGAACGAATATCCAATTATCCATATGCACACTTTGAGAGTTGAAACTAACCAATTACAGTAAAACCGGAACATCTGCAAACTTTAATCAATCAATCCGACAATGCATGGAACTTTTAGCTCTTCCACCTTTTATTAATCCGACAAAGAACAAGGTGTAAAAAAAAGTATAACATCGAAGGAAGTGTTACGTTTTTGCCAACCCAACAAGTTCACCTTATTTTACTTCTTATGAAATTTCACTTTTTATGTAGTTTTATGTTAACCAAACAACACCTAAGAGACTAAGAATGTTGGAGATTTAGAGTATAAAGTAATGTTTATTCATGATATATTGTGAGTCGCCAGTGGCGTATCCAGGAATTACGGGATCGGGGTACAGATAAGATAAAATCAAATAAAACAAAGTACAATGCTAGAGTTAATCTACGACTAAAAATTCAACTTTTGTGATTTTTCTCCACCTCTCTTCCAAAAGGATTCTAAACTTTTGTTTTTCATCGTCCAAATCTAGTATAAAGTAAACACATTATTAGGTATTAATTCCAAAGTCCCTAATTTCAAATTACATTTCACAAGACACAACATCTCATTCCGAATTCAACTAAGTTCGATTCACAACCTCTATTTCAATTTCACATTTTATAATCTCTAACTTGAATTCAAGAAATTTCAATTTCACAATTTATAATCTCTAACTTGAATTCAAGAAATCTCAATTTCCATATTTCATAACTACACAACATCTAATTTCCCTTTCGTAATTTCTGATATCAATTCAAAATATCAATTCACATTTGATTTTAATTTCACAACTTCTAATCATACTCCAAATTCCATTAAAGAAAATTTTAAAGTCTATAAATTAACAGAAATAAAAAAAAATCGGAAAAAATGTACCTAGAACTGATGAACTTGTGGTTCTGGCCTTATATATGGGTTCGTTCCGGGCTTCCGGCAGACGGTAGTAGGGGTGTGCACCGGTCCAAAACCGGACCAGTTGGACCGGGGACCGGAATCCAAATTTTTTTTGGACCGGTTGGACCATAATTTATATTTTTTTTATAAAAAAAACTTTTTCTTAGGTTTAAATATATTTATAAATTTAATATACTAAAATATAATAATTCTAAAAGCAATAATCTTAAAGGCAAGAAATATGAGGCTTTAAGTTTTTAAGTTTTAAACTTTTTTTAACCTTTAAAATAAACAGGAATTCCGGTCCGGATCGGAAAATTCCGGGTTTGGACCGGACCGGACCGGAAACCCAGAATCCCAAATTTTCATGGACCGGGGACCGGAAATTCCGGTCCAGTTCCGGTCCATTCCGGCCCGGTTCCGGTCCGAATTCCGATCTTGTCCAAAAGTGCACACCCCTAGACGACAGTGCTCCTTCCCCCGGGCTCCGGCAGGTGGCGGTGCGTCCGACAAACATCAGAAAAAAAGAAATAAAGAATAAAGAGTATGAGGGAGCCAGAAAAAAAGAACATGAGACTGAGAAAGATAAAGAGAGGAGCCCAGAGGTGAGAGAAAGAGAGAGAAGAGGAGAAACTGAGAAACCAGGTTCGCACCTCGCGACGTATTCCTAATCTCGCGTTGTTTCGCGTATTTCTGACGGTTACTCAAGGCATTGTTTCAGTGTTTTATGAAGTGATATAGTCTCATATGATGATGGTTATGAAAAGAATCTCTCTTTCATATTTTCTCTCAGGAGTCTCAACTTTCAAGATCAAAACTGAATCATTCTTCATTACAAATCTCACAAACTTATTTCCATTTGATAGTGTATATAGTTATCATGACCACTATTGTTTCTTCTTTGTATCTCGAAGGTGAATTATGTGTAACCAGTGCTTAGGGTCGGAATGTTACTTTTGGGAAAGTGCATCACGCCTACAAGATTGTTCGTTGTTAGCATCTTGTGACCCTTGTATTTTCATAGTTTCCCTAACAAAGAATAATAGCGTCGTTCTTCAAACATCTAGTCAAATCAGTTAATTTAATCAACTAACAGCTATCCGCTAATTGCCAAACCGGACCAATAGTTGTTCTTCCATATACACTATTCTCCAGCAAAGAATTACTCTAATCTGTTTAATGTTCTAATTTGTTTAATATTTATCTTTAAATTATACTTATGCGTCATGTGAGGAAGAACGCCAGTATTGTTCAGCGTTCTTTGAGGCGAAAACAGTCAAGATGCCATCATTGACTACTAGTACATCACAATTACTTGGACCAGATAATTTCCCCAGAAAAGTATCCTTTCTCCTTTAATACCAAGAACAGGTAGATTTCTTACCATTTTCAGAGAAGTTAAATTCCACTAATACTATCAGTGGAACAAAAATAATTACAAATTTGCATGGGAACCAAAAAAAAGATAACAATAATCATCATATTCTCCATTAATTGACACACTTTAGGGAACATAAAATAATAAAATTCAAACTCCTTTTTTTTTTTTTTTCATTTAAACATTGCTCAATCTCACATTTATGAATAATATTGATAGTACTACATCATCATCAATCCAAAATTAAAAAAAATGTCAGTGATTTGATTTTCAGATTTACCTATATATCTGTATAATACAATCTTCTCCTATCTACCATATGAAATTTGGGTTAGTTTCAAGAATCAAAAATAACAAAAATAATAAAAGATTGGAAGAAAAAATTATCTGCAAATTAAGTTCAATTCTTCCAAGCATAAACGAGCAATGAAAAACCAGTGGGCCCCTTCAATTCATTCTCTTCAACACTTTCCCATTCCAAAACAGAGCTACTCCCAGAAGAAACAGAAGAAATAGAAGAATTTGAAGAACTTGAAGTTTTAACCAACAATTTCTTCTTCATCTTTTTTCTTTCATAATTCAACCCACATGAATCTTGTGACCAAATTACTCCTCTCTTAGAAACAACAGTATTATCATCATTATTATTAGAAAAATTTTCATTCCCTTGTTTCTCAAATCTGAAGGTAAATAAAGCATACCCATCATCATGGGACCCACAATCTTCATCAAATAACCAGTTATAAACATCCCATGAAAGCTGAATTGGGTACCCATCAACTTCAATTCTCTCACTTCCACGAAACTTCCACTTCAAATGCTTCACTTGTAATACCCGTTTTGAATCAAATCGGATCACCAATCTCGGATCTTCTTCATTATTGTTGTTATTATTTACATTCAATTCAATCAAAATCGACCTAGATTTCCCACCTAAATCAGTCGAAGTACTATAAAACCGATCCCCAAAAACATGCTCTCTTCGAATAACCAAACTCTGTAATTTCTCCGCAAATTTCGTCACTTTAGTTTTAGCAAACGCTTCCTTCTCCAAATCCCCGACTAAGAGTACGATCTCCCCCTCGAAGACAACGACAATGTAGAACCCGGAGATGGGTTCGGGCCCGGGGCCAGGCCCGAACCTGGCGGAGGAGAAGTCCCAGAAGAGGTAGATGGAGGAGAGAGAGTGAGGAGGAGGTGGGAGTTTTTTGAGGCCGGATTTGTTCCAGAAGAGGAAGGGTTTGAGGGTGAGGTGGAAGGAGAGAGAAAGTGGTGAGAGAGAAGGAGGAGGTAGGTGGAGGTGAAGGTGGAAAGAGCGAGAGAGAAGAGAACGAGACCAAGTGATGGAGAAGATACCGAGGTGGGTTTGGTAGAGACATGTGGTTAAGTTTGGTGTTGTGGTGGTGGTTGTTGTGGTGGTTGGTGTGGTGGAGGGAGGTGGTGCGAGGGTGGGAGTGGTGGTGGAAGGACGGAAACAGAGAGGAAGTGGGGTGGAGTTGAAACGGGTCATTTTTTTTTAGTTGGGTGGGTTTTTGGGTTGAGGTTGAGGTTGAGGATGGGTTTGGGAGAGGGAGAGTTTTGTGTTTCATTTTTTTTTTTTTTTTTTTGGGGGTGGGGGAGAGAGAGATAGGAGGAGGGAGGGGGTTGGGTTTATAAGTTTATATGGCGTGGGGAAGGAAGGAGGAGAGAGAAAGAGGTGGGGTAAGTGGGGTTTTGAAGGATCAACAATGGAGGGAGGAGTAACCCAATTTTGTTGGGGTTGGAATTGTACTGTCACGCGTTTCAAATTATGAAATTTATTGTCGGAAAACAATAGAAAAGAAAAGAAAAAGGGTTGAGAATTGAGGTGTTTATGTGTATATTGTGATTTTCTTATTGGAGTAAGGTTGAATATTTATTAACTTAGAGATGTCATTTTAGAATAATTGGGATTGTGATTGGATTTGGATTTGGATTTGGATTTGGATTTGGATATGTGATTTTAACCTGGAAATCTTTGGGCCGACTGACGATTTGGATGGATAAGTATCTCATCTATTATGATAACTTTTAGCTCTTAAACTCGATCATATATATTCATAATATTACAATCTAGAGGCCTTTGTTAGATAGACAATTTAGATTTTAGCATATAACAAATAATCATAAATCGTATAGGAATAAAGTCCTTGTTAGACTATACTACTATATGACGTGTAACAAAACTCAAATACATTTTTTCGACATGTAAAAGATCATCTTGAGTGACTATTATAATTGTGTAAGACTCCTATTGATATTAAACGTTCAAAGATATTACTAATCTAATTGGAATAGGGTTAAGAATAGAAGTTTTTTAAGGAATGATAAACCTTTAACTATATTTTACCTACACAAACAATATGGAGTACAATCAAGCACCTTATTAGAGATTTATCATTCCTCATTGTTTTCTTGCACGCCAAACATCCTTTGCCAATCAAGCACCTTCTTGACATCAAACTAATCGTATAACCAAATGAACTAACTAATAAAGCCTGCGTAAAATTACCTCAGGAATGATGTCAACTTTGATTGTTGACCAAAATACTCAAATCCATATCAGTTTTGGGGTGGATTCAAGATATATATGGGTTAAAAGTGTTTTTACTTGAAAAGTTGATGTGGCACGACAAGGTAAATGAGAATTTACTTGACCATCGCATATATCAATGACAATCTTATATTTTAAAAAGGGATAAGAATCAAGATTTTGATTGCCAAAATACAAGTTGGACATTTGCTTAATGTTAGCTAAAAGCACGTTATCTTTCACACTATGTCTTTGATCTTTGTCCGAATCTAGTTTCATACTTTTATGTACGTTTTTATTTGTGAAGTATTACATTATTATATTATTGTGTATATAAACTATTATGGGTTTGCGGATTAGGATTTATATTGTAGGATGATGTATGGAGCTCAGTTTTAATTGAATTGAGAAAAGTTTTAGACTTTTATGATCAAAATCCTCTATTTTTCTAAAATTAAATAATAAAGTTGGTTGAATTTAAATTCCTTTCTTTAGTTAATTTACAAGCTCCTCTCAATTTTTTCAATGGCTACTAAAGTTGGTAGCCCAAAAATTTAGTAAACTGCTTTTAGCTTAGCTAATATGTATTGTGAAACCTACTCCATAGGTCAGATATACAAAAGAATAAACCCTCACTTGCCAAATTAGGTAAATGATGATATAACGACATCTTAAATTAATGATCCCACTTAGTTTAGCGATTTCTTCATAGTTTAAGCTAGATTGATGAGGAAAATAGTTCAGACGTCAACTCATTTTCTAAGTTTGTTGCATGATTGATGATTTGATTCCATCTACTTCAAATCTTCAATAGTTCAATTAGCATAGATGGTGGGAAAGGTGTTTACTATTTATCTTTTTATTTTTCTATTTAAGAAGCTAAGAAAAAGAAAAAAGAGAAATATCCTGTTGATTAATTGCCCTTTTACACTCACCGTCTGTGAAGGGATGGTCCTACGTGTCCTTAACCGTGTAGGATTAAAAAATGATAAAATAATTAATAACATAATAATAATGTAATGTGTGATAAACTGACAATACAATATGATCTGGATTGAAATCGTGGTTTATGATTGAAAACCTTCTTTATTTTGTTTTCTTTTGATATATGGCTTGTCACAACGTAGAACACTAGCGGCCCGTTTGGTTAGTGGTTATAAATAGTGGTAATGGTAATGAAATTTAGTGTAAATTTGTAAAGATTTTCACATGTCCATGACCATGGGAATGAAACTTTATCACAAAACATGGGTTTCCCTTTATAAATTTTCATTACCACCCAATACCACATTCCCAAGTGGTAATGGATGGTAATGAGATTTTAGGAAGAAAATGGATATTTTGTGATGAGGTAGCATTACCATTGGTAATGACATTGGATTTCTAGTACAAATTTACACTATAATGCATTACCATTCCCACCATTTATAACCTCTTACCAAACGGGCCGTAGAAGTATAGCTGGATAGGATTAGTGTTGCAAGATCATCCCAATAGAAATTATAGGGATGTATTATTAGTAAGATTTTATTTTAAAAGAAAAATTCATTGGGGGCTAATTACGGATTAATATTGATCATTCTACTTAAATTTGATTAATGTGGATCAATATAAAAAAGTTTAGGTCAGGCTGACATACCATATTGTAGGCGTGTTTTTATTTCGCCTACGCGGGGTGAGCGCGGATTTGATTTGACTACCCAATTGTTAAGGTTTTACTTAAAATGTGTTTTGTGAGAGAAGTCGCCAACAATTATTTAAAGGAAGAATCATAAACCTAATTGGATATGGGAAATCGTAGGGACAAATTGTGGGACTTATCCGATGTAGATTTCCTCGTCTAGACACCCTAGATGGTCAAAATGAACTAAAGATTGAGTTTGGGGGTGAGGGTACAAACAAGGTCACATTGAACCACATTCGCCCATTGTTGACATCTACTAAATATCGATTCATGTCAATTTTTATGCAATAGAATAACCAAATACCCGATTCACATTAAAAATAGTGTGGATCAGGCCTAGACACGTGCCCCACTACAAACTAGTCACTCCCGCTTTCCAAAATTCCCGCGATTTTCTCTCTCTTCAATAAGATTCTCTCGCCCTAAAATTTTACTCCTTCCGTCCCAGAATAGTCTGAACACTTTCCTTTTATGTTTGTCCCAAATTAGTTTGAACACTTCCATTTTTAGCATGGTCTCACTATTAATATATTATTTCTTTTATAGTACTTTGGCCCACAACTTTCTCTCTCCTCTAATAAAAAATACCCCACCAACTCCTATCACATCTACTTTTTAAATAAAATAACATTTGATAACCACACTGCAACTTATCATCTTAAACTACGTGTCCCAAGAAGTGTTCAGATCTTTCTGGGACGGAGGTATGTAGTAACAAAAAGCAGTTGTTATTCAGAACAAACATACACTATATCATTTTAAAATACACTATATTGTGTCAAAAAACACTATCATGTCAAACACTATAACGATCGATTATGATAATTTTGTGTAATATACAAATAAACTACACTATAACATTTCAAAATACACTATATCATGTCAAAACACACTATATCATGCAACTCTATCATGTCAAAAAACACAGCAAAACACTATCATGTCAAAATACACTATATCATTTCAAAATACACTATATCATGTCAATATACACTATAACATGCAACACTATCATGCCAAAAAACTCAGCAAAACACTATCATTTTAAAATACACTATATCATTTTAAAATACACTATATTATCTCAAAATACACTATATTATTTCAAATATACACTATAAGGAGAGTGAAGTTATCAGAGGAGAGAGAAGTTATCAGGAGAGAGAAAAGAGCGGAAGACTGAACGCGGCAAAAACGGAAAGTTGTAATCATTAAAACTCACGTGAGATGGATAAGGTGCACACTAAGTTAGTGTGCACCGGGTTCATATTAGTTTTTTTATATTTTTATGCACCCTAAAAATAATTTAGTCTAGGTTGGTTCAGTAAGCACATAAAATACTATTTTTAGTGACAAATTATTATGCAATCAATGTTACAAGGTTCCTAGCAAGTTTTTCAAATTATCTGAATTAGTTAGAACAATTCTTTAGGTCTTTGATTACCAATAATAACATGTGGGTGCTAAAAAGCAATAAGGCAGGACAATCATATAATATGCATAAAACAATCAGGCAAATATATAACAGTGTATGAAAATAAATAAAAAGAAGCAAAGATTAAAATATACAGTAGAACGATTATTAAATAAAGATCTACATCATAAAATAAATTGTTAGTAACTTCAAGGCAGTAACTATAATAGAGTTATTCAAGGATCCCCAGGAATTATACCTGTGCGGCTTAAGTTGAAGAGCGCAACGATCTTTGGGCGGAGCAATCGTGGAACCAAAAACGTAGTATGATCATAAACTGGAAATTGATTTGATGTATTGAAAGTGTTTAAGTGTTTGGAGGTTCGCAATAGGATTCGTAAGTATATTTGTGTTTGTACAATAATAATGAAAAGTCGTATGTGATTCGAGGAATCACAGGTATTTATAGGAAAAAGGAGCGTGCGCCACACGCGGCAACCTGCCTAACTGTCAAGCGCACGTCCACGCGTGAGGCGCACATTGGTGTGCCTGACGCGGCTAGCCCAATCAAACTCGTACATGTGTACACGCGTATTTAAAAAGATATAAAAAACTTGCATCTCACACAGGGTCTGCGCCAGACGCAGGACTTTTTGTGAGTCAGAAGTCCACGTGTTAGGTGCTCATTGGCGCGCCTGACGCATTCTGGCCAATGTGCTGGACGCACGTGGCGCGCTGAGCGCGGTTGCCACGTTCGGCGCATATTTCAATATATTTCAATTTTTTATTAAACGCGTCTTTTGAAGATAATTTTCTATCCCTAAAATCCGGAGATTGAATTTCACGGAATACAAATCTGATTTGTATTTAAAATATTTATCAAAGATAATAAATATATCGATTTTTTCACCATATACCCCTGACAATTTTTTTTTGGTACCATATACCCTTTCAACTTTCCAAATTCACCACATACCCTCCACTTTTCAAAAAATTCATCCACTTACCCTTTTGACTGACGATGTTAGACTTTCGTTAGTCATTAGGCCCTAATCCTCCCCTAACCCTAATTAACTAACCTAAATCTAATCCTAATCCTAGCCCTAACCCTAATCTAATACACTAACCCTAACCTTAACCACCCCTCCCCTTCTCCAACCCTTACCCCCACCGCCCCATCACACCCACACCACCACCCGCTCACCACCACCACCCTCTCACCACCACCCCCTCCTCTTCCCCCGCTGACCCCTTCCCTCTCCCCTGCTGTCGGCATGTTGCGAACCCTCCTCCCTAACTGGCTGTCGCGAACCCCCTCCCCAATCAAGCTGTCGTGCACCCCCCTCCCCTTCCCCCATTGTCAAATGCAAAACCGACGTCTCTTTTCCCACTTCTTCTTCTTATTTCATCCCCTCAAACTCTCTCTTTCTCCCACCGCACCCCATTTTCTCTCCTCTCGTCCTCAATTTCTCTCTCTTTGATCCAAACCCTAATTCAACTTCTCTCGAAAATTACTCAACAATGCCGCAATTACTTCGCTGATATGTTTGTGATCCGATCGTAATCTTACTCGAATTTGAGTTTGTGATTTCGAATTTAGTGAGTTAGTTTTGTTTTTTGTTTTTTTTTGAGAATAACGGTTGATACCGCAGTTAATAGTGAAGGAGAGAAGTGTGGATTGGATGTGATGAGTTCGCGACGCCAGGGGAAGGGAGGGGGTTAGCGGGGAAGAGGAGAGAGGGTGCACGACTACAGTGGAGAGGGAGGGGGAGTTCGCGACAACGGGGGAAGGGGAAGGGGAGGGGGGTCGGCGGGGAAGGGAAGGGGTCACGGGGAAGATGAGGGTGGTGGTGGTGGTGGTGGTGAGGGGGTGGTGGGGCGGGGGGGGGGGGGGGAGGGGGTGGTTAGGGTATTAGATTAGGGTTATAGTGAGGGTTTGGCTTAGGTTTAGGTTAGTTAATTAGGGTTAAAGGGGGGATTAGGAGTTAATGATTAACGAAAGTCTAACACTATTAGTTAAAAGGGTAGATTGATGTATTTTTTGAAAAGTGGAGGGTATATGGTGAATTTCAAAAGTTGAAAGGGTATATGGTGCAAAAAAAAATTTGTCAGGAGTATATGGTGAAAAAACCGTAAATATATTTATTAAAATAATAAATATTTGATTAGGCTCTTAAAACACTTTCAATGGACTCAAAATATTTTATGGGATTAAAATACAATTAATCATCATGAATAATCAATTGGGCTTTAGAATATCATTTCAAAAAACATTTTTAGATTGGTTCTTTGGATTGCTCTTCCGTTGGGTCGCGCCAACTAATACCGTGATATGTTTCATCATTGGACCCTTAAATGGGGAGACAAGATTATGTGTCTACACATATAACAAGTTCATTCATCATAAACCCGGGTGTATCATGTTCATGGTATACCCAAGACTAATTTTTGCTCAATTGAAACTCTCCTTTTTATTACATTTTGCTCATTTGGATTATTTCAAGTGAGCAATGAGCAAAAAAAAAGTTTTGGGTGTACCATATTCATGATACACCCAGATATATGATAAAATTTGTACAATATAACTTATTATTATTATAAGTCGTTAAAAGTTGTCTCCAACAATAGTATTGGGTGCCCCTAAAAATACACAACATACCAGATCTTGCTGTAATTCATTTTATAAGTCTTTCTTGTATAAGATTTTGTGGATTGCCTAGTAGCATTATCCTTCATAGATATTGCTGCCAAGTAGTCTAACTAAGTAATACTTGGTCTAGTGGTAAGTACTAGAGGCGCTTTGAGAGTGAGAACGAGATTCCCTTACCATTCCTTCACTCTCAAGGGTCTTATAGATGGGTTGGAGTAACTCGCGAAAGGTTCCGTCCAGTAGGGCACTTCTCCTTGCCAATCTAAAAATTAAATATTGTCATATATGCTAGTATAATATTAGGAGATATAATAAGGTAAGTAAGATATTTATTAGGAATATTACAATATAATAAAGATATGATTAATATCTTTAGAATAATATAGATTTTTATCTTAGAAAATATTATCTTGTGATTTATTTCCAATAATTTTTTGGATAATATTAGGAAGTTATGTTCTAGGGATCCTAATAAGAGTGATAGAATGTAATGCTATTACATTGAACTCATGGTTCATTATTGAACACACATTAATATAATATAAACATATAATATCTTCTCCCTCAAACTTAACATGTTACTAATTAAATTTGTTTCAATGATATCAGAATATTAACAGACGTGAACGTTAAACCGTTATAAAATTATAAAAATCGATGAAGTATTATCTATGCAACTTCTATGTTATCTTGTTTTTTACAAATGAAACTATCAGAAACTATGATAGATGCTAGCTAAAGGCTCATTAGTTATTTTTTTTCCGATTTTCAATTTTTTTAAAAAAACCAATAATAAAAATATGGAAACCAGAAAAGTATTTTCCAATTTTCTGTTGTCAATTTTCGACATTGACATGTTTAATATAGGTATGATTGACTTTAAGTTTATTTTACTCCTTATATCATATGAATTTTTCATAAAACCAAAAAATGAAACTGACAGCAATGACGAACGGACCTTTAAGTTAGTTGAAAAAGTTTTGTTGGAATCCAAGACCTCAAATCAAGACTTTTCTACAAATATGTTCGGGAACCTATTGCTGTTATGGCGGGTTGTGTAATTTATGAATTATGGCACCTCCCAAGTTTATCAAGCAATAATAGTTAATTTTCTTACATATATGTTTCATTATTGATGTGGATGCCAACATGTTCAATTGCTAAAGCTTATTTTTCTTACTAATACTACAATTGGGCCCAGAAACTGCAAAGTAGCAACCTCAATGCGCTAATAAAGTTAATTAGCCAAAAACGCATACGAAGAGGAGCATTACCAAAGGTGAAACTCACCTTCTGTATCTAACATTTGACCTTTAAACATGAACCTCATGCATGCATTAAAATTTGACAAAATTTTCCCAATCCAATGTATATTTCCAACATAATGTATTATCTAACAAAGAGAACACTTGCCATTTGCCAAGGGAAAAGTCAAATAAAAAGATGAAAGACACTATTACATTTTGAATCTAAGAAGAAATCGAAGAAATGAAGTGGAAATATAACCCACCGGCTTTGGCAAATGGGGTACCATCTGCCGTTTGCACATTAATATTTACATCTCATTTTCAGAAATCAGGACATTTGATAGATAGAGATATGAGATATCCAAGATCACTAGATATGTAGTAGTTCCTTCAGTGTGCATGGTGGATCACCTTTTGTTGTTTTAGACTTTAGTTATATATATAGCACACTTGCACTGAAATAGATGCAGACTCGAGGGCCAGGGAGGGAGGTACAAAGTTTTTTTGACAGGAAGAAAATATATCATTAATAATAAGTCAAACGGCACATATAATGATAATTAAGATCTGAAAAATACAGATTTAGCAAATTGCAGCAATTTTCACAATTGAACCAATTAATTTTAAGCATACTCGAGCACAGCTCCAACTCCACCTCTTCAAGCTTGACGCGCCGAACAGTGTCTTCGATGTCTTTGCATCTTTCCAAGTAGAGACCTTCACAATCTGATTCTGTGATATAATTGTTCCCAATGACGAATTGCTGAAAAAACCTAAACCCTTATTATATGGATCCAGACCATCTTCCAAATTATTAATTGACACCATGAAAATAAGAAAACTCATACAAAGATGAGAAACAACCACCAAAAAGGGGGACAAAAACTCTCACAGATGGAGAGAACTGAACAGAAGAAAGCAATAAAGAAGATGGTAACACTACAAAAACACTAAAATCTAAGGAAAAGGGTCGGAAATAGTCTAATTTTTTTTTAAAAATTAGACTATTTCCGGCCAAAGAGGCCAAGAAAATTAAAAACCATAGAAAGAGAATTGAAGACGGAGAGGAGAGAGGAGTGGAAACGGCTCACACGTTAATTTGAGGGAGGTACAAAGTTTAAAGATATGAGATATGGTAAATAATCGCAACCCTTTGAATATTAGTATTTACAACAGTTTGATATATGTAGGCATTTTAAAGGCCAGAAATAAATATTAAGATACTCGAACAACAAATCATTCCACTTTAATACTCCCCTATCTGATGTAAAAAAAATTACTCTAAAAAAAATACTTAATATATAAGATTTTTTTCCCTAGATATCTTCAAAGGGAGTTTAATTTCCCTCTATGCGCCGAAGTTAAATTTAATTCCCTGCATATTGTCCACGTACGTAGGACAACACGCTAGAATTTTTTTTTTTTTTTTTTCGTAAAACAAACCGCTATCTAAAGTAGCGGTTAATAATAAAACAAACCTTTACTTACAGTAGCGGTCAACAAGAGGAAACCGCTGCTGACAATAGCGGGTTTTTTTTTTTTACAGTAAACCGCCACTTGGTGTAGCGGTTCCTTTTGGTTCTCTGACATAAAATAATATGTTCTAATTAGAAACAGATATAGCAACGGAAAATAATATGTTTCTAGTTAGAAACACATTTAGCAACGGAAAATAATATGTTTCTAGTTAGAAACAGATTTAGCAACGAAAAATAATATGTTTCTAGTTAGAACGGAAAATAATTTGATTAGAAACGGATATTTTAAGATCCGTCGCTAAAATAATTATATATGTTGCAATATGCAGCTACCCAGTTTTGGTAGCTATATAACCGCTACCTTGAGTAGCAAGTAGCGGTTTATGTGAGCCACCCACCCAGCCCTTCTGCTTTCCCATTATTGGCCGAAGTATTATAAACCACTACTTAGCAGTCATGTTTGATGAACCATTACTCAATATAGTGGTTTTCTTTTCCTTTAATCTCTACCGAAATTTGTGGCTCATTGTGGTTAATTGCTACTCTGAGTAGCGGTTTTGCTTAAGTACAATAAAAAATCAAATTTCTAGCGTGTTGTCCTACGTGGACGGTATGCAGGAAATTAAATTTAACTTCGGCGCATAGAGAGAATTAAAACTCCCTTTGACAATATCTAAGCAAAAAATTCTAATACATAACGTGTTGATCTGTGTTATTAATGCTTCATTACTACTTTTTTTTTTCACTTTTAATTTCTTAATATTGATATTTTCTATTAATGTTAGCATATTAGTTTTAATAAATTATAAAATCTATTTTGATGATAAGAGAATTGATAATTAAAAGCACCTCCTAAAAGTCTTAACAACCATGTATGTCTGCCTATATGAAAGAAAGATGGCTCATCGATGGTTGCTAGCTGCTTAATTATAAATTAATTTAGCTGGCCTGGACAAACAGAAAGTAATCATGTGGATAAAATTGCATTACAGATGACATTTCTAGCTCAAAACATACATAAGAAAACACTAATATAAAAGTATGACGACTATTCATATACTTCATCCGTTCCAAAATAAGTGAAACACTTCTCTCATTTATGTGAGAGCTTTTTGAGACAAGTGTTTCACTTATTTTGGAACGGAGGAAGTATATACTTCCATATATATACAGTATGAATTATTGGACAATATGGCAAAGGAATATAAACATATACTTCCTCCGTTCCATATTAAGTGAAACACTTACTATTTTAGAGCGTTTCAAAATAAGTGAAACATACCTTAAATGGAAAAAATAAAGTGACAAAATGACAAGAGTACCCATCACAAACTTGTGTGGTTTGCTTTTCTCTCTCCTCCTTTTGATAATTAAAAGGGTATTTTATGACTTTTTGGCTTTTGAAAATGATGTTTATTAAATCTTGTGTCCATTCCTTATGTTTCACTTGTTATGGAACGGAGGAAATATTATATATAGCCCGCAAAATTTATGATCAAATAGTAGGCTTTAATGTTCTCAGCAATAGCATGATATAGAAACTGCAAATGATAACACTCTCTTCTCACCACATATGGCACGTGGTACTTATCCATTTTCAGCTTCACTGCCCACCTCACGGAAAAAAGAACAAAAAATGTAAAGGGAAGAACCGTGAGTACGTGTTCCAAATTTTTGACAATGTCTAATTATGACCTTTAGCTAGAAAAATATGACCTTCAACTTAAGCGAAAAAAATCAACATCAATAATAAAGTTAAGAGAGTATATAGTTGAAAGTTGGTTAAATCTACAATGGAACACACTAAAGTAATTGTTGGTGGCCAAGTTATTTAGATTAGCCGCCAATGAAGTTGATTTTGTTTAAATGTCAAGCAAGTTGATGTTGAATTTTAATTGAGTTTGTGATATCAGGGAGTTTTGGTGTTTCTTTATATTTTTTTCACCTAATAATCGTATTGTATGTATGTAAATATATAACTGTGCTGTATATAGGATTGGAGCCGCTTGTTTGGTGAATCGAAGTGTGTAGAGCGAGGTTGTTTGGATTAGGGTTTGATGTATTCTCGATGTTTTCTTGAATATATTTTCTTGAGGTGTATGATATGATCAAATATAGTTACAAAAACCATCGATCAAAAGTTTGTATTAACATGTATACAATCATGAGATCAGCCGAATAAATAAGTAGGCATACACTATATATGTGATGTTGGAAATTATTGTGTATTTTACGTTTAGGTAGTGTTAGATAACAGTTGTGTTTACTTTTGATTTGGTGCATTTGTATTTATTTTTTTATCTGGGGAGTGATTATGTCGATTATTGTTATTCTAGTATGAACACTAGACCAACTACAAGAGGGGGGTGATTTGTAGTTGAGGGAAAATTTTCGAATTTAAATTGCAAAATGAAAATAACTTAGAACGAAAAAGAAATTGCACACGAGATTTTTACTAGGAAAACTTCCTAGGCCCAATAGGAAGAAAAACCTTGATCACGAGGGATTTTGACCCAACACTCTCTTTAATATAATAGGTCAAAAGACTCTCTTTTACAACCTATTAGTGGACCCTTCTCCTGTTCCTCTAGGAACTTGTTCCCAGTCACTCAGTTCCCCCTGAACTGATGACACTCACTTGACTTCACTCGAAGTCTTCTCTTTTCTCTCTTTCTTTCTCTCACTTGATTACAAGGATATTCTCTGATTTTTCTCTCACCCAAACACTATGAATATTACAAGAATATGTTCGTTGAATATGAGAGAAAATTACAAGAAAACTTTCTAAGTAAATATCAATTTTTCGCTCAAAAAAGTTATCTATTTTCTTCGGTTAATCTTCCTCTTATATAGTTGCCTTAATTTTTCTTCTTTGGAAATGCAATGCTCCACTATCTCCTATTTGCGTGTTTGTAGAGTTATGGAGATCATGGCCTATTTTCGCTGCATTCTCCACGAATATTGCAACAGTAACTAACAACCTCCACTATCCGTTAGTGGCATGAAACCAGCGAGTGGGTTGAACAGTTAGCTAACTTCATGCAACTTATTCCACAAATTCAGCAATGCATTTGTCAACCTATTTTCAATCAATAACAACAACAACAAACAATCTAAAAATTGAAGAATGTTTTATTCAATGATTCTTAGTTTATAGATATGTCAAACATACCATATGATAAAAATTCAAAGAGCATAAAAATAATATCTTGACTAGATTAAATAAATAATCTTTCTCCATAAGATATATATTAAAATTAACATTATAGTATTTTTGGAATTTTATATTTTTCAAAGTAAAAACTATATAATAACCTAAGTATTTGACATCATCAAAACATGGAATACATCAATTATAATTCATCTTTATCGAATTTAGTTTTATGGCTTTTGTTATTACATAAAACTAGAAATGTTGTCATATACCTAATTCTCATCGCAGTTGTGTATCACCCCTGCCGATTTATCTCTCTCTTTTGGCAATGAATCTATTTAGGAATATTCAGATGTCAATTTGTTCAAAAAAAATCTTCATACCCACCTTTTGTGAAGTATCTGTTTTCTCTATTTATGTCTTTAGGTTAATTATTTTGCCATGGCTAATTGTTCAAGACCTTTTGATGCTAAATTCTAAACCAAATTAGTAGAGTCATGGTTGGGTACCTCATTATACTTTCTTTTTAATGGTAAAGAAAAATACCTCAACATCCTGTCTAGACTTTATTTTTACAGATTCTTAGTTTGGCATTTGCAGGTCAGGTGCTTGATATGGGGGAGAATAAGGGAAACATTACCCTCAAACACCACATTTAGCTAGATTCCAGATCTCTAGAATTTATAATGAGTCTTGCCATGTGACTACTTGACGGATACATCATTATACTTCATATTGTCATATTCATATTCAAGGCAGTTCAATACTTAAGAGAACAATTGGGTCCAATTTTTGTTGATTTTAGTAAACCTTTTTGTGAGCTATTATTCAAGTAAAAAAAGAAGGTGTGTTACATCCAAATTACTTCGTACTGAATTGTGTTATTTTTCGTTATAAATCTATCGAAATCCAAATATAATGAGGTGGAGTAATTGACGATTGACATCACTGAATTGTGTACTGTATTCAACCATGCTAATTGTCTGCCTGCTTTCGTTATGTCCCCTTAATTGAGCACTAGCTTAGCTTTCACATTCCAACTATATATGTTTGTTATTGCTATCTCCTTTTCATTTTTTTTTTTTAATAATCTCAATCTACTTTTTTTTTTTCAAAACAATAATTGATGGTTTGGGCCTCTTTCCTTTATGTGTATAGCTGGCAATCAATTTTGCCTTGGTGGTTGCTAAGCTAAAAAGGCCAAACCATTGTTTCTTACTAATTTGTTTGTTGCATGGTCTCGTTGAGAAATGGTAGTTAGGCTATGTTGTCTTCAATATGCACTTCTACTACCAAAAAAAGCCACACCAATTAACTTTAGATAGAAGTGTGATTGAAGATACTATTCTTAAGTTTTCATGTTGTACGGCCATATGTACTTTTGTTTTTAAGTATTTTTTTGGTTCAATATATATATATATATATATATATATATATATATATTTTAATCTCACGATGTTTTTCATTAAACTATATGGAGAAAGATAAATTCTACTCGAGACAAGGTATTCCTTCAATTAATAAGGAAACTTTTATAGTGCACGAGCACACCCCATAAACTTTTTTATTTGGTTCAATATTAATCACTCTTGTACTCCTATGAGTCATTCTTGTATCGTTTAGAGCATCTCTCCCGATTCCGAGAAGTTTGGAATCGATTCTCACCTCGAGTTGGGATCTCTTTCTTCCCATTTGTCGAGGTTCCCTCGCCCAAAAAAAAATCATAACATCTCATATCTTATAACACAAGTACACAACTAAGTAAGGTTGAGAGAATGCAATAGATGATGTTGAATGATTATATTTAGAATATTGTAATCAAATATATTTAGAATTTTGGTTGTATTTGGAAGACTTATACTCCTATAAGACTAACATGTATTCACCAATTATATCGACGTTTGGTCAAGCACTCTAGCTAGTTAAAAGATTTGTATCACACAATTTAGAAGTTGTGGCTGGGATAAAACACCATTAAGGGCCCTTTGAGGTGTAGATTTCTCCTTACCCTCCCCCATTCCCCAATTCAAGGGGCCCATTTCTAGGTAAGCTGATCAGGTTATTTGTGCAAGGTTTCGATCTAATGAAAACATTTCTTCTTACCAACTAAAGCTTAGAGATACTAATAAACCAATACATACAAAGAGTGCTGAAAAACAAGTGTAAAGAACAAAAGGGATAAATGATTCAACATAAATATGATAATAACGCTTCAATTCCTCTAGTACTAAATAATGCAACACTTTAATTTTCATGCTTGTCAACGCAAAACTTTCACAATTAACATCTCCATTCTCCAATTATGTATTAGTAAATTAAATAAAAATTAATATTATGAAAATATTTATTAACACTAATATGATAAAATTTATTTTTATATATTAGTAGAAAAATAAGGTTAGAGTGGTATATTTGAATAGTGCAAATGTTAAAGTATTACATCTAACAAAAAGATTAAGACGAAGTAGTATTGTGGAATTCTTTTAAAATTCATAAAATTAAAGCAATTTTAGTTCGTATAATAAAATTTAAATTGTTCGGATAACAACCTCATTGCCTTTTAAATTCATTATTTGTTACATGCAAGAACGTAGGTCATGATGGGTTTTAAATATATACCGCAAGTGCACGGTGTCTGTTGTTAGCAGAAACTAGCAAATACGGGTCGATCCACAGTGAGAGGAGTTCTATAGATTTGCGCTCAATTATTTAACTACTTCAAGAAAGAAATATGATTGAATAATTAACAACTAAACTAGAATAAGCTAGAACGCAAAAAGATGGAAGTCTATCAAATAATTAAAAACATAGGGCAATCGATCGGTCCAACATGCTTATACCAATTTAAT
This sequence comes from Beta lomatogona, assembly GCA_947646795.1. Classification (NCBI taxonomy): domain Eukaryota; kingdom Viridiplantae; phylum Streptophyta; class Magnoliopsida; order Caryophyllales; family Amaranthaceae; genus Beta; species Beta lomatogona. The sequence goes on from CANSNZ010001486.1 coordinate 2,877,449, forward strand.
CACTACAATATAGTTCAACAATACTTGGACTGAGGTTCGAGTAATTAGAGTATTTCGTTAATCCTACGGTCGGGCATTAACAACTCTTAGATCAACATATGCCAGTACGGTCGCTCAACATACTCAGATCTACCTATTGTAACAAGCCTCTAATGAGTATGATCTTTCGATTCTAACTCCTATTAGCTAAACATAACCATGATATTGCGCAATTACATATTTTAAACAAGCATAACAAATCAATAGGGAATTACTTTAATTCAATCCGAATATCGAAGAACCTTAAAACACAATCAAATAGGTATAAACATGGCTTCCCTCTCTAAGCCCTAGAAATAGACTACTCACTCATGCTAATAATAAACTCAATAAACATAATGCAAAAATAAGAATTCACTAAAGTAAGCAAAGTAAAGAAGAATACCAAATTATTGAAGAACAATGAAAACCAAAATCGATGATCTTTATAATCTTCAAGGGCAAGAGTTAATACAAGCTTAGAGAGAAAAAGGCTAAGTGTTTTAAAGCTAAAACGCAGAGAATAAGATAGCCTAATCGAAATTACTAAAGCCCTATTTATAGTTTTTACAAAACCGGCAAAAAAAGGCAAAAATTAACCTTCCGGAAAAACCGCCCGGTCATCCGGGCAAAACTGCCCGGTTGGGCGACGTTGTTCAGAAACTACGACAAAGAATTACCGGGCAGAGCCGCCCGGTCGGGCGCGCAAGCAAATTTTTGTCTTTTGTCGCTCGGTTGGCCGGGCGAACAAGTCTCATATGCAGCTGAGTTTTGTGGCTCGCCCGGTCGGGCCAAACCGCCCAGTCGATCGAGCGAGAGTGATTTTTCGCTCTTTTTGGTGTAATCTTGTCCGAATCACTTGTGCAATCTCTTGGATCTTCTATGGGCTATATGTGGTCCGTTGGACTTCCGTTCCGCAACTCAAATGAGGGTGCTAAAAGCTTAATCTGCACAAAAACATCTAACACACGGAAACAAGTCCAAACATATCAAATCACTCAAAAATCGAGCTCCAACGAGCTCAAATCAACTATCATAGCTAATGGAATTGAGCTAAATAATCCATATAAAATAGATACATCAAAATCCCCCAAGCTAACTTTTTGCTTGTCCCTAAGCAAAACCACACAAATGATTACAAGATACAATTGTTTCACCCCATAGAAAATGCAGTTCGAAAATATTAGTAGACTCAAAAATCAATCAAGAAGGCATGCATCATCATCAATCCTTTATATCAAGCCAACGACCAATCACCAGGAAAGACAATCAAGCAAGGTCACTGCACATATCATGCAAATGCTAAGATGGTGCTCACAAGGGGGAACACTCTTCTCTCATTTTTGTGGCTGGCAAAAGATGTGTCCGGTCACTCTCCATTCCCACCATATGTCCCTTCCCAACTCACTACTCTCGTTTGTTTAGAAGGTAACATAATGACACTCAACCTACTTCAGTCGACTTAGAAATGACACTTACTCTTTAACTTTGATCCATTGACTCACTTTCAATTCAATAATGCAACACATAAAGATCAGGAGGACTTTTAAAGGTTGTAATGGGGTTGAGGCTAAGGTTATGGAAAAATTTGGGAATGTGGTGGATAAACCAAGCATGGAGGAGCATAGACTAGCAGAACCAGGTCAATGAGACCTTCATAACTTCACTCACTTATCTCCAAAATATCACAACATTCACTTTCTCAATTCAGTCACTATTGTCACTTCCTTTGAACTTGTTTTGCTTTTCAAACAACACTTTATTCAAAAATTTCAAACTTTTTGTTCTTTTTTCATTCCTCTTTTCTTTATTTTTTTTCTTATTTCTTTTGGATTTGTTGTTGTTGAACATTCTTTCTTGCTTTTTCCCAAACACAAAGTAATAAGCTGATCATATACCCATAACGAACTAACTCCAACTAGCACACGCCACAACATACATATCTATCAAGACAACCCAATCACTCAACTAATGCTCCCCTAAGCTAGGCTTGGGACAAGAATCAAATAAGGCTAAGGGGTTTGTAATGACGGTTAGAAATCAAAACAGTCAGAAAGACTTCAACGGGGCTAGAAATGGAATAATGTAATCAATTACAACTCTGGAGCTAGGAATTATGAAAAGAACGCCTCCATCATGTCAATCATGTATGCACATCAAATTTTCAAAGAGTACAGGATCAAAATCAAGATCAATGTCATAACTGAGGAACTAATCACATAACAAAGAGGAAGACTGGATGAAAGATAGGCATCCATGGCTCAAGAGAACTCACAGTCTAACCAACTTAGCTCTACAATCAATGCAAGTGCCACAAATATCATGCAATCAAGGGTCATGGAAAATTGAAAATCAACTCAAGACTAACAAATACTCACGCCAACTATCATAGATTAAGAGTCCAAAAAATCATTCAAAAATTTTGGGGTGCAGGGAAACAATCATGCAACTCATAACTCACGTCAAGCTCGTACTTTTGGTTTCTTTTTTTTTTTTTAAAAGCAATGAAACTAAACTAACTACACTACAAAGCAGTAAAGAGAGAGAGGTGTACTTACATAAATCCTCCCCCTAAGCTGAACTCGGCAATGGCCTCATTGCAGCTAGAGGGAAAGAGAGGACTCACGCGTCATCATCAGACATATCGGCAGTAAAACCGCCACCGGTAGTACCTGCAGCACCAAAAGCAGTATGGCCAGAAGTACCATCCCTAGCATGGTCAGTGGGGTCAGGGACCTGTTGTGTGTACCATGAAGGGTGGGTGGCATCATGGGCAACAAGCCCTTGGTGAAAATAGTCATGGTAGATAGGGTACAGGGCATGGCGCATGTCGGAATCCACGGTAGCCAACCGTGTGTCCAACGAAGTCAGGTGAGTCTGGATGGTAGACTGACCAAGCTCAAGGCGGCCAATCTGTGAGGTAAAGGAATGCTGTCCCTGCTCGAGGCGGGTAAGGACCACCATCATAGGATCCATAGGCGCGGAGGAGGAGGAGGAGACTTCCCCAACGGGCTGCCTGTGGTAGGTCCGCAGAGGTCGCCGAGCAATGGGCTCTTGACCCCGCATAGGAAGGAGGTACGACCTCACACCAGGTTCTAGGCGGGTCTGAGCATGGTCAGGAAGAAGGATAGACTCCTTCTTAGCAATGAACCACCTAGATTTGTTCGCAGACTGGGCGGTTATCCATTTAGCATTGGTCATATAATCAATGCCAATCTCAGCGGGACCAGCTACAGCATTGCTAATGTCCGGAGTATAACCAAAATGAGCAGCAATAGCGGTAATAAGGCCACTTAAAACAATAGGTGGCCCCCCTAACACTACCATCATCAAACAAGGCAGGCAAATTGGCTGCAGTCCGCTTCAGCTGGGACACAAACAGATAAGGAAGGCACAAAGAGTAATCAAACTCTGGAAACAGATAACTACCCATAAAAAAGATGACCTATTTTTGACAGGAGTGGGGCTTAGCACGCCCAAAAAGTGTGATTCCCAAAAATCGCTGTAAGTAGCGAAGGCTGGGATTTGGAGGTGGTCTGTAGTTATATGCTGGGTGTTAACATCCTCATCACCTGTGAATGCGGTCCATAAGGTATTAATTCGAACAGTGGGAGGGGGCGATGATCACCAGTAACAGGGAGGCCAAAAATAGCAGCTAATTGGCCTAATGTGAGTTCTCGATCCTCATTCATGAGGCGAAAATGGAGAACTTGATTTTTATTGCCTACTTCTAATGAGCTCAAGAATTCAAGTGTAAGATGCCTATATGTCCAGAAAAACATGCCGAACATTGTTCCCAATCCCAATTTCTCAAATAGCGTCTTAGTTTCACCATAAATACCCAAAGCATGCAAAGAATTGGCATCAACAAAACGGGTAGGGATTATGTTCCGATATTTCAACTTTTCAAATCATTGTTTTTGTTCTAAGGATTTGAAAATTACCTGCGGGAATGTCGGATCTGGTGGAATTTGAGTGCTTGATTCCCCTCTTGAGCTTTGCTTCCTCTTGCTTGGCCTTGAGATGGTGAAAAAAATTGAAGATTTTTGGGAGTGAGTGAATTGAAGTGGGATGATGGAGGTTTTATGGGAGAAAGGTGAAGAAAAGTGTTGGGAGATGAAGAAAATTGAAGGAGAAGATGGAATTTGTGAATGGTGAAAGGTTGGATGGAGTTTGGCTATGGAGATTTTGAGGAGAGAGAGAGAGGTTTGAGAGGATGAATAAGAGTGAAAGAAGATGAAAGAAGTGGAGTGAAGGAAGAAAGGCTCGGCGGATTTAACAAGGGGAAAGGAAACGCTGATTCGGGGTATCCGCCCGGTCGGGCTGGCTCGCCCGGTCGACCGAGCGAATTTTTTTTTTCTCTTTTTCTTCACAGCGCTGGCATAGGTAGGCAAATGAGAGGATTCTGCGGCCCGGTCGGGAGAAATTCGCTTCTTCAGCATTCTAAAGGCATTCCGCCCGGTTGATCGGGCTAATATATCTCCGAAATCGCTTGCGCGCCCGGGCTGGCGGCCTAGCCCGGTTGACCGGGCGAAAGTCACTTGGTTATTTTTTTCTGAATTTTTTTCGCCCTTCTTGAAATCAGCTGGGCGCCCTGTCCGGTAAACTCGCCCGGTAGGGCAAGTTAAGAGGCCCGGTCGAACGAAATGGCCCGGTTGACCGGGCGGCTTTATTTCAAGCTATTTTTCCTTCAAATTTTCCCCATGTTGTGATATTGACCCCCTGCACACACTAATCTCGTCCAAATGTTAGTACACTCTCTCTCACCTATCTAAAAAAATAAGAAAAGTAATCTAAACTAGAAAAGAAAAAGAAAAGTAAAGACGGGTTGCCTCCCGCAGAGCGCTGGTTTAGAAAGGTCCCGCACGACCGTAGTACCTCTGATTTCAAATTAAGGGAGCATCGAAGTAGACAACCTCTACTTGGCCTATGAAAGCGCCCTCATGGTACAGTTTCAAACGTTGACCATTCACTTTAAACTTTGTCTCCTCTGCATTGGCCACTTCAATGGCTCCATGTGGCTTCACATCAGTGACAACAAAAGGTCCAGACCACTTTTTGACTTAAGCTTTCTAGGAAATAGCCTTAGTCTAGAGTTGTATAATAGAACCTTGTCACCAACATGAAACTCGCGCTTCTCAATCATCTTGTCATGAAACCTCTTTGTCTGCTCCTTGTAAAGCTTGTGGTTCTCATATGCTTCCAGTCGAATTTCATCTAACTCATTCAATTGAAAAAGTCTTGCCTCACCAGCAGCCTCTAAATCCAGATTAATTTCTTTGACTGCCCAAGCTGAGAGATACTCCATTTCAACTGGTAAATGACAAGCTTTGCCATAGACCAACCGATATAGGGTGGTGCCGAGAGGTGTCTTGAGAGCAGTTCGCAGTGCCCACAAAGTGTCATCCAACTTTTGTGACCAATCTTTTCTTGACCTGTTGACTACCTTCTCTAAGATGCGCTTGATCTGACGATTAGAGACTTCAACTTGGCCACTAGTCTGAGGGTGATATGCCAAGCCAACCTTATGAGTAACTCCATATTTCTTCAGTAAAGATTTGAAGGTTCTATGATGAAAATGAGACCCCCCATCACTGATCAAGACTCTCGGGACTCCGAAGCGAGGAAAAATAATCTTCTTGAAAAGCTTCATGACCACCTTAGAATCATTAGTAGGGGAAGCCACAGCTTCATCCCACTTAGTTACATAATCCACAGCGACCAATATATATCTGTTCCCACAAGAAGAAGGGAAAGGCCCCATGGAATCAATGCCCCACACATCAAAGGACTCAATCTCCAAAATTCCCATCTGTGGCATCTCCTGTCTCTTTGAAATATTGTCCGTTCTTTGACACTCACTACAAGAAAGGCAAAAGGCACGGGCATCTTTGAAAATAGTGGGCCAGTAAAACCCACTCTGGATAACTCTATAAGCCGTGGCCTGTGAGCCAAGATGCCCACTACAAGGCATACTATGACAATGTTGTTGGATTCCAGCTATCTCCCAATCGGCAACACATCGTTTGAACAAGCCATCTGAGCACTTCTTGTATAGAAGTGGGTCTTCCCAATAGTAATGCTTAGCATCATGATAAAACTTCTTGCGTTGTTGGTAAGTCATATCTGGAGGATGAGAACCACCAACACAATAGTTAGCAAAATCAGCATACCATGGGGATTGAATAGATACAGCAAAAAGATGATCATCAGGAAAAGAATCATCTATGGGACCATTAGCACTTGACTCAAATCTCAATCTGGAGAGATGATCTGCAACGACATTCTCACCACCCTTCTTGTCACGGATCTCCAAATCAAACTCTTGTAATAAGAGTATCCAACGAATAAGTCGTGCTTGGATTCCTTTTTAGCCAATAGATACTTCAGTGCAGCATGATCGGTGTGGACAATCACTTTCGAGCCTATGAGGTAGGTTCGAAACTTGTCAAGAGCATTGACAATGGCCAATAACTCCTTCTCTGTAGTAGCATAGTTGACCTGAGCTTCATCCAATGTCTTGCTGGCATAGTAAATAGCATGGAGGATCTTGTTCTTCCGTTGACCAAGTACAACACCAACCGCATAATCACTAGCATCACACATGATCTCGAAGGGAAGACTCCAATCTGGAGGTTGTATGATAGTTGCAGTGATCAATGCTTCCTTAATCCTGTCAAAAGACTCCACACAAGCATCAGTAAAATCAAAGGTGGCATCCTTGAGCAACAATTGAGTAAGGGGTTTCGCGATTTTAGAAAAATCTTTTATGAATCTGCGATAGAACCCTGCATGACCCAGAAAACTCCTCACTCCCTTGACATTCACAGGAGGTGGAAGTTTCTCAATCACCTCAATTTTTGCCCGGTCAACTTGGATGCACGTTCAGAAACAAGATAACCAAGTACCACTCCCTCATTGACCATGAAGTGACACTTTTCCTAGTTTAAGACCAAATTAACATCAGTACAACGTCTAAGTACTCTAGAAAGATTATGCAAACACACATCAAAGTCAGACCCATAGACACTGAAATCATCCATAAATACCTCCATGATATTCTCAATGAAATCAGAAAAGATGGCCACCATACATCTTTGAAATGTGGCAGGGGCGTTACACAAACCAAATGGCATTCGGCGGTAAGCAAAAGTGCCATAAGGACATGTGAACGTCGTCTTCTCCTGATCTTCTGGGTGAATGGGAATCTGAAAGAAACCTGAATATCCATCCAAATAACAGAAAAGCTATGTTTTGCTAATCTTTCTAACATTTGGTCAATAAAAGAGAGGGGGAAGTGATCTTTCAAGGTGGCTATGTTTAATCTGCAATAGTCAATACACATTCGCCAACCTGTAACAGTGCGAGTAGGAATTAGTTCATCCCTATCATTCTTAATAACCGTAGTTCCCCCCTTTTTAGGAACAACTTGAACCGGGCTCACCCACTTAGAATCTGAGATGGGGTAGATGATGCCCGAGTCAAGTAGTTTCATTATTTCCTTCTTCACTACCTCTTGCATATTAGGATTCAAACGTCTTTGGGGTTGTATGCAAGGGCGGTGATTTTCTTCCAAGTTTATTCTGTGCATACAAAAATCAGGACTAATACCCCTTAGATCATCAATACTATACCCAATAGCCTTTTTGTGCACGCGAAGCACTGTAAGAAGTTGTGAAAGCTGGCTATCTGTGAGTTTAGTACTGACAATCACATGGCATTCCTCATTATCATCAAGAAATGCATATTTGAGGTGAGAAGGTAAAGGTTTAAGTTCTAACTTCTTTACCTGTAGCTCAGAAGTAGAGCAAATAGTCTCCATTGCCTTACATTCGACTGCCTCATCAGTATCAAGGCCATCCAGATCAAGAATTTTCTCCAATGGATCATCTGACAGAAATTGGTGATAATCACCTCTTGAAATCTCTTCAAGTACATCAATCCTGCAGCATGTGTGCTCAAGCATAGGAGACTTAATAGCATTGGTTAGTCTAAAAGTAATAGTATCATCACCAACACTTAAAGTCAGAGAGCCAGATTTAACATCAATAACAGCACCGACAGTACACAAGAAAGGCCTACCCAAAATAATGGGGATCTGACTATCCTCCTCCATATCTAGCATTACAAAATCTACAGGAATATAGAATTTCCCAACCCTGACAGGAAGATCCTCTAAAATACCCAAAGGATTGTTCCTTCTGCAAAGTAATCTGGGTGCACTTTAAAACTCCCAAGTCCAGTTTATTACATATAGATAAAGGCATAACAGATACACTAGCTCCTAGATCACATAAAGCCTTATCTATAAACAATGCACCTACATGACAGGGGATGGAAAACCTACCAGGATCCTTTAATTTTGGAGGGATTTTATTTTGCAAAACAGCACTACACTCTTCAGTTAGAGCAACTCTATCTAAACCACCAAAATCTTTTTTCTTAGTAATTATGTCTTTCAAAAATTTGGCATAAACAGGCACTTGAGAAATTAAATCAGTGAAAGGAACTGTTACCTCAAGATTCTTGACCATAGACATGAACTTACCAAGCTGTTGATCAACCTTGGAAATTTGCATCATGTGAGGGAAAGGTAGTGGTGGTGTAGGAGAATCAGTAACCTTCTCCTTTTGCTTATTTGCTTCATCTACTTTTCCTTACTCAATTTCACCTTTTGAGCTATCTTCACCTTTATTTTCATGCACTACATCATCCTTGTCTGGAGGTGGCGAATCATCAGTAGGCATAGGAGGAGCATCATACTGCGTACCGCTTCGAAGAGTGACAGCATTAGCAGTCTCTTTGGGAATTGGTTACCCCGGCAAATGACCTGGTTGCCTCTATGCATTATTTCTGACCACCTGAGCAAGTTGAGTCTCCAAATGTTTGGTAGTGTTCTTCAACTCTTTGATGCTCTTTTCATGACTCTTCTACATAGAAACCATCATCTTCATCAGGTCAGACATGGTAGGTTCTTGAGAGCTGGAATTCTGAGGAGCTTGCTGCTGATAGCCTTGGTGTGAAGGCCTATTGAAACCAGGAGGGGGGTTCTGAGGAGCCTCTTGGTAATATTGTTGTCTGGCAGCATGCTGTGGTTGGTTTTGATGAGGTCGTTGGTAGGATGTTTAATTGTGGCATTGGTTGAGGGTTTTCAACATTATTGTTTTTGTAGGAAAAATTAGGATGATCCCTCCAACCGGGGTTGAATGTGTTGGAATATGGATTGTGTGGAGGCCTCTGCTGAAAAGCATTCGCATGCTCCATCTGATTCGAGTCCGGTTGATTATAAGAACAATCATAGCCAAAGTGGCCTCGAACACCACACACCTCACAAAAAGAAGAGGTAATAGGAGCCATAGAAGACATAACATTAATACTCATAGGGGGAGTATTAGACATTGAAAATTTTAGTGAATCCATCTTCATGCTCCACTGGGCAACTTGTGCAGACAACAGGGAATATGCATCAGCATCTAACTTTTTCTTTGTAATAGTCCTGGAAGAACTATGATCATTTGCTGCTAAGTTGGCCAGAAAACTGTACCCTTCATCCACCTCCTTGTCTAGGAAAACACCCCCTGCAGATGAATCAATTGTACTCTTGATATGGGGTTGTAGACCATTGTAGAATGCCTGAGTGATGAACCACTTGTCTAGATTGTGGTGTGGGCATTCTCTATGTAGATCCTTAAACCTATTCCATGCTTCCTTCAATGTCTCATCAGGTTCTTGTTGCAAGGTAGCAATCTTGTGCCTGATTTATGCAGTCTTGGTAGGAGGCTAGTATTCTTTCAGGAATGCTTCAGAATTAGCATCCCACTCAGTTTCTTTAACATCATTCAACCATTTTTGAGCTTTGTCATTCAAAGAAAACTCAAATACCATGACCTTCAACTGATCAGGAGTGACCCATTGATGCTTAACGGTACGACATAGTTGTTGAAACTGATGTAAATGATTTGCAGGGGTCTTCAATTGGATTTCCCTCCAAATTGGTTTTGTTGGATCATATTGATGAGGGCAGGCTTGATATCAAAAATTAGTCGCTTGAATGTCAGGCATAGTAGGACCTGTGGAAATGCCACCAGGAGAAGGTACCCCATAAGATTTTAATGACTTAGGAGGCATGATTGGCTCTGAAGGACTTTCTGTGGATTTTCCCTAGTTAGCAGACTGCTTCTTCTTCTTTTGTTGCTTTTTGAGTTGCCGGATGGTTTTTTCATGAACAGAATCAGTTGAAACTGGAGTACCTGTTCTTTTAGACCTGTGCATAAAAGAAACAAAGAGAAATGTGCAGTGAGATGGCCTGAATTGAAACTTGCAGTTCCAATAAGACAACAGAAATAGTTAGAATAATCAATCAAAAAGCTATAGAAACTAGCCGTCTCTCTGGCAACGGCGCCAAAAACTTGATGGGTTTTAAATATATACCGCAAGTGCACGGTGTCTGTTGTTAGCAGAAACTGGCAAATACGGGTCGATCCACAGTGAGAGGAGTTCTATAGATTTGCGCTCAATTATTTAACTACTTCAAGAAAGAAATTTGATTGAATAAATTAACAACTAAACTAGAATAAGCTAGAACGCAAAAAGATGGAAGTTTATCAAATAATTAAAAACCTAGGGCAATCAATCGGTCCACTATGCTTATACCAATTTAATCACTACAATATAGTTCAACAATACTTGGATTGAGGTTCGAGTAATTAGAGTATTTCGTTAATTCTACGGTCGGGCATTAACAACTCTTAGATCAATATATGCCAGTACGGTCGCTCAACATAATCAGATCTACCTATTGTAACAAGCCTCTAATGAGTATGATCTTTCGATTCTAACTCCTATTAACTAAACATAACCCATGATATTGCGCAATTACATGAATTAAACAAGCATAACAAATAAATAGGGAATTACTTTAATTCAATCCGAATATAGAAGAACCTTAAACCACAATCAAATAGGTATAAACATGGCTTCCCTCTCTAAGCCCTAGAAATAGACTACTCACTCATGATAATAATAAACTCAATAAACATAATGCAAAAATAAGAATTCATTAAAGTAAGCAAAGTAAAGAAGAATACTAAATTATTGAAGAACAATGAAAACCAAAATCGATGATCTTTATAATCTTCAAGGGCAAGAGGTAATACAAGCTTAGGGAGAAAAAGGCTAAGTGTTTTAAAGCTAAAAACGCAGAGAATAAGATATCCTAATCGAAATTACTAAAGCCCTATTTATAGTTTTTACAAAACCGGCTAAAAAAGGGAAAAATTAACCTTCCGGAAAACCGCCCGATCGGGCGACGTTGTTCAGAAACTATGACAAAGAAAGAATTCCGCCCGGTCGAGCGCGCAAGCAAATTTTTGTCTTTTATCGCCTGGTTGGCCAGGCGAACAAGTCTCATATGCAGCTAAGTTATGTGGCTCGCCCAGTCGGGCCAAATCGCCCAGTCGATCGGGCGAGAGTGATTTTTCGCTCTTTTTGGTGTAATCTTGTCCGAATCACTTGTGCAATCTCTCGATCTTCTATGGGCTATATGTGGTCCGTTGGACTTCCGTTCCGCAACTCAAATGAGGGTGCTAAACGCTTAATCTGCACAAAAACATCTAACACACGAAAACAAGTCCAAACATATCAAATCACTCAAAAATCGAGCTCCAACGAGCTCAAATCAACTATCAAAGCTAAGGGAATTGAGTTAAATAATCCATATAAAATAGATACATCAGGTCACAATTCACCATTCAACATACATAGGCCCTATTTGGCACTAGCGTTTGAGGCGGCTCGTGGAGGTTTGACATGAGTCATAATCTTGAAAGAAAAGCCAACAAATCTCACATAAGGTAGGGGCAGAAGATAATCTCACATAACCGTTCTCCCTTTAATTTGATGGGTACAGCAGTAAACATTTGGATTCAATGGCGTGACAATGCTGCTAACGCCTAAAGGTCTGTAACTTTCTATCTGTTCTCACATAAACTGGAATAGAATCTATGGTATACCCGTATACCAGTCTACATGCTGTACTAGCTAGAAAAAGACATGTCAACCAGTCTTGGTAAAAGTCAGCCCAATTTGAGATAATTCAGGATGCTAGTTGACTGATTCAGACTTCAACAATCTTATTGCTGAAGTATGAAAAATTTATGGGATACCTATTTGATTGAAATTTATTAGATATCTTTAATGATTGATCCCCTTAAAAAAATCGTTAATGATTGAAACCTAGTCCTAATAGCTTATTATGTCAAATGTACCGTGAAATTGAATTGAAGAAATACCCAAAAAGAAACAACAAGAAAATATATTCCCTTGAAACACCTATAATATTTGAGAAAAGTGACTTTGAAACATTGATAAATATGAGTATAAAGAGCGAGTTCTCTTCACCTTTAAAAAAGTTTAATGGTTGATCTTGATGAAGTTAAGAAATTACTTATGGCAAAACTAAAATTTATAATGTAAAACAGATATTATGGTATGTTTTTCAGTTATATTTTCAATTTCTTATCCATATAACATAAGGAGACGATTTACATTTTCTCTAAAACAATAATGCGATACCAATGGATTCTATAACTGTGATTAAAACTCAAATAAACATTCATTAATCAAGCTATAAATAAAGACGAGATCAAGTGAAATTTTCATCCTATATTCCTATTAGGCTCCTATACCCGACTCACTAAAGAAAGTAAAAAAAAAAAATCTAGGACAAATAAGCCACATATTTTTTTTTTTTTTTTTTTGACTCCTTTTTGTGTGAAAAATCCAATGTTATTTTTTCTAAAGGAAAGGTTGGCTAAATTTTTTTTCTTTTTTTGACGGGAAGGTCGGTTAACTTTCATTATGTTAATACTAGCATTTTTTGCACGCGATGCGTGCTTGGTTTTTTTTCGAGACAGAAACTCGTTTTTTTTTTTTTTTGCATATGAGTCAATTTTTGATTTGTTAGTATGAATGCATTAATACTTGTAGACAATTGTAATCATTTATGGTGGCTCAGTTATTATATAATTGTTTTCAATATTTTTGTTAACTTTTTTAATGCTATATTTGAGTTTGATTTTTTTTTTCTTTTTTTTGGGAAAAGTAGTTAATTTATTCATAAGGGTAGTAAAATAATGTCCTGAGGGAACACCATAGCTCCCCCATCCTTTATATAATATAGATATAATTGAGTTTAATATTTTTTTTAACTTTTTTATGCTATATTTGAGTTTGATTTCTTTTTTTTTTGGCAAAGTAGTTAATTTATTCATGAGGGTAGTAAACTAATTTCCTGGGGAGACACCATAGCTCCCCCCTTCCCTTATATAATAGAGATTAGCCTAATGTGCACGCTATGCGTGCGACAATATTTTAGTAATAATATTGATATTCAAGCGTTAAAAAATTGGTTGAATGACGGTTTAAGGGTGCAGACATTTGTTTATTTAATAAAAAAATAATTGATGTACTTACAATTACTATTTAAATACATAGTAATTGACAAATCAATAGGCAAAAAAAAAATTGTTTCATAACTCTTAGTATTTCAAGTTTTATTAATTCTCATAAAAAACCACGCACACTTGTCAATCCAAACAACTTAAAATAATATTTTTAATGTATTTTTAATAACATTTTTAAGTTTGTATTTTAAATAACAGTTTTATCTAGTAGGGAAAAGCATTAAGTTTGTATTTTTAATAACAGTTTTATCTAATGCATTATCCTAAATAGTTATTTAATGTGTCTTTGTTAATTTATGGTAAATTTCATTTTTTTTTTGTCAAACGTAATTTTTGATTTGCATTGATTGTGTTATAAATTTTATTTGATTAGGCCTTGATAGGCAATGTATTTGTTTCCTTATTTTGTTTCATATGTATTTGAATATGACATGTTCACAGTTGTATAAGATTGATTGTTTTTTTAAATTTGCAAAAGTTTCCTTATTATGGTATATACTTTATTTGAATTTGCAAAATATATTTAATTGTTAAGGTAATGTGAGGGATATTTCAGACTTTTCCAAGGGGGACACCATAGCTCCCCCTTGGCTTATATAATCGAGATTCGAACTTTCTTATATGATCACATAAAAGATACTCAACTCGTCCCTTAATATAGTGTTTTTTTTCTCTCTTTTGAGGTCAAAGTTTGAAATATTTGACCATATATTTTCACTAATATATACAAAAAAATATTCATGTAGGATCTTGTTAGGTTCGCCTCAATGTGTACTTTCATTATATCAACTTTTTATATTTTTTATTAATACGAAATTAAAGATATGAAAGGTCAAACATATATTTTGAATACCGTGCAAAAAGAAAACAAGCACAATATTATACGACGGAGGGAGTACATAAAAGACCTCCATTAAATCAAACGTGTTCTTTATAATTGGGAACCATTCATTTAGCAAGTTGGTGAACAACTTTATTACAGTCCCGAAAACAAAAACATGAGAAGTGAAAAAAACAAGGTTTAGAGGGGACACATAATCAAATACTTGACTTATTTGATATAGAAGTTTAAGGGTCCATGACCATATCAAATATTATGGACAACACATAAGTCGTCATACACTCATACTCATACCTCCAAAATTTAACTAAAAACTAACAAGAAAATGAAAAAATGAGAAAAGAAAGTAGGTGGTGAGGGGGGACAACAAGGAGGTTGATTGTCGTTTTGAAGCTTTGAACAAAAATATAATAGGGCAAAGAGTTTTCCTGAAGAAATAGGAATTGGCCCCACCATGTGCTTAGATTCCCTGAAGTCTCAACAACAATGTAATTATTTGTTATCCTAATTAATCCTTATTAATTTTCTTTAATTTAAATCTCTTCTCCAACTCTCTTCTCAACCATCCCATTTTTCATAACCAACTGTAGACTCTGAAATAGTCTGAATTCTCTCTTATTAATTGCGTTTAAATCCTTGAAGACTTGTACAAAATATGATGCAATCATTGTTGAATTGCGTATCACATATTTTTCGAAGGTATAAATTAAAGCACTTTGACCATGTATTTATTTCACATTGATTATATGTTGAAATTAGGGTCTCATCAAATTAATTAAGAGGAGAATAACATTGTAAATTTTAGAATGCGCCAATAGTTTTAAATTTATCTCAATGGTACATTTAGAATTATAAAAATCTAAATCATTACAGTCAAGTCAACTCGTACCGTTTCATTTGAAGTTTTGTATGAGTTTTGACATGCACAACGAGTAGCCTAAGTGGAAATTGAGCAAAAAAAATGATGATAATGAAGCTAACCTGAAAAATATAAAGTGAATATTAACGCTAGCTAGATTTTGTTATAGTAATTGGCACAAGGTGTTATAAAACATTGGTTGATCTCAATTAATCTCACTAAGGAGTAAGGACACTCTAATGGTGGTGGATTCTCTTTACTTTTAAGTTTTATCCCTATTTCAAAGGAGCCTTACCTATTAATCTGGCTAGTTTGATCCATAGTGCCATATCGGACTCTGTCAAGTAGGACATTTTTCTTTTAACGTATATTGGAAATAAGACATGTAAATATGTCTAATTAGAAGCCCAAGTGAAAAACTGTATTCTGGCCCGTATATGCCTTAAGTGGGCCAATATATATGGTAAAAGCCTGTAGCAACAAGGGGCCACAAGCCCATAACATATACACTAGACATAGAGGAAGGTTCGCAAGAAACAAAAGTGAGATTTTTTAGGCCTCCACTCCCTTATCCCCCCGCTTAGGCCCTCAATATAGAGGCAGCCCATTGTTGACTTGTCGCTCTCCATGTGAACAGGTTACGGAGAAAATTATTGATGCAATTGATAAGGTATAAAGGCCCATCTAAAAGAAGCCCATTTTCGATACATGTTTTGATACGGTCTGGCACCATATATTTGATCTTCCTCCTATATCTTTTATTTTCTACTGAATCATTCTGCAGTTGGATAAGGATGACAAACTAATAACGAAGCAAGTCATAATTGAATATAGATTAAGCTGAATTCGATTCATTATGTAACTATACCTTGGTGTTGGGTTTCAATTGAATATATATTAGCAAGTCATAACTGAATCATTCTGCCATGGGCCGAAATTCACTTGGTGTAACAATAGAATGGGTAATGAATATATGAAAGACTGGACAGGGTATATGGGTCAGAATCATGGATGGATGTTTTTAATGAGGCCATTGTAAGGAACTTCCCTATTCTATTCTCGGATCATAGTCTTGTGTTGTTGTAAACCGATGCTGAATAAAACACCCGCCGTAGCCCGATTAAGATGGAGGATTGGTGTTTGGAGTTTAAGGAGGTTCGGGATTTGATTGAATCACAATGGAGTGTACAAGTTGCAGGTTCTCCAATGTACTCGCTTGCAAGAAAATGCGCTAACATTCGATACAACTTATTCAAATGGTGCAAACGGTATCAAAGGGATAATAGTATAGATTGGGAAAGAGTTACGGATTCGTGCAGTACGGCTCAAGGGGCTTTGAGTTCGCAAATTGAAGACTGGGAGAAAAAGGGGGAGACGGAGAGAAGAATGCGACTAGAGCAACAGAAGAAGATGCTGGTCCAACTTCAATTTTGGCGACAAAGGGTTAAGGGCAGGTGGATAGCTTCGGAAGACACAAATACGAAATGGTTTTTCGAAAGGCTAAGGCCGGGGAAAAAGCGGAATAAGATTCTTATGCTAGAAAATGAAAAAAGGGATTGGGTATCGGGAAGACAGGAGATTCATGAAGTGGTCTCAAATTATTTTAAAGATATATTTACTCAATCCAACTCTTTAAAAATCAATGATGTAATGAAGACTTTAACAGAGTTTGAACACTTGATGCCTAAACTAAATAGCAAGGATTCACCTGAGTTGACGAAAAGAGTCACTAGAGAGGAGATTAAAAGGGCATTGTTTCAAATGGGGGCGCTTAAAGCACCTGGACCAGATGGTATCCCTGCAGCGTTCTATCAAAAGGTGTGGGACAAAGTGGAGGAAGACGTTCTAAATGCAACAAGTTATTTTTTCAGCAACGACTACATGTTGAAAGAATGGAACTACACTCATATTTGTCTGATCCGAAAAGTCGAAAGACCCGAGGAGGTCGGTCAGTTCAGACCCATTAGCCTGTGCAATGTCATCTACAAGATCATTTCCAAGATATTGACTAACGGGCTTAAACCAATCCTTTCCATCTTGGTGTCGGATACACAAAATGCTTTTGTGCCGGGACGATTGCTCTCTGATAACTGTCTCATTGCTCACGAAGTGATGTATAGCATACGTAAATAAAAACGGGGCCAAATTATTTAGCTGCGCTTAAAATTGATATGTTCAAAGACTATGACAAGGTGAATTGGGATTTCCTGGAATGGGTGCTGAAGACGAGAGGACTACCAGAGATGGTTATTCATTGGATTATGCAGTGTGTCACTAATGTGTCATACTCCATCGTGGTCAACGGGGAACCATCTACGAGATTCAGTCCATCATGTGGTCTCAGGTAGGGCGATCCTTTATCGCCGTATCTGTTCATAGTCGTTATGGAAGTATTTTCAATAATGATCCGTAATGCAGAAAGGCAGGGACTACTCCAGGGTATAAAAGTCTCCAGATGCAGTCCATCCATCACTCATTTGTTTTTCGCAGATGATTCCGTTATATTTTTCAAGGCTAATCCACAAAGTTGTGCTGCAGTCAAAGACCTAATCAGTAGCTTCAGCAAGATTTCAGGAGAAGTCATCAATTACAAAAAAATCACATGTTACATATAGCCCGAACATGCCCCACAAGTTCAATCGTTTCATGTGAAGAATCATAGGTACGTCTTCTTAAGATTCTTTAGGCAAATACTTGGGATGCAATGTGGAAATAAACGGTCGAAGTTTAAAAAAATTTGAGCCACTGCTTGGAGAAAATTATGAAGAAAGTCAGCAGTTGGAAGAATTTGGCTTTATCACATGCAGGCCGGATTATTTTTATAAATGGCATTCTTGCTTCGTTATGCCAAGCATATTCTATCTGTGTTCCTCCAGCCAAAAAAAGGTAACTGATAAGATGAACTCCCTTTTTGCAAGATTTTTATGGAAAAACACGAACGAAACTAAACCCATCTTCTGGAAAAGCAAAGATATAATTGAAAGACCAAAGGCCTTAGGGGGATTAGGGGTTAGAAATGTACATTTGTTTAATAAGGCTATGCTATTCAAACACGCTATTCGAATAAATAATAATCGAAACTCTTTGCTTGCTCGTGTATTATGCTCCAAATACAAGGGAACCCCCTGAATATAGGATTTTCGGGAAGAAAAGTGGGGGTGGCTTCTTGGGGCTTCGGGGGTTTAGTTACATCGGTTAAGGATGCGGGAAGAGGGCTTATGAGGAAATTGGGAGATGGTAAAGATATCCATGTACTTAATGACAAATGGATAAAAGGGGAGAACCTCAAATTAAAACAAAATGCATCCCTTGAAGATCAAGGTATTAGAACAATCAGAGATTTAATGACTACAGACGGGCGAACGTGGAATTCAGCACTCATTTGGGAGAAATTTAAAAATGAATCAGCATATAGAATCCTATCTACCTACATCACGCAGAATAATAGGAATGATGGTTTCACTTGGGAACATAATAAATCTGGAGATGTACGAGTAAAGGATGTCTATGCGTACCTAATTAAAGAGAAGAATAATTTGAAAGTAAACTTGGAGGATTGTAAATTTTGGGGCAAATTCTGGGCAATGAATATATTCCCGAAATGGAAGGTCTTTCTGTGGCGTCTCATGAATAAAGCAATAGCTACAAATAACAATATTCGTTCAAGGAATATCCCAATAAGAAAGGAATGGCACCTATGTGGAGAAGAAGAGAAGAATGAAGATCACTTATTCAGGGATTGTAATATAATCAAACGGGTATGGAGGGGTTCGATATTAGGTCTGCAAGTAGAATCGCAGGAAATAATGCAAATTAATATTTGGATAAAAAACTATCTACAATACTCGTGGGAGCAAGAGAAAGATGATAACAAAAGTAGCACCTTGTTTGTAGCCATACTATGGGCTATATGGATGCATAGAAACTCGGTCATTTTCAGGAATGAAAAAGTGTGTCCACTGCAGATAATTCGCCTTGCTGAAAGATGTATAAAAAAACCAAAGTAGATGCTGCCATGATAGTAAACTCAGGAGTGAAAGTAGGTTCATCTGTAATGTAATAGATAAAAACCTACAGGTTAGTGAAGAGAATGTGCCAGAATCTTGCACTATTCAGGTTGACGGATTATGGAAAGAGGGTAAGAATGGAATTCGTTCTGCATGCGTTGGATGGATCGGATTTATCAATAACTCAGAATCTTTTAAAAGCAGTGGTAAAATCATGGCATCATCGGCTCTGCAAGCAGAAGCACTAGCCATGTTTGGAGCAATAACAGAGGCATGCATGAGGGAAATACCCAGATTTAGGGTTCTTTCTGATTCGTCAGAACTAATAAAATGTATTAGAATAAACAAGGGCCCAATAGAAATAGATAATATAGTTAGGGACATAAATTGTATTCTTAAGAATTGTAAGGCATACATCATTGTAAAGGTTGCTAGGAATTTAGTACAACGGGGCCATGATCTAGCAATAGAAGCTAGATCAAGACATGCTTTGTAATTCCTTTACTACGTTAATATCACTGCACTTGTTGTAAAAAAAAAAAAAAAAAAACTGAATCATTCTGTAGTTGTCTTAGTGGTTAACTTGTCATGCCTAAGGGTGGGTTCAAATGTAGCTTTTATCTTGCAAAGTCAAAACTACATTTAGGGTGAAAAGTAATGTTTGGTGAAATAACGCTCTAATATTTAGTGATTTAAGTCGTCTTTTTAACAGATTTGTAAATAAGAATAACTAGCTTTGGGGGTAATTTTATAATATATATCTATATATATATGTATATATATATATGTATATATGTATATATATATATGTATATATGTATATATATGGGTAGAATCACATGAGAATGCTCCTTACATGAGAAATGAGAATGAATCTCAACCACACGATTGGATTAGAGTTACAACACTTGCTCATTAGAGTTATACCCCGAAAAAATTTCGAGCCCAAAAAAAATTTTTTTTTTTCGAATTTTTTTTTCTAATTTTTGTTTTTTTTGGAGTTACATCACTTTATCATTAGAGTTACATCGCTTGTTCATTAGAGTTATAGCGTGTAAGATTCATTCTCATTTCTCATGTAAGTATGCATTCTCATGTGAACTCACTTATATATATATATATATATATATATATATATATATATATATATATATATATATATATATATATATATATATATATATAGGGCGAGGGTCACATGAGAATGCTCCTTACATGAGAAATGAGAATGAATTTCAACCACACGATTGGATTAGAGTTACAACACTTGTTCATTAGAATTATACCCCGAAAAAATTTCGAGCCCAAAAAATTTTTTTTTTTTTTCGAAATGTTTTTTCTAATTTTTGTTTTTTTGGAGTTACATCACTTTTTCATTAGAGTTACATCACTTGTTCATTAGAGTTATAGCGTGTAAAATCTATTCTCATTTCTCATGTAAGTATGCATTCTCATATAACTCAATACAAACAAATATTATCTTTTGCCACATGTACCCCTCCCCCTCCCAAACCCTCCCAAACAAATGATACAAAGTAATCAACAAAAATATATGTGTGAAGACTCGAACACGCAACCTCCCATTTGAAATACGAACACACTAACCAACTATTATTCTACCTTCTCTTTTTGGTTTTTATGGGGGAAAAATATAACTTACATCTAAGAAAAACATTTAAAGATATAATTACTTACATCCCACAATATATTCCCACAATTATTGAGGAGACCCATCATTTACATCCAATTATGTAAAAAATTATGGCCCACATACTTGGTAGCCATGTGGCCCGCTAACATTGCTCTAGCAAAAGTGCAATATTGCTACTGCTAATAGTCCCTCCTTCATTTGCTTGCTCCATACCCATTCAAGATCCAGACCAACCATCTAATACTCACTCGGTTGACTCATCAAACCCAACATTCTCATAAAAGTAAGAAGTACAACTGCTAATCTTCCCTTCATAGAGGGCAAGGACATATTATTTTACGTTATTTTTTTTCTTAAAATCGCCTACATGGACAGCTTAAATTTCTTTTGAACTTGCCGCTTACATGGACTTTGTAGGAAACAAAATTATTTAAAGACAACATAACATTTCACTTTTTAAAACAATTAAGTACAAATGTGTATATTAATACTCATTAATCTAAAGCTAATAATAATCTGTTCTACTTTTCAGTAATATTATATTTAGAAAAACTCTTAAAATTTTTATAACCTCTATAACCTCCCTAATTAACACCATTACACTATTTAATTGCATCCGGTTATATTCTTACACATTAACCTAAATTTCAAAAATAAGATTGTATTATAGTCTTTGTAATTAATTATATTTTTATATATATATATATATATGTACTCTCTTGAAGTCGAGGGTTAATTATATTAATCAATAATTCATATTATAATTTACTATGTAGAAATTTAAAAGGAACTGAAAAATTATTTCACAAGCACAATCCAATGCCTATAACTTTTTTTCACCTCTCTCAAGTGTTTGATTTAACACTTCAAATTCACATTGGTAAATGATCTGGGACATCACCCGGGTCAACAACTAGTAGAATAATATAACTCAAGTGATGTTATTTGACAAATCTAACGACTAGATCCATAAAATATTATTTTGACAGCTAAAACTTCAAATAGCTAATATGTGACAAATAAAAATCTACGACTACTAAAAGTTCACAAACTTTTGTATAAGGCAGACCACATTGAACAAATGGTGTGGTCAGCTAATAAAAAGGCCCAAGCTAGGCCTTATAATGAAGCCCGCGTCCCCTAAAAAAAATGCCCAAGCGTGAATTCGTTTTCAGAGGGGTTACTTTTCGTAACAGGGGTTACTTTTGAATCCGTTTTCAGAGGGGTTGCTTTTTGTAACAGGGGTTACTTTTCGTAACAGGAGTTACTTTTGTTGAATCTAGGTTTTTTTTTCCGTCTAATTTTTAGGTGTTACTTTTAGTGAAACTAGGGGTTACTTTTTCGAATGCTAAGGGGTTACTTTACTGAAACTAGGGATTACTTTTTGTAATGCTAAAGGGGTTACTTTTACTGAAAGTATGATTACGTTTTGTAATAATAAGGGGTTACTTCTACGATAAATAGGGGTTACTTTTTGTAATTATAAGGGGTTACTTTTATAATTATAAGGGGTTACTTTTACTGAAACTAGGGATTACTTTTTACATTTATTATAGGTTTACTTTACACTTATGCAGGGGTTACTTTTTGTAACATGGGTTACTTTTATTGAAACTAGGGGTTACTTTTTCAAATACCAAGGGTACCTTTTTTGTAATGTTGAGGGGTTACTTTTTACTAAAAGTATGGGTTACTTTTTGTAATTGAAAGGGTTATTTTATACAAACACCAAACCATTTCTCAATCTCCCTCCCCTCTCTTTGATCAAACCATGGAACCACCACGTCCTCCTTCTCCCCATCACTACCACAACACCACCACAACCACCGACTCAAACAACCAACCACCATCACTGGCCTCTCAACTCCTCCATCAAATCGTTTCAAATGCGGGGCCTCCACTTCCATAACCCCACCACCATCATTAGATCGCGAACGAGGTTACTATGGCCTCATCAATTGGCGAAAAGGCGGCACCAAAATCGCCGGAAACTTCTCTTCAATCGCCGCCGAAGTTCTCCAACGCCTGTAATCTTCAGTCTCCTGGGAAATCACAATTCGCGAACTCAACGAACTTCGTGAATCTTGTCGGAGATCTTCTCCATCAACGACGACTACTCGTGGTGCTCCTCTTCGTGGTCCGCCATTGCAGCTTTAATGGCGGAAGAAGCTGAGGAAAGAGAAAATGGAAAATGGAGAGAGAGAGAGAGAAAGAGAAGGGAGTGGGATTTTTGTTGGGAGGAGGAGAGAGAAAATGACAAATGTGAGGATAAGAGGAATTGGGGCGGGGAAGGAGGAAGAGGAAGAGGAAGAGGTACAGTAAAGAAGTCGAAGATTTGAGGAGGGAGGAAAGAGGAGGGAGGAATGAGGAAGGAGGATGGGATGGTTTGGTCGCACGGTTTGTTTGTGTGTGGCTTGTTGTACCAAAAACGGACTGCTAAAAGTTACCCTGCAACAACTTCTTTCCAAATAAGCGTTTAATCGACAAAATTGATGATTAGGCTTTCATATGCTTCATTTGCATCCATTTTTCTTCGAGTACATTTTTAGACCAAGTTTGTTTTATATGACTTGCTAATTGTTTTGCTTAATGTACCTTTCAGTTAATAATAGAAAATAACTTTCTCATCTAAATATTACTTACCTCGTTCTTTTTAATCCCGGGAAAACGCGAACTTGTCAGAGGTAGACTCGACATCTCGCTCACCTGCAATTCTTCTTATTTGGAATTGTTGAAGCTATGATGTATAGTGCACAACACATGTGAGTGTCCCACATTGATAAAAGAAGAGAGATGAGTTAACTTTATAATGTAAAGGGGTTACTCCCCTTATTGCCATATGGTTTTAAGGTGTAACCTTCTTTATCTTGTGAAATGGACTCTCTCTCCTTGTGATGGGTGCTACCCAAACCCATATTTAACATGGTATTAGAGCCTAGGTTGTTTGGCCTTTCATACTGGGCAAAGGGCCTCTATTGGACCTTCCACCATGTTCAAGGTCGAACTTTGACCATTCATTACTCTGAATAATATTGCTATAAATTAAAAGAATATAATAGGATTATAAAATTTTGAGATACATATTATGGTGTACTTTTTATTATTTTTATTTGTAATTATCGAAAAGCATGAGCGCCTTATATTAAAAATGGTGGGAATAGCTTGCAGTCTAGAACTCTAGATAAGCTTTTTGCTTTTTCTTAATTGGTTAAAAGTCAATTAATTGCATAACATAGTAATACTTTTTTCTATTTTTGACAAAAAATTGCATGATAAAGTTAGTTAACCAAAAATGTATCTACATATATAAAACAATAGTCAAAACTGTCTAATCTTAAAAATTACTTCTACACACCATGGAAAGTGGGACTATTATATTCACCTCTTCTGATTTCATAGACTAACTTCTAGTAAATCAGAACAGCTAATAATGACTTATATATTGAACGTACTAGATTTTTTAGGATTAAGGGGGGCAAAATATGTCTAAATCATGTGATTAGATTAAGCTTAGCTAAGCAGATCTAATAACGTAATTGGTTAAGATTGTGTAGTTTGAAAAAGAACCCATGCTTGGAATTTAGCCCTATAATCCAAGTTGGCCCAGTTGTTTTTATTGTGTGACTGCTGATGAGTGATGAGTTTGATCCAACGTAACGATAAGAAAAGGAATAACGTCCTTCTAAGTTCTAGCCCCTACTAGTACCACAACGCGTTATCATTTCTGCCACTTCTTTTGTCTTTCAACGTGACACCAAAATTCCAGAATACAGTTGTTATTTAATTATCTAGTGAAAACAGACATTTAACTTATGATACAAAGAGCTGATTTTCTCTGACAAATGTTGGAACTCTTTTGAATTTATACATGATAAAATTTGTATGAAATGCTAGAATGAGCGTATGGTTTTTGTATGGAACATTGCATGTGAATGTTTTTATGGTTAGGTAGATGGTAAGGGCCTAAGGGGCATACATTTTTCATATGATGATTTTCGTTATCAATATTTCACATATGGTAATTGATAGAGAATATATTTATTATATTTTCTTAGGATATACTTTTGTATAGTTTGAATATTATGTTATTTTATGTTATCTTTATCATACTAGATTTCCTAACATACTTCCGATTGTTGCATTTTTCGTATTACATCCTAAAATTTACTAAAACAAGTAAGTTTCTAATTGTTGCTTTTTTTGTGTTACATCCTAAAATGACAATTGTTGCACTTATTTCGTTACGAAGGAAGTAGTTAAGACTTAGGACTGATCTCTTGTAACCCTATATATATTGATTAATGGAAACACTTTAATATTACGTAGTTCCACAATCTAACATCTATACTAATATATTAAAAGGCGTTCCTAAAGAAGAAACGGTGCCACGTGGCTCTCTCCCTAAGGGAGTTTATTTGATCCCGCGACCTCAATAATATATACTAAAGTCTTAACCACTAGACCCAATAATATTTAGTATTATCTTCTTAAAGTATAATATTAATAAATGAAAATTTCCTTCCCCGAGGCGTGGCCCGGGCCTAATAACTAGTTAATAACTAATACATGATAATCGAAATCAATGGAGAAAGTGTTTGAAAGGTTGGATTACATGAGATATTTCAGATTTATTCATTTACAAGAAGTCATTCCTACTATCTCATTGATTTTTATTTGTTGGTGTAAACCACAAAGGTAATTAATAAAGTAGACGAAAATTGAATTCCACACCGAGAATATATTACAAGCCTCAGCGGTAACATGATTTTATCAGCTAATTCAGTTGAGTTTCACACCGTTATCTTAATAATTTATTACATGTAGAAAATAGCTCAGTATTATATTATGTGTCATGATAGACACTAAACAGCCGTATATAACCAAGTAATCTAATAACGCTTTTTAGTGAGTTCTTTCTTTAGAAGGTAAAAAACGCCTCTTCCCTATTTTTCTCTTTTTTCTCTCTCCTCTCCCATAAAACCCTAATTTTCAACCTAGGGGCTACCGCCACCTTTTTGGGCGGTGGTAAGCCCCTTTTCTCCTTTTGTTACTAGTTTTTGATGTTAATGTTTCTAATAAACTTCAGTCTCTCTCTAATGGAGAGTTTTTCTATCCATTTATTGGGTTATATCTACCCATATATTGGGTTTTATCTCTCTCCATGTGAGAGTTTGGAGACTTTGTTTTTGGGTTTTTGTGTAATTCAAGAGGTTGATTTGTTGATTGAAATTTGTACGGGGTTGCAACAGATGTCATTACTTCGTTTACAATCACTTGAAATGGATCCAGTTCTACTTCAAAACTACAAAAGATCGATAGACCCCCTTGCGAAGGCGCCGCAGATCGACGATGTGAAAGACGAGGGCTTTCAGAAGTGTTAGATCTACTCAACGATCGTGGTTTTGTCATATTAGAATTGTATTTATTTCATTTTGATATGTATTTGTTTAGTTTTTACTTCTATTGTAGATGTCGTATGACTTTGAATCAATGAATTAATTTTTAATTTCAAAAAAAAAAAAAATCTAATAACGCCTTATCCATATTATTCTGAAATAAGTAAGTCGGTTGTTTGTAACTTGTTAATTGGTTGCTCTATTTTGTTTCTAGTTATATTCTGCAAACTTTTTTGGATAAAATGATAACCCCATTACGTAGGATTTATAATTTGAAACACATTGATGTTTGTAAGGGATAAAAGATAAATATGTCAAACAAAAAAAACAATTTGAAGCAGAGAAATAGAAGTAATAATGTTTTGTCAAGTCAAGACCAATATTCATGTATTGTCGTTATCACAGTCGTTTAAAGAAACCATTTTTTTTTTCTTTTTGGGTTAAGAAACCAGCTATTGCAAGTGCTTACATTACAAGTTACAACTAGAAAAGTGTATCCCATAGACTGCGGAAGTGAGCTTGATTATGTTAAGGTAGTCAAGAAGAACCTGAAATTGAATCATACGTTCTAGTAATCTTCCATTCACGTCGTCCTAATTTAGTAATTTCATCACGAAACCGCGTAATAGCCATCTTTATATTCTAAATTCTCTAATCCACTACCAAAGATTTACTCCTATTCACTTTCACAACCAAGTTGTAGTTGCCAATATGCCAACTAATTTCTATCCTTATTTTCAAATGTCAAATACTCAAATTCCTTAGTAGGAGTAAGGAGTTATATCATCAACGTAACTACGTACCCTTTATTTCTAATCATATAAGTATATATATTAGGACTAGTCACGAGCCAAGTTCAACTAAGTTGTATTACATACTGAATCAAAACTAAGCCTCAAAGTTGTCTCAATGTATGTAGGCTCACTAGCTAGTGCTTGGCTTAAATGTTAGTAGTATCCAACTCGTAAAACTCGTGGTATGAACCAATAATTTCTGTTAGTAACTTTACGCGATGCTTGGACCTCCATAATAAAGTTACAAATACTAGCAGTGGCTTCAAATTATACGTAGATTTAACATTGAGTCTGAACTCAACTCATTTAAAAAAATGCATGACTCAAGTTGAGACAAACTTTTAGTCAATCAGAGTCTGAATTGTTCATAAATGATTATGTTTTTAACCACCCTAATATTCATAATTCTTAGTGAAACTAATTTCCCAAGACAAGTACCACAGTCCACAGGCACACATTTTCATTTGGAATACAAGTTCAAATAAGGGATTGAATATGCAAATTTTTTTTTGGAGTGTTAAAATAGCTATAAAAGGCAATGATATAAATTAATCTGATCTCATATTATGGATACTACCCTTAAAACTTTACCACCTGTAATAGCTGGCATTTACATTTTGTTGAAGGGGAAATGGGGAACAATAAAAGTAAAAAATTAAAAAGGCTTAATAGCTGACATTTACATAATCATATGTAACTTTAATAAATCTAGTGGTAAGTTTGTATTTCACAGCCTTGAAGTGGTAGGATCAAATGCCACTAGAGGTACTTTGGGGGTGGGATTCCCTTACTACTCCCTCTCAAAGAGTCTTGTCTTTGTAGTTGGGTCGGATTAACCTGTGCGAGGTTCGATCCAGTGGGGAACTTCTTCTTATCAATCTTTTTTTTTAAAATGTAACTTCAATGGAAGTAATAAATTAATTAAAATGGCTAATGGCCAAATATTTTTGTGATGTGTAAGGACTAAGGATGTTCGTTAGTAGAATTGTTAATTTTTTTAGTACATAGTTATCAACTAATTATAAAAAAACATAGTTATCAACTCATTAGAAATTCATTTTTTGGTTCAAAATCGTGCAACTTCTAGAAACTATATGTGATTTCTTCTCCTAAACTCTCTTCATTTATTAAAGATCTTCCTATTTACAGTAGCAATTTATATTAAGCTAAGGAGAAGAAAGAGTGTAAAAGTAGGTCTTTATTTTTTATTTATAAGAGAGAAGATGTGAGTGTAAGAGAGTGTAAAATTAAGTTGGTCTAACAAGTAGGATAACATTTTTTTTTTTTAAAGAGAATTTTCATTAATTGAAGGCCAAACGGCATCTACAGTAAGTATTAAAGAAAAAGAAGATACAATTAAACAAGGCTAAATCAAATTCGTCTTCGAAGAAAGTACAATGAACCAAATCGAGCAATACAGCGCAGCCCCCTTGTATTTGCTGAATCAAACAGCTATTGATGAGGAAGTCTATCATTCTGATATAGTTTGGGAAGGACATTCTTGATCGAGTCATGTTGAACGCATCCGAGATTCCAATACCTTCATGTTGAGGCCCGAACTTCAACCAATGATAACAATTTCTCATACCTAAAAACAAAAAAACCCATACTCACAACTCCCATAGGGGAGAAGGAGATTTCCAAAACAGAAACTAAAAATTCTATAGCAGGGTTTGAAAAAAACTCATAAAGAGAGACTAATTTATTAAACAAAACAAGAAAATGAACTAAAAACTGAAAATAAAAGGGGAAAAGCATGTATATCTTTTGACAGACTTTTGTAATATTGATGAATAGGGAGTAGAGAGATATCCCATGTATATTCTGGTCGTTCTCTCATGTAGTCGTCATGTTTATAATATTGGAACAAGAAATATAAATGTAACCTTGTGAAATCACATAAAGATAGCACTAAAAATATATTTATTTGAGAGATAAATGGACGTTTATTGCAGAAGCACATGGTCTACATGAGCCAAATATGTGACTGAGAGTGACATACCGTTTTCCTATAATATCTAGTGAGGACTTTTTAATTAGTTGAGGCATTAAATTAAAGAAGATTCGCTTTTTGAAGAAAAAATAAATAATTTATGTACGTGGCATCAACCTACATCAAAATAGCATAAAAAGTTAATGTAATTGGATTAAATAAAATTTAACATTAACTACAGTCTACAGTGCTGATTGGGTGGAGTAAATTTTGGAAAAAAAAACCTTAGTGCTACTTATTTATACAATTATCTGTATCACCCAATCATTTAAATGTAATAATATAGACCAATAATTTTGAGTGACACATATAATGATATAAAAAAGTGAGACAAAAGATTTGACTCGGTAAATTTTGGACACTGAAAGAAGATGCTTCTAATTTCTATAATTCTCCTTTAGAAGAACGACTCATATTTTGCGTGGCTCATCGCATGCATGATTAGCAAACCATGTGGCCGCGTGTGTGAAAGACAAACTAACTATGTTAAGATTTAAGTAATCCCTATAATTAGTAATCTTCATAAGTTGAACTAAAAAAAATACCCTAGTCGTTTATCTCTTTCTCTTCCTTTTTCCCCTAAAAATCCTAATCTTTCTTCAGCCAGTTCGGGACTGCCACCATCTTTTTCGATGGTGGTAAACCTCAATTTCTACTTGTATGCATTTATGTTTTTTTGTTAAAAATCCTCCTTTATGTTGTTCCAACTTCCAAACAATTTATTGATGATTCGCTATACAAATTTGCAATCATTATTGGATTTCCGTACGCTATCTAAACAGTCCAATAAAGATCTATATTCTCAAAACTATGTCAGAATGATAAACATTTTCATCAACGGCTGCATGATTCAGCGAACAAACAGGAGTTGTGTTATTATATTGTCATATTTGGATCATTATTATCATAGTTATATTGTAGAGGAACTTTATTTGATCATGTTAGGTTGTGTTTCGTTTTTTTGAATATTGATTATGGATGACGTATAGCTTATGATTAATGAAATTTATCTTTCTCCTTCCAAAATATATAATAAAATATAAGTAACCCCGACCCCTACAATTATAAGTAATCCCTACTATATATATTAATAAGTGACTAGAATAATTATAGGTAACCCGTAACCCCTAGTATATTAGTAAGTAACCCCAACAAGAGATATAATTAACCCTAACAATTATAAGTAAGCCATACTATATTAATAAGTAAATCCAACAATTATAAGTAACCCCTAGCAGTATATTTAATAGTAACCTCAAAATGTAATAGCTAACCTTATATGTGGATTGACTGGACCATCAACTAATGGTGTAGATGGCCGCATATAAGAATATTTCTCATACAAAATGGAATGATAATCCGAGAATAGTACAAAGTATAATGTATGAATGATTGGCCAAAGATAATTTCTAAGGGAAAATTAGAGCACGAGAATTTTTTTTCTTAATTTCCTGAATATTGCTTAATGTTAACTCTTTAACATAGGCTTAGACTATCCAAAAAAAAGACATAGATCAGCATGCATAGTGTTGCACCAAAAAGAAAAGAAAAGAAAAGATGAGAAGTAGAGTTTAAACCAATTACAAGTTAGTTCCATCTAAAAATCATTTAGCAATTAAAATAGTAGCTTCTCAAGATTATGAGGTGATTATATTCTTGCAACGAAAGACAACTCATATATACACAACAATAAAGGGTTCAATACGTGGGATATCAGACATGTCTACAGGGAAGCTAATAAGGCAGGATTGCCAATGTAGGACATTTAGTCAATTCTGTTTTTCTCATTGATGATTATACTAGTTCCGAGTTATCTACCATTCTTGTAAACGATAAGGTTGGAGCTCCTCTCGTGCGTAGGGTCTCCTAACCTTCTTTTTCCTTACCTTTATAAAAATAAAAATAAATAAAGGGTTCAATGCTTAACTTTTTTTTCCCCTTCAAAAAGAAAAAAAATAAGGGATTCAATACTTAACTTAATTTCCTTTACACACATCTAAACTCTACCTTGAAAGTCGGTCAAATCCACTTAATTAATAAATTTACTTATGCAATCCACCAAATTCAAGCTGAGTTAAAATATTTAACTTTACATAGGAGTTTCTAGCTAGATTTTTAGGTTTAAGGGTGGCAAATTAGGTCAATGTGTAGTATTCAAGTTTGTTTTTAGGTTGTATTTAATATATGTCGAAAATAAACAAAATTTAATATAATCACAAAGTATTGCAAATGGGTAAAGTTGGTTTAGTTCAAGTTGTTCGAGTTCAATTTAGGTTCTGTTCAGATTTTATTAAGTTTAGGTTAGATTGAGGTCAAGTTATTAGGTCGTGTTAGAAACTATAACTTTTTTTTTTGAGGGGAAAAGCGGAGCCGAAATAGTATTAAGTAATGGATAAAAAATCCATGAGAACATATGGAGCTACATCAGCGGGAACATGACACTCCCATCTTTGTTCGACACCAAAAGGGACTAGTCTTGCTAGGTGATGAGCAACGTAATTACCCTCCCGTCGCACATGAGACCAAGCCACTGTCAAAAAATCCTTACTATGGAATAAGATATCTTCTAGCACTGCATCAAGATCGGAGAAAAATATGGCACCCTTCGAAAGACGAGAAAATAAAGTTTCGCAATCCGTTTCAAACAACACATGATGGTGGTTATGCATCTTTGCCAACTTGACCGCCAAGCACATAGCCTTCCCTTCTGCAACTTCAATGGGCCACCACGCCCGCACCCTCCTACATGCCGCCCACAACACACTGCCTCTCCAGTCCCTCGCCACCACTCCAAGCCCGACCCAACCATCGTCCCCTACACTAGCATCCACGTTAATCTTCACCACTCCCTCCTGAGGCACAAACCCAGACCCTAGAGCTGCTGCCCCTGCTTCGAGCCACT
Organism: Beta lomatogona; assembly: GCA_947646795.1. Lineage (NCBI taxonomy): Eukaryota > Viridiplantae > Streptophyta > Magnoliopsida > Caryophyllales > Amaranthaceae > Beta > Beta lomatogona. The sequence goes on from CANSNZ010001486.1 coordinate 2,909,373, forward strand.
GACCCATAGATTGACTTAGAGTACGACCCATGGTCCGTTTGGGCCTTGCGAGCTCGATCCACCATCAGTTGGTTAGCCAGCAACTTGTCCACAAAAACCACCTGATTTCTCCTAAACCAAACCTTCCAGGCAAGGAAACAAAGACCCACCACACGGTCATCTTTCGCGGCACCCCAAGCATCAAAAACTTCCAGCATCGAGTCCACCTGAAACTTGGGCACTAAGTCTTCAAAACCTACCAGCTCCCACGCATCCTTTACGAGAGGACATGTGAATAGAGCATGTGTTAAAGTCTCCGGTTCCAACTTACAAAGGAGGCATAAAATCATCCTCAATCAAGTAACGGTATTTCAAAAGAGATCTAACGGGAAGAGTAGAAGAGCAAACCCTCCAAAAAAAGTGACGGACCTTTGGGGACACATCTAGACTCCAAAGATTCACCCAAGCCTGATGAAAATTATCAAGGTTTCCCGACTTCCCGATCATATAAGCAGTTTTGACAGAGTACTTCCCGTTCTTTGAAAAAGCCCAAGTAATATCATCCTCTGGCAAACGCTCACTAATAGGGATAGTAATAATGGCCCGTGCATCACCTCTTGAAATGACTCCAAAATAAAATCCGTACGCCACTCCCTTCTTAGGGGGTCAATAAGATCACTCACGAACTCCACACCCTCAAAAGGTTCACCATCAATAAATCTACTCTCACCATTACACACCCACGGATCCTCCCAAATCTTAATTTTCTTGCCATCACCAACTCTCCACAACAATCCCTCTTTGAGAAGAGATTTAGAACCCTACATACTTCTCCAAGAGTAACTTCCCACCGGCCCCAAAGAAGAAGAGAGAAAATTAGAGGTAGGATAGTACTTAGCTTGCATGACTCGGGAAAAAAGAGATTGAGGGCATTGAACTAGTCTCCAGGCTTGACGACCTAAAAGAGCTTCATTAAAGACCCTAAATCACGGAAACCCAAACCACCCAAGCACTTTGGGTTGCAAATAGCATCCCAACTCTTCCAGTGAATCTTCCTCTCTGTCCCTTGTTGCCCCCACCAAAAACGAGCCATGGCAGAGTGAATAGATTGAATGACATTAGCAGGCACCTTGTACACACCCATCAGATAAGTCGGAATGGCTTGAACTACTGCTTTTAATAGGACTTCTTTCCCTGCTTTCGAAAGTAACTTCTCCTTCCAACCTTGCAATTTCTTCCATATTCTATCCTTCAATTCTGCAAACATTTGCTTCTTAGATCTTCCAGCAAGTGTCGGTACTCCCAAATATTTCTGGTGTCTGTCCACATGTTTCATGGCCAAGAAATCTACCAACTCATGTTTCTGCTCAGCACATACGCCCCTGCTAAAAGAAATCTCCGACTTTTCGATATTAATTTTTTGTCCGGAAGCCGCTTCAATTTGTTGAGAATATCAACTATAGTTGTGCATTCCTGTCGGGTTGCTCTAGCAAAAAGCAAACTGTCATCAGCAAACAAAAGATGAGAAATTTCAGAACCATTCCGGCTCGCTTTAACTCCATGAATTCAATTTTTAGATAGAGTACAAATCTTCAGTTGAATATTTTACCACATATATACCACACACATTCACATTTATTATTTTTGTCTCATTTTTTTTCTTTAGCCATTTGCTCCAATTTCCTACAACGAAAGTTGCGTAAGGAGCGCCGTGACATAGCAAAGGCAGAGCAAAAACCGTTGGAAACAACTGGACGCCAAAAATGTGGGCTCTGAGCTCACAATCTGCAAAACTTTCACAACGAAAACCCATATATGGGCCCACACCACGCGTTTTTGGGCTTATGGGCCCCACTTCTTAATTCCTCCTGGAACCCGCGAAATATGCTTGACCTTTTCTCTACTCTTGACTCTTGAGTCTTGACCTTTCTCTATCTCCCGATTTAATTATATGGAGGGGAAATTTCATATTTAGCTGTAAACCAAAAACCACAACACAATTAACTCACTAATTCGTGCAATTTTATGTCATGTCATCAGCAGTTTGTTAAGCCCCTTTTTCTAAATCTTCACTCTCATCAACTGTTGGATATATTTCTTATGGTGTCAACATCATTTGAAAGATTTTGAATTGACCATTTACTATGTTTTGTAACATTTGATATGGATATATCACTTCCTTTGTTTTGTAAATTGTATTATATTAATTTTAGACTTTTGCCACTAATATATTCTACTTTGGCCATCTTGATTTATATGTCAAGAAATCGATTTTTTATAATTTTACATACAAATTATTAATGATATTAATGGTCAAAATTGTATGCCGTCAAACATTAAAATCAATATAATGCAACTTTTTTTTTTTTATAGAAAAAAGCAGAAGCATAGTAGTACAAAATTTTGAGAGATGTTATCTTCATGTTCCATGGTGCAATATAGGATTTTTTAGATAAACATACGATGATACTAATGATACTCGAACGATTATAAACACAAGATTGTGATTTAATACATATTATAATTGAAAGTGCAATGGTTTTTGAATGATTCAATCCCATGCATGTAAGTATCTAATCATGTTGTGTCCAAATAAGTTGTTGTTTTTTGTGAAAAAAGATTAAATAACTGCTTTGTCAGCTTGACGGACTACTCTTCACATTATAATTTAGTTTGGCAAGTACAATATAATGTTATATATTTGAACCAGTAAGTGTTCAAACTCTCCTCTATCTATACTATAGCCAGTTCCTAACCATTTTGTTACTCTCATATTGAGCAATAGTTTTGTAATATATAATTAGGCTATAAATAAGCTTGATGTAAAATAAAAAAAAGAAGTTATAAATAAGGTCGTCGGCTGGCATAAACTACTTCAAGATTCTATTTAAGGTCGAAATATCTATACTAATATATTAAAAAGTGTCCCTAAATAAAGAACGATGCCTCGTTACGCTTTCCCTTAGAGTGTTTTACTTCAAGTAATATAAATACAAAAAAAAAAATGCATTGTATAAGATTTAATCCCGTGATCACAAGTATATACATTAAAGTTTAACTACTAAACCAAGAGATACTTGATGAAGGATATAATAATCCGGGGTATATCCCGGGCCTAAAAACTAGTTAGATATTATATCAAGCAACATTCATGAAACATACTCCCTCTGTCGCAGAATACTCTTTACACTTTTCTTTTTCATCTGTCCCATAATACTTTTTACACTTCTATTTTTAGATATGACCCACTATTATTTAATCCTTAGACTTTTTAACTATTGGCCCACACTCTCTCTCCTCCAAATAAAATAATACCACTCCTACTACTTACCAACTCTAAGGCTATGTTTAGTTCACTCGAAATTTTACGATTCGAACTTATCCGATCGATCGATATGATCCCGAACCGATACGAACTTATTTTTTTCGATCGATCGATCGATCTGACCGATACGATCGATCCGATATGATCCGATTCGATCCGATCGATCTCGAACTTATCTTTTAAAAAACATATTATTACTAATATTATTATTACTTTGTATTTCATTACTAGTATTACTATTACTATCATTTTAATACTATGCACAACTTTCAATAATAATAATATAATAATAATTATTTTATAATAATAATAATAATATTATAATAATAAAACAATAATAACAATAATAATAACAATAATAATAATAATAATAATAATAATAATAATAATTATTATTATTATTATTATTATTATTATTATTATTATAGCATAATTAATTTCTTTTTTAAAAATAGCACATTAGTATATGAACATACAATTAAAAATAAAAGACTAAGGACTCTTGGGTTCAATGGTATGGCTTCTTACCTCCCACATGGGAGACCAAGGTTCAAATCTTGGTGGAAGCATATATTTCAATATTGTTGTGGGTGGGGGAGGGGGGTTGGGGCTTGTTGGGTCTTTAGGTGAGTGACCCTATGCGAGGGCAGCCCAGAAAAAATTCATCTTACCACGGGATTCCCTAAAGGGGCCCAAAAAAATTAAAAATAAAAGAACACTCATGTTCAAGGTCCGTTAATAATAAGAATTTAGGTAGTAATGAAAAAAACATATAATGATATTAAAAAAAGAACATATAATGAAAGAGCATACAAGATCTATTTAAAGAACACATTTTAAAAATAAAAGATAGATGTTATTTTTATATCGATGACATGTTTGGATTTAACTAACAACATGTTCTTTGTTATATCAATAAATTGTTCTTTTTTTATTATAAATAAACCTATAAATATACATAATCATATGATCTTGAACAAAATGGTTAAATATTCTTCTTATATTGTTGTCTTGTTCTATATAAACTTTGCTTTTAAAAATAAGTTGAAATCCTTTGTAGGGAAAATTTTAAACGTGATGACAACACCATTAGGTTATCCCATGCTACTCATGTTTTATATAAACTAGTAATATATAATTTATATTATTCTACCAAAATTGTTTTAAAACAAAACATAATATACTATTGTCATGTTCGTTACATGTACAACATCAAAAAGAACATCACATATGAAAATTATTAATTAGAATAAATATAAAAAAAGAACACTTACAAATGCCAAAAGAACATTCTTCTTCTTGAACACAAATAACTTCAAATAGTTATATCAATGACATTTATAATAATAGCAACGACATTAATAATAATTATCAATATTAATAATTAATAAGTACAACAACGACAACAATAATAATAATCTTTTTGAATAAATGTACTAGTAAATAGTAATATTAATAGTAATAGTAATTGTATAAAGTAATATTAATAATAATAATTATTATAATAATAATTATAATAATAATAATAATAATAATAATAATAATAATAATAATAACAACAACAACAACAACAATAATAATAATAATAATTATTACAATAACAATAATAGCATTAGTAATACTAATAATCATAATAATCATGATGAATGATGATGATGATGATGATAATAATAATAATAATAATAATAATAATAATAATAATAATAATAATAATAATAATAATAATAATAAGTTTTTAAATATAAGCATAATCGGGCGATCGATGCGATCGATCGATCCGAACTTATACGATCGATCCGGCCGATCGATCGATCGAACTTATTTTTTACGATCCGATCGATCCGATCGAAATAAGCAAAAATAAGGTGAACTGAACATAGCCTAACTATTGGCCCACAATCTTTCTCCACCAAAAAAAATAATACTACTTTTACTACCTAGTCACTCCTATCACATTTATTTTTTTGATAAAATAACAATTGATAACCAAACAACAACTTATCATTTAAAACTACGTGCCCCTGATAAGTGTCAAGAGTATTCTGGGACGGAGGGAGTAATTGATTCGGCTGCTAAAAGGGTTTTACATGTACTTTTACATTTACATATGTGATATGTACACATACAAATACTTGTGGAAGTGTTAACTATTTGACGCGGATAATAAAATATAACTCGCTTACAAAAAACCTAGCTTCATGAACAGGTGAAAAATCATCAAACTAGTTTGTTGAAAAAAAGGATCTTATGAAGGCTCGAGACATATGGGATCCATCACTTTCTACAGTAATGGTTACTGACACTCACTTCATTTTCAGTAACAGTTTACTGTTATGATTTTTATTTTTTGTTCTTGTTTGTGAAGATATCAGATGGCATGCATCACTAACAGAGGAAATGGCTCAGAGTAAGTGTTCATCACGTCTTAGCCTCACACATAGGCCATAGCCCCTCGTTTTCAAACCATTTAACTTTAATACTGATACAATCATACAAACTAGCTTTTCTACTTAAATAATTTAAATAGTATATTATCTAAGTTTGTCTTCATGTTTATGTATGAAAACAAAATCTTAAATAATTGCAAAAGGAACTTAAAGATAGTATTCACTATTTTCCCTGCCCCTGTATTGATTTTTTTTGTCTTTTAGGATTTTGTATTCAAAGTAAGTTAAACAAATTTAATAATATTTATTAAAAAATCAGCAAGAAGTTTTGATATCTTTTGTGCTTGGATGGGATGAATCCTGACTATAAGACATACACAACTAATGATAGTGATAAAGAACACAAATATAGTATTCTCTAATATGGACATAACACAAATATAGTATTCTCTAATATGGACAATCTTGATCGAGTTTTGGATTAATTGAATCTATAATCTCTAATAAATTAGTTTATGTAATAAATATACTAAGAACCTATCCATTTTACATGTAAACAAAGATTTGTTATTTGTTAGGGTTGCAAATGAACTCATATGTTTGTAAATAATGCATGGATAAGATCAACAAATATTTAGACAAACTTTATTCGTTAAATAATTAAAGGAATACCAACAAGTATTCAAGTTTGGTAAACTCATGAGTTAGACTCAATTACCATTGAGGTTGACTCAACTATGGTCTTTAACATCTTGATGATTACAATAGCATGAAAAACTAGCATAGACGTAGCTAAAAGTACGTATTGAGCTCTATGCAATTTGATGATATCTATATTGTTACTAAGTTATATTATGAAGTCAATATAAAACATCTACTCGCTTGAATGTTACCATTTGAAAGAAATGTTGTTACTTATACAATAAGTTTAGAATTACTTATTACTTGCAAATAAGCTAGATGTCACTCTCAAATCTCAATCATAAACATATAAATCTCTTATAATTTAAAAACAATATAGATATTGCTGTAAAGTCACTCCGCTTTTTGTTTGATTTTGAAACTAGAAGTCCAATTTCAACACCACAAGTCGTTTCACCCCCAACTGAACTCAAATAAGTATTATAGCTTTTGGATTAAAATGGCTATATTGGCTATCTTTCTTATTCATTGTAAAGTAACAAATGAACAATTGGAATGAATTAAAAGGGTAACATATGAATTATTGGAATTATATGAGGTTGGAGTAACGAACCCCTATATTTATGTAGATGTAATGTTGCCCATACGTCTAGCTATACTCCAACTATAGTTAAAAAAAATTATAAGAGGTATTGAATTGATGTATCTGTATGTGTTTGTTGTCATTATATTGAGTGATTGTATGTTAGTATGTGTACATGTACATGTATATCAATACTCTAAACACGCTTTTAAAGGATTATACATTGATTATCATTCAATGATTGTTCTTAAGGTTTATAGAATTAAGTGATCATTACGGAATATCATTAATTAGTCATGTGCTAATTGATGAGAAATAACAAGATTGTGCACATCCTATTGCAACAATTTTATAGGAGTAACATTTATTATGGGCAAATTAACTTGTTCTACCAAGTAGATTCACGTTATCAATCATTACTTTTTAAATGTCCAAGACATTAATATTAAATTGCAATCTCTTTTTATATAGTCGATAAGGTGGTAGATCTTTTTTAATTCACTATATAATTACCTCAAGATCATATCAACTCTAAAACATATGAAGATATATAAAGAGGGGGAGAATAAGAAGATATGAAATTCTCACATATAAGATTTGTAGTAGTATACAAAGTAAACTTAGGCGATATAATTATGTCCAAAACACCAAAACAAGTTTATTGTAACAATGTTGGAAGGAAGACTAAAAGACAACATAGTAGTTGCAAGTCTTAAATAGAATACATCTCCAAAATTAGTGATTGCACGTGGGTCGGACCACAAACATACAATACAATGAATGAAGCAGAAGAACATAATATATTTAATTATGATCACATATTATTTTAGTTCTCATCAACAACCATTCAACATGCACATGAACGATGCATGTTCTAGTAACATGAAATCTTCAAATTGGATATCGTCCTATACTAAGGAAGCAAAATGGTCAGTAAACTTATTCAAAACAGCAGCATATGATCGTTTCAGCTACAACATCAGTAATACTGCAGGATCTCATTGCCACAGGAACTACTTGGTTCTGGTCTAATTGATTTGGCGCATCCTATGACATGTATATTTGTGGACCTATGTGTAGGAGATATGAATACTAACAATTAATAATTAGAACAAGTTTATTTATCAAGGTAATCTTGTTAGGAGATAATAGGATTTATCATATGCATTATCTTATACTCCTATTTACTTAGATTGATTCGTATTAGGACTTTGGTCCTTTACTCCTTTAGATTGTATATATATTGTTTGATCAAGGAATAGAAGGACAACACAACTTGATTGAAGCTTAACATCGTAGCGTAACAAATTAAACAATCACTACTCTAAAGCGAAAATTATTGTATGAAACGCATGGACTTGTAGCAATTGATCTCAAGGAGTGTGTGACCTCTATTTCTCCGTTGTACTACAATGTGAAGGTAGAATAGTGTGTGGGTCTCACACATGCACATGTGTGGTGGACTCTTATCCACTCTATTCTTCTAATAAGGGATCATTGTGAGTTATGATGAAGTTTTAAGTAGGTAAAATTTACTTGTAAAAAAAAAGTAGGTACGTAAAATTGCAGAGTTATATCAATGTAGGACATATCACATTACTTCTTTTGAAATAATTACTCCTTTAAGAGCAAACATTCCTTTACATAACTCAAAAGAACATATTAATTGGAGATAACGGGAAAAAAGATTGGCCACGGAGGTTGATGAAGTCTTGTGTTCAAATCTTGTTAACATCTTTACAAAAAAAAAAGAAGTTATGCTAATTACTTGATGTAAATTTGTAAAAGAATCTAATCAGTCAGTGATGGAAACATATAGGCTTGGGTTATTAAACCAGTTTAATTCAATAAGTATATTAAAGATAATCAAACAATCAGTTTTAACCTTTTGCTAATCAATTAGTCTTTTCTCCCATATTATATTAGAAACATAAACCAAGATACAATAGGATTTTGATTTTTTCTTGTATATATCCAACAAATAATATATTTAGCACAAATTAGATATTGAGGAAGCTTTTGTCTTATCTATACCCAATGGGTACTAATGTGAAGGGACAAATTAGATATAATTATCTATTAGTAGTTTATATATTTTTATTTAGTACTCATCTAAATATCATGCATGCATGTTTTTTACCCTTATTCTGGTTAATTTGACATATTTATGGAGTCAAACAATGAATATGGTATATAGTATTTGGGTAGAACCTTTTAGTGGCTTCACAAAGGTTTCACGGGTGCAAGTCCAGCAAGCACATGATCTCGCTGTAATCTGTCGCCGCTGGCCTTATTTTCTTGCTTAGTTTTATTGCTTTATGTTTTTGTTATATTATGTGATGTAAAAAAAAAACTAGTTTTTCAACCAATTTGAAATTTATATTAATAAAATTTAAACATTTGTTAATAATAGATATTAGAAAAATGGCCTAATTCATATAGTAATCTTTTGATCAATCATAGTCAAAATTAGCTTTGTACTTGCCAAAATATGTCATCTAATTAACTCTTACTATATTGGGACATAACCAATGGATAGCCAATGGAAAATAGCATGGGGGAACACTCTATCACGTGGGTGAACAGTAGTAGCTAGATATAAGGGAATGGTCTTCCTCAATCCTCACCATGCAAAACTAGGATCGACGCTTATTACACACCTTCCCCACCCAACACAACCGCCAAACAAAAAAACTTCCGGCGAAAGGGTCTATTTCTTTCTCTTTTTTTTTATCTGAATGGAGATCAGCATTTTAGCCTTCTCCAACCCTCTCGCCTCAACTAGTCGTAATACTTGACTTAAATTTCTTGGTCAAATTTTATTACTTTTGACGATAAATTCACACCAAAAAGAATAATATCGAAATATTAAAACTTAGTTTTTGCTATGTTCTTTACTTATTTTTTAAAGATATTAATGGTTAAAGTAGTGCGTTGGAAACTGTGAAAGTCGAAGATTTCTCCAACCCTCTAGCCTCAACTAGTTGTAATACTTGACTTTAATTTCTTGGTCAAATTTTATTACTTTTGACGATAAATTCACACCAAAAAGAATAATATCGAAATATTAAAACTTAGTTTTTTGCTATGTTCTTTACTTATTTTTTTAAAGATATTAATGATTAAAGTAGTGCGTTTAGTTTTTTGCTATGTTCTTTACTTATTTTTTTAAAGATATTAATGATTAAAGTAGTGCGTTGGAAACTGTAAAAGTCGAAGATTTCTCTTATAAATACATATTGCCAATTTTCTTTAAGTAAATTTATTTTTTCATGAGGTATATGAGTTTCATATAAATATGATGATATAAGTTATTTCAAGTGAATAAAACATACATACTATATTGTGTGCTGCCAAAATAATTTCAGCATCCTGTGCCAATTTCGAGCCTGTTCTCCACAACTTATTTTCAGTTCAGTTCAGTTCAGTTCCTAAATGATAATCATTACTATTAATTAATTATAATTTAGTTCAGTTAAGTTGTTTTATGCCGAAGAGAACAAGCCCTTTTGGCAAGAGTATCGAACAATTACTCTTCTATTTTCAAACTTCCATTCATGGTTTCAAAGAAGGAAGTATCCAATTCATTGCTCCTCCTAAGCCTATGGAAAGAACACTATGGCCTTGTTTGGTAAAGAGAGGTTTGGGGAAAATTAGAGGTTTCAATTAGCTTATTGAGCCCAAAAAGCTCTTTTTGAAAAAGTTGGGGGTGGAGCTTTTTGACATTAGAGGTTTGGTAATGAGTGGACCAATTACATTTATGTCCTTAAGTTGTTAAAAATTGCATTAATAAATAATAAAACGGTTTTTTCACCATACACCCCTGACAATTTTTTTTTTTGCACCATATACCCTTTCAACTTTCCCAATTCACCATTTACCCTCCACGTTTTAAAAAATACATCCACTTACCCTTTTGACTGACGGTGTTAGAGTTCCGTTAGTCATTAGGCCCTAATCCTCCCCTAATCCTAATTAACTAACCTAAATCAAACCCTAATCCTAACCCTAACCCTAATCTAATACACTAACTTGGGCCCTAACCCTAACCACCCATCCCCTACCCCTTACCCCCACCGCCACATCACCCCCCACACCACCACCCCTCCCCCGCCGACCCCCCTCCCGTCACCACCACCCCCTCCCCGCCGACCCCCTTCCCGTCACCACCACCCCCCTCCCATTCTCTCCCTCTTTCACCCGACCATCCACCGCCCAGTGCTCAACTTCCACCGCCCACCGCACACCATCACGAGACCACTACACACCATCACTCCGGCAGCCACCCTTTCTCTCTCTCCGGCAGCCACCCGCGATAGCCTAGCCTTTGTGCTCTCTCTCTCCAGCAGCCACCTGCGACAGCCGAGCATTCGTGCTTTCTCTCTCTCCACAACTGCCCAACTTCGTGCTCCACTTTCCGACCTCTTTGCGCGCGCTGTTCTCCACAACCACCACGCGGCTCTATCTCTCCACCACCTCGCATCCGACATCTCTCCTCTTCGTGCACACCACCATACTACCACCGCGCCAATAACTTCCTTTCTTGAATGGCCGAAAATCTTTTGTTATCTACTTCATTTGTTAAGTTTCAGATTTGCTATGATTTTGTTGTGAATTTGTTGCTGAAATTGTTGAAGTAAATTGTTTCAATCATTATGTTGATTCGAATTTCTGTTGAAGTTGTGAATTTAGATGCAATTTTGTGGTGGTCGGCGGGGAAGGAGGGGAGGGGAGGGCAAGGGAAGGGGAGGGGAGGGGGTCGGCGTGGGAAGGGGAGGGTGGTGGTGGTGCGGTGGGGGTAAGGGGTGGGGGGTTGGTCTGGGTTAGAGAGAGAGAGTTAGGGTTTACTTAGGGTTAGGGTGGGGGAAGGGTGTTTAAGGTTAGGGTATTAGATTAGGGATTAGATTTAGGTTAGTTAATTAGGGTTAGAGGGGGGTTTAGGGCTTAATGACTAACAAAGTTTAACGCCGTTAGTCATTAAGGGTAAGTGGATGTATTTTTTGAAACGTGAAGGGTATATGGTGAATTTGGAAAGTTGAAAGGGTATATGGTGCAAAAAAAATTTGTCATGGGTATATGGTGAAAAAACCGATAATAAAAGGTACAAAATAGATTATGCACATGTCCTTATTGGTCATTTTACACAATAATGTAGCAATCAACTATCAACTACTTACCAAATACCTTTATACAAACAACTAATACAATCAGCTATTCAAATCAGCTAATACAATCAGCTAATGGTTATCAGCTAATACAGGGTCATCACATTCTTCTAAGGTTGGCCCAGGACATAGATATCAGTTAAATAGGGATTTGATTTTTCTCACTTATTTTAATATTTTAAGCTTCTCCCCTGAAAAACGAGTCAATTTAACTTTTTTTTGTTCCCTTTTCCTTAAAGAAAGTTTATGCATTCCCTTCAAAAAAAGAAAGATTATGCATGTCATATTATCTTAGTGTATGAGGTTGAGGTGGTGGAGTAGTAGCATCACTTCTTACCTCATATCCTTGATGTCTAGGGACCAAACCTCATAGTTTGGGACTCATTTGAGGAATTTCCCTTGTTCCCCACTCAAGTAAGCCCCCTTCATCTTAGCTTTAAAAAATAAATTTATCTTAGTATATTCATATTCAACCTTATCGGCATGATTAATAGATTGAATAAACATCTCCAGTTTTATTTAAACATCCTAAATTCCTAATTGTTATTTGATTTTAAGACTTATATAAATATATCAAATAGGAAAATAAGGAAGTTTCTTTGCCCCACTGGAATATTTATATTTAACTTCTAAATTTGCCAACCCTAGTAAAAAGTGGGCTAAATGTACGTTTTCTGTTTTGGGTAATGGCTAATTGTATGCTACATAATATATGATTTAAAATTTGAACCCCACAAAAATGATCAAAGCACAGAAAACATTAACCATATAATATAATTATTCATAGTATTATTGAATAAAATGGACCACTACATAGTTGTGGCCTACCAAATCTTGTATATATTTAATGGTTTTCTTATATAGTAATCTAGAATCTTCAATATTCCCAAACAATGAAGGAAGAAATAGGAAATAATAGTAGCTGAAGATATTTGTGTTTTTATGGAAAAATTTCAGTCTTTTTTTTTTAAGGGGATTTCAGTCTTTTATGATTTCTCATGTAAAAAGGGTGGGGAACTCGGTGGCACATTTGTGTGCAAGATTAGTGCCCTATGATGGGCGAGAAGAAGTGTTTGTAAGCAACTTCCCCCAAGGCCTCCTAGCCTTGGCAGAGTTGGACTTTGATATTGCGTAATATATTTGATCCTGTTTTCCCTAAAAAAAAAAGGAAATAATAGTTGTAATATACTTTTATTTAATATAAATGTAATTTTTGATCATGATCAGTTGATCACCATTTTAGCAAACATTTAACCAGCTGTAACCCTCTTGTTTTTTTTAGAAATGTTATTTGTTAGTGCAATGGGATCGATTCAGAAAAAGTAATTCAGGTATAGGAGTTAATGATTTTGTTAGCAAAGGGTAATTATTATGGTGTGAGAAATCATTGTCCTCTTTGTCTCATAGAGGATGTCTCAAATTTTGCTTTTAATTAAATTTTCAACAACATTTCACTTTCAATGTATCATGAGGGAGCAATTTATCTCCAATTAACATGAGCGCAACTAAGCCTAACTTTCTTATATAGGCTACTCATGCATTTTATAGGATATCAATGATTTTAAAGTTGTTGGTTATGATAGTGTTAAGGATTCAGATTTGATTTTCATTACATCAAATCACATCTATTTGAAATTTTTCTTACCCTTTTTCCCTATTTATATTTACAGGACAAATTTGTTTCTTTATACTATATATAATAGTTTATGTTTTTCTTTGGTAAGAATTTGATTGCTTGTATATTCTCCTTTCCTTTTCTACATATATTTTAAAAAAGAAAAGAAAAGATGTGTATTTCATTTACGTGATTTTTGATTTTTCAACTTATAGTATGCATTGGAAGTCATTATTACAACTTATTGTAACTAATTTGAACTCATTATCTATAAAATATATCAAAATAAGTTGAATTGAACGTTGAATAAGTGAATATGAGTTTGAGTAAGGCTTAACTTTCTAATCAGGGTTGACAAAGGCTGACTAGTTTATATTGTGGCTACATTAATACTTCATCTAATTAATAAGTTTTAAAAAGTTCAAATAAATTTTAAAGCTGATGAGATTAAGGCCTATGTACTATAATTTGAGTTGCTATTTGTCTTAGATGGGCAGATAACAAACTGTAGAGTGTAGAGAACTCCCATTTGTCTTTCATCTCATGCCACATAATAAATAGTAAGATTGTTAACTACTTTAAAGTAGATAAGATAAGTTCGCCATGATGTTTTCACCTGGCATGAAAGGTTCATCCTACAACAAGGAATCTTTTTACATAGTTAGTAGATTTTTTTAAACGAAGTTATAGTTCTATTTAGAATAAACATAATTAGTATTGGATGTTTGTGGCATGGAAGGTACCATGACTTATTATGGTAACCCATGTGATTTTGGCTTACACTTGGACACTCTTTGAATATTTGACTATCCTATTAATCAATTAATCATTTCATTCAACCTAAGTCATTTTGCCAGTTGGTAACTACTAGTAATAGATTGATAAAAATACAAAATTAAAATATAAAAATATTTGACATTAATCTAAAAATATTAAGTGGGTCCCATATAATTTTATTTTTTTAAATGTGGGACCCACTATGTTGCTTGCCAGTAGTGGGCAAAGAAAAAGACGGGCCCATCTTTTTCTCATTTTTTTGTTGTCTTGTAAAAACCACAACTACATAAACCCCCTTAATCCCCCCACCAATCCCCCTCCCTTCCTCACTTGAAACTTTCTCATAATTCTCTCTACTTTTCTTTTGGACATTTTTCACACTTCTGCTGTGCATTACAACGAAACGTTTCTTCCATCTCTCCTTCAAATGGCTAGACCACAACAACGGTATCGCGGCGTCCGTCAAAGGCATTGGGGGTCTTGGGTCTCTGAAATTCGCCACCCAATATTGTAAGCTTGACTTTTTCATGCTTTAACTTGTTGCATTAGTAAAAATTTTATTTTTAATTTTTTTTAGCAATTTTGAGGTTTTTACTGACGAAACGTTTCGTATGTTGATTATACAGAAAAACGCGTATTTGGTTGGGGACATTTGAAACGGCAGAGGATGCAGCTCGGGCCTACGATGAAGCGGCCCGACTAATGTGTGGGCCAAGGGCCCGGACCAACTTTCCCTACAACCCAAATGCTCCTCAAACTCCTTCATCCAAACTCCTTTCAGCTACTCTCACTGCTAAGCTTCACCGTTGCTATATGGCCTCATTGCAAGTGACTAAGAACTCACCAAATCAGACCCAACAAAAGGGTCCAAGCCCACAATTCTCCGGCTCGGGTAATGGCATTGGCCCAAAATTCAGGGAATCGAGTCCTTGGTCCCCTGAATATGGGCCGACAAATGGACTAGTGTTTCCTAGTCCGGAGCCTAACTGGACAATGAAGATCGAGAATGCCCAACTTGAACCGCAACTACAATATACTCCCTTAGAGGAGGATCATATTGAGCAAATGATTCAAGAATTGCTTGATTATGGATCAATTGAGATTGCAGTTTAATTAACTTAGCTTGGTGAATATGATTACTAAGCTAAGTTGAGCTCATTTAATTGATTAATCACTCAATTGGCTTTAGTTAGTAGGCCAATTATTCTCGTGCCGGGAAAGCACTTTTGGTCCTGAGTTGGGAAAAAGTCCATAGCCAACCGGCCCTTTTTTATTTATCCCTTTGGCCACATTATTACTTATATATATAATTATATATCTAGCTAGCTTAGTTTATTAGTTCAATTTATTTTCTTATCATTCTGTGCTAATTATAACCCATTTTTCTCCCTTTATGAGTTATATATATTTTAATTTACCTAGCTATTAGAGGTCAAAGGATGCATATGTATAGTGTACTTGTTCTTAAGTACTTAATATATGACAATATATGATTTGTATAATAAAGCAGTGCATTTGAGCACAAATTGATTTAATTCCCTGATTTCTTTGGCTGTTCTTTCAGGATAATTTTTCTAAAGCCCAGCATCTAAGATCCTTTTGGTTTCTAGTTCTTTTATAATAATCTCGGGTGTACTTATACTCAAACGATGTGTGACATTCATGCATTTTTTACATGCTCGCATGTAATAAGCATATGTCATCATTTTGTCACCGGACGTAATTTATCATGAAATTTGATAGAAAACTTGTTTATGGTGCCAACATTGATTCTAAAAGGTTGTCTATATCATGAAATTTGTCACTCAATTTTTCTTTCTTCTGAAGTAGAATATTGAATATATTATCTTTCATTGATAGAATAATTTATTACTTAAAAGGTAATGACATATGTTACTTGCAATTATAGAACAGAATTGGACAACATAAAAGAGATCTATTAGAACTTTTTTCCAAATTAAGATAAGTGAGGTTTTGATAAACTCTGACAATATTTAGTAAGTTCTAAGAGATCAAATTTAGTTAAAAGATATATGTCCTTAATTAGTGACCATACGTATGAAAGACTTTTAAACTTTTTGAGCAAAATCCCTAGCGTGCTTGTAAATATAGAGCTTTAAGCAACGCAGAGAAAAGGGATAACGGAAAGGGCATATAGTACTTTGACTTTCTATCAAATTTGCACTTGAAAAGACGAGCATTTGAGGAGCAACTCATTCTAGTGTCCCCTTGCAAAAAGTTGTCTCTAGATTAAGGTCACTGATCAGTGTTTTAGTAATTGGGGTATAGCAGTACCTTACCTTTTCTGATTTTTTTTTTTTCACATTGGACTTTTATGAATATAACTGGAGCAATAAATTCTTCACAACAGCCTTTATGACAATGATAGATTTATATTTTCAATCGATCAGGAAAGTGATAGGTTTTACATTTTTGTTTATAGGTAACAAAAAAATCTTTTGGGTTGCTCTCACACGGGTCCCTACTCAGAGGTCCATTACAAGCCAGACACTCCCAACTCCCCTTCCTCACTCCCTTCTTTAATCCCCAGCAAATGCTTGGGATATGAATTATTGAACCCTAAATTTTGATAGGAAAGATGGGAAAACTCACCACTTAAACTAACCCCAATTCTTAAGTGATAGGTTTTACATACTTTCAAACATTATGTCCCTTTCCTTATCACAATTAGTGTGTTACACTGTTATGTTCTCTGGAATACGGTGTTTCATCTCACGTTAAAAAACTTAAAATACTTTGCAAATGATTTTTAGAGTTCTTGTTATGTGGCAAGGAATACCTTATATTTCAAAACACCAAAAAATTTAATACACCTTTGTGGAATTGTCGTGGAACACAAACAAAAAGGATATTCCCCTACTAATAGAAGATTGTAGTGCTTTTCAAATTAGGGGCTATATACTTAACCTAAAAAAAAGCCTCGACAAAAATTATGAGAGAGTAAGAGCATCCATCACCATGACATGAAATTAGTTCATGAGATCAAAAACAAAAACAAAAATTAATCCTATTATGAACAGCTTTCAAAATATGTTCTGGTCATATGTGATCAACTAATGAATTAGTCACATGGTGAAAAAAAAAATATGTCATGAGAAAAGTGGCCCCACCAGGTACCAAGTGGTGGGAAAATGTGTTTTTTTTTCTTGCCCAATCCACGCTTGCCACTTGTTAGCACGTTAATTGTGCTGGCCCAATGCGCGCTTGCCTCATGGCAGCGCATCAGAATGGTAACAAAATGTATTTGCCCAATTAAAACAACTATTCTTGGACTATGTATATATCTTATGTTGTATATAGCTATTGGGCCATAGTCATTGGTTTGTATTAGGCTTTGGAGTTTCGGCCCACGTGTAAATTAGAGAGCTAAGGCTGTAATTTGTTTCCCCCCAAGCACAGCAATACAACGACAACACACAAAATACAAAACCTCAAACTCTTGCAGCCATCGTGAAATGGTATCAGAGCCACGTCGGTGATCGTTGTTCGCCGTAATCTGTCATTCATCTCGCCAGAACCTTTGCCTCACACGCATGAACAATAGGGAACCGAATTGAACCTTTGCTATAGGAGACGAGAAAAAGGCGATTGAAGGTGCGAAAGGGGAGTGGCATGTGACCACTTCCTCACCCTATTACCTTGGCTCCGGCGATCAGCCGGGAAATATTATTACTCATGTGGTTTTCACCGGCGAGAACTATGTGAGTTGGGCACGAGCCATGACCTTATCACTTCGCGCAAGGCGCAAGTTTGGATTCGTCGATGGAACGATTTTTAAACCTATTGAACCTGCTGCTATACTTGACTTGGAGATAGTCAACTCGATGATTGTGTCGTGGGTGCTGCGAGCCATGTACCCCAAAATCGCAGCCACCATACCATTGCACGACACAGCTAAGGAATTATGGGACTACCTTGAACGCCGCTTTTGTGTGGCAAACGGACCACGCATTCAACAGATTAAAGCCGCAATCACCGATTGCAAGCAGACCAAAACTATGACCATTGATTCCTATTACACGAAACTCATGGGGCTCTTTGATGAATTGGCGAGGTTAAAACCATTGCCCGCTTGCGAATGCAAAAAATGTGAATGTGGGATGGCTTTGAAGCTTTCGAAGGATAGGGATGATGAGATGTTTCATCAATTCTTGATTGGGTTTGACAACAAGGCCTATGCTGCTGTGAGGACTAATTTGCTCTCTCAACAACCGTTGGGATATATCAACCGAGCCTATCAAACTCTCATACAGGAGGAACAGTCTCGTGCATCTACTGTTGCGAAGGGAAGTGATGAAAATGTTCATGCGTACTTTGTTCAAACTGATCGTGGAAAAGGCAGGTATGATCGAGTGGATAAAACTAATCTTATTTGTTCTTATTGCAAACAACGAGGTCATGAGGTTGGGACGTGCTTTAAAATTCACGGGAACCCGCCTTGGTACGTAGAGCGCATTCGCGCGAGACAAGGGACAAAGAATGATGGTGCTGGGCGTGTTGATGGAGGATCGGGATCCTCGTATGCTACTGGCAGCGTGAATGCTCCTGCTGGGGGGAGTAATACAGCGGGGCCCGTGCACATGTGGTCCAAGACGGGAGTTTTTAGTGGGCCTGATGGTAGTGGCACACCCACTCGCCAACCTCGGCCGCCGACCAAATACAAGTGCTTATGAACCTTATCAATCAAGAGCGAACAACGGTGATAGTATGATAGGTGAGACTTGTGACGTTGAGTGGATTATAAATACGGCGCTTCACATCACATTACCGGCACGTTATCCTGTTTGTGTAATGTGCGTGATGTTGAGGGACGTCTAGTTGGCCTTCCCTGGTGGGAGTTCGGTTGTTCTTTGCGAAACAAGGAGATGTTTATCTCACGATTGCCTTGTGTTGCGAAATGTGTTATATGTTCCTGCATTTTATTGTAATTTGATTTCGGTATCTCATTTGGTGTATCTCATTTCGGTATCCAATTCACTCCTTCTTTGTGTGCTATACAAGACCGACCTTCAGGGACTCTAATTGGAGCGGTGTGAACGGTGAGGGGGCCTCTATTACTTCCGCAAGGTGGTTGTAGTGCAAGCAATTGGTGTTCCCGATGTAAGTGAGTTTGATTTATGGCATCAAAGGTTAGGTCATCCTTCGGAGAAAGTTATGAAGGTGCTTCCGCTTTACATTCTAGTACTTCTAGGAAGAAATTGAATAAAATATGTGATGTATGCCCTATGGCCAAACAAACGCGTGATAGTTTTCCTGTTAGTTCTCATAAAGCTAGTCGTTTGTTTGAATTGGTGCATTGTGATTTGTGAGGGGCTTATAGTGTTCCTTCTTCTTGTGGTGCTGTTTACTTCTTGACAATGGTTGATGATAACTCACGTCTTTGTGTGGGTCTATCTCGTTGCAAAATAAAACCGAAGTTTATCTTTATTTTACCTCTTTCTTTGCCATGATAACTCGTCAATTTGACACCATTGTTAAGATTGTGAGGAGTGATAATGGCACTGAGTTCAATTGTATGCATGATTTCTTTCATCAAAGTGGCATTCTTTTCCAAACTTCTTGTCTTGGGACCCCTCAACGGAATGGGAGAGTTGAGAGAAAACATCAACATATCTTATATGAGTCGAGCTTTAATGTTTCAAGCTCATTTGGCTGTCAAATTTTGGGGGGAGTGTGTCCTTACCGTTGTTCATTTGATTAATCGTACACCATCGGGGTGTTGGGAAACAAAACTCCTTATGAGATGATTTTTGGGTGTGTTCCCGGCTTTGATCTTCTTCGTGTGTTTGGGTGTTTGTGTTTTGTTCTCAATCAAAAAGGCAAAAAGAGATAAAATTGCTTCTAGGAGTCGTAAATGCATCTTTCTTGTGTATCCCACGAAAAAAAGGGTGGAAAGTCTATGATTTGGAGACCGGGGATATTTTTGTGTCACGTGACGTTCAATTATTTGAACACTCTTTCCCTTATTTTTCCACTTCTTCTCTTGATTCATCTTCTGAAGCAAATGGTTATTGTAACACCCCCAAATTTCTCCACTTTAAAAACTTATACTTTCGTAAAATATTTGGAGAAACTTAAGGGTATTACCGCCACGTATAAATACGCTTCGGCAATACTATAACTTGATACATAAAATATGCAGCGGAAACTTCAAACTTTATTTATAAAAATAAAGAACATTGTTATCCAAAACAGAAATACTAAAATGAAAAGTTTAAAAGACTACTAAAATAGTGATCTAGTTCTAGTGATCCCAAAAGGTTCCTCCCATGCATCATGAATCATCAATGGACCTGAAAACTACTCCCCATAAGGAAAGTAGCGCAAAGCCAAAACAAATAGGAAATACGAGTCAGTTGAAATACTGAGTACATTTACATGCAAGATTTGTAAACTTTGTAAATATATAATTCACATACTTTCACAAACATGCTTTATTTCGCAGTTCTAATAGTAATAATAAAAGATAAGATCAATCCATTATTAAATTCATGTTACCACGAAATAATATATCTCCTTTAATAATTCCATTAAAAGTGGAAAACAATAATATAAGAAGTTAACTTAAACCCCTTTTCTTGATCCGCGGATCCTAAGTGTGCACACCCCCCAAGCTAGTATCCCTTTATGAATACAAAGACATTGGAGTAACCTTGATGCCAACTAGTGGACTTGGAAGAACCCTTCTTGAACAAAGCCAAGGGGTAATTGTAATAAGAATAACATAGGGGTAAACCTTTCCTTTAATTCAAATAAAGAATTATGATAAACAAACTTAATTATAGGAAATTAAAAAAGGATAATTATAACTTTTAAAACTAAAACTCATGCTAACATTTTTGAGTTACTCAAAGCCACTGATTTGCAAAAGTGGATTCATTCATATATTAAGAGTTGGGTGGCTATACATGCAAACTGATTTTTTTGTTTTTCTAAAACAAACAAAACAATCTTTAGTTGCTTTAGCATATCAGGAGTCTACGAGTCAACAAAGCAAGAGAAATACAAGCTTTTATCTAGTTTTAGATAAGAAGGTTTGATTAAAGCAATTGCATATACCAAATCATATAATTTATACTAAAACACACATAACTAATGTATACATAACAATTAAAGATCAAGCCACGTAAACGTACCTTGATAATTCACGAAACAAGAAAATCAACTAGTAAGAGAATGCTCACGAACGAAATCCTCCTATCAATTATAAACTAGTTCTAATCAAAACGATGAACAATATATGAACTCTAAAAGAAAATTATGCTAAACTAACTATTTGTAAACATGATTCATGCTCAAACAATAAAAACATGTTTTTATAAAACTCAAAAAGATCAAAAACTAGGAATTAAAACAACTTGAAAAAGAGTACTTACAAAACCTCCCGCTAAAACTCCTCGGTAAAAAACAAAAACTACTCAAACTAGTAGAATAATTGCTTATTGCTGCGGTCATTAAGTGGCCTATTGCGGCGGTTTTGGCAGCGCAGCAATTAAGGGCGCAGCAATAGGTAATTAACCTATTGCTGCGGTTTTTGACCGCAGCAATAGGCCAAGATATTGTTGCGGTTCCTAGCCAAAACCGCAGCTGTAACACCCCAGAATTTCAAAGACCGAAAAGAAAGAAATAATAATATATTTAATAGGACGATGGCGGAAACATCGTCTTCTGGGAATGTCACTACTACAAGAATAGTGTTTAAATAACTAAGTGATAAAAACAAACATAAGTAAATACTATAAGTAAATTAATTACTTAGATTAAAATCAAAATGAGAAAACTATCTCACTAAAGAGAAGTCTAGAACTAAAACCCCTAATAGATTATTTCTCGCATCTCAACCCGAGCCCAAAATCAAAGAAAATCCCCATCAACAAAACCTGCAAAATATACAACAAATATCCACAATCAGTGGAGAGTAACTAGCAGTTCTCCCAGAACAAAAGTAATCAAAGTACGATTCAGACATAGTTTAATAAGAAAGGAAATAATTAAGTCAAGTTAACTACAATATGCATCCACTTCCATATAACTCACAAATAACGCAAATGAATAATAAATAGCAAGTGAGTTGGATAAAAATAAATAAATCATCTCAAGAGTACTTTTAGAAAAATAAAAGTATAGGTAAAACAAGTGTCTGAGACAGAAACCGAACGCTAGTGATTCGCAAATCACTTCCTAAGGTTTGTCGGATCGCAATCTCCAGGTCGGCCTATGGGCTTACGTTCCCCACTGCCTGTGTCTAAGAATGGCCAAACTCCCGATGCCGGGTAGAACACGCGAGAACTCCCCGACTCTCGGACGACAACAATTAACCCGGAGCTTACCCCTAGTTCGCAAACCAGGTGGTTGGCATGTTCTTCACCGGGGACTACATCTATCCCACCGGATGTTCTTATCTCAAAATAAAATCATAAATATCATCAAAGTATTATTCATCTCAAAAATATTCGTCAAAAGGGATGCCACCCGGCCTTATACCCATAATTCATCAAAAGTAATTCTTCAAAAAAAATCCTCAAAATAAATCACTTACAAATTTTCAACAAATATCTCTCACAATAACACTTGAACATTCCAAAACATCAACAATGACAATATACTGGTTTTTACAGCAACCACACTCAATCACAAATACATCACCAATTAACTCTAAATCATATTCATTAAAAGAGTAATAACAATTAAATCATTTTATTTCATAAATCAAACCTAAACATGTGGTTACCCAAATGATGCATACTATATACTACTGAAAATCAGAAACCCAGAATATATTAAATTATAAATTATATCTGATTTACAAGCCCTCAAACAATTTAGTAGTGTGTCCTCAATTTCATTACAAAAACACCATAATAATTATGAAACCTACAAATTCGAGCATCAAAATCACACAAAAATTATCATATAACCCTAATAGCTCTACTGACATGGTACAATTTTTATTTATAATTTTCGGACTCAAAAAGTATTTTTAACAGTTAATATACAGATTCCTCAAATAAGCCATTATAATAATTAAAAATATAAAAAGACGCCCAAAAATTACCAAAAATTCACAAAACATGTAAAAACTCACTTAAATACATATTATTTAAATAAATTAATTTTTCTACCTATATAAATAATTTTCATGAATTATATACTGACTGAACAGAAATTACAAAAAACAGATATGTCAATTAATTAAAACAGTAAACAGTAGATAAAAATTATTCTAAGGCATGGAATACATTATACGCATGTAACATGATCAAATAAAAATGATTTCATCAATTTTAACAGTCGTTCAATAATTATTACGAAATTTAGCCAAAAACGCACAAAATACTAATTAGATCAAATAAATATTAAAAATCATGAGAAAATTATTTTTCTCTACACAGTATTCACATAGCATGTGTCACGTATGTTCATGTCAAATTTCATCAAAAATATCATTCAAAAAGTATTTTAGATAATTCCTAACGTAGTAATCTAATACCGAATAATACCCTAATCACTATGGTTCTAAGATAACAACTAGTTACCTGGATCGTCGGGAGGAGAGCTGCGTCTAAAGAGACAATCACGAGTTAAGCATGCAATCCAAATCCTCTTCTAACCCCAAGGCATAACGAACGAGAATTGTAGCAACAAGACACTAGGCATTTCTTCTTGAACGTTGAAAACTCTTGTTTCGTACTGCTCTGATACGACCATGATTCCCGATGATCAAAAGCTCAGATTCTAAATCGCTCCGGTCAGAATGTAGAACAAGACGTTATAAACGTTGTGTCCAAATTTGAAGACGATCTAACGGTTAGATCTCCGGCTACGGTTATTTTCGTGAAGGTGAGACAGGAAAAACCGGGTTGAACCTTTCTCTTCTTTTGCTCTTCCTTTTCTCTCTTTCTTTTCTTGAAACGGTGGGGGTTAAATAAGAATGATGCTGCTGAACTTCTTTGAATAAAAATAAGAATTTTATGGATGTTTAATGGTTGAAATAAAGGGTTTTAATGAAGGAGAATGATTAGGGGGGTTACAAAGCAACAAAGAGTCATGAGAAAAACAAAAGAGAAAAGAAAAGGAGAAGGCTCCCCTTAATCCTTCACTTGGCCGGCTGCCCCAAGCCCAACACCCACACAAAACTTTCGGCCCAATTCAACAATGATCCATGCTCCGAAAGCCCGTTACGCGATAAAACGATTAATTCCTAAATCGCGCCTAAACTTTGAAAATACTTAATAATGAAAATAATTCTAATGAATTATATTATAAATATAAATATAATGCACACATTAACACACCATATAATAAAATATTAATTCGGCTCCCAAATTATAAAGAATAAAAATCATTGATCTAGAGAAAATAATAAATTATTTATTTATTTATTTTTACGAAAAGAATATCATTTTAAAATAAACTAACACCAAAAATAAAGAGTGAAAATTACGGGGTGTTACAGCAGCAATATATTACACCTATTGCTGCGGTTCCTAGACAAAACCGCAACAATAGGTACTGGTACACGTTAAATTTTTTTTTTTTTTTTTTTTGTATTTTGCCATCAAATTTGAAAGATAAAAAAAATAAAATAAAACACACAAATTCAAAGTAATGATAAAGAACTTTTAGATGTGCTCTTACAAAAAATATTCAACTCATACAAAAGAAAGAAATATAAAGGAAAAATATACAAAAAAAAGAAGACCAAAAATAAAAAAAGCTAACATTACATTAATTCTAAAAAATAAAAAAATCCAATAAAAATGAAACATCACTAGATCTGGATAAATAAATAAAAAATGTAAACTACAAAAAAAAAAAAAAATTGAACGGCCAGCGAGTTCATGCGAACTGTTGAGGAAGAATTGAACTGACATCACTTACTGCCACCAAAAAAAAAAATTAAAATAAAAAAATCAACAAAGTTCCACCGGTGAGGCCGCGAACAATTCCAATGGTGGTGCGATGCGAAGTCGAAGTCTCCGGTCTGCGATGACGAGAGGAGGAAGCAGATCAGCGACGGTGAAATGATGATGATGAAGTTGCCGTGTGGTAAAGACGACGGCGGCGCACGAACAGCCAACAAAACCGCACGGCTACATAGGAGGGGGAGAAGGAACGACAACGTCGAGATGGC